>QRDG01002061.1:0-587254 GCA_012064385.1 Puccinellia tenuiflora
ATTTACTCAAATGACTCATTTGAAATTTGAATAAATTTGGATTTGTTACACTAAAAACTAACAGTTCCAAAAGATTCTACAAGTCCAGAGCTTTTCAAAAATATAAAGTTTGCTAAATATGGCCAAATGGTTTAAAAGATATGAAGGTTTGAAGTTGCAGGGACTTTTCTGTAAAACTGCCATTTTAAATCAATTCGGGAATAAAATTCCAAAAAGGCTGGCTCGGCTGGGCTCGGCTTCGGCTTTGGCTCGGGCTCGGCTCGGCTCGATCTAATATCGGTCATTCGATCTAGATCCTATGGTCTAGGTTCTAGGGTTTACCCCGGCGGCGGCGGTGGTTGCCGAGGACGGCTCGGACGGCGGCCGGCGGCTCTACCGTGGACGTCCTCGATGTTTCCGTGGGTTTTGGGCTCGGGCAGGTAGATGACGGGGTGCGAGACGACACGGCGAAGACGATGACGTCGGTGGCGATGGGAGGAGCGTCCTGGAGCGGCGGTTGGAGGTGACCGGTGGTGCGGCGGCGGACGGGATGGGCGTGGATGGCGATGATGATCCCATGGTCCTCCGGGCTCGGCGAGGCGATGACAATGCGTAGGAAGACACGGCGAGCTCGATGGTGGCGGAGGCGTTGGAGTTCACTTGCTGGAATGGCGACAATACGTGGACGGAGACAGGGTCTCGTCGGTGATCTTCCGGCCGAGCTCCTCTTCGTCGATTCACTGCACCAAAAATTCTAAGGAGGGTATCAGGAGGTGCGCTGGGTAACGGGGAAGAGATGAGGCGAAGAATCGGCCGCGGGGACGCACCGTGTCGGCCGGAATAGTTGAAACACGGCGGCGGCCGAGGTGAACTCCGGTGAGCGAATCCGACCGTCTCGGGGCACGAAATGGAGAGGGAGCAGGGGGCAAAGAGAGAGGAGAGAGAGAGCTTCCAAGGGGCGTGTTCGGGGAGGCCTGGGGTGCTTTCAATCGCGAGCAATCAAGGGGGGAAAATCGGGTAGAAATGGCCGTGGTGGAGCTTTGAAGGCGATGACGTCAGCATGATGTCATCAAATTTCCTTTTTATTTGTTTTTTTGTTGTCTTTTATAATTTTTTATTTAAGCCTCCAAATCAAGTCAAATAAATTTGTAAAATTCCAAATAGTCAAATTAGACATTTTGGAACTATTTTTGGTCAAAACAAATTTACCAAAATACCCTTTTGATCAAATATGCCTTATATGGCTAATTGGGAATTTTCTAAATTAGGGTTTATAAATATCCCATATATTTAAATAAAAACCAGTGAAATAATATGAGTTATATAAGTCAAAATGATAACTCATTTTCATATTCAAATAATTTAAGATAAAACATTTTTATAAAACAGAGCTTGCAAAAGTATTTAAATTATTTCCATAAATGAAATAGGGTTTATAATATCCCCATATTATTTATTTTAAAACAATGAACCAAAGGGGAAAATACTATTTGAAAACCCCATTTAATATTTTATTTCCAGGACTTTAAATTGAGATTTGAAGATAAAGGAATATTTAATTTAAAATATAACTTTGAAGATGTCAAAACAATCTTCTATAAAAGCTTTTCTTGATTTTTGGAGACTTTATTTAATTATTAATAAAAGTTTTAAATTTTTGTGATTTTTTTACAACATTGCAAATTTTGGGATGTTACAAACCTACCACCCTTAAAAGGAATCTTATCCTCGAGATTCGGAGAGGCTAGAAAGAAAGATGGGTTTAGGATTTTCGGGTTTTCGCCAACTGGGTGGCTACCACCCTTAAAAGAAACTTTTGTAGGCAGTCTTGAACTCTTTCCTTCGGGCTAGGGTCCATCGGGATAGTCTTTAGGTCTCACTGGAGTCAACTATATCTTACACTCATGAAGTGCTCCATCTCCAATAGGTGGGTGTCTCTTTAGATAACTTCGGACACTATTCTCTTTAATATGGCTTGACATATTACATCCTCATCCATGTGATGTCTCCGGAAATATTTCTTCTCTAGGTTGGCATCCTTCACTGCAAACAAAGCGTCAATTCTAACGAAACTCTCATGGTAGGTCAAGACTTTCATTGTTGGATCTCTTCTTCTTCACGAGAGCTAGGGTTTATCCTCACCGAATATCTTACGTTTCGGCAACTTTTGCCTCACATAGGGTTATAATATATTATCCTCCTACGGATCAGGCTTGTCGACGTCGTCTCTCTTATAGGTATGTCACTCAGAATTTACCATTCCTCATAGCAAAGCGAATGAAATGAGTAGTCGTCATGGTAGCTACTCCACATCGCACTCATATCATTACCTTGTACTTGGTTTGGAGAATCTCGTAAGCTAACACTTGGTCGATCTCACATGTCTAACAGAATGTTTCCAGTCTATAAGACAACTTGAACTAAACTATCGATCCTTCAAAGTATGGGGTTACGAAACTACTACATATGCTAGCTCACAAGCTATTGCTTCTTTGGTGATCCCTCTCCTTGGGAAACACGCTTTCCATGTCGTCTTGCTTGTCCATATCAGTGCCGTGTCTTCATCCCTGATATGATGAACAGGCTTCACAGCAATATATAATTTTTCACAATAGGTTTCGCGTACTAGAGTCGCCAAATGCTTCATTCATACTCACAAATTGTGGTTATTACATCGACATTACACCATTCTTACATCACAGTACTTATTCTTCCACTTACATATAACTAGTGGCATTTATTACATCCTCAGAACATTTCCATTTACCCTGGTACTTCTTCCTGGCTAGACTCCTCATGAAAACTCAGTTGGTTTCTTGGCTTCTTGATTTAAACTGATATCTAATTCGCTTCTTTTCTGGTGTAGTGAGTGTGACAGCTTTACTAGCATGATCTATCTGACCTTCATACCTGGACATCCAGTCCTTGCCTATGATTATATCAAAGCCTTGCAAGTCTAGCACAAACAACTCGCTTGGAAACTTGTGTGTCTCAAATTCCAAGGTCAGGTTTTGGCATACTGCGTTTGCTGGTCTCTTTCCTTCTGTGGAGCTGACTCTGATGGGTCTTCTAATCCCTTGATAGGATATCTTATTTTTACTCACAAAGTCTTTTGATATGAATGAATGTGTAGCCTCAACATCGAAAAGTACTACTACAGAACATGAGTTGATCAACAATTCTTCAATAACTGGGTTTGGTCTCTTCAGAACTCTCTCCATGTTTGTAGAAAACACATGTCCCTTTCGGAATTGAGTTGGCTTGGTCCCAATACTAATCTTCCTTTCTGGACAATCATAGGAATAGTGTCCCTGATTTTTGCATTTGTAGCAGGTGATATGTCCTAGGTCCTTCTTTTTTCTTAAAATCCTGGAGCATCCCTTTCTTGATCTGTTCATTTGCTTCCTGTACTAGGGGGTAAAGGTGGCACTGTGTAGGAATGTGATTTGTTCCTTCACACAAAAAGCAGGTGACTTGGGTTATGGAGTATCCTTTATCCAAATAACTTGCATCACAATGGGGCCACTCATCATGACATCCTTAGATATATGTCCTATCTCTCCACAAATTTTGCATGCTCGATGTCCTGCCATCATATTCTCCTTGATTTCAATGCCAGCATCAACCTGTGGTAACTGGTTACTGTTGCTCATCATCAGCTGCACCAATTGAGTTTGGTTGTCTAACCATTGTTGAAAAACTATGGTTAACTCCTTATTGGGGTTGTTGGCTTGACTTTCATTCATCACTTGAGTCATCTGAGTCTGGGCTGCTGCTAGCAACTAAACTGCATAGAGCACCTTGAGGTGGCTATCTTTTTCATCATGGTTGGTATGTGGGTGAGACATCTGGTTTGGTTTAGAATGGATGAGTGAAGATAGAAGAATACTAAGGGAAAAAATTTATACTCATACACAACAGATCAAGACAAGTCACCTTACAAACAACACATCTAGCAAGCAACAAGCGACAAACAATAGAGATAAAACAACTATTCCTAATTAATTTTCGAAAATATAGTTTGGATAACAAACAAACACAACAAGGTTTTTCAAAATAAACACGATAGTACTGCCATACCACAATTTGGTAAGTCAATACAATATTACTATAACGCTATTAGGGTAAAATGGTGGTCTAGTCTATCTCTTTCTTCAATGCTTCAAGATTCTCTTCTATTTCTTTGAGTTCGTCGAGGTACTTCGAGATGTTGTGAAGTCAAAATTTTAAGTCTTCGGTCAAGGTGCTTGATGGCTTCTCATAATTGTCACATTGATCTTCAACGTCTTCGGAAACATTTCTGAGTTATGGTCATCTATAAATAAGATAAGATAACTTAGAAAGCAATTAGTTGAGAAGGTTACAAGAAGATATTAGGAAAGATTTAGACAAGGAGAAAATAACTTTTGTTCCTATGGTCATTTCTTATTTCTAATCCAAACCTAAGGTTTTCGAGCCTACAGGCAACATTACGCTCTGATACCATCTTGTGGCGCCCTTGCTTAGAAAAGCAATGACACATCGTGAAATATGCTATTCCCTGGATCGAGTGCGGATAGCAATTCACAAATAGATGTAATACCATGCATCAATGTCAAATAAATATTACATCGCGAGATCATAAGTAAAATATTCTTTACAAATTGCATAGCCAAAGGCTAGCTTGAATGCAAAGTTTGACAACGGAAACATAAGTAGCACAGAGAGCTTCATCATCTTCATGTGCCACTGGCATACATGTTGGTTGCAAGCTCGAAAGGTAGATGTCCTCACTCGTCATCGTAAAAACCTGCAACATTAACGTTGCAGCCCAGGGAATTTGGGTCAATACCTTGTGACAGGCTGGCAAGTGAATACTATGGTGGATTATAAAATGGCAAGCCTAAAACTACATGCTTATCTGGCTGGTGGGGTTGAAGGCTATTGCATAAAGCAATTTTTGTCCTACTTTTCACAAACATTTTGTTCTCAACTTTTCAATATGAGACACACCCATGGAACGCATCCAAGGTCTCATATACCCGAGTTCACCCATCAAATTTTTATTATGAAATTGGAATGAGGAGATTTTCCATCGACATCCTTGTCCAGCTGCTCAGAATTGTCCGTAACCGGGGACACGGCTATGATCATAGTTTTATTACTCTCGAGAGTTTGTGGCACTTTCCCCACTAGACTCGATCAACCCATTCTATCCTTAACCCACATTTAGTGAAAAGGAAAGGAGAAGACCAAGACGAGACCTTTCTGAAGTATTTTCCCGTGGTACTACTAGCGAGATCACCGTCCACCTACCCCGCTACATCTTCAGATCTCGCTGACCCAGGTCCATACAACTTACTCCGTCAAGACAGAGCCCATATGACTAGTGGCTGCACTGGAAGCAATCTAAACTTGGAGTGACTTAAATCTCTTTGTTCCTGGGTGGCCGTTCACAAGTGCACGTACTCAGGTACCCGCAGAACTGGGCCTGAGCAGCCACTCAACTTTAACCCACCAATAGAGCAAACCAATTGCCACCCAGGTAGTTCATTAACTTAGTAGAGTTTTTATCCTTTCGTACTACAATAAAACATTTCAGCATAGCAGTTCTAACTTCTACCAAGTAAATGGGTTCCTAAATCAACAGGAATAAAGGGAGGTATACTAAACAGGTCTGCATAGCAATATAGTAGTACACCTATCATGCATACTATGGAAATAGTCTACAATGCATATATAATAAAATAGTAGGTCTTTCATGAAAGGGTGTATGCACTTGCCTTTTGGAACTTGTCGTTGCTCACACACTCTTTTTCAACGTACCTCAATGCTCTCCATTCAATCTATACAATACAAACACAAGGCAATAAGCAACAATACAACAATCCAAGAAACAAACATAACAACAAACATGGATAGAAACAGACATATCTTGGTTGGTGGTCCAAGCTTCAATACATGATCCCATATGCAAAAAGAATCAATGCATTAGGTTTGGGGTTTGCCATTTGGGTCAGGGGTTGGTCTGAAATCAAATTTGGATATTCCAAATTTGAATAGGTTGAAGGGTTGTTTCCAGGTTGTTGGGGTTGGTCTTGATCTCTCTGGACAGAGACAAGTATTTTAAGAAGTTTTCTAAAAGAAAACAATTTAAAAGGATTTATAGAAATTAAACTATACCAGAAATACTCCAATTTGAGTCTCTTATTAAGAAATATTTTTAAAACTATCAAAAATTAATTATAACAGTGGGATCATGTCATGCATGTTCCAAGGTTTTCAGAAATATTTTATTTGCAAAATTTGGACTTATAGATTTAAAACTATGTCAAATTTACTCAAATGACTCATTTGAAATTTGAATAAATTTGGATTTGTTACACTAAAAACTAACAGTGCCAAAAGATTCTACAAGTCCAGAGCTTTTCAAAAATATTAAGTTTGCTAAATTTGGCCAAATGGTTTAAAAGATATGAAGGTTTGAAGTTGCAGGGACTTTTCTGTAAAACTGCCATTTTAAATCAATTCGGGAATAAAATTCCAAAAAGGCTGGCTCGGCTGGGCTCGGCTTTGGCTCTGGCTCGGGCTCGGCTCGATCTAATATCGGCCGTTCGATCTAGATCCTATGGTCTAGGTTCTAGGGTTTACCCCGGCGGCGGCGGTGGTTGCCGAGGACGGCTCGGACGGCGGCCGGCGGCTCTACTGTGGACGTCCTCGACGTTTCCGTGGGTCTTGGGCTCGGGCAGGTAGACGACGGGGTGCGGGACGACACGGCGAAGACGATGACGTCGGTGGCGACGGGAGGAGCGTCCTGGAGCGGCGGTTGGAGGTGACCGGTGGTGCGGCGGCGGACGGGATGGGCGTGGATGGCGACGATGATCCCGTAGTCCTCCGGGCTCGGCGAGGTGATGACGACGCGTAGGAGGACACGGCGAGCTCGATGGTGGCGGAGGCGTTGGAGTTCGCTTGCTGGAATGGCGACAATACATGGACGGAGACAGGGTCTCGTCGGTGATCTTCTGACCGAGCTCCTCTTCATCGATTCACTGCACCAAAAATTCTAAGGAGGGGATCAGGAGGTGCGCTGGGTAACGGGGAAGAGATGAGGCGAAGAATCGGCCGTGAGGACGCACCATGTCAGCCGGAATAGTTGAAACACAGCGGCGGCCGAGGTGAACTCCGTGAGCGAATCCGACAGTCTCGGGGCACGAAATGGAGAGGGAGCAGGGGGCAAAGAGAGAGGAGAGAGAGAGCTTCCAAGGGGCGTGCTCGGGGAGGCCAGGGGTGCTTTCAATCGCGAGCAATCAAGGGGGGGAAATCGGGTAGAAACGGCCGTGGTGGAGCTTTGAAGGCGATGACGTCAGCATGACGTCATCAAATATGCCTTATATGGCTAATTGGGAATTTTCTAAATTAGGGTTTATAAATATCCCATAATATTTAAATAAAAACCAGTGAAATAATATGAGTTATATAATTCAAAATGATAACTCATTTTCATATTCAAATAATTTAAGATAAAACATTTTTATAAAACAGAGGTTGCAAAAGTATTTAAATTATTTCCATAAATGAAATAGGGTTTATAATATCCCCATATTATTTATTTTAAAACAATAAACCAAAGGGGAAAATATTATTTGAAAACCCCATTTAAATATTTTATTTCCAGGACTTTAAAATTGAGATTTGAAGATAAAGGAATATTTAATTTAAAATATAACTTTGAAGATGTCAAAACAATCTTCTATAAAAGCTTTTCTTGATTTTTGGAGACTTTATTTAATTATTAATAAAAGTTTTAAATTTTTGTGATATTTTTACAACATTCCAAATTTTGGGATGTTACACCTGGCCACGTGGGACCCTCCATCTTGGGCCACAGAGGGAGTTAGGTGGCTGGCCAGTGCCCATCTCCTCCCCCTCGACAAAAAACCAGCTCCAGGTATTTTTTCCAAATTTTCCCGAGCTCTCTTCCTGCTATCCTTGGATCTTCAAGTTTAGGACAGATTTTTCAAATCTTTTTGGTGGGATTACTCATTGGTATGTGACTCCTCCACTCATCCAATTAGTTTTTGTTCTTGTGCTTTATGTATGGAGTATTTTGCTGCACTAGTTGTCACTAAATATGATTGAGAAATCCATGGATTTAGGTTTCCTAGTTGATATGGATGCATGATATTGATGTGGGGACTAGATGTGGATGGCTTAATGTTGTATTATAGTTTCACATCTTGAGTTTTGTTGAAATTTATTTATGGGCAGCAAGGTACCATGTTTAGCAAGGGCAAAGGATTGCTTGGGATGAGCTCAAGGCCCAAGAGAAGAGCATGCAAGGTCTCCCTCAACTACGATGACAATCACCTTTGGGAGGACTCCGCATTCTTTGTGGGGGAGAAGTTGAGGATTCACACCATGAGATGGCAAGACCCCCATGTTCTTCAAGAATGGGGAATGTAAGAGGACTTCAACTCCTTCGCCACAGCAACCAGGTTGCTGGCATTTGCTCAAAACCCGCAGGACACTTATGAGGAGCTCTCACGAGAGTTCCTCTCTACCTTCAGATTCGAAGGGCCTGAGACTTACAAGTACAAGAATAAAAGTAAGGCACCTTCTCCCACTTTTTTTTGCAAATTTAGTATGAAGGGAGAGCGTCTTGTTATGTCCGTAGATGAGTTTTGCAATGCTATAGGTGTAGCAAATACGGGGAGTTGGGCAGAAACCGGTGCTGATTCAAATCCTGAACTTGTTAATTTTTGGCACTCTGTTTCTGTTGGTTCCCTTGATAAATTAATGAGGGGCAAATTTACTCACATACAGCACCCTAGTTTGAGGTACTTTGCATTGTTCCTTGCAAGAGGCTTTCTTGCAATAGACAACACTTCTGCTTGCATCGGACCTATTGTTTATTTGCTAAAATGTGCAAAAGAGAACAAGGCATGTGAGTGTAATTTGGGGGTCATTCTAGCTAGATCATTGCATAATGCTGTAAGTAGGAATGTCTCTGATGGAACCCCTATCTACGCTGGTGCTATTGCTACTTTGATCTATAAATACATAAAAAACGAAAGACGATATGATGATAATATGGGAACCCTTGTAGAGAAATCCACATTACTTGATTTTGCTTTGTTATCCAACATGGGAGTGAGTGTTCCGTATGGGGGGTTTCATCTCTACACATATTTGAGTACTAATGGACAGAAAGTGTCCATTAGGCTCCCTTGGCCTGACCTCTTTGATAGGAGCACTGGAAAGTGGATCGTGAGGGAGGAGCCACCATAGGAGGAGCACTACTAGGAAACTAGCTATAGGTGGATAGCTATTCTGTGGCGCACCAAACTTGACGTGCGCCACAGAATATATTCTGTGGCGCATCTCGGTAGGTGCGCCACAGAAATACTTTCCTTTTTGTGGCGCATATATAAGAGGTGCGCCACTGAAATGTGTTATTCTGTGGCGCACGAGTGTACATGCGCCACAGAAAACGAGTGGGCCCCACAACCCACGGCTGTATTGCATCCTACCACACCTTTTCTGTGGCGCATGGCTACGGATGCGCCACAAACAATTTTGTTTCTGTGGCGCAGCTGCACCTGTGCGCCACAGAAATAAGGGTGGGCCCCGGCACAAAAAATTGAAGGAGCCATTTGTGTGGCGCATCCAGCGGCGTGCGCCACAGATGCGCCACAGAACTCCTGTGCAGAAATTCAAAAGTGTGGTAGCATATGAATTTTAGTATTATACATACTAAAGATGTCTATTCTTTCTTTAAAAATATTAACAAATATGTGTGTGTTCTTTCTTTAAATTTAACCAAAACTTTTTTTTTGAAAAGGAAAAAATATCATTAAAAAGAATAACAAATATGTGTGTGTTCTTTCTTTAAATTTAACCAATTTTTTTTGTATTATACCTACTAAAGGTGTCTATTCTTTCTTTAAAAATATTAACAAATATGTGTGTGTTCTTTCTTTAAATTTAACCAAAACTTTATTTTTTGAAAAGAAAAAAAATATCATTAAAAAGAATAACAAATATGTGTGTGTTCTTTCTTTAAATTTAACCAATTTTTTTTGTATTATACCTACTAAAGGTGTATATTCTTTCTTTAAAAATATTAACAAATATGTGTGTGTTCTTTCTTTAAATTTAACCAAAACTTTTTTTTTGAAAAGGAAAAATATCATTAAAAAGAATAACAAATATGTGTGTGTTCTTTCTTTAAATTTAACCAATTTTTTGTATTATACCTACTAAAGGTGTATATTCTTTATTTAAAAATATTAACAAATATGTGTGTGTTCTTTCTTTAAATTTAACCAAAACTTTATTTTTTGAAAAGAAAAAAAATATCATTAAAAGAATAACAAATATGTGTGTGTTCTTTCTTTAAATTTAACCAATTTTTTTTGTATTATACCTACTAAAGGTGTCTATTCTTTCTTTAAAAATATTAACAAATATGTGTGTGTTCTTTCTTTAAATTTAACCAATTTTTTTTGTATTATACCTACTAAAGGTGTATATTCTTTCTTTAAAAATATTAACAAATATGTGTGTGTTCTTCTTTAAATTTAACCAAAACTTTATTTTTTGAAAAGAAAAAAAAATATCGCGCATTTTTGTGGCGCACTCCTCCAACAGTGCGCCACAGAATCCTTCCTTTCTGTGGCGCACCCTTCCCGCGGTGCGCCACAGAATCCTTCCTTTCTGTGGCGCACCCTTCCCGCGGTGCGCCACAGAATTCTATCGCGCCCACTTACATGTGGGTCCGCCAACGCGCCTCCCTCACATCGCGAAAATGGCTAAGTCCCAAATTTTCGCGCGCTCGAGACGACCACCACCGCGTCCTCGCCGCCGGCAGCTCCCGCCCGCGCGCTCGACGACCACCGCACGTCCTCGCCGCCACTCCACCGCGCTCTACCTGCCCCGCCACTGACGGCCAGGAGCACCTCCACCGCCACGCCCGCACCGCCCCTGCCCGAACCGCACACTCGGCCCCCGCGTGGCGCCGCCGACGAAGACCTCCCACCCTCGCACCTCCCTTCCCTCCACACCGGCGACGACCTCTACACCGCGCTCGACAACCTCCCCTCCCTCCCCTCCCCGAGGTGCTTCCTTTCCCCCTCCTCCCTCCCCTACCGAACTGCTGCACCCAAGGTGTTTGTAGAAATTCCCCTACCGAACTGCTGCACCCAAGTTGTTTGGCTGTTTGATTTCTGTTGTTGATTGCTAGTAGCGTTGCTGATAATTGCTTTTAGTGCTGGTTGCTGTTAGTTGAGATGAAAAAATTGAGAAAAAAAAATGTTAGTGCATGCAGTAGATGTTTAGGTTAGTGCTAGGTGCTTGATATATGTTGTTATATGGAAAAATGCAGTAGATGTTTAGGTTAGTGCATAGTTGCTAGTTCTAGGTTAGTGCATAGTTGCTTGCTGTTAGTGCTAGGTTAGTGCTAGTGCTATTGGTACTTTTTTTGTTGCTTGCTAAATCATGGTTTTGTTAATTTATTGCAGCGCCACGAGGAGCACCTCCACCACGCCGATCTCGGACCCGAGCCTCCCTTCCCTACCCGAGGTAGTTCCTCTCTCCCTCGATGTGGATGTGGATGTGGTGATGTATATGTGCATGAGGATATGTGTCCACGACCATCGTGTCGTGGTTGTTGTGCTCCGACCATCGTGTCGTGGAGATTGTTGTGGTTGTTTGTGCTCCGACCATCGTGTCATGGAGATGCCGGCCGGAGATGTGGATTTTTTGTGAAATGCTTGCAGGTACCCCGAGAGGCCCTTGAGATTGCCGGAACGTTGATTAACTTCCGTTCCGGCAAATTCGGGTACTCCATATGTCCCTTTTTTAGCAAAGGTCATGCCGAAATTTTTCGTGAATTTTGGCATGACTCTGCTAAAAAAGGGACATATGGGGTATTGCGACTAATGCATGGGCCGGGGTATCCTAGTACTTAATTAATTGATTTTTTTTCTTATATTTCTGTTGTACTAACTTTTTGTCTTTTTTTAATTAAGTGCAAACATGTCGGACTCCGCGGGACCTTCTAAGAAGATGAGCGTCGAAGAAATAGCTAGAGACGCCAACAAGTCGTTCTGGGAAGCGTCCCAAGAGTTGGAGGAGGCCGCCGCCGCCGGAGCTGCTAGTGGCGACCGTGCTGACGATGAGCAAGACGCCCTGGAGGGCGACGACGCCGAAACCACCGATGGAGCTGCTAGTGGCGGCCATGAGGATGACACCACTGATGGCGGCGACCACACGGATGGTGGTGTCGACCCGAACGCTCCGAATCAGAATAAGGAAAGGAGGGATAGGACACCTCAAGTGCTCGCCAACATCACAGACCATTTCACCGAGGTCACGCCAAGTGGCCTACCAGTGGCGCCTAAGGCCACTGCCAAACGGTACAGCATGCAACTAGGGTGCATCCTCCGGGAAAGCGTGTCCATCAACACGAAGGACATCAGAAGCACGGCCAATAAGGCTTTGCGCGACGTCCTCCTCCAGAAGCTTCACCAACGGTACACATTCCCGGAGCCGTTCAACAAAAAGGTGGACAGTTTAGCCATCTCAAAGATGAGCACCGCCTTGAGCAGCTGGAAACACCGGGTGAAGCGGAAGATTGAGAAGGGTCTCAGCTGGCAGGAGATAAAAGCCAAAGAGCCGATGCTCGACCAAGAAGAGTTCGAGGAATTCAAGTTGTTCTTAAGAACTGAGGAGGCTAAAAAATGGACCAAGTGGGGGAAGGACATGCGGGAGCAAAACATAGGTAACCACCGTTGTGGAAGCGGCGGTTACCGAGGAAAGAAGCCCATTTGGGACAAGGAGGATGCCGAGTATGCACGTCTCGGAAAAGAGAACCCGTGGGAAAAAATCACGGACGAGCAGACGAGGTTCTTTGTCCGGTCCCGCTACTATCTGGACATGACCACGGGGGAATTTGTTACCGACGATACCGCCGTGAAGGATTTTGAGAAGTATCTGGTAAGGAATTTAATTATCGTGGATATCTCAAATTCCATTGCGTTGATCTAGTTAGATAACGAAGCCAAATAAATTAATGCCTAATTTGTCTGCAGGAGGCAGAGTTGAAGGCTGACGCTGAGGCCGGCGGCCCGTCGTCCCAGGGGTCGACAGAGCCGTGGGACACGACTTTCAACAGGGCGACGAACGCCTACAAGGGTAGGCCCCTGTCGATGCCGCCAACGTCAGCTGGCCGTGTGTCCGGCTTCGGTACGAGCATGAAGTTCATCAACTACTACCACTCGGACGCCGAGATGAAAAAGGAGAGGAGGAGGCCAAGTAAGGATAAAGCCGAGGTTGTGGAGCTAAGAAAAAAGGTGGAGACACTGGAGAATCAAAAAGTGGACTCCACCACGGTTGAGCGGTTAGTGGACGAGAGGATGAAAAGTTTCTTACCCCCTGGGTTGGTGGAGGGGTTAGCTGCTTGGAATGCGGCTGGTCGACAGGGGCCGATAAACGTGCCCAGTGTCAGCGGCAGCAACTCCATCATGAATCAAAACGTGTCGCCGGACCTGACGACCCCACAGCCCAACGCAACGACGCCCCCTACCGCGAAAGATATCGAGCCGCAGCCGGCGGCGGCTGTTCTTCATAATGCAACCGAGCGGCCGGAGAATGATAGGAAGGCCGCCGGCACCGACGCCCTTGTCTCAACAGTTGCCGAGCTCGACGCCATCACCCAGGTAACTAATTAGTTAGTCCGCAGAATCTTCTATAACTATGCCTATGATGACTGCCATCTCATGATGTCCAATATGTTTTGACTCAGGACATGCCTTGCATACTACTGCATAGGTTGGTGCCCGGCGGCGAGTTGAAGGACTGTGCTCAGGGCAGTGTCGTACAACCAATGAGCCGCGATATGCACCACAGTAAAATGGACGAGGACGTGATGAGGGTCAGGTTGGTTACGATAGTGCCTGAGTTTCGTGACGTCGAGCCCCCCATTCAACCTCCGGGAGCCGACGAGGATCACATGGTCCTTAAAGATTGCATCAAGTGGCCGATGACATGGCCGAAGACCCAGATTCGTCTTGGGACTGGACTTCTAGGGTTAAGGCGCAGCACTGGCGCCACCTCGAGGCCCCCGATCGTTTGGCCCTCGAGGCCCCCGATCGTTCGGCCCTCCTCGAAGCCTGCAGCCATCACCGCCACCCAGAAGGAACCGACGGTCGTCGCCACCAGCAGTCGCCACCAAAAACTATTGGGAGCGCCTGTACCGCAACCATCCAAAGGCGCTGCCAATGCACCTCAACTTGGTGCCAACGACGATGATGGTGATAATGTCGACGTCGAGGGCTACCTCAACACTGGTGCCAGCATGGACATGTACATGCCTCCTGTGGATGAAGAACCCTTCCGCGCTCAAGGCGATCAAGCTGCTCGTCCCAGTACATGCACGCAGCGCCTGGACTTCCAGGGTTTATCTCAAGACACGCCTCCGGAGGCCGGCGATCAACCTCCACGCAAATTACCGTCTACCATTTTCAGCCCTGGTACACTACGTAAGACGGTTTTCCCGGAGTCCGCACCCCAACCACCCTCACCATCCCCGGAGATGAAGAAGAAGAACAAGAACAAGAAGAGAAAGAGGGGGCCAGGCGCCTCTGCGAGCCAGCCAGCTCCTAAGACTATCCGGGGTCATGAAGACACGGTATCACCCCGTGCGGTTGTTGGCTTGACCCGGGTTCATGAAGCTGGTAAAGCGATACTGCCTCCGGAGCTACTCTGCCTCGCACGTGGATCCATGCACGCTTTGCATGAATCTGTCTTGGTGCTAGAGCGCCTCCTTATTCAAGACAAGGACCCAAATTACCCGGTGTTCACGGTCAGGGTGCCAATGGACTTGGACTTCATCTGTGATGCCCCCGCGAATCCGTTCTTCATCGCGTACGAGGACGTCTTCAATCTCTTTCACTCTAGACGGCTGGACTATAACTTGGTCCGCCTATACGCGCTTGATATGTCGATGAAGATCAAGAGAGATAATACCCAGTCCGTCGCGGTAGCGGATCCCTACTATATGCGTGACTGCCAGCTGGTGGAAGGATCAGCGACACGGACCAAGGCGATAGAGTACCTCCGGAGTTTCATGCTGACCAACAAGAGGAAGAACAACATTCTTCTGCCTTTCTTTCCCGAGTAAGTACACATCCGCTCGCTGCCGTCGTAACTTATGCTTTCTTGTAGATTTGTTTCATTGCTGATCCTTTCCAACATTTCGTTTCAATTGTGTTGAGCAGGAACAAGTACTGCACACTCGTCGTCCTGAACCCGAGGTGGTCCAGTGCCACTTATCTCGACTCGGGGAGTTTGGATATGAAGAAAGACTACACCAAGTTAAAGGGTGTTCTCGATGAGGCTCTCGAGGGCTACGCCAAAAAGGGAGGCCCCTTCGAAAAGAAGCAACAAGTTTTGAGCAATGACGGCACACACCGGTTCAAGCATGTGACCGAGTTCTGCTGCATCAAGCAGAAGTCTGGCAGCGTGAAGGAGGCCTTCTACGCCCTCCATCACCTTAAAGGGTTTGTCCGGGATGCTGAGAAATTGAAGTTGCCATCTAGCCTCCAAGAATGGACCAAATGTGCGGGGGCGATCACCGATGCCGATCTTAGAGAAGACTTCCATCGCATCCAGGTGCAGTTATCACGAATCATCGTCGAAGATGTCACCAATCATCGGGGGTCCTTACACAACATCAGAGGTAGCAATAAGTGCTTCTTTGTTTTCTTTATTATAGACTTGTCCACTTAGATTTGTATTATTAATCAATCTATTTATATCCCAATCCATCTACAGGGTTGCCTAAGAGGGAGATCGAAGAAATCCTAGAGGCTCAGTTGGACACCAGGACATGGACGACGAAAGAGGGCTGCAAACCGTTACCGGCACCGACAAAGAAGAAGGATCCATGATCGTCCTCCCCGCTCTTCCTCACCATCGTCACGGATCATAGTTAGGCGGTGTGACCTATTCCTTTGTAATGTGTAAAACGATGTTAAAAATTCGGCACTTGTAATTATTATGTGACACGATGAACTTTTGGATCATACTTGTGTAAAAATTGTGTATCTCGGGCTCTAAGTAATGTGATATACCTGTATTTTCTGTTTCCTGTAATATACCTGTATTTTCTGTAATATACCGCTATTTGTACAGCAGGCAGCAGAAAACTGAAAATACATTTAAATTATTCTGTGGCGCATATTTTTATTTTTCTGTGGCGCATATAGTTCTGTGGCGCATTGGTGGCTGATGCGCCACAGAAATATTTCTGTGGCGCACTTTTTCTCGTGCACCACAGAATCTCGGTATTTCTGTGGCGCACTGTGGGGATGCGCCACAGAAATATATTTTAGTGGCGAGACTTCTGTGGCGCATCCCCCCATTTCCTGGATGCGCCACAGAAATCCAATAATGGTGCGCCACTAATGACCATTTCCCTAGTAGTGGAGGCACAAGCTCCACCACAGCATGGGTACCAACCTCAAGAGATGCCACAATACCCAAGCATGGTAAGCTACCCATATGGTTACTACCCTGGAGGGGGAAGTGGTGGATATGGTTACCACCCAGGATATTAGCTTGACTGCAAGCTTGGGGGAGTATTTCTCTCCCTCTCATTTCATTGTTTTATATCACTCTTATTTTGTTTCGGTTTCTTTCTTTCAAATTGCAAAAACACAAAAAGATTTTATTTGTTCTTCTTGCTTATTTACTTCTGGTCATTTGCTTTATGCTTCTAAAAACCAAAAAGAACAAAAAGATTTTCGTTTTCTTGAATCCGATGCAAAAGTGGAGATGCAGGAATTTCTGAAATCTGCTCACTGTTTTAATTTTCATTTTTTTTCCTGCAACTTCAATTGAGCTGAAATTTTAACCACAACTGAAAATTTTCATAACCTACACACCTGTAAATTATGAAAAAAAATTGAGGTGTTTAGGTAGGGTAAAAACAGTACTGTATGCAGTGACATTTTCTGGCAGATTTGAGTTTTTAATGTGCAGTTCGAGTTGGGAGAGGAGAACAACAATGATGAGCTGATGTGCATGAAGTAGTTAAAAGGTATGACACCTTTGCTGTGCTTATGAAGACTTTTTAATAACAGCAAGTGTGCACTTATTAATTTCTTCAACATCTAGGGAACTGGTAGCAAACGTTTATCTTCTCCATGTTTAGTATGTATGATGATGCAAGTGAGATATTATTTAGGGATAATACTTGGCTATGGTTTGAACAACTGTAATTCTAAACAAAGGTCTATGCATCCCATTGTGCTTACTAAACTTGCCAACCATGGAGAAAATGAAAGAATTTTTCAAATGTTCAAAAATGAAGTCATATGCTTGACAAGCTTAGTGGTTAGGAGCTAGCTTAAATGTGCTGACACATGGAAAACTTTTAACATTGCACTCAAATGAAAAAAATTAGTTGATATCATGTACCTTTTTCTATGGATGCCTATCATGTCAAAATAAAAGTGGAAACTAGCAAGTTTGAGGAGTGGAAATAATTGGCTAGAGAGACGCCCGGGACGCCAATCTAAGCCATGCATAATTCATGGTGGAAATTTACGGCATATCACATTGAACATTCAGTGATGCACTTGATAATAAAAAGCTAAACCATTAGTAAATAAAAGAAGTGCTGAGATTGTTCATTGTCCGTTTGTCTTGTTGTTGGGACATGGGCTTGTCCATGTCCTGGGACAAGAGGTACCCTGGTTGACGCTCTTAAGGATGCCTTTATTCTCGCAATGACTGAAAAAACTCGAGCTTGCCTAGCTACACGAGTTGAGTAGCACATGGTGTAGGTACTCGTATTCACGGGGCATGAGGCTTTTAACTACAACTTTGTCAAGCATGTGAGTCATAGTAGGGAACATCAAATATTTTGATAAAAGTGAGAGCAAAGTGGTAAGCACAATGAGATCACTAGTCAATACATGATTCAACCAAAAGCGATGCAAGAACCTTTGTTTATCTCTACAGTTAGGCAAACTCATCCAAGTATTAACACTGTGCTATTTCTCTTGCGACATGTATAGATGCTTTAACATTGATAAGATATACCTTCGCTAGCATTTTGTTAGCTGTTGTAGGAATTATGGATTGAATACTTGTTGCTCTTAAACAGTAGTACATATGCAATGCAAAGTTCTTGTCAAAGTCTTTTTATCGCTTCTGCACTACGTTTGAGTTGTTTGAGGACAAACAACG
Organism: Puccinellia tenuiflora; assembly: GCA_012064385.1. NCBI lineage: Eukaryota > Viridiplantae > Streptophyta > Magnoliopsida > Poales > Poaceae > Puccinellia > Puccinellia tenuiflora. Next base: position 18,214 of record QRDG01002061.1, read on the forward strand.
AGCTAAGCTTGGGGGAGCTGATGTATCCAAAATGCATCCACTTTTCCAAGCACTTTGCCTCATAATTTGCTCCGAGATCCTTCCATATTCGAATAAAACTGCTGTTTCTGACGCTATTTTTAGCAAAGTCTCTCCCCTAGCTATTTTTGCAGGAAATAAAATCGGGGAAAAATACCACGTCACTTTTTATGGAAAATAAGCAAGATGGACATGAGGGGGTGCCGGAGGGCCAAAAGGGGTGGCCCCACGCGGCCCATGTACCTGGCCACGTGGGCCCCTCCCAAATGGGCCACGGGCACCGTCCCGCCTCCGGTCTTCGACGTATGCCTTCATATATGAGGAAAGACACTTGCCCTAGGGGGAGAGGAGCTTTCGCAAAACACACCGCCGCCACCATCACGATCTTCGTTTCGGGGGACAGATCGATCCAGGATTTCTTCTCCGGTGGAGGGATCCGGAGGCCGTCTTCACCGCTATCTTCACCGCCTTCATCTCCATCAACCATGAGCTCCCTCACCATCACCATGTGTGAGTAGTTTGCTGTAGGCATGTGAGGTGGATGGGGATTGGATGAGATTGATCATGTAATGCTACCCGTTGCTCGATAATCTTAGGGTTTATCTTGAGGATGCTTTTGTATTGTGTTGATGCACTTATGCTATGTTTAATGCTTGCTACTAGGGCCCGAGTGGCATGATTTCAGTACTGAACCTTTTTGCTTCATCGTATAATTGAGTTTAGTATTTACCTGCAAAGTGTATCACCTAATGTTATGTCGAACCTGCGAACCCTAAAAGTGACGTTTGGGGAAAACAAGGGGGATATGTTCTAGTTTGAGGATCTTATGTGTTCATGGAGTGTTAATGCATTGTCCCGGTCTTCACGAAAGGGTAGACCCTAATTACCTGTAGTTCCAAGTTGGCCCCGGTGAAATGGGCAGGTAGGGTAATAGATGTTGTGCAAATTCTCTTTGTTAGTGCGCATAACTATTTAAGGAACACATACCTACATATATCGGTGTTAGAGAAAAAGCCCCACTGCTAGCTTTACTTTATTATATGATCAATCTCATTCATGCACCGCCCCGCTGTCACCTCATGCCTACGTTTTTAATCTCTGAGTTACACTTTCACTTTTCCGGTGAAAACTGGGAAATACTTGTTACTACTATTGTTTTATTTCTACTCGCTTGAATCCTTTACTGCCATCACTACTACTGCTGCAAGTTATTGATATACAGGTGTGGTTGAGAGTGACGCCTCAATTGCTAAAGTCTTATTGATATTCTTGTGTTCCCATCGTGTCGAACTATAAATTTGGGGTAATACTTCCCAACGAAGACTTCAGCGATCCCCTATACTTGTGGGTATCAGTCCCACGCGGCCAAATTCCTTGGCCACATGGGCCCCCCTCTTTTGGGCCTCGTGGCTCTTGTTCCTTCGATCTTCTTCCCACTGTTGTTCTCCCGATGAAAAACCAGCTGTGCAATTTTCCTTTTCTTATTTGGGTCCATGTAGCTCCTGAAACATTAAAAACAAGAAAAAGGAGGTTTTCTGCCTCCCAGAAATTAAATACCAAAAATAGGGACTTTTTATGAAAGTCCCATAAATCATCTAAAACATGTAAAAATAATTATATAACAATGACAATAACATTCTAATATGATAATATGAGTTGTATAAATGATGATATAAAATGCACGTATCAGTAGGCCTTTTGTGGCGAGCTCACACCCCTCCAACGAGACGTACTCCCTTAACAAGGAGGAACTCGGGAATACATCCTCGTCTCCGCGTGCCTCGGTTAATTCTATACCCGAGCTCTTTACTTGTGCAATTTACATTGTGATAGCCTTCGTGCTTGAAGTTTTATATCTTGCTATCACCTTGTTGTTTGTCTTGCTTAGCATAAGTTGTTGGTGCCCATAGGCGAGCCTAGTTTATTTAGGTTGTTGGCTTGTTAATTTAAACACCTAGGTTTATAACGCAATTATCAAGCCTTAAACCGGAAAAAATTTTAATCGCCTATTCACCCCCTGTAGGCGACATCGTTTGTCCTTTCACCATGTCCGGTGCCTGGATGTGGACGGTGAGATCGTCGTCGCGCATGATGCCAAGGCCGATGCCCTGCATGCCTTCTACTCCAGCCTCCTGGGCCGGGCGCGCACGCCCATCTGGGACTTCGACCTGGGTCGGCTCTACAATGGCCGGACAAGGGCCCAGGCCACCGCCCTCGTTAAAGCGCTCCGTGGCATGGACCGCACCAGCGCCCCTGGCCCCGATGGGCTGGGGCCAATTTCTACCAAGTCGTGCTCGAGACGGTGAAGCCTGACCTGTTGTGCCTGTTTTCTGAATTCCACCACAGTGGGCTGGACTTGGGGCCCATTAACAGAGCCCATGTCATGCTCCTGCCAAGCGTGAAGGCGTCCTCGATCCTAGCTCGTTTCGTACGATTTCTCTGCAGAACTGCTCCCTGAAAGTTATCTGCAAGTGCCTCACTACCCGTCTCCAACAGCAGATTGTCACCCTTGTGGATGAGGACCAGTCAGGGTTCCTTGCAGGGAGGAGCATCGCTGAGAACTTTTTTTACGATGCGGAACTGGTGTGCTTCAAGAGAAAGGTTCCCACTGTCGTTCTAAAACTCGATTTCGCCAAGGCCTTCGATTCTGTGATGATATGGAAACTTCTTCTGAGAAAGAGGATGCTATAATTAAGTCTTTCATGAGTCCAGATTATGATGAAATGGATAAACTTGCTAGCTACTTAAATTCTCCTCTTGATGACTTTTTCCCTGTTACTGATAAAATGAATGGTTCAGCTATTAAAGTTAATGATAAAGACTATGAGTTTAATATTGATCCTGAACACATTGAAAGGGTTGAGAAGTCTAAGTTTTATGGGAGAGAGGATGAGTTTCCTTTCGATCACGTTGCTGATTTGCATGAATTATCTGAGTTAATTGGGAAAGGTGAAATTAACCAACGCTACCATTTCTTGAAATTGTTTCCTTTTTCTTTGGGAGGAAGTGCTAAAACTTGGTATAATTATTTAGAACCTGGATGTATTACTAGCAAGGAAGAATGTTTGCAGATGTTCTTTGATAAGTACTTCCCTGCTAATAAAATTCATGGTCTAATTCTTGAGATTACTATTTTTTCACAGAAATAGAAGGAGGATTTACCCCAAGCTTGGGGGAGGTATGATAAGATGGTTAGGAAATGTCCTACCCATGGCCTCAAAGAGAATGAAATACTTGATATATTTTACAATGATATAACTGAAAACACCAGAGCCCATCTTGATAGTATTGCAGGTAATGTTTTCAGGGAAAGGACCGTTGATGAAGCAACTGAGCTATTGCGAACTATCTCAAAGAATTATGATGATTGGAACACTGCTGAGATATTTCCGGAGAAAAAAGGAGGTATACTCAAACTGAATAAGGAGGCAATGAAAGTAGCCTCAAAGGACATTAAAGAGAAGGGAATTAAAACCTCTGATCTCAAGGAATTATCTGAAAGAGGTGTCAAATTTCCTGATGATCAACCATGTTTCCCTATCCCAGTCAATGTTATTAGCACCGCAAAAGGTAATGAAAAGGTAACATCTTTTACTGAAAAACCATATGAGAATGATTTTGCTTATCGTCATGATCGTGAAGAGCATAATATTAGAATGATGATCATGGAAAACTCTCACAAAATTAAATTTCTTCGTGAAAGTTTGCATGTTAATGTGGGAGAGGTAAAAAGAATTGTTAAACATTGTGAGATGATGAATAATCAAGTAGAACAAATGATTTCTATTCAAAATCAACTGTATGAAAAGCTTAATGTGAAGAAGCAGGTTTGTGGAGTTAATACTAGGGGAGGTGCAAGTACTCAGGACCCTGACTATCCAGAAGACCATCCCAAGAGGAAAGAGCAAGTAGCTCTTAAGAAGAAACTTTCTGCAGGCAAATCTCCCAATGAAAACCAAGATAAAGATGATTCTGAAGAACAAGATAATGATATATCTATTTCTGATGCTGAGACTGAAGACAATAATAATGAAGAGGAGGAATCATCCTCACCTGAAGAAGAACCATAAGAAGATGAAAATGTTGAAGAACCTGAAGCAGCTGAGAAGGAAGACCCACAACCATCTATTGAAAAGAATAAGAAGAAAAACCATCCAAATCCACAAAAAGGTAAAGAGAGGGATCCATGGGTACAAAGACCCATACCATATCCTCAAGAGGTAATGAAAACTTTGGATGACACTAGGTTTGAGAAGTTCCTTGAGTTGATTAATTCTTTATATTTGCAAATTCCTCTTGTTGATGATATTAAAATTCCTCCTTATTCAAAATACATGAAAGATATTGTCACTAATAAAAGGAAGATTTCTACTGATGCTATTTCTGCTATGCTTGCTGATTACTCTTTCAAAGGGAAGGTGCCTGAAAAATGTGGAGATCCTGGTATTCCAACTATTCCTTGTCAAATCAAAGAAACTTATGTGAGATATGCACTATGTGATTTGGGGGCTGGTGTTAGTTTCATGCCTTTCTCTTTATATAAAAAACTTGACTTAAACAAATTGGTTCCAACTGAAGTTTCATTGCAAATGGCTGATAAATCAACTGCTATACCTATTGGAATATGTGAGGATGTACCCATTTCTGTTGATAATGTGATAATCCCTACAGACTTTGTTGTATTGGACATGCCTGAGGATGATAACTTGTCTATTATCCTGGGTAGACCTTTCTTAAACACTGCAGGGGTTGTGATTGATTGCACTGAAAGCAAAGTGACATTCAACGTTAAAGGAAAGGAGCACACTATCTATTTCCCCAAGAAGAAAGTTGTTACAATGGTAAACCAAATGGTGAATTGCATTAAAAGAAATACTCTTATGATTGGAAGTATTGAAGTTCCTCTACCACCTCCTGAACCAAAATATGTAACCATAATGATTGGAACTATTCCAGTCAAATATGAGGTAACTTGAATCTCTTCTTTACTTATAAAATAAAGATCATGTGTTATATCCTTTACATATTATTAATGAGACCTGATCAACCTCATTATTAATGTGGAAATGATGAAAACTTGATCCTTATAAAGATTGTTTGCATTTTTATTTTATATACTCAAGAATTCTTAGAATACTTGCTTGGGCATATTTATTTCAAAGTGCAGAAATTTCAGAAATCTTGTTTTGAAAAGTCTCTGTAGAAAATTTTCTCATAAAATTCCATAAAAATTTGGAGGTAAGTTATTTTGCCAGAGGAACTAACTGCCAAAAGGGGAGCACCAGAGGGCCACCAGGGGCCAAAAGGGAGTGCCCCACGCGGCCACAGTACCTGGCCGCGTGGGACCCTCCATCTTGGGCCACAGAGGGAGTTAGGTGGCTGGCCAGTGCCCATCTCCTCCCCCTCGACAGAAAACCAGCTCCAGGTATTTTTTTCCAAATTTTCCCGAGCTCTCTTCCTGCTATCCTTGGATCTTCAAGTTTAGGACAGATTTTTCAAATCTTTTTGGTGGGATTACTCATTGGTATGTGACTCCTCCACTCATCCAATTAGTTTTTGTTCTTGTGCGTTATATATGGAGTATTTTGCTGCACTAGTTGTCACTAAATATGATTGAGAAATCCATGGATTTAGGTTTCCTAGTTGATATGGATGCATGATATTGATGTGGGGACTAGATGTGGATGGCTTAATGTTGTATTATAGTTTCACATCTTGAGTTTTGTTGAAATTTATTCATGGGCCGCAAGGTACCATGTTTAGCAAGGGCAAAGGATTGCTTGGGATGAGCTCAAGGCCCAAGAGAAGAGCATGCAAGGTCTCCCTCAACTACGATGACAATCACCTTTGGGAGGACTCCGCATTCTTTGTGGGGGAGAAGTTGAGGATTCACACCATGAGATGGCAAGACCCCCATGTTCTTCAAGAATGGGGAATGTAAGAGGACTTCAACTCCTTCGCCACAGCAACCAGGTTGATGGCATTTGCTCAAAACCCGTAGGACACTTATGAGGAGCTCTCACGAGAGTTCCTCTCTACCTTCAGATTCGAAGGGCCTGAGACTTACAAGTACAAGAATAAGAGTAAGGCACCTTCTCCCACTTTTGTTTGCAAATTTAGTATGAAGGGAGAGCGTCTTGTTATGTCCGTAGATGAGTTTTGCAATGCTATAGGTGAAGCAAATACGGGGAGTTGTGCAGAAACCGGTGCTGATTCAAATCCTGAACTTGTTAATTTTTGGCACTCTGTTTCTGTTGGTTCCCTTGATAAATTAATGAGGGGCAAATTTACTCACATACAGCACCCTAGTTTGAGGTACTTTGCGTTGTTCCTTGCAAGAGGCTTTCTTGCAAGAGACAACACTTCTGCTTGCACCGGACCTATTGTTTATTTGCTAAAATGTGCAAAAGAGAACATGGCATGTGAGTGTAATTTGGGGGTCATTCTAGCTAGATCATTGCATAATTAGGAATGTCTCTGATGGAACCGTTATCTACACTGGTGCTATTGCTACTTTGATCTATAAATACATAAAAAACGAAAGACGATATGATGATAATATGGGAACCCTTGTAGAGAAATCCACATTACTTGATTTTGCTTTGTTATCCAACATGGGAGTGAGTGTTCCGTATGGGGGGTTTCATCTCTACACATATTTGAGTACTAATGGACAGAAAGTGTCCATTAGGCTCCCTTGTCCTGACCTCTTTGACAGGAGCACTGGAAAGTGGATCGTGAGGGAGGAGCCACCGCAGGAGGAGGCACAAGCTCCACCACAGCATGGGTACCAACCTCAAGAGATGCCACAATACCCAAGCATGGGAAGCTACCCATATGGTTACTACCCTGGAGGGGGAAGTGGTGTATATGGTTAACACCCAGGATATTAGCTTGACTGCAAGCTTGGGGGAGTATTTCTCTCCATCTCATTTCATTGTTTTATATCACTCTTATTTTGTTTCGGTTTCTTTCTTTCAAATTGCAAAAACACAAAAAGATTTTATTTGTTCTTCTTGCTTATTTACTTCTGGTCATTTGCTTTATGCTTCTAAAAACCAAAAAGAACAAAAAGATTTTCGTTTTCTTGAATCCGATGCAAAAGTGGAGATGCAGGAATTTCTGAAATCTGCTCACTGTTTTATTTTTAATTTTTTTCCTGCAACTTCAATTGAGCTGAAATTTTAACCACAACTGCAACTTTTCATAACCTACACACCTGTAAATTATGAAAAATATTTGAGGTGTTTAGGTAGGGTAAAAACAGTACTGTATGTAGTGACATTTTCTGGCAGATTTGAGTTTTTAATGTGCAGTTCGAGTTGGGAGAGGAGAACAACAATGATGAGCTGATGTGCATGAAGTAGTTAAAAGGTATGACACCTTTGCTGTGATTATGAAGAATTTTTAATAACAGAAAGTGTGCACTTCTTAATTTCTTCAACATCTAGGGAACTGGTAGCAAACGTTTATCTTCTCCATGTTTAGTATGTATGATGATGCAAGTGAGATATTATTTAGGGATAATACTTGGCTATGGTTTGAACAACTTTATTCTAAACAAAGGTCTATGCATCCCATTGTGCTTACTAAACTTGCCAACCATGGAGAAAATGAAAGAATTTTTCAAATGTTCAAAAATGAAGTCATATGCTTGACAAGCTTAGTGGTTAGGAGCTAGCTTAAATGTGCTGACACATGGAAAGCTTTTAACATTGCACTCAAATGAAAAAAATTAGTTGATATCATGTACCTTTTTCTATGGATGCCTATCATGTCGAAATAAAAGTGGAAACTAGCAAGTTTGAGGAGTGGAAATAATTGGCTAGAGAGACGCCCGGGCCGCCAATCTAAGCCATGCATCATTCATGGTGGAAATTTACGGCATATCACATTGAACATTCAGTGATGCACTTGATAATAAAAAGCTAAACCATTAGAAAATAAAAGAAGTGCTGAGATTGTTCATTGTCCGTTTGTCTTGTTGTTGGGACATGGGCTTGTCCATGTCCTGGGACAAGAGGTACCCTGGTTGACGCTCTTAAGGATGCCTTTATTCTCGCAATGACTGAAAAAACTCGAGCTTGCCTAGCTACACGAGTTGAGTAGCACATGGTGTAGGTACTCGTATTCACGGGGCATGAGGCTTTTAACTACAAGTTTGTCAAGCATGTGAGTCATAGTAGGGAACATCAAATATTTTGATAAAAGTGAGAGCAAAGTGGTAAGCACAATGAGATCACTAGTCAATACATGATTCAACCAAAAGCGATGCAAGAACCTTTGTTTATCTCTACAGTTAGACAAACTCATCCAAGTATTAACACTGTGCTATTTCTCTTGCAACATGTATAGATGCTTTAACATTGATAAGATATACCTTCGCTAGCATTTTGTTAGCTGTTGTAGGAATTATGGATTGAATACTTGTTGCTCTTAAACAGTAGTACATATGCAATGTAAAGTTCTTGTCAAAGTCTTTTTATCGCTTCTGCACTACGTTTGAGTTGTTTGAGGACAAACAACGAGCTAAGCTTGGGGGAGCTGATGTATCCAAAATGCATCCACTTTTCCAAGCACTTTGCCTCATAATTTGCTCCGAGATCCTTCCATATTCGAATAAAACTGCTGTTTCTGACGCTATTTTTAGCAAAGTCTCTCCCCTAGCTATTTTTGCAGGAAATAAAATAGGGGAAAAATACCACGTCACTTTTTATGGAAAAGAAGCAAGATGGACACGAGGGGGTGCCAGAGGGCCAAAAGGGGTGGCCCCACGCGGCCCATGTACCTGGCCACGTGGGCCCCTCCCAAATGGGCCACGGGCACCGTCCCGCCTCCGGTCTTCGACGTATGCCTTCATATATGAGGAAAAACACTTGCCCTAGGGGGAGAGGAGCTTTCGCAAAACACACCGCCGCCACCATCACGATCTTCGTTTTGGGGGACAGATCGATCCAGGATTTCTTCTCCGGTGGAGGGATCCGGAGGCCGTCTTCACCGCCATCTTCACCGCCTTCATCTCCATCAACCATGAGCTCCCTCACCATCACCATGTGTGAGTAGTTTGCTGTAGGCATGTGAGGTGGATGGGGATTGGATGAGATTGATCATGTAATGCTACCCGTTGCTCGATAATCTTAGGGTTTATCTTGAGGATGCTTTTGTATTGTGTTGATGCACTTATGCTATGTTTAATGCTTGCTACTAGGGCCCGAGTGGCATGATTTCAGTACTGAACCTTTTTGCTTCATCATATAATTGAGTTTAGTATTTATCTGCAAAGTGTATCACCTACTGTTATGTCGAACCTGCGAACCCTAAAAGTGACGTTTGGGGAAAACAAGGGGGATATGTTCTAGTTTGAGGATCCTATGTGTTCATGGAGTGTTAATGCATTGTCCCGGTCTTCACGAAAGGGTAGACCTTAATTACCTGTAGTTCCAAGTTGGCCCCGGTGAAATGGGCAGGTAGGGTAATAGATGTTGTGCAAATTCTCTTTGTTAGTGCGCATAACTATTTAAGGAACACATACCTACATATATCGGTGTTAGAGAAAAAGCCCCACTGCTAGCTTTACTTTATTATATGATCAATCTCATTCATGCACCGCCCCGCTGTCACCTCATGCCTACGTTTTTAATCTCTGAGTTACACTTTCACTTTTCCGGTGAAAACTGGGAAATACTTGTTACTACTACTGTTTTATTTCTACTCGCTTGAATCCTTTACTGCCATCACTACTACTGCTGCAAGTTATTGATATACAGGTGTGGTTGAGAGTGACGCCTCAATTGCTAAAGTCTTATTGATATTCTTGTGTTCCCATCGTGTCGAACTATAAATTTGGGGTACTTCCCAACGAAGACTTCAGCGATCCCCTATACTTGTGGGTATCAGACCCATGCGGCCAGATTCCTTGGCCACATGGGCCCCCCTCTTTTGGGCCTCGTGGCTCTTGTTCCTTCGATCTTCTTCCCACTGTTGTTCTCCCGATGAAAAACCAGCTGTGCAATTTTCCTTTTCTTATTTGGGTCCCTGTAGCTCCTGAAACTTTAAAAACAAGAAAAAGGAGGTTTTCTGCCTCCCAGAAATTAAATACCAAAAATAGGGACTTTTTATGAAAGTCCCATAAATCATCTAAAACATGTAAAAATAATTATATAACAATGACAATAACATTCTAATATGATAATATGAGTTGTATAAATGATGATATAAAATGCACGTATCAATAGGCCTTTTGTGGCGAGCTCACACCCCTCCAACGAGACGTACTCCCTTAACAAGGAGGAACTCGGGAATACATCCTCGTCTCCGCATGCCTCGGTTAATTCTATACCCGAGCTCTTTACTTGTGCAATTTACATTATGATAGCCTTCGTGCTTGAAGTTTTATATCTTGCTATCACCTTGTTGTTTGTCTTGCTTAGCATAAGTTGTTGGTGCCCATAGGTGAGCCTAGTTTATTTAGGTTGTTGGCTTGTTAATTTAAACACCTAGTTTTATAACGCAATTATCAAGCCTTAAACCGGAAATTTTTTAATCGCCTATTCACCCCCTGTAGGCGACATCGTTTGTCCTTTCACCATGTCCGGTGCCTGGATGTGGACGGTGAGATCGTCGTCGCGCATGATGCCAAGGCCGACTCCCTGAATGCCTTCTACTCCAGCCTCCTGGGCCGGGCGCGCACGCCCATCTGGGACTTCGACCTGGGTCGGCTCTACAATGGCCGGACAAGGGCCCAGGACACCGCCCTCGTCAAAGCGCTCCGTGGCATGGACCGCACCAGCGCCCCTGGCCCCTATAGGCTGGGGCCCAATTTCTACCAAGTCGTGCTCGAGACGGTGAAGCCTGACCTGCTATGCCTGTTTTCTGAATTCCACCACAGTGGGCTGGACTTGGGGCCCATTAACAGAGCCCATGTCGTGCTCCTGCCAAGCGTGAAGGCGTCCTCGATCCTGGCTCGTTTCGTACGATTTCTCTGTAGAACTGCTCCCTGAAAGTTATCTGCAAGTGCCTCACTACTCGTCTCCAACAGCAGATTGTCACCCTTATGGATGAGGACCAGTCAGGGTTCCTTGCAGGGAGGAGCATCGCTGAGAACTTTTTTTACGGTGCGGAACTGGTGTGCTTCAAGAGAAAGGTTCCCATTGTCGTTCTAAAACTCGATTTCGCCAAGGCCTTCGATTCTGTCGACTGGCAGTGCCTCCGCAAGATCGTGGAGGCCAGAGGAAACCGCTGCCAGTGGTGTGACTGGCTCGAGGCCATCTTCTCGACCTCCAAATCCGATGTTATACTGAATGGGATACCAGGGAGATGGATCAACTGCATGCGGGGGCTGCGGCAGGGGGACCCCTATCGCCATACATGTTCCTGCTAGTCGCGGACGTCCTTCAACAGATGATAAAGGACGATCCCCTCCTCCGTCACCCCCTTGCTGATGATGCGGCGTGCCCCGTGCTCTAGTACGCAGATGACACGATTCTCATCCTGCGTGCTGATCCTGCTGCTGCCACCAGACTGAAACTGCTCCTTGATCAATTCGCGGCGGCCACCGGACTGACAATTAACTTTCACAAAAGCAAGGTCGTGCCTATGCATGTGTCGCCCGAGGATTTGGCTGCGATCCAGACTGCTCTCGGTTGCCGCGTTGAGGGGTTTCCTCAGACCTATCTAGGCCTCCCCCTGTCATGTCACAAGCTCAAGAACGAGGCCTTCGCGCCGCTGATCGCCAAAGTGGACCGGTACCTTTCAGGCTGGCAGTCCCTTCTGTTGTCGTCTGCGGGGCAGATCGTGTTGCTCAACGCGGTCCTGGACGCTCTGCCGGTCTACGCCATGAGCGACATGCCGCCCCCCCCCCCCCCCGGCGGTGATCAAGGCGCTGGACGCACTCTGCCGCACGTTCCTGTGGAACGCGGGTGAGCACGCATCGGGGACGAAGTGCCTCGTCACCTGGGACATCGTCTGCCGCCCCAAAGCTGAAGGAGGCCTGGGGGTGCGGTCCCTCCGCCTCCAGAACGACTGCCTCCTTGTGAAACTCCTGCATCGTCTCCATGCCCGGCCCTCCTTGCCATGGGCTCGCTGGGTCTGGGCGTCTCTAGGCGGGATGGTGGATGGTCGTCGTCGGGGCTCGCTTGCCGGGGCGCACTGGAGCTATCTGGCCTCCTTGATGCCGCTGTACCGGGGCGCATCCACTGTGGTGGTCGGGGGCGGGCGGACCACGTCCTTCTGGCTCGACCGGTGGCTGGACACCGCCCCGCTCTGCAACGTCTTCCCCGCACTGTTCTCCCACTCGAGCGCGCCACACGCCTCTGTGGAGGATGTCCTCCTGCATGGCCTTGATACCACACTCGCCCCCCGGCTCTCCGCTGTGGCTGCTGGGGAGAAGAGTCGTCTCGCCATCACACTCCGCCCAGTCTCGCTCTCTACGGGTGTCGACGATGATCGGTGCCTGACACTCTGTCGTACCACCAAGGGAGCTTTCTCCTCCTCGGCCCTCTACAAGCTGTGCAACCTGGGAGGAGTTGGAGCGCCCTTCGCCAGCTTCATCTGGGACTGCCACGCCCCCTCGAAGGTGAAGTTCTTCGGGTGGCTGCTCCATCGCGGCAGGGTCCAGACTCGTAGTGCTCTCCTACGGAAGAACATCCTGTCTGTTGATGAAGCCAGCTGCCCTGTCTGCGACGCCCCAGAGGAAACCCCGAACCACCTGTTCTTTGAGTGTCCCTTCACTGGTGAGTTCTGGGCGGGTGTTGGCCAACGGCCGATGTCAGATGCAGATGTGCGCGGGATTTTCGCTCTGCCGGCACCCACTGGTGTCCCCCCCGCGACGGCGGCCACCTTCAGTCTGCTTTGCTTTTGGCACCTCTGGAAGCACCGCAATGGTGTAGTGTTCGAGGGGCTCGTCCCGGATATCCGTCGACTCCTCTTGGTCTGTCGAAGAGATGCCGAGCTATGGAGAGCTCGCCTCCCTCCCAACTGTCGTAGTGAGGTCGATGCTTGGTTGTTATGCCTGCGCTCTCACCACTACCACAGAATGGGTTATAGGGAGGTTGGCACTCTGTGGCGCACCGTTAATTCGTGCGCCACAGAAATATGTTTCTGTGGCGCACCGTGCTTGGTGCGCCACAGAAAGTCACATTTCTGTGGCGCACCTGGCCACATGCGCCACAGAAATGTGACTTTCTGTGGCGCACCAGCCACGGTGCGCCACAGAAAGCCAGATTTCTGTGGCGCATGCCCACCCATGCGCCACAGAATTTTTGTGGGTCCCACGTACAATCATTGTGCTAGGGTCCATCTGGGGACATTCTGTGGCGCACCGTGGCTGGTGCGCCACAGAAAAGTGACATTCTGTGGCGCACCGTGGCTGGTGCGCCACAGAAAGCTGACTTTCTGTTTTTTTTTCCAAATCCCACCCCCCCCCCCCCCCCCGTGGATCGCCTTTTTAGTTTTGCAGGAAGTAAAAGAAAATGATAAAAATTTCAATAAATAAAATCCTTTGACATGTAGTTAGGTTTGAGTGTCTAGTAGGTATAGAAATTTTGAAATATGAATTTTGACCTTTTTTGCAAAAACCCGTTAAAAAATGTAAAACGGGCATAACTTTTGCATACGACGTCGAAAAAATGCGTATAATACCTTAAAAAAACTAGAGAAAATTTCGGATTCGATCCCACCGGGTTTACCCGGTCAGCAATTCACAGAATCCTCAAATTCCAAACCAAAAAAAAGTTATGGCCAACAGAAGAATTTTCCCAGCAAAATAAAAAAAATCAAAAAAAGGGAAAACAATTCTGTGGCGCACCAATGCCAAGGATGCGCCACAGAATTATTGGGCGGGATTCGAAATTTGAATCCCGCCCAATAATTCTGTGGCGCATCCTTGGCATTGGTGCGCCACAGAATTATTGGGCGGGATTCGAAATTTGAATCCCGCCCAATAATTCTGTGGCGCACCAATGCCAAGGATGCGCCACAGAATTTCAAACAGACGATTTTTTTCTACAAAATCAAAAAAATTCAAAAATTCAAAAAAAAATAAAAAAAGAAAAAATTTCGAAAATTCCCAAAAAAATTATAACAAAGAAGATTGTTGAAAATTTTGGATTTTTTAAAGTTTTTTTTTAGAAATAAGTTTTTTGAAAATTTTGGATTTTTTGAATTTTTTAAAGTTTTTTTTTAAAATAAGTTTTTTGAATTTTCTGGATTTTTTAAAGTTCTTTTTTGAATTTTTTGGATTTTTTATTTTTTTAAAGTTTTTTTAAAAAAATAAGTTTTTTGAAATTTTTGAATTTTTTAAAGTTTTTTTAAAAAAATTTAAGTTTTTCGATTTTTTTGGATCTTTTGAAACTTTTGAATCTCCTTTTGAAAGTTTAGAAGTTTTTGAAAAATCTGAAATTTAAAAACACACATTTATAACATATACATAACATATACACATACAAGACTTAAGAGGATTCATATGATATATATATCAATAATAACTTGAGTAGCAGAAGGGTAGGTGAAGTGGGTGGAACTTAGAAGTTAAGCGTGCTAGGGTTGAAGCAATCTGAGGATGGGTGACCTAGCGGGAAGGTATTAGTTCAAAATATGCAAAAAATCTGAAAAAATTCAAATAATTAGGATTTTTCATATTATTTCATATTTTGATTTTTCTGAATTTTTTTGAAAACTTTTTATTTTTTTTTTCATTTTTTGAATTTTTTCAGAATGGCGCACCAAGCAAGGTGCGCCACAGAAAATATTTTTATGGCGAGAATTCTGTGGCGCACCCAGCAAACCTGGGGGTGCGCCACAGAATTCCAATTTGGTGCGCCACTGATAGCCATTTCTGTGGTAGTGGACCCCAATTATATCCCCCCCCCCCCCCCCCCTCTCTTCCTCCTCCCCTCCCCCTCTTTGTGTAATTGTTACGTGTTCTCTGGTTATATATAAAAGAAAAAATATTCAGGTGGAGGGGGTCTTCCCCTTCCTCGGTGACCGTAAAAAAAGCCGGGGGTGTAAAGTGGAGAAAGAAGGTGGGGAGCGAGTTGGCGTAGCATCAGAAAACTCAATGGTTCGCCGTCGAACAAACACTATGGGGCGAAAACCTGATGCCACGATATAGCTAATACTACGCAATTCTGTCAAACATAAAAAAACATCATCCGTTGAACATGAAAATCCATTAACAACTTTTAGGACAATATAATCACGATACAACAATTGCGCGCGAGATGGACCATAAAACCACGAACCGCATGCAGGCAGGCACGTACGCCGGCCGGTGACGACCTCCTGATCGATCGGAGCCGAAAGTATGTACAGTAACTATCTACGTACATCCATTTCAGTCTCGTCGAACGGACTTGCGCACTTGGCTTCTTTCGGCCACACGTACTGTTGCACGCACCTGAACCTGAACATGTACGTCCATTTCTGCCGCCTTTTCTTCTTCGATTACTCGTCAAAGCAAAGCAAACCAAGATAATTACCCAAGTCTCGTCGCTCTCGCTGCACGCGCGCATGCATGCAACACATATACAGATTCGAATGAATTACAAGCCAAAAGCGCGCGAACAAGATCCGCCTCCCAAAAACCTAACCATCCCTTCAAACCTCCCACTAGCTTGCTGGCTAGATGTCCATGACTTGTCACTTGTCCAACACCTGGCCACACACAGCCACGGCTAGCTCCCTATAAAACTCACCACTCCAGCACACCCAGCCTCTCACACTATACCGATCCATAGATCGCATTGCACACTACACTCCTGTTCGATCGATCTGATCTAGCACAAGATCGATCATAGAAGATCACACAAGTTAACTAGTTCGACAGCAAGCAGGAGGCGGCTGGAGGAGGAAGCCAAGGGTCGTTTCCTAGCCGGCACCGGAGAAAAGGAAGAAGCTTAATTAAGCGCTAAGATGATCGGGTGGGGGGACTTGTACAAGGTGCTGGCCGCGACCGTGCCGCTCTACTTCGCCTTGTTCCTCGGCTACGGCTCGGTGCGGTGGTGGCGCATCTTCACGCGGGAGCAGTGCGACGCCGTGAACCGCCTCGTCGCCTTCTTCGCGCTGCCCTTCTTCACCTTCGAGTTCACGCTCCACACCGACCCGTTCGAGGTCAACTACCGCGCCGTTGCCGCCGACGTCATCTCCAAGGCCGTGATCGTCGCCGTCATCGCCGTCTGGGCCAGGTTCTTCCTCTCCGGCGCGGGAAAGGGCAAGGGCGGCACCGCGGGCAGCTGGTGCATCACCGGCTTCTCGCTCTCCACGCTCACCAACTCGCTCGTCGTCGGCGTGCCCATGGCGCGGGCCATGTACGGCGATTGGGCGCAGCAGCTCGTCGTGCAGCTCTCCGTCTTCCAGGCCATCGTCTGGCTCACGCTCCTCCTCTTCGTGCTCGAGGTCCGGAAGGCCGCCATCGGCATGTACATCGACGTCGGCAAGCAGAGCGTCGTCGTCCACGACGCCATGCCCGAGTCGCCGGTCAAGGCGCCCGACGTCGAGGCAGCCACCACAGAGGACGTGGCGGGCGTTCTGGCGGTGGGCATCGGCGGCAAGCCGTCGGTGTGGAGGCTGGTGAAGACGGTGGCGCACAAGCTGGCGCGCAACCCAAACACTTACGCGAGCTTCGTCGGCATCACCTGGGCCTGCGTTGCCAACAGGTACGTACGTGCACTCTGACGTGGAGCTCACCATGCAGCACTGCATGCATATTGCATACCACCCTACCTAACTAATGCATATATTCTGCTCTACAAAAAAATTATTTTTATTTTTCTTGTCTGGTCTACAAAATAAAAATGCATGTGTGGTACAATGCAATGCGACCAGCCAATATATAACTTTCTACCCTGTTAGAAAGTTGAAATAACTTTTGTGTGCTTTCTGAATTAACTAACTTAATTGGTACGTATGCAGGCTACACATCGAGTTGCCAAGTGTCCTGGAGAACTCGGTGCTCATCATGTCCAAGTCAGGCACGGGGATGGCCATGTTCAGCATGGGTGAGCCATCAATAATCGACTCCACATATACACTAATGCAAAAACCATGAACATTTTGTCTACGCACACGTACACTGCTAGTCTTAATCTTAATCGTTGAGGCATCGCATAGTTATCTCCTCCCTAGCTAGCTTTAATTAACGTCACTACTTGCATGTTTCAATCCGTATCTAATACCCCACCTAGTAGTAGTAGTAATACATAATATTCCATTTGATAATTACTCAAAAGAAACACAAAGAATCCTACTATAGCAAAAGCGATACTAGCTTATTTACGGAGGAATTAATCCATCCATCAAAAAGGCACAGGTTCTGCATGCACGGCAACAACTGAAAGCAACAGTTAAAAGGAGAAAATAAGATTTACTTACTAGAGATAAAAACTAATAGTGAAAAGAGATTATTCTAGAGTACGTTTGCTCACGTATCTAACTTTTCGGAGCGCGTGCGTCGTTTTCTCTCTGTTGCAGGGCTGTTCATGGCGCAGCAGGAGAAGATCCTGGCGTGCGGGCCGAGCTTTGCGGGCCTGGGCCTGGTCCTCAAGTTCGCCCTCGGCCCGGCCGCCATGGCCATCGGCTCCATCGCCGTCGGCCTCCGTGGCGACGTCCTCCGCGTCGCCATCATACAGGCACGTAACCGAATCACTAACCGCATCCTTAACTAATTTATTTATATGTCATGCACTTTTGTGGGAAAATACTGAAAGACTAACAAACTCCATCCGACAACAGCTGACGTGCTAAAAATCTAACATACGTGCAGTCAGTCGAGTAAAAAAATTTACCAATAGACTGGTAATGACTTTATTATGTATGGTTTTAAATGTTTGACTAACAAAAGTAAAGATCAAAGTTGCGGGTTGAAAAACTGTTTCAAACCCAAAATGGGTGCTGTTATATTCAAACAGATGGGAGTGTTTTTTAAAAGGCTCTGTTTCCTGACAACTGAGGAACAAACACTTGGTTAATGCTACGTAGAGTTGATGGTATGCTGATGTCAATCCATCCGGCTCTGCTTCTCTAGACATGCAAGTTATAAACTCATGTAGAAAATTCACCACTTTACAGCAAAGTCAAGGAGCTTCACTTCTGACCATAATATAATAAAGAAAACGTCTCTAGCTTAGCCGAAGCTTTTTCTGCCGATTTGCTGTGCACTTTGAACAAAAATATTGCGAAAGTCACCTACCATAATTGCATTTCACCGACATTAGATTTGCATCCACAGCATAGCTAGATTAGGTATAATTATCTCAAGACCACACACATAAATGTACAATCCCTACGTGAGATTCTGAGTCCACCACTAACCTCACCACTTTGGGCTTTAAGGTCTATGCCGCTTGCAGAGCCACAAACATCAAGTCTGATGCTTACAAGATAAGCATGCACCAAAAGAGCAACGAAGATTAATTATAATCTATAATCACATTGGTGCGCAAGTGCGCATTCAAAACAGTAGTTGTGAAATTGCGGTCAGCACGGTTAACATCTTGGCCATCTAGCTTGGTCTTGTTTAAGAGCATTTATTTACATCAAGCACAAAGGTCAAACACTGAAAAACATTGGGCAGCTGATGAACCGTATCCAAGAAGATGGAACACAAAGCGGTTATCGCCTTTTGTTGTCCGAAGACATTTTTACATCACTTTATGGCACTGTCTTACTCTTATTCATGGAGCGGATTGGCCTTCCATAAGGCGGTGCAGCTTCTCTTGTTCATATCAAGAAGAGTGCATGTCTGATGTCTCTATTGTTGTGCCACATTTTGACCCCTGCCCAAAGACATGGGAGGAGATTGTTGAAATCGTCCTGGAATCAAAAGTGTGCTAAAATAAAGAAGAAAAGGTTCAGGTAAAGTGGTACAGCATCTGTTTTTGGCATGTTCTAGAGCCTGGGCCCATATGACTGTAGTCATCCCCTGAAAAAAAAGGCCATGTCAAAAACAGCAAGTCATTAGCGACCACTCATCAGATGCTTATCGCATAGGCACGAATCAGACTAAACTGTTAGTTAAACACTAGCACCCATATAGTAATATGGAAAGTTAGAAAACATAATCAGGATCAGGGTTTTTAAAACCAGTAGTTGCTATTGTGGAGTTGGCACTTGACGATGCATCAAGTTTAGTCCTACTCCTCATCATGTCAGCTAATGCGCGTTTCACTGGAGATGAGTACTCATCTGAATCAGTGATGATTTTGATGTGGATCATGGTCAAATAATAACTTGTCCTCTTTGATGCCTGACTGATATAACCCAACTCTATACATATAACATTATAAAGATACAAAGTGGTTCCAGTTTTGCTTTGGGGACAAGATCTACTGATTATTTAGTTAAACACTGCTTCAACTTAACAAACCGGAAGTAATAGGGGGAATGTTACTCTGAAAGCTGTCCTTGTAACAAGTGCAAACTCAGTTTTTGTCTCCAAGAATTTGCGGTTTAAAAGGAGAGATGAATTGGCCTCCACCCAGATAGTGGGGAAGTTATCATATGGGAGATGGTAAGGTTATGTAGGTCGAATCTCATATATCAAGAATATGTTTCTCTCTATCTCAACCTCACTAAAATGAGTGCACAGAAGTTCTTTTTTCCTCCTTTTTGGAAACAAGCTTTGGCATTCTCTACTAAACTTCACCTTGGACTGCTAATTTGTATGTTGTTAACAGATACCAAATCAAGATCATTTCAAAACCTTTCAGTATAAAACTATAAATCGAATGGTGCCGCTTCCATGGAACTTTCAAAGTTCAATCTTGAAATATATGGCGTGTTATGAAATATATTGGCACATTATAATGCTGCTGACTTCCATCTGTGTCTAACTAAGCTTCGTTTGAACATTATGCAGGCTGCACTACCGCAATCAATCACATCATTCATATTTGCAAAAGAATACGGGCTGCATGCCGACGTCCTTAGTACTGCGTAAGTATTTGGAACTAATAAAAGTAGATGAAGGCAAATGCTTTATTTAGACAGTAATTTCTTATTCTTAAACCAGTTTGTTGTTCAATTTTGCAGGGTGATTTTTGGGATGCTTGTCTCGCTGCCATTGCTTGTCGGACTTTATGTAGTCTTAGAGCTAATTAGGTAGATGCAGAGCTAATTAGTTTTTACCTGAAGCTGTCCAAACAAAAATGCTGACAACGGATGTAATGGAATGTCGCATAACTACATTCCTAATCCCATAAAACTGCATTGAGAGTTATCCGAGTGCTATGAATACTTTTAACACATTGTGTAACAAGACGGCGTACTTTTTTCGTTATTCAAAAGAATGTATTACAAAAATGTTTTGTTTTGAGTCTGATTTCTCTGTATCAGTGGTTTCACAGTGGTGGAAACTGTTAAAAACGACATTTATCCAGGATAATTCGAATAATTCATTACTCCTTTGGAATGTAGGAGGTAACTGTGAAACAAAGTAGATAAAAATTTCAATAGTATTACCTCAGTATACGTTTAATTATATTGCCTAGCTCTTCACCACGATCCTCCTGAGCATGGTGCCCTGCCTGCACGATAAGCCATGATACCGAATAATCAAAATTGATAACATGTGAAGTGAAGAAAATATCTAGACATCAAATTAGTTGCACAAGCAAAAAAAAAAAAACATGTGTCAGCCACCTAGGCGTAATAAAAGCAACCATGAAAATAATTTGAACCTACAGTAATTTTATTTTGATTCGATTACATTGCCATTTAATTATTTTGAACAGAATGATTTCCAGTTTTCATTTTGGGAGAAGAATACAAAAACATACCATCGGCAGCTCTACAAACTTGTGTTTTAGGCCGTCACAAAAATCTCCGACCCCATCATAAGTGAGCCAACGATCTCTCAAGCCCCAACATATTGTTGTCTTTGTATTCCATGAATCACTCGCTAATATGCTCCTCATGGATTCAATGTAAACCTGTACTAAAACAACCAATTTAGAACATTTAAATTTAACAAAGCAATAGCAAGGCGATAGATTATTTGTGATAGATGAGCGAGCTACCTTAAGATCCTTTCCCATAGCTCTTGTAATTGCGTTCAGTGCAAAACCAGATGAACCTGAGACAAGGTATGGCCTTCTATATACAGTAGCATCTTCCTCCTTCATCATGTATGGGCCACTACTAGTTAAGGCCTTGTCACTAGCCCTGAGAGGATCCTGAAAGAGTTCAAACAAAAACCATATATTTCAAAACACAAACCGAAGTGGTTATGTAGTGTCTAGGCAAAATTGGCATCATAGCTGCTAACCTGGGAAAATATCTCGCCCAACAAGAAGTTGCTGAAACATGCAAGAGTGGATGGAAGCTTTGCATGTTTGTCAGTTATCTATAACACGAGATACCCCGTGGTCAGCCTATAACCCTTGATACATAATGAAGCCTTTAACTCATTAAATTAAATGAAGCTTGCAACACTTAATGCATAATAAATCCTTAAAAGGAAGAATTATGCATCTTGCCAGAATGCCTGTGCGAAACATACACTATAAAACTCACCGGTGGATTTACTAGTATAAGATGGTTCAACTTGTCTTGATGTTCATTAGCATATTTGACTACAATAGGAGCAAAGTAGCCCTGCATGTTTTTACATTCTTGTATTAATGAAGAGTGTCAAGATACATTAACCAACACTCTAATGATGAGAAGTACCTGAACAACGATGGAGAGCTTATCAGGAGCAACAGAGTCGATTAGCGATTCCAGCGCTGAAGTATATTCTGTAACATAGCAGTTCACATTACTATGTAGTTCAGCACGAGTTTTTGGAAGAAAAGGAATACTATGTAGATCATTTTACCATCCAGAGTATAGTCAAAACCATATTTAGGTTGAGGCTTGTCTGAGAATCCAAAACCTGCAGATATAAAGTTCTTTGTTCGTAATGTTACTGTTGCAAACTTCTGGGGACAGAGCAGCAACACCAAACAGAAAAGGGCCCAGTTATTATTTATTAGACTGTACAACTGTGACAGGATTTATTCTCGAATACGAAACCTAAGTGCGCATCTTTTTGTGAAGAAAAACGCCAAGATGGCAGAACAATTATAATTGGCACCAACAGCGACGGAATTTTATTGAAGGGAATAAAGTTTTTTGAGCGGTAAGCCAAATCGAATATGTTTCTTATGTTCTCGAGTTCTGATGGCAAGTTGTTATGTGCTAACAGACGATGGTAACTGGTACCAGTTATGACTTTCATACTCTTTCAGCCTAATGACCAATATTTTTCCAGGATGTGTTTTGTCGACATATGTGTGACATAGCTTTTCTCTACCAACTTATGTGATCATTCTGCATTTATCCAGCACATCCAAAGATGTGTATAACTCACCAAGCCAATCAAAAGCAATGGACCGATACTTGTCTGATAGTACAGGTAGCACATTTCGGTAAGAGTATGCCTGTAACGGAAAAAAAACTCAGCTCAGCTAGTCGGTGTAATGCAGAAAATAGGAAGCAAACAGCAATCTAAGAACCCACCTGAGATGGAAAGCCATGAATTAGAAGGACCGTGGGATTAGAAGAGCTCCCCGCCTCCACACAAAACCAGCTGAAACACAACAAATAAGTACAAGGAAGAACTATGATCCTCTTTGCTGTATAATCATACTTCTCCTAAGCAAGACAGCTTACAGGTCAGCTCACCTGAAAACATCATCCGAAGATTGCGATCCCTTACCCATGGTGAGCCCAAAGAAGGGATCTTTTGCCTTCTCTTTGTTCCCATATAATGCATGAGCTTTTATCTGCAACAATTTGGATAATTCACCAAGATTTTAACCAGCATATAAGGCAAATAATTGGCAACACAGCACAAAAACTCACTTATCAGCGCAATTGCACACTCATTACCTCGCTAACTCATATTACAATGGTCAGACAGTATAGATCAGAAGTTCATGGCACATCGGCATGAAGCTAAATTAGCACGAAATGCGCAAAGACACAGACATTTTCTCAAACTCAAAACATGGCATGTACTGATCTGCCAGCGCAAAAAAGAAAAAAAAAAGATCAGATCAGAACGGAGTGTTGCAGCATACCATTCTCCCCTGAGCGAACCACTCGTCCGACTTACTCGGGCCTTCCGCTTCCGCATACTTCCCTGCATCAATACGCACACAAAGTAAGCAAACATAGAATCCGACAGGATATCAACCAAAACTGTGCACGCTACAGTTCCCCACGGCCAGACCCCACTCACCCCCGCTGAACGAGAAGCCGTCTCCGATGGCGTCGTCGACATATAAATCCTACAATGAGCACAAAAATCACTTCAAAATGAAGCCACAGATCACCAATGCGGCTGCGGGCGTGGGGTACCTGATCGTCGGGGCGAGCCGCGCGGCGCCACGAGGGGAGGGGCTTCTGGGGGCGCAGGAGGAGGCGGCGGGGGAGCGTGGCGTGGAAGCGCGGGGCGGCGAGCGGCGGCGCCATGGGAGGTCGGCGGGTGCCATGTGGGATCGGACTCTGCTGGGGTTTTGGAGGGAGACGACGTGATGGGTCAGGAGGGGATAGGGTTTGGTTGGTTCGTGGCCTGGTGCTCCTCCCGCCACAGTTCTAACGGCCATGATCCGGAAAAACCAACTTACGTGGGTCCCTTTTGTCTGTCAGTGTCTCAGTGACCACCGTGGACTATACACAATTCTTCTTATATAGGTAAGAGTATCTCCACTCGTAGCCCTCAAAACCGCCTCCATGGCCCTATGAGGCGTGCCGACCCTCCGGTGCGAACGACGCCACGAGACGGCCAGAGCCAGCGAGCTCGCTCCAGGTCTCCAGCACGGCGGCGTCACGCATGCCCACAAGGTG
The DNA here is from genome assembly GCA_012064385.1 of Puccinellia tenuiflora. NCBI lineage: Eukaryota > Viridiplantae > Streptophyta > Magnoliopsida > Poales > Poaceae > Puccinellia > Puccinellia tenuiflora. The sequence continues at coordinate 42,058 of QRDG01002061.1, forward strand.
TTTGTGCTAATGTAAGGAAGGAAAAATTAAAATTGTCGGTCTGTTCTAGGGAGTGCGAGTGGGAGGCGCTCTCTCCCTTGTCACTAATTTCGTCCAGACACTCCCCAAATTATGTCCGAATGGTGTCATTCGGACAATATATGGGGATGACGAGTGGAGATGCTCTAAGCGTACATGATTGATGGTTCTACCTATTTAAGCTCGAGAATTTTGTGTCCTGTTAAGTATATTTTTTGTCCCTCAACTATTATTGTCCAGATAAGAACCAACCTCTGTGGTTGGATGGTTAGAAGGATGGTTGTACCCTCAACCCATCAGAGTTTAAATCCCATGTTTGACACTGGTGTTTCTCATATTTGGCGTAATGTTTTTTCAGTTGGAGGCGACGTTCCCGTCGGTAGCGAGGCGTCTGTGGTGACTTCGTCAATTTCAAGACTCAATCCGTCGGCTCAGTCTCTCGGAGGTTCTCATAAGGATAGGATGTGCGTTAGTGTATGCACGTGTATATGAGCGCGTTGGACCATGTTTCGGTTTTTTTATTATCGTCCAGATAAGTACGTGTATCTACGATCTTTTCCTTGCAACCATGTCGTGGTAAACCACAGCCAATGCTTGTTACGTGTTCTGACGTGGCGGTCATTTTGTTTGGGCCATGTAATCAAGTCAAGGAATACTTGCATTATTTTTCGAGAGAACACAATTTTAAAGACCCTACATTTGTTTAATTGGGCTAGCCCCTTTCTATTACTTTCATAATAGAAATAACAAGTTATTACATCATTAGAGTAGGGATAGAAAGAGGACAACAAAGCCTGTTAGAATGGAGGTACTAGCAGGAAACCCGATGTAAATGCTTGACCTCGAGCACTCCTACGGGGTAAAAAAACTGCTAGTATTTATCTTCGTTCACATAACAACACAAAACAACCTACATGAAACCCAATTATGAAGCTAAAACAACCACCTACAGTTCTCCGCAAACTCCACGTATATTTCTTACTACAAAACCATGCTAAACGCACATTTGAACCAACCATCGATCAGCAACAGTCTTCCATCCATGGTCGTCGTTGTTGTAGCCTCAACCTCAGCTCTTCCTCTCACATAAGTCATCACCATCTTCTTCAGCAGCACCGCACTATCCGTAATGGCCTCTTTGTCTTCCTCAGAATAAAGCCCTGCCTAGTACTACAGATAGGAGAAAACAGTGAAGATAATCATAATAGGAATCCTCAACACATATTTGTCAAAGTACTTTGTTCCTCGTGGTGAAAATATACAACAAACAACATACATCAGCAAAGTATACAAATTTTTCCCTAGCCTAGAAAGCATAGAACAAAGGAAAACATTGCGACAGAAAATTAGGACACATAGATGTCCCATACACAGCCCCAATGAAAGTAATAGATGTTTAGTGGTTTGAACGTTATCACATAACGAGAAGTCAGGATTGCAAAGCCACTAACTTTTTTCACGTTCTTTCGGCTAAGCATAGAATCCTACAGAATCGGCCACATAAAAATTCTGATTTCAAAGGTATATTAGTCTCCCGCAACCACTTATAATTAGGCCTCACCAAAGTTTTCTCCAAAATATTATAAACCGATTTTGTGGAGATATTTTTATTTTTTTAATACCCTACATGTAATGGAGCAACTCTATCTATCTATTCCTCGGTTCCTCCTAACAATTCTCTCTACTACTCGTCGTCTCAGAACCCAACCTCCACTGGAGAGTCGATCGAAGGGATCAATCTAGTAACGCCGCCTAGTGATAATGCTCCTTGTGATCACCTTAGGTGATACCACTTTGTTGACGGTGCCTCTCCGATTGGAGCAAGAGGAACTGAGAGAACTAACCATCGCCGCCAAACGTTGTAGCTCCCTATCGTGCCCAGCTCCGGTTCTGGAAGGCGAGGGAACAAGAGGAACAGCCTCTCCGAGGGGACTGAGTGGTACATTGAACTGGGTGACATTGACACACACGAAGATACGAGATGTGATCCATGTAGAGAGGAAAAAATTGCCGTGGTGGCTCGCACGCGATTTGGGGGAGGAGGGGTGCGATAGAAGTGTTGGTGGCTACATGGGATAGTGGGGTGAGTTTGTAGAGAGAGAAAAACAAACCTTACTATGCGGAAAGTGTAAATGGAGCCTGAGCTCTATGTAGCTCGTTATTTCAAAAATTCAAAATCGACATTTGTTTTAGTTTCAGAAAATAATAATATCAAATAACATCTGACATTTAGGCACCTTCAGTGTAAGTGGTACCGAAATGTTACACACTAGCTTCTGGTGATAGGTGACTTGACATGTCAAAACTTCATTAATCCACCTTTTCAACGAAAATTGTGATAATTACATCATATTGGATTTCAGCTTATTTTCCGGGAAGAAAGAGAGGATGGTAGAGATGATCTGTACATGCCATCATATCTCAAGCTCTCCAGCTAGACCTATAAATTTTGCTGTATCTATGTCATCTATGACAAACGCAAAGGCCATCGCCGGCGACGAGCCGCCTGACCACCGTCGGTCATCCCTTGGACGTCGCCGTCGGCGGCTGCGGATAAGGGTCGGCCCAGCACTCGTCCTCCGCCACCGCCTGCTTCCACCTCCTGTTGAATATCTTCAGCTCCGTGTACGACCGCAGCCGCACCGCGTACCTGTCCGCGGCCGTTGAAGCCGACGACGCCCTCGCCGTCTTGCCGCCCCCGCCGACGTCGCCGAGCGTGGGGATACCGCGGTGGAGCACGTACTCGCTGTCGACGATCCCGACGTTCTTGCTCCGGTCCCCCTGCGCGCAATAGCCGAGCTTGAAGTCGAGCCCCCACGCGAAGACGAGGTCGTTCTGGATCATCCGCCACGCGCACCGCCACGCCGCCCGCGAGAACACCGGCACCATCATCTCCACCCACCCCGTGCACGGAGGCCCCGTGCTGTTGCCATAGCACCGTCCGCTCCCCGCCGTCTTGTAGAATCGCCGGTGCACGGCGCCGCCCCGCCGCGCGCGGGCCGTTAGCCGGTGGTGGATTTGCGACCGGTGGTCCAGCGCCGGTTGCGAGATCTCGAGCCCTTCGTGCCGGATGATGTCGAGGTAGCGGAGGGGGTCGAAGCCGTCCACCTCGATGTCCTCGTCCCACAGGAAGACGTAGTCGTACTCGGCGACGAGGTCCGGGTGCAGGAACCGCTTCCCGAACCACCACTTGGTCTGGTCCGCCGCCGCCACGTGCACCGCGCGCCGCGACCACGGCAGGTCGCTCCACCCGTCCACCGCGCCGTCGTAGTGGAACAGCATCACCGTGAAGTTCGCCGCCGGGAACTGCGTGGTCATGATCACAGCATCAGCATTGCTGCCAGACTGAATCGACAAGCGAGAATGAATGAGAGGGCTGGGTGATCCACTGATCCTGAATTCCTGATCATGGCGCCAACCTTGGTGACGAGCTTGTCGACGACGGCCTTCTGCTTGATGCCGACGGGGATCGCCAGAAGGCTCTTCGCCGGCCGGTCCACCCTCCTCTCAGGGTTGCCGCCCAGGGACTCGAACTCGAAGTTGGACTTGTCCTCCACGATGCCCCTCGGCAGCGCCTCGCTGCCTGGAGACCTGCACTGGTTCTGAACGCGCGCGCAGCAACAGTTGTTCAGTGTTCCGAAACTGAAATCGATGTGTCCGTGGTTCCTGTTGTAGGTGTCTCTGACTGACCTGGCAGATGTCTCCGGGTTCTTCCGCCGGAGGAACCTCCGCAACGTCTCCGGCGACGTGAAGATCGCTCGACGGAGGAGCAGGCCAGCTGGAGGACTCCTCATCAGTGGCCACACGTCTTGGCTGCAGCGGCAGTATCGACAGATTCTGCAGAAACAGTCGACCATGTCAGGTGTGACTGCACACTTCATTCGTGCCATCGACGCGATCATCAACAACACATGCTTGGCTACATAAGGTACAGTACAATACAGTAAACGGCACGCACCTCCTTGTGATCGAGCGTGACGATGGCGCCGGCGACGAACACCAGCACCAGAAACACGAGCGCCGCCGGTGGCACCACGCCGGAGAAACGCTTATGCGACGGATCACCCGGCGCCGGACCCTGCGATGACGAGGTGTCAGAAGCAACAGCGAGTGAGCACATCATCGATCATACAATGTGTCGAAGTGTTCAGAGACGGAAACAGAAAGCAACGTAGGCGCGAGGCAGGTAAAGCACATCGTCAGGAAGCAAACAGAGAGAGAGGTCTTCGCATTCAGAGAGGAAACCCAAGCCAGGAAGGTGAAGCTATGCTAAGGCTCGCCCTGAAATCTACTGCAAGTGTGGCCCCGAAGCAAAGAAACCTTTCACCAGGGTTAAGAAATAACCCAGCAACGGCAACCTCTGTGGCACTCAAAACAAATGAGTAGAATTAAACTGAAAATAACAGCAAAACGTGCGCGTGGAGGTAAATTATTTGAGAGGATTTTCCTGTTCCAGTAGAATTAATAAAGATCTCAGTGCACATGTACAAGAGTTAATCAGCTGGAAACAAAGTTCTCTTTTACTAATGTTCAAATGGGACCAAAGTAATCTCTGTCTGAATTCTACGAAGTCTTGGCCCGCGCTTTATGCAACGGAACCGGGAAGGTTCCTCCCTGTTCAAATCTCTGTCTGAATTCTGATTCCCTGGAGGCTAGCAAGCAGACCACCTGCCAAAGCTACAATAAGGGGGGATTTTTGGGGGAAAAAACTATTATCGGAGGGAACAAATGGAGAATTGCTGCCGGAGCGGATGGCATGTAACTGAATTTCACACCAAGAAAGGTGATAAAATTCCCAACTGTTTCTCCCGAGAATTCGAAGAGCCCAGTCAGTCCAGTGAGTTCCTGGATAGATTCGATTTCGGAACTGCTGCCTGCGCTGCACACGCTGAAGAAACAGAACAGCTCGTAAAAGACGGCAGAGAGCGGCGCGAGTTCAGGGGGAAGACTGTTACGCGTATCTTCACTGAAAAAAAATACTGAACATAACGGAACTTCGTGGAATCACCTCGAATGGATAAATTCGAACTCCGAATGAATCCGGCAGAGAATTATGATGACAAAAAGCAGAGGAGATCAAAAGGAAGAAGAAAGCGGCTTTACCATGGAGAGGCGGAAGAGGCGATCTTCTCACGAGTTCTTCGATGGTTTACACCGATTTCCGGTGACCATGGATGGGACTTGAGTTCGCAATCAGAATTCTGTGAGGACGCGGGCGCGGGGAAGAAGATGGAGTTGGAGACGAAGAGGAGGAGTTGGGAGGGAGGCGAGAGTAAATGGTAATGGAGGGTATTTTTAATGCTTAGCCCCTCGTGAATCATACCTTTTGGTTCCGTTTCTGGATGGTGTTGCCTTCTTTTTCGTATGGACCCCTAATATTTTACTAATTTGGAGATATGTCCACGAATGGGTTTATGGTTTAGTGATTGTCTCCAGCCTGTGTTTGTTATTATTTAACAAGTTTGCCCCTTATTGTCTCTTTATAGAACCATTACAAACATGACGCACTGGGGTATATTATGGTATAATATGATGCATTTAACGGGTTATTTTACCATTTAAAAACAAGTTGGTTCACCATATACTTTATTCGTGACATTTTGATCATACATCTTCACGTGTTAACACTTATGCATATTTCTTTGACAAAGACCTTACCCCCATTCTTATATCATTCTGACTATTGTGTGAGTTTGGCAACCGAAGTAGTAGCCATTGTGCATCCATATCGTCATCCATGTCATCCTTGATGTATACTTGTATAGCCCACTAGGATGACACGTAGGATCAAAGCGTTAATGTGATCAACCCGGGATGAAATATGGCCGAATGGACAAAATTTCAAGCTGATAAGTGAAGTTGAATGATTTCTTGCTTAGAGTTTATTGGATTTTGGATAGAGTCTAGAAGACGGAATTGTTTATAATTAATTAGAACATAATAAAGCATATGGTTACCTAAGTCCACGCATATTATATGAGCAGAAAATGGCGAAAGCTACGGGTTTGTGATGAAAGATGCTGGAATAGTGCTTTGTGGAAGTCAAAGATAGATGACTCTACGTTCTGCCCGCATGGAGGGCTAGTCTCTTTCAGCTTTTCTTCCATCAGCTTTGCAGAAATTACTTCCACTATTTTTTTATGACTAAATATCCAAATTAATATATGCATAAGCATAACACACACTTATGTACTCCCTCCCTTCCATAATATAAGATGTTTTAGGATTTTCCACATTCGTATTTGTACCATATGTATATAGACATGTTTTAATGTATGTGTTCCTTGGTCCGAATCTAGACAATATGTGAAATATCTAAAACAACTTATATTGTGGAATGGAGGGAGTAGATTTAGTTGAAGTCTATTATCACTACTCGGGAGTCGGATGGTATTTGGCGAGTACCTTTTGGTGGGCGCAGCCGAAATTTATGAGAAGACGTACGGAGAGGGGAATGAGCAGAAACTGCCGTGTCAGTGGGAGGTGGGGCCCAAGGCCTGGCAGGCGAGAGGACTGTCTGAAGCAGGAGGAGTTCTGGTTCTGGCCCGTTCGTTCCCCACAAGTGGCTGGCTTTCAAGGTGTGGGGCCCCATCTCCATTTTGCACGCGCGCCTTGCAGGAAATATTTAACCGCATCCAACCATATATGATCACGTCTTCAGCGGCGTAAGCTTCGAACCAGAAAAGACATGTGCTGCGTCCGTCATCAAGTTAAAAGACATGACGTTTTTCTAAGAGGAGTGTCGGACTGTGAGTGAGCTGTATATGACTCAGTATGAGTACAAAGTATTTGCTTGGTTACGTGAGAAAAAAAAAATAGGTGAAAACAGCGAAACATGTAAAGACGTTACTCCATGATAGACAGTGCAATAGACAGCACGAAATGCTCAAAAAACTAATTAGAGAGGTATCCATCCGTCGTCCATAAAGTTGTGGTCTTTTCAAGTTGAAAAGCTAGAACGAGCAAAAAGAAATGCATAATATATATATTGGACCAGATAGAGATAGGTACCTAGCTCCACCACTGATATGAAGGCACTACAAGATGATAGTGTACATCTGCGATGATAGTGTACAATCTCTCCATGATCAAAAATATGAAAAAAATCACAGACGTACCTAATGGTGTATTTCACAAACCTGCAAAAAATCAACTTCAAATGCTTTGTATACCGTTCTACATAAAAATGACAAAAGTTTAGATCTGAGTACGCATATTTTCAAATCACCAAATTTCATCAGATTTGTCATTTTTGTATAGCTCATAATATTAAGGATTTGAAACTGGTATTTTACAGGTTTGTGGGATACACTATTAGTCACACCCGGATTTTTTTCACATTTTTTTGAAACACATAAATACGGTTTTTAATTTTTTTTACCTAGCAGGAGCAATGGAGCTCGGGAGCCACTACTACTTTCCGGTATATACTGTACTTTTTTTGAATGTGAAAGAACGTACGTACCGCTGCATCCGCCAACCAAGCCGTATTCACGTCGTCATCGAGACCAGCCATGAAACGTCGCAGGCCGGGTTCCACACGAACCGTCCACCATCATTTTCTTTTTATCTTTTTCTTATCTTCACAAATACAAGAATGAGACTTGGTCGCTTCTGGAGAAAGTTCAGCCATGGTCTCCGTCAACGTAACCAATGAGGACCGCCATCAAGATGTCAAGGTTTTGGAGGAGACAATTAAAAGTTGGAATTATCCTCGAGGAAGAAGCTCCGTTTGTTGTAATCGTCCGTCCTACAAGGCCACAACTGGCTTCTTGTTTTCAAGCGAATTGTGGACGGACGGCCTGTAAAATGATCTGACGCATCACCCAAAAAATCACTCCACAAAGAAAAAAGAGGTCTAACATAAAAACGGAATGTTTCTAAGTGGGATATGACACTTCCATTGATAGAGAGATATCCTCATGACTTTGTCAATCTCAAAACACAATTATTAATTCACCGGCTAGGTATTTTAGAGGTGCTCACAAGGATAGGGTGTGTTGTTTCATATGGGTGAATGTATATGTGTATATGTGAGCTTATGTGTTGTAGTCTGTACCGTGTTCCTAAAAAAAATTGCATAAAAGGTGCAAATTCATAAAAACTTGCAAAATTAGATAGTGCGGTACAAAAAGTTGTTAGTGAGATGATTAACAGTGCAAATAGTCTGAAACTGACAGCTGGAAGCCACGCTAGAACATGAGTGTGCTGGTATTTTACGTTTTAGCCCCAGACTTTCAACGAATTAGCTGCATGAAGCCCCTACGACGGACAGGCCGAGGCAGATATGCCAATAGGTCCCCGCTTTCTACCCTATTTGTGTTTTTTCCTTACTGGGTCGTGTCCCCTATTCGATCGTTTTGGTCCAGCCGATCATCACGTATACATCCAGCCCGAGGACGTCATCGGCCACCGGACGTGGAGCTATGTGAAGCGTCGATGGATAATAAGTCTCACATGCGCGCATGGGGCGCAGACCCTTTCGACTAGGGTATGCCGCATCATCAAAAAATTGACGCAGGTGGGCTGGAGTTGGATGGGGTTTACATAGGGTTGAATCGTGCTAGACGATCAGCTTTGTCAACATTCTATTACCTCAGATTAGATCTAACAACTTGTGTGTTGGTCGGTAATAGTTTGATTTCGTCAACCTCTTCTCGAGTTGTACTCTCGCATGGCTAGGAAGTGGAGCAAGCTCAACTAGTTCGGAGAGTGGATGTACAAACCCAGCACGTGGATTAAAATCCTTGCGGAGGCGAATTTAAATTCCTATTTATTCTTAAGGATCAAGTTTTCCTGAAACTCACTCATTTATCCTTGAGAACCAGGTTTGGTGCGTAATGGAGGTAAACACAAATCTTGGTACTCATATTTAAAAAGGTTGTGTGCATCCCTAGTTGGTGCAGAGTCCCGGGAAGTGAAACTCTCCCACCCCCACCCCCCCGGCTCCCAAAATAGGTCTAAACCCTAGTCGTCGGAGCCGCCAGGAGAGGAGAGGCCTCCTACCCCCGCATCGCCCCCACGGGCGACACGGGAGGACCTCCAAACTGTATCCGCCGGTGCCGCTTCTCTCCTCTGCCTCCCCTCCCCCTCCTCCCGGTCGCCGCAGGTGGTCGCTTACGTGCTAAGCTCATGCAGCGACGACCGCGGGGGTTTCTTCTCCCTCTCACGGGTCGTCCGGGTGGTGCGGAGCGCCCTGTCTCGCGGGGGAGCGGCTCCCGATTTTGTCCCCGAGCACAGCGACAGATCTCCGGTGTCAGCATATGGCATGGTGCTGGTGGGCGTGGCTGGCGGTGACGACGTTGCTCGGATCAGATTTGTACCCGTCGTGGCAGACAATGGCGGTGTATTTCCGTTGTTACCTTGGTGAAGGCATCGTCGCTGCAGTCTTCGTCTCCTTGCTCGGGATGCTCTGCGATAATTCCTAGAGCTGGGTTTCCCGGATCAGATGATGTTGGTGCTATGGGTGTCCCTCTCGGGCGCATCGTCTTGGAGCATACATTGGCTGGAGGGACAGGGAGGTGGAGTGGCGTTTCATCCTCCGCATCAACGACGACGGGTCTCGGCGGCGTGGTCCAGGAAAGTTGTGTTATCTAGTGTCGTGGCGGTGTCGATTGCAGACCTCACAAGATATTGCGTTGATCCCTACTGAAGATGGGTTGGCAAGGACGGCGTCACCGTCTTCTAAGTATGCGTATGTGGTGCGTGTTGAGGGTGTGCTAGACTGATTTGTGCTGTTGGGTCTCGGCTCGTTGTTGGACGGCTTGGTGAGGCCTTAAGATTTAGATGATTTGCCTAGATATCTGAGGAAGACACACGGCTGTTAATCCTGGACTGCGTGATCGCGAAACAACGGACTAGCCACATGACACGAAGCAATGCAGCAGACCATTTTTGCACGACGTATGTTTTGTCCAAATTCAGTTCGGCGTTGTCAAGTTTTCGTTTGGAACCCTCTCATGGATGATATATCGTCTTTATCCTTTTTCACAAATAATTGCAGGAGTTCAATGTCCTTTTCGATGTTCCTGGAGAAAATCTGTCACCAGTTCAGCGTGAAACCGCCTTCCGTTGTCGCGTTCAGGTGGCACACCACTGGAAGTCGCCGGATGAGACCTGAGTGACACGCAGCCAAACAGGACCTCCCACCGAGCTAGCTACCATTGCGTTGACGTACGAGCTCGCGCGCGTCATACCATGCCACGCCACAGTATTTCCCCCCTTGTGCGTGTCACACGTCATCGCCATGTCCGGCCGCCGGGATGCGAACGTCGCGTCCAGCGCTGCAAGTTTGATCGAGCAGCGGCAACAAAATATGGCCGTCATCTAGTATTCTAGTACTCCAAGAGATTGTGGTAATCAATAACTTCTTTTCTTCTGTGCATGCAAAAGTCTGACGAAACTCGTACGTTTTCGATCCTACAAGTCAAGCATGTGCTCCATATGTACAGAAAAAAGTTCTAGGAAATAGATTCCACAGATTATTCATGATTTTTTTCATCAGAAAATCTAGAAGAAGAGGGGAAAAAGTTGGTCCTTTTCGTGCCATTGGCACCAAAAGAAACAAGGAGAGGTGGTCAAGTGTGGAATCTTGAAGCTAGCTCAGTAGCTCAGCCGCCATACGAGACCTTGCCTAGTGCCACCCAGTCACCCACACACGGGCACAAGCATATATTCGAGTGGAGGAGGCGGAGAGGATAATGGTGATGCGGTCGCGTCAACATCCATACGCCCACCGCCTCTTCTCTCGATCATATCCCCGTCGCTGTCAACGGCGGCATGCGTCCATGGTGCGGCGGCAGCGCCCCTTGCTTTAGGCTAACTAGATGGCAACTCATCGACAAGAACACGGCATCTTCCTTTAGTGTGTTTTTATTCAGGCACATAGGCTTGCTTGGCTTGGCTAAAAATTCAGTTTAATTGGTCAGAGGAGCTGAAACACAGTTGCTGAACTGGTGGTATAGTCGTATAGGGATCTGGTGCTCGAAAAAGCCTTTTGGAGCTTGGGCTACATGTAGCTCTTTATTTTAATTTTTTTAAACGGTATTTTAATGTTTTATAAAAATCTAGTTGTAGCCAATATTGTATCCTACAATTGCGCAAAATTTTAATACAATTTTTTTGTATTCTGGGATGTAGAAAAAAGACATTCTGACAAAATCTGACACACTTTGGGGCACACTGTTCACACACCCAGATATACAAATTTGTCTTTTTTGTGTAGTGTATTTAATACAATATATTTCAGACTGATATTTTGTACATTTGTACGATACATCATTGACTATACATATATTTTTTCCGGATTTTTTAAACTCTTCAATTTCTTTTCCGAGTGTTTAAAATAAAGGGCTACATGGAGTCTGCGTGCCAAAACGCTGCCCTCCCTGGTGTTGGACTTTATCTGATGGAAGTGCTTTTTCTTTCAGCGAAAAGCCAGTTGCTGGGCTTTTCTTCCTTTTTTTTCTGGCAAGAACAGTTTTCTAGGCCCAACAGTTTTCTAGGCCCAATAGGATCTAGGCCCACAATGCTCAGCTGACTTTGATCTAAGTGTTACAATCCTTTTTTTTTTTGAGAGAATACAATCCATAATTTTTAGGATGCAAACAGACATCACATAAGAACATTACAAGCCCCTAGCAGCAGCAAAAATATTGGAGTATTTCTTCGCGCACAAATCACACAGTAGCAAGCACGGAGTTCCAGCAGAACACCATGGTATTTTTATAGATGCATATTTGGTATGGTAACAACCTCTCAAAACCATGAATTGCAACATCGCCTGTTAGAACTCTGCTGGAGGGGAACTAAAAGGTGTATTCATAACCCTGTGCAGAATATTTCAGATAACAATTAGCATCACCAAAATGGCAGCGAGAAAAAAGGTGTTGGGGGGGGGGGGGGGGGGAGGAGGCTCCACCGCGCCCAAAATGGCTTGAGCAGTTCAGTCCATCGTCGGTACGTACACGCGGTGGAAACCGCTCAGGCTCAGGGCCGGGCCACATGTGCGGCCGAACAGGGCCCATCAATTTGAGGGGCCCAAAATTTCACGTAGGCCTATATAGCAATATACTGTGAATTAAACCCTAGACAGAATCGCAAGAGAATTGCAAGAGAAAAGAACAAGATTTAATAATCAAGAGTTGAGTCATAATGGCTACGCATAAATCTGCTACCCAGAATCTCAAGAGAAAATAACAAGAATTAATTAAATCTCAGAAAGGGCATGTACAGGTTGATTATAAAAGAATCATAAGTGTCCTTCGACAATTAGTCAGTTGATCTTGCACTTGATATTATTGCATACAATGATCCTAGAGGTCATATATATAATTTTAATGGATTCAGTTTCTATGTAAGATATTATATGGCATATACATTATAATTATAAATATTAATTAGTTATATTTTTGTATGACCTAGGGCCCTATTTAGAGTTTTGTACAGGGCCCCGAATTTTGCCGGCCCGGCCCTGCTCAGGCTCAGCGTCCTCCGGCAGGTAGGGCAGCTGCTCTGAGCCTGGATGGAGGCCCTGATGCACTTGTCGCAGAAGATGTGGCCGCAGGTAGTCGATGACGCATCGACCAGTTCGTTAATGCATACTGGGCAGCTGGACTTTGGTTCCTTCCAGACGTCTTTCACGGGTACGGGGGTTGCCTGCGTCGCCATAGGTTGAAGTGTTAAAACGGGACTAAGGGAGCTGGTAACTGATATATTATGGTATTGGCAAAGTATAGGTGAGAGTCCACCCATGGTTATTACATTATTGTTGTTGGACACTCTTGAGCGGTGATGTGTCGAATTCATCCCCAGAGATAACAGTGTGTTCACATGCTCATCAGGAGCTTCCCCTAGAAAGAAGACAACACAAACTAAGTTAATAACAGGGGAAATAAGATCTACAAAGGCAAACTAGGAACTATGCAGAGCCTCTACGCAGCAGTCCTCGTTTGCTTGCGTTAGGCCTGCACTTTCCTGTTATCCCATGTATGAAATAAGCTTCAAAACATTGTGTGTCTGTTGTGGAACTACGCTACTCTTTCGGCCGTTTTGGCTTTATCAATTTAAAGCTGAGCTCCTCTCGACCCTTTCGTCTTACAAGGAAAACTAGGAAACAAAAGAAATATACGCATGTGTAGAGCATAAAGCTTTAAGACTGAATCATATATGCAGCATAATTTAGAAATGATATAGGATACTGTCACATGCTGTGAGGCTGAATATAGTGGTATCCCATTTCTAATTGATAGTAAGTCATACAAAAAAAAACGAAAAATAGACTAAGAGTCTGAAGGAATATTGTCCTAATTTCTGATAACGGATCTTCCAGACAAATATTTTACTTAGAGCTCTTGGGTCATATAACAACTACTAACTGGATGAACTTTTATCAAGCACAAGAGCTAGACTCTAAAAAACGTGGTTTTGAATTTTGTGCAATATGGTGCTGGCTATTGGATTTCAAGGCCAGAAACCCTATAGCATGCGTACAGAAGAATTTAAAGTTAAGCCACTCCGCACTCACCCAGAAAGGAAATGAGCATAGGCTCACAAAAACTATCCCCAGCTGGCAGCGAGGTACCTGTGTTGGCATTCTGAGGAACCATACCTGCACCGGATGAGGAAGGACCCATGTGGTGTGTTACATAAGGCATTCCAGAATTTTCACTTGTGCCTTGTGTGATAACAGGTATCGGAATCGTCGTCCCATAGCCCAGGGAAGCTGCAATCTGCCTTGCCGGTAATTGTTGGTTTTGTTGACGTTGTTGGTTCTGAGCACTCAAGAACTTGATAGCAAACTGCAAGTGTGGCTCAATTGGTCCCAACGCCATACTGTAGTATTCCGTCTGCCCAAACAACCAGAAAATAGCAACATCTTAAATGATGAAATAGTAATGTTTACTTTTGCTCCAAATGGACTTGATTGGTAGAAAAGAAGAAAGAAAGAGAGGAGCACCTTGTTTGGGAATTTTCTAAACAAGATATCCTCGAGCCGCCTCGCAAGTTCCGGCAGCCTCCTTCGCCAGTCAGCTGACGCTGACTTCCTTCTTATGTACTCAAATCTGTCAATTCAAGAACACAGTATCAAGTAATAGAAAAAATCCCCTTACTTCATATCAGATTCTGAACATCAGGTTTGACACTACATATAAATTTTGGGAACTGAGAAGAGGATTCAACTGCACCCCCAAACTTTAAAAAACAAATTTTACGAGCCCTTGTAAACTTCAAGGAAGTCAATACTTTGATAGTGTACATACAAGTACATACAAGCACCTCTGCAATTTTGGGAATGAAACAACGCAGTAATAATACTCGATACTTCAGGTAAGAAAAAAACTTGATACTATTGTTTAGAGCATACAGTTAAGATCCCTGACCGGTGACAGTGGACACTACTCTGTACTACTCCCTCCGTATCAAAATATAAGATGTTTTAGCATTTCTCTTTTCATCCGTATCTAGACATGTTTTAGTGCAAGGTTCAAAAACATTTTATATTTTGATACGGAGTGAGTAGTAAGTTTCGTGACTGGTAAGTTTCTATTCAGTTCAACTGGTGCAGATAAAAGCAATGAGCACTTACATTTTGTCGCGGTAATTGTTGCGCAGCAAAACGAACTGGGGATCGGCCGCTGCGGCGAGGCCCACAGCATCAGGCATCTGTTGATGCGGCGGCGACGGCCGGAGATGGTGGGGAAATTTGATTTTTTTTTTTGCCCCACTTTACTTTGGTACTCTACAATTTGCCCTTCTTTATTTTGACCCTCCCTTTTTACCACTACTTTACTTTGCTTGTATATTATTTGCCCTTTATAGATCAAGCCCACACAGAATTACCAAAATAACCAACGAACTAAACCCGAGTCGATCGAGCGAGCTCTTCTCTGTTCGTCACTGTCCCGTCTGCCGAGAGCAGAGGAACCAGGTGGCGGCGGTAACCCCCACGGCTGCCGAAGCCAGATAGAGAGGGCGGCTGGCGGTGGGATCCCGGGGAGCACGGCGACATCTCCCTCGGGGTGCTAGGTACGACAACCCGCACTTCGACCCCGTCGCCGGACACCACCTGTTCGACGGCGACGGCATGGTGCACGCCCTGCGGATACGCAACGGCGCTGCCGAGACGTACGCATCCTGGTTCACCGACACCGAGCGCCTGCGGTAGGAGCGTGCGCTGCGCTGGCCCATGTTTCCCATGGCCATCGAAGAGCTGCACGGACACTCCGGGATCGTGCGCCTCGCTCTGTTCTACGGGCGCCGCCTGCGGCCTCCTTGACCCGTCGCGCGGCACCGGCGTTGCGAACGCCGGCCTCGTCTACTTCAACGGCCACCTCCTCGTCATGTCCGAGGACGACATCCCGTAACACGTCCGCGTCACCGAGTACTTCATCGTCACGCCCGTGTTAGCCTTAATCTTGACTCAAGACGCAGGAGGTGGCTGAGTTGATCCGATGCTTTAGGCGTGGGCTGTTAGTGTTGAGTTAGCTGAGTTAGCTGAGTTAGTTGGGTTAGTGGCCGGGTGATGTGCGTGTGTGGGTTAGTGGCCAGAGTGGACTGCTGAGTGCGTGGGTGCATCTGTGCCTATTTAAGGTCATGTAACCAGTATGTTTAGGAGTAAGCTGAATAGAAAGAAGATTGGGGCGTCGGTGCGCCCGTGGCGGCGTTCGACGCCGGCAAAATACTGTGCTGTCTCGTCCTGTTCATCTTCTACCTTGTCTGTGAGCTGTGAGAGGTAGCTAGGGCAGGTTTGGAAACTACAGCCCGACCACCATGTGGTGTTCAAGCTCAAGGAGATGCTCCGCGGCGGCTCGCCTGCCGTGCTCGACAAGGAAAAGACGTCCCGCTTCGCGTGCTGCCCAAGTGCGTGGAGGACGCCCCGCTTCGCGTGCTGCCCAAGTGCGTGGAGGACGCCTCGCTTCGCGTGCTGCCCAAGTGCGTGGAGGACGCCTCGAGAGCGTGCTGCCCAAGTGCGCGGCAAGACGCACTACGCCCACCTCGCCGTCGCCGAGCCGTGGCCAAAGGTGTCCGGCTTCGCCAAGGTCGACCTCGCCACGGGCGAGCTCATCAAGTTCGAGTACGGCGAGGGCCGCTTCGGCGGCTTCGTGCCCATGGACCCCGCACACTCTCACCTTCGTGCACGACGAGGCAGCCGGCACGTCGGAGCTCCTGGTCGTCAATGTCGCCGACATGCGCTGGAGGCAACCCTGTAGAGTTAGCACTAGTTTCTTTCTGTTCATATTTAGCTCACACTTGCGTCAGTTCAGTTCAGAGTTCAGACTAGTCACTACGGGAAAACACTGCTTCGCCGTGTGGCCAAAAGACTCGGCAAAGGCCGAAATCAAGCTCGGCGAAGGCTTTGCCGAGGTTGGCACTCGGCGGCACCGTCTCGGCGAAATTCGCCTCGGCGAAGAGTCCTTCACCGAGTGCTTTTCATCGGGACATCTCGGCAAACTTTCGCCGAGCTGTTTCTGCTGATCACCCGGCGAAGAAAAGGCGATCCGGACCGCCCCTTGTCAGATGTGTGGCAGGCGTGTGTCAGACATTCGCCGAGTTGGCCTCTGGCCATCTCGGCAAAAAAAGCCACGTGGACACGAGGCACGCCTCGGCAAAGTTTCAAACTTCGCCGAGATGGTTATTCGCCGAGTGCCGTATAGAGTTTCGCCGAGTGCCTTCTTCGCCGAGTGCCCTCTTCGCCGAGAGGGAGCTATATTCGCCGTGTGCTAGAGTTCGCCGAGTGCCATCTTCGCCGAGGCCGACTCGCGTTTCGCCGAGGTGGTTCTTTGCCGAGTGCCGTGTCGCCGACACCAAACCCCACGTTTCGCCGGGCATCCAGGTCGCCGAGTGGACAGGTTCGCCGAGGTGGCATTTCGTCGAGTGGCGATTTCGCCGAGTGCTTTCGCGCTGGAAAGAGTCTCGGCAAACACGCACAAAATGGTCACCTGGGAAGCTTCTTCGCCGAGACTACATCTCGGTGAAGATTATGGTCTCGGCGAAGCAAAATCCCAGGTGACCATTTGGTCCTGGGAACACCTCGTCGCCGAGATGGAACTCCTCTTCGCCGAGTGCCTCTCTCGGCAAAGGGATCTTCGCCGAGTAAAACACTCGGCGAAATGACCAAAAAATTCCAGATTTTCCCTGTTTTTTTGTGAAAACCCTGCATTTAAACAAAATATTCACAAATATACCAATTTCATCACAATATCACTCAGAATCATCACAATATCACTCAAATTCATCACAATGTCACTCACAACAAGTTCACAAGTATATATACACACAAAACACTAGTTCAAATGTTTCACAAAGTATATACACCACAAGTTCAAGTTCACAAGTTCACAGCTAGCATAAAATGGCACAATCCGAGCTAGCACAAGTCCTCAAGTCACCGAAGGCACTCGGCAAAGAGGACATCTCGGCGACGTTTTGGCGCGGCGGGCCGAATTATTTCCCGCGCACCGTCGTTGCCGAGACAGGGCACTCGGCCCAGACGTAATCTCGGCGAAGATTTGGCGCGGGCGAATTTTTTTTTCCCGCGCACCGTCTTTGCCGAGAGGGTTGCTCGGTGAAGACGCCCACCCGGCGAAGAAATGGCGCGGCCCAAAAATTTATTTCCCGCCCTACCCTTTGCCGAGTGCTTTGCACCGACACACTCGGCAAAGAGGGCTTAATTTTGGCGCCAACCAAAAATAATTGCGCGCGCTTTCTTTGCCGAGTGGCTCCCGACGCCATACTCGGCAAAGAGCTCGGCGAAAATGGCGGCAAAACGGAATAGTTTCGCGCGCAGACTTTGCCGAGAGGTTGGGCCGGCGAAGAAAATGTCCAGCTCGGCGAAGAGAAGGTCCGCCACGGCGCTCGTGGGCCGATTGTCAGGTGCCACGTGGCTGGACGGTTCGCCGAGAGGTCATGTTTGCCGAGTGCTTTTTGGCGTCGTTGCCGACGGAATTGTCTTCGCCGAGTGCATTTTCTGTACCCTCTCGGCAAAGATATCCTTCGCCGAGAGGTCCTATCTTCGCCGAGTGTTATTTTCCCTGCACCGGCTTAGGGCCTCTTCGCCGAGGTGCCCCGCATTTTGGCACCCGGCGAAGGCCGGACCACTCGGCGGAGATGAATTTTCCCGTAGTGAGTGTAACTAAGTGTAGCAGCGCGGCTGCGCGGGGGCAACAACTAGCGCTGGAGGTGCAGTGGTGAGCGGCCGGCAGCAGCACCGAATTTGTGTTCTTCCATTTGGGAAGGAAACAGTGGAGAAAAAAGGTCTTCTATTTGATTCGGGTGTTTGCAACTGCCAGGGGTATATTTGTCTTGTGTTTTTTTTTGATAAAGGGATTTTATTACTTAAAGAGTATTAAGAATTACACCCGGTCTCTGCATAACTGAGATGCACACAGCCCAAAACCGTCCAACATGTCCAAAGCAACAGAAATAAAATAGCGGATTACATGTCATCTTGAGAAATTGTAAGACCGCCCAAGGTAACTAAGAGCTGATCCGCAGGCTATGCGACCATCCATGCCGGGAGAAAAGCTCCCTGGCCGCCACCTCCAATCGCGATGATACCTCCAAGAACAAATCCCGGTGCTCCACACGCTGAAGGACCGACCATAATCGGAGAGTAGCTGTGCAACGGTAGATAACCTGCAGAATAGAGTAATTTTTGTCATTAAAAACCTTGTCATTTCTACACAGCCAAAGCGACCAAATAACGGCAATCGCTCCCACCCTAATAAGTAATTTAAACCTAGGATCGACCCCGTTTAGCCAGTTGCCAAAAATATTTGCAACGCTCTGCGGGGGATATAAGGTAGAACCTATTTGAACAGATGACCATATAGACCGGACAAACTCACATTGGAAGAAAAGGTGTTTAATGGACTCATCATGAGAACAGAAAACACACTTTTTACTCCCATGCCAGTTGCGCTTGGCAAGGTTGTCTTTTGTAAGAATAACTCCCCGACGAAGATACCACGCAAACACCTTTGTTTTGAGGGGTATCTTCATCTTCCAAATTTTCTTATTAGAATCAACCGGAACATCAGATTGGATAAGAACTCTATACATGGAAGCAACAGAGAAAATCCCATTCTTAGTTGGAATCCAACGAAGTTCATCAGGGCCTCCCTGGAGTTGAACAGAGTCCAACCGAAGCAATAAAGCATTCCAAGCTGCTTCACGAGGCCCTAATAGCGTTCTCCTAAACGATACATTAGGTGGGGATGTACCCATCACCTTAGCCAATGTATCGCCTTTGTAACGCACCACATTATATAGAGCCGGATACTGTTCACGAAGAGTAGTTTGGCCAAGCCATCTATCCTCCCAGAACCTAATCTCCGATCCATTCTTAATGGAGAATGAAGCATGTGGGAAGAAATACTTTTTTGTGGCCATGAGACCAGCCCAAAAGTGTGAATCTCCAGGTTTCCAAACAACCTGGGATATAGCTTTTTCCCCCACATATTTTCTTCTTACAAGAGTCTGCCAAATTCCTTCTTCCGAAAGAAGTTTGAATAACCATTTACCAAGTAGAGCTCTATTCTTGACCTCTAGGTCATGAACTCCGAGCCCACCTTGGTCTTTTGGCCGGCAAACCACACTCCATTTAGTCAGTCGATACTTCTTCTTCTCACTATCCCCTTGCCAAAAGAATCTTGAGCGGAAATAATCCAATCTTTTCAAGACCCCTTTAGGCAATTGGAAGAAGGAAATCATATACAGTACCATGTTTGTCAGTACTGAATTAATGAGAACCAATCTTCCTCCGAGGGATAGGAGTTTACCTTTTCAACTATTTAAACAACACTGAAGTCTTTCCTCCACCAACTTCCATTCAACATTTGTGAGTCTCCGATAATGAATCGGGATCCCCAAGTAGTTGATAGGGAATTGGCCCTGTGCACACCCAAAAAGCTCGGCATACACAGAAGCTTCATCCTGGGCCTCGCCAAAACAAAACAATTCACTTTTATGGAAGTTTATCTTTAGACCCGATAATCGCTCAAAAGCTGATAGAATTAGCTTAAGGTTCCGAGCTTTTTCGATGTCATGTTCCATAAAAAGGATTGTATCATCAGCATATTGAAGAATCGATAATCCACCATCAACCAAATGGGGGATCACACCTTCAATTTGACCCTCAGACTTAGCACGCTCTATCAAGATGGCCAACATATCCGCCACTATATTAAATAGTATTGGCGACAGAGGGTCACCTTGTCTAAGACCCTTTTTCGTTTGGAAGTATCTACCAGTGTCATCATTGACTTTGATGGCCACACTACCACCCGAAACAAAGGAATCAATAAGCGCACGCCATTCAGAAGAAAAACCTTTCATTCTGAGTGTCTGCTGAAGGAAAGACCAATTAACTTTATCATAAGCTTTTTCGAAATCAATTTTTAAAATTACCCCATTCAGTTTCTTCCTGTGCAATTCATGGACCGTTTCATGCAAGATTGCAACCCCATCGAGGATATTGCGGCCTTGCATAAAGGCAGTCTGAGAAGGCCGGACCACATGGTCCGCCACACTGCACAGCTGAATCGTTGCAACTTTAGTGAATATTTTGAAACTTACATTAAGAAGACAGATAGGTCTATACTGTTGAATCCTTTCTGCCTCATTAATCTTAGGTAGCAAAATAATCTCACCAAAATTCAGACGAAATAACTCCAGCTGACCAGCGTGTAAGGAAGCAAACATATTAAGCAAATCAGACTTGATTACATCCCAGAAATTCTGATAGAACTCTGCTGGGAATCCATCCGGTCCAGGTGCTTTATTGTGTTCCATTTGGAAAACAGCCTTACGCACTTCTTCCTCTGAATAGGATTTAGTGAGCAGGTTATTCTCTTCAACAGAAACCTGGGGAATATCAGCTGTTCTAGACTCGTCCAGAGTGAAGTTCCCTTCCTCTGGAGCTCCGAACAGCCCCTTATAATACTTAGTAATGTACGGCTTTAGTTGCTCCTAGCCCCCAATCGTTCCCTCATCCTGCACTAGGGAAAGAATGCGCTTTTTCCTATGTCTGCCATTGGCAATACTGTGGAAATAGCGCGTATTCGAGTCCCCTTGAAGGATGAATTTAGCTTTAGAACGCTGATACCACTTCAACTCTTCCTCACGCAGAAGTTTGGCTATTTCCGCATTGGATTGGCTTTTCAGCTCAATTTCCTGTGGGGATAATAAGCGCACCTCTGCCAAAGCCTCCTAATCATCAATAATGGAGGAAAGACGTAACTTTTCTTTTTAAGTAAACCAGTAGTATGGCGTGCCCACCCTACAAGATGAGTGCGCATAGCCCGCATCTTGTTATTCCATATCTGGATCGGAGAGGCACCCGCGACTGGTCTGTCCCAAATCCTTTTAACCATGTCATGGAAACCCTCCCTCAGCAACCAACCAAGTTCAAACTTGAACCGTGGTTTGGTCGGAGGATTAACCATATCGGTGGACAAAAGAATAGGAGCATGATCCGATAGACCCTCAATACGCTCTAGAGCCCGTACTGAAACCAATGGGAACTTGGATTCCCAATCGGCGTCCATCAGCACGCGGTCCAATTTTTCGTATGTGGGTTCAGGCAGAGAATTAGCCCAAGTGAACTGTCTCCCAACCATTGAAATCTCTCTTAAATCCAAGCTGTCAATGACCGCATTGAACAAGAGAGGCCAACGATTGACAAAACGTCCCCTACTTTTCTCGAACGGAAAACGAAGCAAATTAAAATCCCCACCGATGATAAGTGGATGCGGATTGTCTTTTGCCAAGTTTACCAATTCACGAAGAAAATCGGACTTATGCTCTACCTGGGCAGGCCCATACACAGCAACAAGACTCCAAATGAAGTTGTTTGCCTTATTTCGGATGTGCATTTTAATGTGAAAATCACTATCCGAAACGGTCAACACCTCCATGGTATCCGTCCTGACGCCCAGTAAGATGCCACCCGAACGACCCCGCGGGGGGCGAGAATACCAAGCAAAATCTATACCACCTGAAAGGCGGTCTAATAGACCTCGCGAGAACTCTCGCCGACCCATCTCCGAAATAGCTAAGAAATCCAAATTATGATCCCGAATACATCCAGCGAAGTGCAAGTGTTTAGCCAAGTCACCAAGACCTCTGCTATTTGCAAACATGCCATTCATTTGGAAACTATTGGGGATTTGGAAAACTTAGCCCGTCTCCGGGACGCCTTGTTAGAGGCAGACTTAGACTTTCGGCCGGTAGCTGTGAGCTCATACAATGAACTAAGCCCGTCCTCATCTAAACCCACCTCCGACACATCACCAACAAGATGAGAAAGAAGCTGACCATCTGATGTGGCATTCGCCTCTTCCTCATCCTCATAGGTGGCTGTCAACACTGTCGATGCTTTTGGAATAACCGTTAAACGGTCAAATTCCATATGCCTCAAGACATTAGTTGACACCTCAACTTGAGGCTTATCACTACCAATATTAAAACCTACACTATGAAGCTTTGATTGAATTGACTTGTTTGAAAAAGAAAGAAAAGATTTTGAATTTAAAACCGTACCTACGGGGTCCAAATTGCGAGTGGCCTTACGACGCATAGCCTTCGCCAACGAGTCCTCGTCAGTGGCAGAGGCCCCATCCAACCCCACCCCAAACCGC
Organism: Puccinellia tenuiflora; assembly: GCA_012064385.1. NCBI lineage: Eukaryota > Viridiplantae > Streptophyta > Magnoliopsida > Poales > Poaceae > Puccinellia > Puccinellia tenuiflora. The sequence continues at coordinate 64,716 of QRDG01002061.1, forward strand.
TCACTACGGCGGATCGGGGTAGTAGTCGGCGCCACCATGAGAGGAGGCGAACCAGGCGCAGCAGAGCCTCCAGCAGGCGTAGGCGCCGCCGACGCAGCGAAGGCCAGGGTCGGCAAAGGCGACGAAGGTGCCGACCCCAGCCCGACTACGCCCTGAGCTGGTAAAGGCGAGGAATATACCAGCTCAGGCTCCAACCTCAGAGGGCGAACAGGTGACGGAGGGGTCAGAGTCGAGGAAGAGACCACCTCCATCGCACCGTCCACGACGACAGGAGAGACCAGGGCCGCAGAGTCGAAGTCAGCAGCCCCCGTCTCCCGCTCAGGATAAAGGACCGACCCATCCGCATCCTCCAGAGGATCCACCGCAAGGCCCTCAGCAGCGAGCACTGCCAACTCCGAGGTCACGCCGGCAACCACCGGTACCACTGAGGCCAGTCCCGGTGCGACCGGAGACACCGGCTCAGAAGACGGACGCAGAAGATGAGGCGAGGAACGCCGCACCCGAGAAACGATCTCCATACCACGAGGCGTCGTCGGCCTAGGGTTATATGGGGTGATCGCCACCATATGCCCCTCAGCCGACGCCACAGACCGACCAACCACAGGAGCCCCAGAAGACGAGCTAGCATCAACGTCCATATGAGAAGTCTGCTGACTAGTCCCACCAGGAGCACTCGCTGGATCCAAAGAACCGGAACCCCCAGTGTTGCCAGGTCCATCGGCCCCGGAGTCATCACCCTTACGCCTCCAGAAAAAAGGAACAAAACTGGGATCCGGAACAAAAGCAGGAGACTCCCTCCGGAAGAAAAAAGCATACTCCCCCAGCTTGATAACACAAGAAGCACCAATATAAGAACCAAGCTCATCCTGCTGACTATCCAGAGCCGAGGAGTCAGTCATCGCCACCAGGATACGGACCACACCGTGACTCCTCAAGGTGACCAAGTCCACATCAAGAGTGGTGCCAATAAGAGAACCAACTGCCCAGAGCCCTAGAAAGTGTCTGACAGCATACGGAACTCCCTGCACATGGACCCAAACGTGCTCTAACATCCTCTTAGGCTGAATGTCCTGAGTCACCCAAACAGAGACAGTGGCCTGAGCAGCGAAAGAAGGAACACTCATCTGAAAACCGTCCAACCTCTGAAGATCCTCAACAGAAGGGAAACCGATCAGAAAAGCATCAGTCCCATGAGGAATAGCCTCCCAAGTCCACTGAGTCCTCGTAGGACACATCCGCGCCATCAAACTCTGAATAGCGGCCGCTGTGACCTTCTCACCAACAATCGACACCAAGGCTGTGGGAGAACAGGTCGGGGCAAGATGCTCCTTAAACACACTGTCTGGTAGCTGCAGAAACAAAGTAGCATCCGTACCAAAACCAGAAGTGAAAGCTGACGGCCTCGGGAGTCGAAGAGTCGAACAGCGCATAGTCGGATGCTCTGTATTATTACAGACCAAACAATAGTGCCGTGCCGTACAGTCCTTGGTCGCGTGAGTGTTAACCGCACACTTCCAACAAACCGTAGCCTTCTTCGACTTAGCTTTACCCTGAACAGGCACAGAATCTGCAACGGCAGCATCAGCGACAGGAGGCGCCACTGGAACAACTGGAATCACTGGCTGGACCTGCTGCAGCAAAATCCCTGGCTGCTGATCATGCATCACCATCCCCTGCTGCTGTCCCGAAGAGGCAACCTGAGACTGAACAAAAGGCGGAACCTGCTGCGGCGGGTACCCCTGCTGAGGCAAGACCTGCTGAGGGGTCGGAGCCACCACCACAGCCGATCCATTCTTCTTCTTCTTCTTCTTTGCACGAGACGCCCCCTGCCCTCCCGTCGCAACCGCCGGCGGGGCAACATGCTGCTGGAAGGGAGGGAACAAAGGAGACTGCATCTGGGGGGGCTGGAATTGACCGAATGGCATCAACTGCGGCGGCACATACGCCGGCGGCCCGTACTGGCGCGAAGGAGGCTGCAGGGGCCGGAACGGGAGCGCCCCAGCCTGGGCCCCGGGGAACGAACCACCCGCCAAAGAGGACGTGCCCGACGAGCCGCCCGTCATCGGCAGCTGGCCGGGAAGCTGCAGCCCCGAGGGCTGCTGGGAGAGAAGCTGCTGACCGGGAGCCCCCCCGCGGGGGCCATCACCACCGTACTGGAGAGGCGGGCGCGCGGGGACAGGAGCCCCCCCGTGAGGACCATCCCCACCCGAAGACCGCGGCGGAGCCGCCATCGATGCAGCGACGACCGCGGCGAAGCTCCTACCCCACCGGCCGCGGGAATCAGACGGCGACGTCTGCCCTGGACAGGGAACCGGAGCAGGCGCGGATGGAGGAGAAGGAGCCGAAGGAGGGAGCCGCGGTGATGGAGGCACCGAAGGAGGGAGACGCGACGACGGAGGCGGCGAGGTAGACGAAGCGAAGGAGGCGGCGCGATGACTAGGGCAAGCCCGATCCCACCACCTGTGAAATCGCCGTCTCAGATGCTCCCAGGGCGAACGGCCAGGATGCGCCCCATGCACACTGGGCCCACCAGAGGAAGCCGGCACCGTTTGAACTCCGGAAATCGCGCGACTCCCCGCTGGACCCAGGTCGCACGGCGAAGAACCCGCCGGCTGGACCGCCGGTGCATGCGACACCGCCGACGCATCAGCCGTGCTAGAAGAAGCTTCCGTCGGCAAGCTTGACGCCTCGCCACCGCCGGCCTCCCGCCCGTGCTCCTCCAAAGCCCGGGCGATGAAAGACGCCAACACCGGCGCCGGAGAGGACCTCCTGGGAGGCAACGGACCCCGCCATGGCCTGATCCTCGGCGGCGAACGCGCGATCCTCAAGCCCGTCGGAGATGAAACGACCCCACGGCCCTTCCTTCGCAACGAAGCCGTCGGCGGCGGCGAGTTTCTCTCCCAGAAGCTCACCAGAAACACCGTCAGAAAACTCACCAGCCGCCGACGGCGAGTTTCTCTCCCAGAAGCGGCTGGCCGGGGTAGGAAAACCGGCGTCCACCCAAAATTGCTGCCGAATCTCCTCGTCGGAGAGAGCAACCATTGGAGAGCTTGACGGCGCCCAACACCCATGATCGGCGGCCGGATCGTCGGAGACCGCCTCCATGGCGGAACGCACCGCGACATGCGCGGCATCGAGGCCGTCGAGCCCAGACGGGTCCGCCACAAGGCCCCCAAGGCAGACAAACCGGGAACCCGACGGTTCCGCCGACCAGGCGGGCGGCGCCAGCGTCAACCGCCGGCCACGCTGCCGCTCCGGCCGATGAGAGTCCAGCCGGCCTTCCCCTACGGCCCCGAGGACAGGCGGACTCGCCCAGAAGCGGCCGGCGGGCGGCGGCTCGCCCGGATCGCCCGCAACATCCGGATCGCCCATCTAGTTGTCCTTCTTTCCCCCTACTAATTCTCTTACAGTACACTTTCTCTTTTCTTTTTGGATGAACCGAGATGAAATGAAATGATCGAAGAGAAACTCGCCGTTGCAACTGGGTCCGGCCTTATTTGTCTTGTGTAGGTTTCCAATTCACTCAAAACAAAAGAAACTAACACAAAAGGGCAAATAATAACTTATCAAAGTAAGTAGTGGCAAATAAGAGAGGTCAAAGTAAAAAAGGGCAAATTGTAGAGTACCAAAGTAAAGTGGGGCAAAAAATCAAATCCCCCGAGATGGTGGTAACCGAGGGAGAGTTGAGAGGTAGGGGCACTGGGGAAGGAAAGTGGGAGGGAGAGGAAGAAGACTTGACCAAGGCCGGCATATTTCCTGCCAAGTGCCAATAAATTCTTGCGGAGATGAGCACGCAGTGCTCTAGAAAGTGCTAATGGAGACCCGAGATCATCATTTTTCAAAAAGTTCAAAATCGCCACGTTTTAGGTTCTAAAAGTTCGAAATAAAAATCCTACACGTAGATAATGTCAAGATCTATGAGTGTACATATTTTCAATCCAAAATAAATACTATTCTAGGCTATAAAAAATATAAATCTAGCCAAATTTCAATTTTTCTGAACACGGTACTGTTCACAATCCAGACCCGCTCATTTGTCATTTTTTTCGGGCTAATATACAAGGAATTTCGAATTGAAATTTTGCACACTTGTAGATCACATAAGTACATAGCTATCTACATCTGAGATTGTTTTCAAACAAATTGGAAACTTAAAAATTCAAATTTTGATTGTTTTGAAAAAACGAGATACATGGAGCTCGAGATCCAAAAATGTCTCACCGCCTCCAACACCGTATGATCACACCTAAAAATGTAATTTCAGTCGATCAATCATTTTAGCATATTTACATTCCCCAATAGCAAAAAATTGTGATATTCTAGCATAGCTACGTCATTTTCTTCCTGGGAGGGTCAAACCTGTAATAAAAAGATAACATTTTGAAAACGCCAATACAACAAACAAGATGCATGCCTACGAGTATGCAGTAAAAAAATGTCTATGTGTCAAATCCCCACTAATTGTAGCAAGTCCACACCCCTCGCAGCAAAGACTTGAAAAAAAGTCAACTCGTGTATGTAGGTTCTCTTGAAAATATTTGCAGCTTCTCGCAAAAACATTTGCAATATTGAAAATATTTTTCAGCGGACGACAAGAATCGTTGCAACATCTCGCTCGCGTTTTCGTAGCAAAACGCATATACATTTGTAGCAACTCGAAAGAGCGTATGCAACATCAAAAAATCATAAAAATAATAACCTCGATTATGACCACCGAGCTCGTCGTCCAGGCTCACTGGAGCCTCGACATCGCCGGCTCTGGCAAATCCAGACCTATTCTTGTAGTCCACGATGCCCTATGAGGAGATCAATATCACAGAGGTTGATCTCCAAATAAACATCCATTGTAGGAGATGGATTGCTCCATCTTGACGAAGAGGAAGAGAAGTAAGATCGTCGGAGAAAAGGACTAGGAGAGGAACAACGGAGGAGTACCGCTGGATCAGAAGCAAGCCATCACCTGCGTGGGACGAGAGTCGGGGAGTTAGCACTCCATATGAGAAGGGGAAGAAAAAATGATAGTCTTTAGTGTGTTGCTAGATCACGATGAACCAGAGCATATCCTCCAGCTGAACAATTGATTTTTCCTTCAAGTATTTATATGTATCCAATCCGTCGTACATGGGTTTGGGGGGATTTTATGTAAGGTCATATGATGCTCAATCAATACTATTTTGGTGACAACTCAACACATGATGTGGTTCCATTTGGGTGTGCTTGAGGATGACAGAAGGATGTGTTCAGGTGCATCGTCCATAATATGAGGTATTATGATGGCTATTTTCAACTCAAGCAACATTGCATTGGACTAATTGGGTCTCATCTATTCACAAATGTGATGATGAATGATATATGGTATCTTGCATATGGAGTATTGCAGATAGTGTAGACAACTACCTTTGTATGTATGCAGAGGCCGGGTGTAATGTTTAAATCTTTTAACTAATAAAATGCCATTTATATAAAAAATGTCTGAGTCCACATGCATTGAAGGAACCCAAGGTTTAAAATAGCGTGCTAAGAGAAATAGCTTCGGCTTCCTCCAGATGCTATACAGGTAATAGCGTGTTAATAGCGTGCTATATTTAAATAGCGTTTTGAAACGAAAATGAGATATAGCCCAAAAATAAATGATTTCAACAAGAATTAAAGATATAGCCTAAAAATATAAAGCAATAAATGCATAACCAGATATAAAAATAGTTTTCCAATTGTCTAGAAGCTTAACATAAAAAATCCACAGGGCAACAACATAGCATAAATTACGTATTATGAATCATCACTATTAGCGTTGTCACCTTCCGATTCAGAAAAAATGACAGAAAAAAACAAGAATCAACTCCTTACTATGGTCGAAAACTCGGACTGTTGGACAGATAGGCTGGAAAAAAATAGCGCGCTATAGCTATGACGTTTTAGCGTGATATAGCATGATATTTCGTGAATAACACCATAGCGAGTAAAATCACTAAAATTTAACGTGGACCCTCCGGATATGCTATTTCGTGCTATTAGCGCCATTTGAACCACATACAAGTTTTGTGCATGTGTTTAGACCATTCTATTTGAGATCACCAAATGCAGCAGATACAACTTGGCTCATTGCGCTAGTACAGATGCTCTTACTTTATAAAGAAAACTATGTAGCGGCTTCACGACCTTGTTGGCGGCGACGAATAACTTGTCGCAATGGATCTTCATATTCCACCTCTTGATTATTATTAGTATTACCTTCTATAGGTGAGTGAACACAAACCTCTTTACCGTATTCACTAAAAATTGTTTTATTGTTTTCTTCACTGCAGCCATCCATGTCCATGTGCTCGCCTCCCCTTCCAAAGTCACTCAAAGGATTAATTCTCACTACTTTGGTGATTGTGTATTGTGCCGCTTCCGCACCGCCACCAAGTTCTTGCCCCGTTTCTACTTGCTACCGGCGTCGTCCATGCCCATCGGTGGATCGTTGTTGTCGATGGTGTCTTGGCCGTCCCTAAGTGTGGACTACTCTTTGCGAGAATTAGATGGGTGCCATTTTGCACCATATTTTTTGTACATGGTTCGCAAAAAAAGTCATTTTTGCCAATTAGAAAAAGGAAAATGATATTTATAAAAATAATTTGAAAAATCCCTTCGGAACCATTGTTTCCTATACCAAGATACACCTATTTGTCGAATATGAGAACTTTATCACAAACTATACCGTGGGCATAGTCATAACTTATTCATTTGGCTTGAAACTTATAAATGTTTATACATATGATAGAACTTTTTGTGAATATTTTGTTTGAACAATTTGTCAAAAACCAAGTTTATCATTTTTTGTAGCAACCAGTACACATAAAAGGACTCCATGCCAGAGGATATTTTTTTTTGAGGTTTTTTCACTTTATTTGAATTTGATTTTTTTCAAAAAAACTTTCAAAATGGTCACCATGACTATTCATCGAAAGAGGTCAAAATTTCTAATCGACTTAGACATTTTATTTGTCAAATTTTGATTTATGGATTTAAAGATATGAATTATTCCATATTAGATGTAAGAAGGAAAAAATAGTAAAATTCATTTTATTGTTATTTATTCAAAAAATATTATTACATAATCATTGTTATTTATTCAAATAAATTGTTTAAAATTTAAATAATAAAAAGTGTAACATCATGACTCAGGGGTTAATATGATTGATAGAATACTAATATCAGTAAGTTCTCACTTGTCATTTGAAAGCTACTTTGGAATGAACTCAAAGTTAAGCGTTTGCTTGGGTTGGAGCAATTTGAGGATGGGTGACCGAATGGAAAGTTTGACCAGGTTAAGTGTTTTGACCTAAGATTAAGTGTGTGACTAAGTGGGAATTTCGGAATAGAATTAAAAATAGAAATAAAAAATATAAAAAAATTCAAATTTTTATTAAAAAAATTAAAATAATTTGGAAAAAATATGCCGACGACAAAACTGTCGGCGTAAGGAGAACTATGCCGACGGCAAAGCCGTCAGTGTAGCCCTACGCCGATGGCAATTTAGCCTACGCTGATGCCCTGTTACGCCGACGACCATACGACGACGGCAATCTAGGCTATGCCGACGGATTTTGGCCGTCGGTATGCACAGTTTCCTGTAGTGACGCGGTCACTGCCTTTTGTTAGGTAGTCGGCACTCGCTCGGCAGCCCTTGGCACGTAATGATACCCTAGATCTAACCGAAGGTGTTGTGTGTTCCTCATCGACCGTTTATTTATACGGGAGATGGACGACCCTCGGCCGTCGATCCCTTTCCGTTTCCATTCCAGAAGTTAGTCAGCCCAGGCACGCAACGCAACCCGACACGATCGTCGTCTCTGTCTTGGCGTTGGCGCTACGTATACATATCTGATAACAAGTGCACGCCACGAGGCAAAAGCTCACTCCGACTGAAATAGAAAGAAACTACAACAGGACATGGAGAGTGGATATTAAACCATATCTTGTTATGATTAAGCAGGTGGTCATACAATAGTGTTCTCCTCCCAAATCACAGCCATGTTCTTGGTAGCCAAAGAGTAAGCAACAGTTGTGCCACACTTCATAACTTGGCATGCAACAACTCAATTTAGTTTCAGATCCTTCTGAAGTAGAAAACAACACTGAAAATGAACATCCAAGCAGACCGCCACACCCAAATTCAGATCCTATAGATGCTAGATAGTAGCAAACAAAACACAGACTATTGACGCTTTTTTGTTGTATAATATCACAATGATGTAGATGTTATGGATAAATATTACTTCAACATGTGTGTCACTTTGTGGATCATAAGCAAACAAAACACAGACTAATGATGATCCGGAAATCAATAGGCATAGCCAAATATTTAGCTGCTCACAGTGTTGTTCCATAGCAGGCCTCGATCAAGATACAAAAAAAATTGGTCACAAACATGCGTATTTTTTTACAAATCTGGCCCTTTTGAGCAACTAAACACATATATAGCCTCTTTTCAAAACTATTTTCAAATCTGGCCTCTTGAGGTCGGCGCCAATGAGGATGGAGCCGAACTTGTTCAGTTCGGCGCCATCCAGAAAGTCACATAATTTTCCTAAGGATTTAGAATTTTTAAAACAGGGGGTCGGCGCCAACGAGGATGGAGCCGACATGTACAAGGTCGGCGCCATCCTCGTTGGAGCCGACCTCAGGGGCCAGATTTGGAAATAGTTTTGGAGAGAGGCCAGATTTAAGATTAATTTCGCAAAAAGGCCATATTTGACAAAAAAATACTAAACATGCAGCTTTTTTTTTTTGAGGGAAATAGTTTGCTTTATTAATCACTGAGGAATAATGTCAATACAAATAGTTTCCGGATACACTACGGGGGCACACCACGCCACACAAGACACCCACTCGACTCGCTAGAACGAGCTAAAATATGAGCGGCAACATTCTGCTCGCGTCTTACATGCATGAATAACAGAACAAGAATTAAAAGAAGAGATCAGTTCTTTGATATCTTGAACCACCGGTCCACAAAGAGAACGATCCCTCTCCTTCCCAGTAATGCGCTGTACCAGCGAGAGGCAATCAGTAGCTAGCACCAGATTGTCCAGGCCTTCATCACTCGCGAATGAGAGAGCCATTCGAACTGCATGTGCTTCAGCTAGCTCGGGTACAGTGATAGCCTGTAGATTATTGCAACAAGCTACAACACATGACATAAACGAGACGGACTACTCTCGCGCGCGGGCGGCGGTGACAGCGGTGATGCCCCGGCGGCGGCTTACCCTCGCACCGGGCGTCCTCTTGTCGTCGTTGCCTGTCGGAGCCGATGAGGGGGGGTCGCCGGTGGCCGTGGGTTCTAGGTTTGGGGCGTTGGGAGATGTGTCAGGGATGGATCTTGGGGATGATGGCCGGGAGGCGGCGGCGGTTCTGGAAGGGGCTGAGCGCACGGCGTCGCGGGTCGCGGGTGTGGTGCTGGACGACGATCCGCTGGATTGGTCCACGGTGGTCCGGAGGCCGCGGAAATCGCACGGACAGATCGTTCAAGAGTTCTGGGAGGACGCCGGCTATCCGACGCCGTCGTCGAGGTTTTGGGAGCGGCGCAGTCCGGCCGAGGCATCTAATCCCTCTGGTGAGTCCTTGTCTCCTGTGTGCAGGTCGCCGGTGGCGGGAGCTGGGAGGAGCGGCGGCTCGGTGCAGCGAGCCAGCTCGTCGCAGTCGTTTGTGATCGGGAAGGAGAAGGTCCGGTTAGGGTGGCGTGGGCCTCTACCTCGCCCTAGGCGCACGCCACCTCCGTGCCTTGGCGAGTTCTTCCCGGACGGTTTTGGGTCGGACGCGGCGGCCTCCGAGGGGCGGTGTGAGCCAGCGATGGCCGGGGATTCGCTCGGGGCGGCGAACGCGGGATCCGGCTCCGATGCTGGAGTTCAAACGATGCATGGTGGTGGGCCACGGCAGATCGATCTGGGCCGTCCTGGGCTGTGGGCGCACCTCGGCCGTCGGTTCCGGGGTTTGAGGCACGCCCTGTCTCGCTGCTGGGCTTGCGTGTTCCCGGCTTAGCGTGGCCATCCAACATGCGTATCTAGTCAGCTGCCCTCCTTCGGACCCGCATGAGAAATTGCATCAAAGCCGTTCAGCGAGACCAAATTTGCATTGAGAGGTCCCTCCCATTTTCCAAGACACGCCTTAGACTTGTTCCTATCCCTTGTCTCATACTAGTACTTTGCAAACGAAAACAAAAAGAAATCAAGCAGATCTTTGCCAAACATTGATTGGATCTGCCATTTAGCTAGGACCTGTCAAGAATTAACTGGATCTGTCAAACAATTAAGGAATACTTTCTTATTTTCGTTCATCCTCATCCATGGACCCAGGCCGAGCCCCGTTCCCAATCCCCATCCATATATGAACCAAAAAAGGAACATAGATGCAATCGAGAATGAAGAAAAAATTAAGGAGAGGCGGAGGATTCATAGAGGCAGGAGCACGGTCCAATACTGTGATTGGGGAAGGAGCACGGATCCAAGATGTGGTTCATCCCCATAGCCTTTGGGATTGGGGGAGGAGCACGGACCGAAGACTGTGAATGGGGGAGGAGCACGGATTCTGAATGGGGGTGGAGGTGGTGCACGGATGCTCGACGTCATCAGTTGGATGGACGAGCCGCACGGCCTCCTGCGTGGAGCATCGATCGACGACGAGGATTGGGAGGGTAACATCCACGACGGGGCGGCGCCGCGGACGTACTAATCGGGAGGGGAAGATGTACATGGTAACCTTCGTTGTCTATAGGGAGAGGAAGTGTGCAATGTTAAGGTTGCAAACGCAAAAATACACATACGCGAATCTCCAACATGACAAACGGCTTTGATAAGCCCGGGACGCGTGCGCCCAGGCGGAAAAACCGCGTTGCTGCTGCTTCGCAATCGAGTCCACCTGTGCCCTCGCTCCCGTCGCCGCCATCGCCTCCCGTCGCTGCGCCTGCCGTCCTCGGCTCCCACTCCCGCTCTTCTCCGACTTCTGCGGGCTGCGGTTTTCGTCGATCCTTCGCGGAGGCACTGGTCTCCTCGCCCGTCGGCATGGCCGGCCAGAATCTGCGGCCTGGCGGCCGCCCCACGGCCCCCCCCCCCTTGTAGGCAGCGGCGGCTCCGCCTACTGGGAGTGTGGGGGCTTCGGCATCCCAGGTTGCGGGTGTTAATCGGGGGCCGTCGGGCCCTCCTATGTTCCTTCCTCGGCAGCAGGTGGGCGGTGCTCCGGTCCGGCCGACGCTGCCTTTTCAGAATCCGCAGCAGCAGGGGGTCGGGGCTGCACCGCCACGGGCAGGTCCAGGCCAGAAGCGGAAGAACTATGCTGGTCGTGGTCGGGGTCCTACTGGTCTGAATCCGGTGCTGCAGCAGCCTGCTGCCGTCGCGCCGGGGGTGCTGCAGCAGCCTGCTGTCGTGTTGCCGGCGGCGGTGCCATCTCAGCCGGTGGTGCCCGCGGTGCCTGTTGATGCTGTTGGTGCGGTTAGTCAGGTGGCCAAGAAGGTAAAGATGTATTGTTGGAAATGCAAAGCTAAATCTCATGCGACTAAGGATTGCACTGTGGAGCACTATTGCTATATTTGTGACAATTCGAAGCATCCTCTGTCAAAGTGTCCTATTTTGAAGCTGCCGAGGCCATCAACTTTTGTGGCTGGCTTCGGGGACGAGGACCTCATGTTCACTCAGTTTCCGGACAGTGTTTTCAAGGCGCAGCTGGCTCCTAATGTTGTTCCCACTGCTTGTGTCATGGTGCATGGTGAGGCGGTTTCTGCTGCGATAGTGGAGAGACCGGTGTCTCGCATTTGTCCGGCTCCGTCCTGGAAGTGGGAGGCAGTAGAGCATGGGGTTAATTGTTTTCTACTTGGGTTCCCTTCTATGGAGGATTTACAGAGGGTTGATGGCATTGAGTTGGGGGTTCTGATGAAGGCTGCTAAGCTTGTGCTATCTCAGTGGCAGCAGGAAGAGGTTCCGCATAAGATGGAGTTACATCAGCTTTGGGTTCATGTTACTGGAGTGCCTTATCCGTTGCGTCACTTTTTGGGTCTTTGGGCGGTGGGCACTCTTATTGGCACTACCATTGATGTCGACTTGCATACTTTGAGGCGCAGAGGGATTGTTCGCATCAGAGTGGGGATGGCTTCTGCGTGTAGCTTCGATAAGAAGAGTGATGAGTTTGGGCCGTTCATAAAAACTGATGGGGTGTTAATGCTCAAGGGGTATGATTTCACTTTCCGTCCTGAGCCGGCGGATTTCCTTCCGGACCCTGACTTTGTGCCGTTTGCGTGGAACCGTAAGGAGAAGGATGATGCGTCTGACAGAGGGCTGGGTGGAGATGCAGGAGGTGGGAATGAGCCAGTTAATGCTCCACAATCTCAGTCGGGTGATGGTGACACTGAGATGTCTGTCGCGTCAGGCTCGGGGTCGGGTGGGGGCAACAGCTTGGCGGCATCTGTGCAGGCTCTTCTTTGGGGGAGGGCGGTGACGCCCATTAATCCTAAACCCCGATCGTCATGTGCTTCCTCGCCTGTTGCTGTTGCGTCGTCTCCGCAGCCTATCCAGCCGGCTGCTGACTTGCTGACGTCGAGTGGCACTTTCTCGCCTCGGTCGGGTCCGCCGGTGTCGCCTGCCCTTGTCCTGCTCCCGGCGGGTGGGACCCCTGCTGGGGGCCGCCTTGGCGCGAGTGGCGCTACGGCCTGCCCCCCTGCACCTGATGTTCCGGCAGCACCTGCTGTCGATGATGGGAGCCCGGTTCGTGTGAGCTCATCCACTGCTGCTGCTTCCGCCGTGGATTGGGACCTCGGGGGGCTCCTGTCTCGGCGTCTCCTGTGATGCGTGCTTCGGGGCCGGCACCGACCTTGGTGGGGGTTGCTACGTCGACTCCACCCCCACCTATGGTTTCAACACCTATGGTACCGTTGCCGGTCGCGCTCACCTCGGTGGGGGTTGCTATGCCGTCTACACCCCAACCTAAGGTTGCGACACCTGTGGTACAGACGCCGGTCGCGTCTACCCCGCGGCCAGTAGCCGGCATGCTGTAGGGGTGGACGGTTCCGCTGTCACCGATGAGGACTCGATGGCCAAGGCCATGCGTCGTAAGGCGCTGCAGAACTTGCAGCTCACGCCGGGTATGTCATCAAAATCCAAGTCTTTCAGTTCTTTTTCCACTCCTCAGTTAACTTCTAGGCTGTATAATGTTGGGGTGTCTATGGGACGAAATGAGAAAGAAGTGCTAGTGTCGGCAAATGCTCTAAGGCATATGGAGATTGATCGAGTAAAGGTTTTTCCATCTGCTAAGAGTAGGCCGGCTGCTCCCCCTCTAGATGATGATGAGGCGACTGACAATGTCGATGGTCAGCTTCTATCTCATCTAGTTGGCGAGGTGTCGGAGGTGGGGTTAGATGATGCAGAGCTAGGGTCCATCTTTGACCTGCAAGCTTCTGGTCGCAAATCTAAAAACGCCTCTGATAAGAAGAACAAGTTGTCACGGAAGGTGACCAAATCACCCAAAAACCAATAGTTTTTCGATGAATGGCATGTTTATGAATAGCAGAGGTCTTGGTGACTTGGCTAAACATTTGCATATTGCACATTGTATTCGAGATCATAATTTGGACTTTGTGGCAATCTCGGAGACGGGTAGACGTGACTTCACTGTGACTGTCCTTAACCGTATTTCAGGTGGATTGGATTTCCAGTGGTATTGTCGCCCACCTCGAGGCCGATCTGGGGGCATTTTACTCGGCGTTAATTCTAATTCTATGGAGGTATTAGCTGTTTCGGATGAGGACTTTCACATCAAGGTCCATGTCCGTAATAAAGCTGATAACTTCGTATGGACTTTAGTTGCCATGTATGGTGCTGCGCAGGAGGAGCATAAGGCTGCGTTTCTCCGTGAACTGGTTAATCTAGCTAAAGATAATCCACATCCTATTCTTATAGGAGGGGACTTTAATATGCTACGATACCGACACGAGAAGAGCAGAGGCCGTTTTGACAATCATTGGCCCTTTCTTTTCAACGCTGTCATTGATAGCTTGGATTTAAGGGAGGTACATATGACTGGTAGGCAGTTCACGTGGGCGAACAGTCTACCCGAGCCGACCTATGAAAAGCTGGATCGCGTGCTTATGGCAACAGAATGGGAATCTAAATACCCGCTGGTGTCAGTGCGCGCTTTGGAGCGCATAGAGGCTTTGTCGGATCATGCTCCAATTCTTTTGTCAACTGGATCGCCAGCAACTCACAATAAACACCAGTTTAAATTTGAATTGGGTTGGTTATATCGTGAGGGGTTTGACGAGATGATTAAAAGAATTTGGATGCATCCCGTTGGCGGAAATACCCCGATACAAAGGTGGAATAACAAAATACGGAATTTGCGCACTCACCTACGTGGATGGGCACGTCACACGGCCGGGATCCTTAAGAAAGAGAAGGCTAGACTGTCGACCATTATTGATGAACTCGAAGAGATCGCGGAATTGCAGCCGTTGTCCCCGCAGCAGATTGAACTAAAATGTCAATCAAACGCGAGGATAGCTCAGCTGCTACGCGAAGAGGAACTCAAATGGTACCAGCGGTCAAAGGCTCAATTTATTATGGAAGGTGATTCGAATACCAGATACTTTCATAATGTCGCAGATGGGCGACATAGAAAGAAGTTGATTCACTCGCTCCATCAAGAAGAGGGCCTGATCGCGGGACAGGATGAGCTCAAGTGTTATATCACAAACTATTATAAAGATTTGTTTGGAGCTCCAGAGGAAGGAAACTTTACTCTGGATGAGTCTCGAACTGACGATATAACACAGGTTTCCGATGCGGAGAACAATTTTCTTACTGCACCCTTCTCTGAAGAAGAAGTAAGAAATGCTGTTTTCCAAATGGAACACAATAAGGCGCCAGGTCCGGATGGATTTCCTGCTGAGTTTTATCAAAACTTCTGGGATATCATAAAGCCGGACCTTCTGGCTATGTTCGGGTCTTTGCACGCTGGACAGTTGGAGCTTTTTCGCCTTAACTTTGGTGAGATTATTTTGTTACCTAAAATTAATGATGCAGAGAGGATTCAACAATATAGACCAATCTGCCTCCTTAATGTTAGTTTCAAAATATTTACCAAAGTGGCTACCATTCGATTGAACTCGGTGGCTGACCATGTGATTAGTCCTACACAGACTGCATTTATGCAAGGTAGGAACATCCTTGACGGAGTGGTCATTTTACATGAAACCGTCCATGAGTTACACCGAAAGAAATTGAATGGAGTAATTTTTAAGATCGACTTTGAAAAGGCTTACGATAAGGTCAACTGGGAGTTTCTCCAGCAGACTCTTAGAATGAAAGGCTTTTCAGAGGAATGGTGCACCTTGATTAGGAATTATGTTTCTGGGGGGTAGTGTGGCCATAAAAGTCAACAATGATTTAGGCCATTACTTCCAGACAAAGAAAGGTCTTAGGCAAGGGGATCCCTTATCGTCGATACTATTTAATATAGTGGCGGATATGCTTACGATCATGATTAATAGAGCAAAACTGGATGGTCAAATCGAGGGGGTCATACCACATTTGGTGGATGGCGGCCTCTCTATTCTCCAGTATGCCGACGATACAATTCTCTTCATGGAACATGATCTTGAGAAAGCTTTGAATATGAAACTGATTTTATCAGCATTCGAGCAATTATCGGGACTGAAAATTAATTTCCATAAGAGTGAATTGTTTTGTTTCGGTGCGGCGCCGGAACATGCGTCTGAGTATGCTGACATATTTGGCTGTGAGCAAGGTCAGTTTCCTATTAGGTATTTGGGTATCCCAATTCACTATAGGCGACTGACAAATGCCGAATGGAAGCATGTCGAGGAGCGGTTTCAAGCACGCTTGGCTAGTTGGAAAGGAAAGTTGCTATCCCTAGGTGGAAGACTAGTACTCATTAATTCAGTGCTTAGTAATATGGTACTGTATATGATATCTTTCTTCCAGCTGCCTAAAGGAGTTCTGAAAAAGTTGGATTATTTCAGATCAAGATTCTTTTGGCAGGGGGACAGCGAGAAAAAGAAATATCGTTTAGCTAGATGGGATGTTGTTTGCCGACCAAAAGATCAAGGTGGACTGGGTGTCCATGATCTGCAGGTCAAGAATACGGCCCTTCTTGGGAAATGGCTATTTAAGCTTCTCTCAGAAGAGGGGGTATGGCAAACTCTCTTAAAGCGAAAATATGTTGGCACAAAAGCATTGTCACAAGTTGTTTGGAAACCAGGTGACTCACACTTTTGGGCTGGCCTCATGGCGTCGAAGAATGATTTCTTTCGCTATGGGAAATTCGCTATTAGGGATGGATCACAGATACGGTTCTGGGAGGATAAGTGGTTGGGAAGCGCACCTCTCATGGAGCAGTATCCGGCTCTGTACAATATTGTCCGTCGTAAGTGCGATACGCTTGCCACGGTTATGCAGTCTTCACCTCCGACTATGACGTTCAGGCGTGGTTTGGTTGGTCCTAGATTAGAAGCATGGAATTCCCTTCTGGGGCGTTTGGCCATGGTTCATTTATCACAAGGATCGGACATTTTTCGTTGGTCTTTGCATGAGAATGGTAAATTCTCGGTGGATTCCATGTACAGAGCCATGATTCAAACAAATATACCAATCGATAATAGAAAACTTTGGAAGATGAGGATGCCTTTAAAAGTTAAAATCTTTGCTTGGTTTGCTCGTCGGGGTGTTATCCTCACCAAAGATAACCTTGCTAAACGTAACTGGCATGGAAGTAAGAAATGTGTTTTCTGTCATCACAATGAGACTATAAAACATCTCTTCTTCGAATGCAAGGTTGCGCGTTCTATTTGGTCAACCATCCAAGTTGCTTCAAATTTGTATCCACCACATTCCATTGCGAATATTTTCGGCAATTGGTTACATGGGATAGATAATAAATTTAGAACTATTATTAGGGTGGGAGCGATAGCCATCATTTGGTCGCTCTGGCTTTGTAGGAATGACAAGGTTTTTAATGATAAAAATGTTTCCTTTCTGCAGGTAATATACCGGTGCACAAGTTTGCTCCGTTCTTGGTCCACGTTACAACGCGCGGAGTTTCGAGACCTATTTATGGAGGTGTCTGTGCAACTGGAGACCACGGCGAGGGACATTTTTACCCAACATGGGTGGCAGCGTGATCTACGGATTGGACCACCGTCATAGGCAGCTAGCATGATCATTTGATTTGTAATCTGTCTATGTTTTTGTTCCTTGTTTTTATTGTGTCGGGATGTCGGCTGTGTGCATGCTGTTATGCAGAGGCCAGGTGTAAACGCTTAAACTTTTAAGTAATAAAGCCCTTTATCTAAAAAAAAGCTACAACACATGAGCCCATATGATCACGTACCACAATCCCAGCAGCCATCTGTCGGGACGTGGAGAAGAGAGTTGCATCAACATTGATCAACAGAGTTCCTTCCGGCGGCGGAGACCATGAACCTGCTAGAGAAGACTCACGCATCCACATATGCCCTGACCTTTGCTGCCAAACCCGCCGGGGAGACCGCCAAGTTCTCCTCTCTGAGTTTATTTCTGGCGTCCCAAATATGCCAACAGGTGACAGCAAGAATTGAAACTTGTAGATCGTCTCCACGAGCCAGAAAATCAAACAGCCACACCTTGGAGATTTGAAGCTTTTGCGGTCCAACTGTATATCAAAAAACTGCTTGATTTCGGACCAAACCGCACGGGCAAAGGGGCAGAAGAGTAACGCATGCTCAATAGGCTCCTCCTTCGAGCAATGGATACAGAAAGGAGACGCTGGAATGTGTCTGCGTTGGAGTTGACTGCCCGACGGTAAGAGCAACTCTAACAGAGCCTGAAAACAGGCCAAAACCGAAAAATAACCGCCAGTTTACGGGTTCGGTTCGAGAAATGGCGCAGATCAGAGCCTGAAAACAAGCCAAAACCGAAAAAAAAAGTTCAGTCCGAACTGAGAAACCCAATTCGGCCCCTACTTGTGGGGCCGAAACGTCGAACCGAATGCGAGTCTGTATCTAGGGCGCGCGGAAGGTTCAGCACGCCCAACTGCTTCGTCTATCCCCATTTCTGTAGCGCCCCGACCCCAGAACTATACAGTGAAACGTTGAGTAACCGGTCATGCTACACAATCGAGGGTTACTGGGTTTACCAATCCCAGGCCAAAACTCATTGGCAGGTGTGCTCGGAATGGATCATTGGCACACAACACCTCGATCATGCCATAAGCTCAGACATCGCTTTCACGTATAGTAAAGAGACCAAGACTACGGAACAACTGGCACATCACAGACTCTACGACTCAAGAGATCATAGTTCAACTCATATATGAGAAAGATAGCAAATATCACAGTCAGAGGTCACAGACCCATCATTACATCAAGTGGAAGCAAATATAGTTGTCTAACAACAAGATCCAATTTATGGCCTAAGAGGCCTACAATAACATATCCCAGCCAGCCTGTTCCGGGACGTCCCAAGCTGCCACCTGGGAACCCCAGACTACTCGTCAATGTCAATAAAGAACCCACCTTCCAGTTCGGTGACGTCCTCCTCTAAAACAAATAATAATAAACAAAGCAAGGCTGAGTACGACGTACTCGCAAGAATTAGTAGAGCGATATAGGCCCGATGTTGTTTGGCTTCAAAGTTGTATAGTAGTTGGTTTTGCAGAAAGCTAGTTTTCCTTTCGGGTAACTCTAGGACTCATGGCACCGACTACTCAGAAGGTTTTTCTCAAAGGGGATAAGATAGTAAAACTTTCTTTCTTCGGGTCACCTTGCACCAGTAGTAACCAGCATTCACCACTCATATCCGCCAAGGCACTCCCTCGAATCACCCTCGAGGAAATGAACTTTTACCACATGTTGATTATGCAACCTCTAGCTGCCATATCAATTAAGTTAAATGTTCTCTATGATCTCATAATCTATTCCCAAGTTGTCCATAACCGCGGACACGGCTTTTCGAAAAGATTAAACCCTGCAGGGGTGTACTGTTTTTATCCATTGGTACCGTCTGACCCCTTGCCTGTACAATTAGCTCTCTTCCGGGGAAAGCCGGCAGGGCGGGCGCGGTTAAACCTTTACCTCGCATGAGACTATCCAAGGGTCATCGTGACGACAGGACAAGTTCAGTGCCTATTTCAACACCCTGCCCCATCGCCACTCCTATCACCACCATCGTCATCACATCATCATCATCATCACCATCATCACCGACCACACACTCGCAAATGGAAAGCGCAAACTAGAGGACCCTTGGATACGCCACACAAGTTATTCAGTTAGTAAGGGGCCCATACCCCCACCGATGGTAGCATGCTAGATCTTGGTTCAAGAGATAAGAACTCCCACCTAGGGGCAGGAACGAGACAAAGCACCATCCCCGATGGCAACTCATCCCAGCCATTCTTAGCAATTATTTATTAACACAAGTTTCCACCACTGTCCGAACAGTCCATCATCTTCACATATACGGAAATAATCAACGGACAACTTAAGCATTCGACTACGCATGGCTAAGCATATCTAAGCATAACATACAACTGACATTAATTATCTCAGGACAACACATCAACCTATGGTTAATAGGAAGGGAAACAGATAATGGTTTAGGGAGCATGCAAGTTATAGGATTCTCTATCCACTGAACAAAAGTTGTTTCTAGAATCGAATGCAATATTATGGTGGAGAAAATAATTGTACTAATAGGATGAAATATGCACATAAGGTTAGGTTAGCTCTTGCCTTGCTGATAGTACTGGTCGTCTTGATCGTCGAGGTATTGTGGTGGAACCTCGACTCCTGAATCTAACGAAACACAAACAATAACAGGAAACGAAATAAATAACACGAATACAAGGTGCAATGCACAATCATGATGAAATGGTCAAATTATGCACTGAAATCATATTGGGCATGTCCCACAAGTTAAATGGAACCCCTAAAATAAATATTGCAATTAATGGGTTAAATCTCCATCTTTAACTTAGTGAATTAAGCATTTATTCAAAATGTCCAGTACTGAAATATGGGGTCTACATGCATGAAAATGACATTATTAGATAGGTATTGTCCTACTGATCATTTTGGTACTTCGTTTGCAATTTTCCGATTAACGATGAAGAAATGGTGATTTAAACGGTTATGCAATTTAAATCATTTTAACCAATTCGAAAATGACATCAAAGTAAAAGTTATTTTCATACTGTGAAATTAATATGGCTAGATAGCATTTGAGTTGCTGATCAAATTGATATAT
This sequence comes from Puccinellia tenuiflora, assembly GCA_012064385.1. Taxonomy (NCBI): domain Eukaryota; kingdom Viridiplantae; phylum Streptophyta; class Magnoliopsida; order Poales; family Poaceae; genus Puccinellia; species Puccinellia tenuiflora. The sequence goes on from QRDG01002061.1 coordinate 84,983, forward strand.
CATTTGTAATTTTTGAATTAATATTTATCAAGTTATGGTATTTTCAATAATTGAATTAATTCTGCCATTTTATTTATTTTTTATAAACAGCACCAAAACTAGATCTAAAATTCTCTAAAATAACATAAACTTGTAGATCATTGTTCACTGAACATTTTGAGAGCTTATTCAGAATTTTTGGGTAACTAAAACTCAAGTTATGCAATTTCCAAATTCCACATTTATTCTGCCATTTCTGTTTTTATTAAATACAGGCAATTTATTTTGGCCAATTAATTCAAGCAATAGCACTAACAGATAGATAATTTCTTCCTGAACATTTTGGTATATTATTTGCATTTTTCTGATTAGTGGTTCAAAAGTTATGGAATTTTAAAGTTCAAATTCATTTTCTGCCATTTAATTAAATTCCAGGAATTACTACCGAAACGTTTTTCACCGGGCGTGGGCTAGCCACAGAGGCTGACCGGCGGGACCCAAGCCACGTGGGCGTCCACGTCGGCCGAACGGCCCACGGGCAGGTTTGACCCGCGGGGAGGCCACGACCGGCGCGGCGCGGCGGTGACCGGCGGCATGCCGAGCACGGATCCGCCGCGCGCGTGCGCTAGGGAGCCCGAGAGGGGTCGCATTCGGTTCCGCACGGCGAGGGGAGTCTAGTGGCGGCGGTGCGTGACCTAATGGTCACCGGAGGATCTCCGGCGACGAGCTACGGCGGCGGCGCGGTCTCGGTCTACGGCGTTACGGCGAACCAGAGGGAGGGGGAGAGGAAGAAAAGGTCCAGGAGGACCGTGTGCTCACCCTGAGCGCGTATAGATGCTCGTCGGTGAAGGGGAGAGGCTGCAACGGCGGCAATCACGGCGGCGGTCGTCGGTCGGAGGCGGGGAGGACGATGACGAACGCGTCGATCCCGAGCGTCCCGGCTCGATTGCTCGGGCGAGGAGGAAGAAGGGGAGGAGGCCGAGCTTGTGGCGCGCTTCGATCTGCTCCGGGAGCCCTGTGTCGACGGTGGCGTGCGTCGGCGTCTCGGTCAGTTGGCGGTCATGGCTCCGCTCGATCTAGGGTTTCTGCAGGGGGAAGAAAAAGGAGGGGGAGAGAGAGAGCACGTCGTGGGGGAGCTCCTTATCCTCCAGGGGGGCCAGGGAGCGAGGGAGCGAGGGAGCAGCGAGGGGAGGGCACGGTGGGGCGCGGCCATGGCGCCAGTGTTCCCCCTGTCGCCACAGGGAGGGATGACAGGTGGGTCCCCCTGTCAGGGATTTCTCCTTTTTATTTTTCCAGAAAAAGCCAGTAGGGTTTAGGTATTTAATTCAGGCCCTTAACTATTTTTAAAAATTCTGGAAAAATTCACAGAGCCATAATATATTATTTGGAACCTGTGGTAAAATTTGCAGCCCATTTGGAAACTATCTCATGTGTTAATATTTCAGAAGTTGCTCTCTTGCATTTTGGGTTTTATTAAAAGATTTGAATTGGCAATTGCATTCAAATCTTGCAACAAGCACATTTTAATTTATTAGAACTTCCTGGACAAATATGGATGTTCAGATTTGAATTTGTTTGTTCAACACCATTAGCCAACCTTGACTTCTTTGTTAAAGGCAAAGTATTATTTCATGTGGAGCAATTTGAATATATATGCCATGATGCAATATGAGATGCAAAAGTGAAAATTTTACTCATATTTTCAGGTACCAAAAGTGGGGCTGTTACAACTCTACCCCCCTTACAGGAATCTCGTCCCGAGATTCTAGGCTTGAGTGAAGAAGGCGGGGTATTCCCGACAAAGACTAGTTCACGTTCCCAGGTTGCTTCTTCTTCAGAATGGTTAGACCACTGGACCTTAAGGAACTTGATGCTCTTGTTGCGGGTCTTCCTTTCCGCTTCATCCAAGATGCGGACAAGATGCTCACGGTAAGTCAGATCCTCGTGAATATCCAACTCTTCATGATTAACCCCGCGGATAGGATCTTTGAAGCAACGACGGAATTGAGAGACATGGAACACATCATGCACATCCGGGAAATTCTATGGGAGCTCGAGCTGATAGGAGAGATCACCTCGCTTACCCAGGACAGTGAAAGGACCAACAAAACGAGGTGCCAATTTTCCCTTAATCCCGAAGCGACGAACGCCTCGGAGGGGAGAGACTCGAAGATAGGCTTTGTCACCAATTTCATAGTGAACCTCCTGATGATGCTTATCATAATAGCTCTTCTGCCTGGACTGAGCAATCTTCAGATTTGCTCAGATGATACGGACCTTTTCTTCAGCCTCATTGATCACATCAGGACCGAAGAGTGACCTCTCTCCGGTTTCAGACCAATTTAGAGGAGTCATACATTTCCGTCCATAGAGAACCTCAAAGGGAGCCATTTGCAAACTGGCTTGATAACTGTTGTTGTAGGAGAACTCGGCGAGGGGGAGATACTTTTCCCAACCCTTACCGAAGGAGATAACACATGCCCGAAGCATGTCCTCAAGGACTTGGTTCACCCTTTCAGTTTGGCCATCGGTTTGAGGATGATAAGCTATACTGAAGTTGAGACGGGTTCCCATAGCAGATTGGAAGCTCTGCCATAATCTGGATACGAATAGGCTCCCACGGTCTGAGATTCTCACATCCCGAATTTTGGCCCTATAAAATTTTCTTTGACAAAACCAAAATTTGGATTTGAATTTGGATCATCTGATCTTGGCCCTCTATTTTATTCCACATTTCCAAAACCCTCAAGGTTCACAAAATATTTGTCCCTTCCTTAATACAAAAGGGGCCTAAACCCTAGCCTTCCAAAGGAGCTATACCTAGGGTGACTTCAAAAATTCCCCAAAAATTCCAGAGCGATCCCCAGCTAGAGTAGAACCTATTTATGCAAAAATATTGGGTGACTTGTTAGGGAAAGATTTGACTTTTCCCCTGATTAATTTTCTGCCGAAAACCCCAAAACCCTAGCTTTCCAAAGGAAGTAGGTCAAAACCCTCTTAAAAAAATTCTCCAAAAATTCAGGGAGGACCCCTACCCAATATGTAACCCAATTATGCAAAAATATTCCCTACCTTGCTAAAGAAATTTTGGAGATTTTCTCCACCTTACTTTCTGCCCCAAACTTGTTTTTTTTTGGAAACCCTACTGAATCTTTTTCAAAAATTACAAAATTTATAGGGTAGGTGCTCTGGACCAATCCCTACCTACATGAATTTTTTTGGCCAATTATCTTTTATTTTAGTTGCCCAAAATCCAATTTCCATTTTCAGCAGAAGGTGTTCGATGAAATTTTTGTATAGGACAAGTTTGGATTTTGGGAAAACTTTGTTCTGCAAAACTGTAGAGTGTTGAATTTGGCACCGAGTGACGCGAGCAGCTTCCAGTTTGGTGACCCAGGATGAGAGGTCGATCTTGATGCCGATGTCGGCATGGTCAGGTCATGAACCAGAACGTGCCCGACGGCGCCGCCAGTTCTTGGTCGCCGCCGGTGGCCTCCCCGCTGCCTTCCCTCGAGCCCCCTACCTTCCCCACCTCCTCCGTCGACTCCAGCACCCACGCGTCGCCCCTCCCTCGCCCCGCACGCCGCCGCCCGCTAGCCGATGCGCCGCTGCACAGCACCGCCGCGGACCCCGCTCGCCTGTAGCCCCTGTGCGCCCGTGCCGTCGACCCTATCCGCTCCCCGCGCGCGAATCACGTCGTCCAGCAGCGCACTGCTGCTACACCATCGACGCGCCGCCCGTCGACTGCCCTGCCCCGGCCACCCCGTGTCGCCACCCCGTCGTGGCCGCCCGGACCCCTCACCGCCCACGCATGCCACGCCGCCCCGAGCTTATCCACGGGCGCCAGAATCCCGTCGTCTGCGACACCCGGCCACCACACCCTCGAAGCGCCGCCCGTCGTCAAGTCACCTGCCCGGCCTCCCCGCCTCGACACCTCACCGCCAGCCTCGTCCGGACCCCCACCGCGGAGGGCTATAAAAGGAGCCCCCCGGCAGCAGTCAAGCACCGCACCACCACCCCCTCCCTCTGAGCCTCCTTCCCCTCCATAATCAGCTCCGCGGGAGCTCTAGAGCTCCGGCGACGAGCACGTCTCCGCCGCTCGGTCTCCGGCAAATTGCCCACCTCCCGAACCACCCCTCCGCCAGCAACTCACCCCTCCTCCAATCCAAACCTCCCGAAGCCTTTAGCCGCCCTCACCGGAGCCTCGGATGACCTAAATCGCCGTCCCCGTCCTCGACGGTGAGCACGCCGGCGACGACCATCCCCTCCCCTCTCTGTTTCTTTTTTTCTCTCAGGCGCGCGTACCGGTTCGGTAAGTAACTCGCTGACCAGTGGGCCCCGCCGGTCAGAGTTTTGAACTTTTCCAACCCGTTTCTTTGTTTTCTGTTTTAAAAAGGGGGCAGATTTTAGTGCTAACTTTGGGAGGTCATAACTCCCTCAAAAATATTCAAAAAAATATGAATCTTTTCCCAGTAGCTTGGTTTTGAAAAGATCTTTCCAATACCACTGGTTTCGATGGATTTGAAGTTCATTTGCCTACTGAACCTTGTAATGCCTTGCGGAGGGTTTTAACCATGTTTTTCGATTTATTTGATAGATCCAAACCCTACCTTTGAAGTGGAGGTGGAACCTATCCCTGAAGGCAAGCCATCAGCCCCCAACCATCCGTTCCCAAGTCATCGATGCCTTATTTGGCTTGTTTGTTACTTGTTTGCGCGATAGTTGCATCCCACATGTCTTATTTCATGCCTATTATTTCATGTGACCTAATGCTACTTTTACTTTCTGCAATACGATAAACCCATCAAGTGTGGGTTGAGTTCCGGCCGGCGACTAAATACATGTTGGGCACCGCCCGCATGGGATTGAATCTCGCCTACTTTCAGTACTTTTATTCCAAGCAACTTTACTTTCCTGCAATACGATAAACCCATCAAGTGTGGGTTGAGTTCCGGCCGGCGACTAAATACATGTTGGGCACCGCCCGCGTGGATTGAATCTCGCCTACTTTCAGTACTATTATTCCAAGTAACTTTACTTTCCTGCAATACGATAAACCATCAAGTGTGGGTTGAGTTCCGGCCGGCGACTAAATACATGTCGGGCTCCGCCCACGTGGATTGAATCTCGTCTACTTTCCGTAGAGTGGGGTGTGCGTATTTATTTACTCAACCCGTGGCTGCAACTGGCCGGAGACATCTCCGTCCTCGCCCGGTTGATTTTGTCATTTTCATTTCTTACTCGACCCGTGGCTGCTACTGGCCGGAGACATCTCCGTCCTCGCCCGGTTGACTTTACTTTACCCTACTGAACTGCTATGTGGTTATTTTATGCTCATGTATATCTTGTGGACTAACAGTTGTTGCTATCTTGTGGTTGAGAATAAAATTGACTAAAAAGATAACCACCTCCGTCGACTAGATTGAGTCTTATAGTGCCACTCGCCAAACACACCCGCACAACCATGCGTCGTTGAAATGGGCAGACCGTAGCTTAGTAGCCTATCGAGCCTCTTTTGATGCTACCCACTTGGCAAGTCTAGTCGGTTACTGCATAGTTGTGGTCGGGGCTAGTCTTGTGAAGGTTCCGGAGCTAGGCGTTGCTCATGAGTTGGGGACGTGCCGGATTCACTTCGTCATAAGACTTAGCCCGAGTGGTAAGTCGGTAGCTATACAAGGAGTGTCTTGGTAGAGCGGACGGCTACGGGGGAATAGGTTTGTGCTGTCGCCATGATGGGTGTAGTACTTCGGTACCGGCGGTACAAGCTTAGACCCCAACTGTGTGGATAAAAGTTGCAACCTCTCGAGAGTGTCAAATCTAGAATCTAGTATTGTTCCTACCTAAGGAACAGTGTTGGGTCCAGTCACACTAGAGTCAGTCCAGTCGAACACGGAGAAATAAATTCACTAAGTGGTCAGAGTTGGCCAAAGCTGAATGAGCAGAAAGGTGGACCATAGTTGGTCAAAGCTAAGCCCCGAAGTGGACCAGAGTTGGTCAAGCTTGAGAACATAAGTGTTGTGGATAGTGTTGTGTGGAAATGAGACTCGTTCTCATAAGCCACGGTTTTCGTCACAGGTAAGTAGGTAAGTTAAGTCCAACCGTTAAGCTTGGACTCGCACCTGCACCCATGCCATGCCATATAGGACCGTTGGTTACGGTTGATTGAGGATTGATGTCTTGCGAGTACATTCCATGTACTCACCTGGCTTTTCATGTGGCCAGATCCTCCTACCCCCCGTCGCCGAGTACCCCTTGTACGAGAACTAGATCCGGTATCCAGGCAGAGCCCTGGGGAGTTAGGCCCTCTTCGTCGCACGCTTCCGCCAATCCGCTGCCGCCCTCTGATGAAGTCATGTTCGATAAATAATGTACAAACTGTTGTGTGCACTAGGGCGCAACCTTGTAATGAGACCCTTGTAATCCATCGTCGGTTCCCCAACCCCTTAATAAAGTGGTTATGTTCTGTTATCAAGTTGTCATATATTCAGTGCTCCTGGGACTGATATATGGGGTAACTCGATCTCTGGATCGGGGTGCCACAGAGCTTGGTATCAGAGCCTAACTGCCTCTAGGATATCCTAGTTCTAAACGGAGCCTTAGATAGCGAACGTGGCTTTGCTTGCTTTTAATTGTTTCTCCATCTGTTTGTGTTTTTCTAACCTTGCAACTCACCTTTTTGGCTTCTAACTTTGGTACAGATGAAGTTTGAGCTACCCGTAGAAACCCCCGCCTTGAACGTTCCCGGCATGCCGCAATTCCTCCGCGAGATTTGGGCACACCTCTACCCATCCTCCCCTTCTCCGACCTACCGCGTGCTATGCTCCCGTCGTGATGGGACCCACTCGGAGTTTATCGCCACCGTCTACTTGTGCGCCTCGCCCGCGGGCCAAGGACACACGTACGCCCTCTCCTCCGGCGTCCACCCCCAGGAGACCCGAGCCATCCAAGAAGCCGCCGCAGATGCCATCGTTCTTCTCCGCACCCACGACCCTATCATGAGGAGGTGCCCCCGCTATGCACACCTCCCAAGGTTGGATTGGGGCAACGGAGATGTCCTCTTTCCCAACCCGAGGAATCTCTCTTCAAAGCTCACCGCCCTTCTCCGGTACACATCCTACCTCCACCAGTATCTGCCCGACACACCTTCTCACGCCAGCATGGCTGCGGTTGAAGCAACAAGAGCGCCAGGACTTGGTCCTTCCCACAGAATCCCTCCATACCCAACCCACCTTCCCCGTACTCTTGACCAGCTTACAGCAAAACTTGCTTCCACTCCCGTCGAGCCACCGCGTTTCGTAGTTCTAGCGCCCCTCCTCGCTTCTTCACTGGATACACTCTGGAACCTCAGGCCCAGTGTCTCCGCATCGACATCGGTACACCCTTCCCCTCGTACGCCCCCAGAACGCTGGGAAGGAGCATCAACGGCATTGACATCATCGCACCTGCTACTCCCCTCGAGATGTAGCTCTAGACGCTAGCCTCAGGAGCATTAGCGCTTGCATCCTAGTTGTGTAGTCGACGATCACGTAGTCCGACGTGCACGTGAATAATGTAGGAGTAATGGCTTGTTCCTCGCACAATATTGTGTACCATGTGTCATGTAACCCAACTCTCCATTGTATAAAAACGCCCTGGTTTTATCTCTTGCTTTTATTTGGATCTTCTTGGGTGTTGCATTTCTTCTCCCCTTATGGAAGCTCATGGCACCCGTCAACCCCACCTTCAACCAACCAGGATGAGGCCCAACACAGGTACAAGTGGCAGCCAAGGAACCCCAATCCGCCGTTCAGCCCGACAAGCCGGCATGGACCCAATGCCCCCACAGCCGCCAACTCCACCGGAACCAACTCCAAGCCAGCTATTGTTGATGATGGATGAACGCCACCAGCTGTACATGACGCAAATTATGAGAGAGTTTGGCACCTACATGCAAGCACAGAACGCCCCTCGCCCGACCCGGTCCAAGCTGCAAGACTTTCAGCGTACTCGGCCACCCCAGTTCTCGCAGGCCACCAACCCACTCGAAGCAGATGACTGGCTCCGTACCATGGAAAAGAAGTTAGAGATCGCTCGCGTTGATGAGCAAGACAAGGTACCTTTCGTCACTCACTATCTTGAAGGACCAGCTGATGTGTGGTGGGACAATCAGAAAGATATGAGAGGAAATGGAACCACTGTCACCTGGACTGAATTCCAAGAAATATTCCGCAAAGCCTACATACCCTCAAGTCTTATGAAGATGAAGCACCAAGAACTCCTAGCACTCACTCAAGGCAACTCAACTGTAAGCGAGTACTTGACCAAGTTCAACGACCTTGCCCGCTATGTCCCTGATGATGTCAACACAGATGAGAAGAAGAAGGACAGATTTCTCCATGGAATGCACCAGGCCATCAAGACCCAGCTCAGCGTCCTACAGTTTCCAGATTTTCAAGCCATGGTAAACACCGCACTGATTTCAGAGAAGGAACACCGCACCATCTATGATTCCCACAAGAAGAAGTTTGAGTCTCGCAAGCACCAGCCAGAAGAAGCTCACAAGAAGCCACGTACCTGGCCACCCAACTCACCGGCCCCTACACCTCCAACTACCTGGACGCCACCCAGAAAGGAAGGATACCCCCGAAGCGAATTCTACCACAAGCGTCCTCTCGTAGATGACTGCAAGAGGGAAAATTCCTGCTTTAAGTGCGGCAAGAAGGGGCACTACATAGCGGATTGCCCGTTGACCAAGAACAACAATGGCAGTAACAACACTAGCAACCTCAACAACCCTCCCGCCGGAACAATGAAGCCACCTCAAGTCGCTCGTGTCCACCACATGTCCGCCGAAGAAACCTACGAAGCTTCAGATGTGACGCTTGGTATGTGAACCACCAATGCTAAACTTGCAATAATTTTTGTTGACCCTGGAACTCTCCACTCTCTCGTCAGAAGGTTTCGTTGCAAGGCACCGTTTTATGTTTTCCCTAGACTTGGACCTAAGCCACGAGTTCACGCGTGAGGAATGCCCCCTTCAAATTTCGGACAAGCCCGAACGCCACACCCACAGCAGAGTCACAAGGTTAAATAGAGGATAAACCCACCAAAGAGGAAGCCCCCTGGAAATGAGAGAATTCTTGAGAGCGGAATAACCATACCTATTCCATGAGCAACTCGAATCTCGGGGACGAGATTCATTTTAAGGGGGGAAGGTTTGTCACATCCCGAATTTTGTCCCTATAAAATTTTCTTTGACAAAACCAAAATTTGGATTTGAATTTGGATCATCTGATCTTGGCACTCTATTTTATTCCACATTTCCAAAACCCTCAAGGTTCACAAAGTATTTGTCTCTTCCTTAATACAAAAGGGGCCTAAACCCTAGCCTTCCAAAGGAGCTATACCTAGGGTGACTTCAAAAATTCCCCAAAAATTCCAGAGCGATCCCCAGCTAGAGTAGAACCTATTTATGCAAAAATATTGGGTGACTTGTTAGGGAAAGATTTGACTTTTCCCCTGATTAATTTTCTGCCGAAAACCCCAAAACCCTAGCTTTCCAAAGGAAGTAGGTCAAAACCCTCTTAAAAAAATTCTCCAAAAATTCAGGGAGGACCCCTACCCAATATGTAACCCAATTATGCAAAAATATTCCCTACCTTGCTAAAGAATTTTTGGAGATTTTCTCCACCTTACTTTCTGCCCCAAACTTGTTTTTTTTGGAAACCCTACTGAATCTTTTTCAAAAATTACAAAATTTATAGGGTAGGTGCTCTGGACCAATCCCTACCTACATGAATTTTTTGGCCAATTATCTTTTATTTTAGTTGCCCAAAATCCAATTTCCATTTTCAGCAAAAGGTGTTCGATGAAATTTTTGTATAGGACAGGTTTGGATTTTGGGAAAACTTTGTTCTGCAAAACTGTAGAGTGTTGAATTTGGCACTGAGTGACGCTAGCAGCTTCCAGTTTGGTGACCCAGGATGAGAGGTCCATCTTGATGCCGATGTCGGCATGGTCAGGTCATGAACCAGAACGTGCCCGACGGCACCGCCAGTTCTTGGTCGCCGCCGGTGGCCTCCCCGCTGCCTTCCCTCGAGCCCCCTACCTTCCCCACCTCCTCCGTCGACTCCAGCACCCACGCGTCGCCCCTCCCTCGCCCCGCACACCGCCGCCCGCTAGCCGACGCGCCGCTGCATAGCACCGCCGCGGACCCCGCTCTCCTGTAGCCCCTGTGCGCCCGTGCCGTCGACCCTATCCGCTCCCCGCGCGTGAATCACGTCGTCCAGCAGCGCACTGCTGCTACACCATCGACGCGCCGCCCGTCGACTGCCCTGCCCTGGCCACCCCGTGTCGCCACCCCGTCGTGGCCGCCCGGACCCCTCACCGCCCACGCATGCCACGCCGCCCCGAGCTTATCCATGGGCGCGAGAATCCAGTCGTCTTCGACGCCCGGCCACCACACCCTCGACGCGCCGCCCGTCGTCAAGTCACCTGCCTGGCCTCCCCGCCTCGACACCTCACCGCCAGCCTCGTCCGGACCCCCACCGCGGAGGGCTATAAAAGGAGCCCCCCGGCAGCAGTCAAGCACCGCACCACCACCCCCTCCCTCTGAGCCTCCTTCCCCTCCATAATCAGCTCCGCGGGAGCTCTAGAGCTCCGGCGACGAGCACGTCTCCGCCGCTTGGTCTCCGGCAAATTGCCCACCTCCCGAACCACCCCGCCGCCAGCAACTCACCCCTCCTCCAATCCAAACCCCCCGAATCCTTTAGCCGCCCTCACCGGAGCCTCGGATGACCTAAATCGCCGTCCCCGTCCTCGACGGTGAGCACGCCGGCGACGACCATCCCCTCCCCTCTCTATTTCTTTTTTTCTCTCAGGCGCGCATACCGGTTCGGTAAGTAACTCGCCGACCAGTGGGCCCCGCTGGTCAGAGTTTTGAACTTTTCCAACCCGTTTCTTTGTTTTCTGTTTTAAAAAGGGGGCAGATTTTAGTGCTAACTTTGGGAGGTCATAACTCCCTCAAAAATATTCAAAAAAATATGAATCTTTTCCCAGTAGCTTGGTTTTGAAAAGATCTTTCCAATACCACTGGTTTCGATGGATTTGAAGTTCATTTGCCTACTGAACCTTGTAATGCCTTGCGGAGGGTTTTAACCATGTTTTTCGATTTATTTGATAGATCCAAACCCTACCTTTGAAGTGGAGGTGGAACCTATCCCTGAAGGCAAGCCATCAGCCCCCAACCATCCGTTCCCAAGTCATCGATGCCTTATTTGACTTGTTTGTTACTTGTTTGCGCGATAGTTGCATCCCACATGTCTTATTTCATGCCTATTATTTCATGTGACCTAATGCTACTTTTACTTTCTGCAATACGATAAACCCATCAAGTGTGGGTTGAGTTCCGGCCGGCGACTAAATACATGTTGGGCACCGCCCGCGTGGATTGAATCTCGCCTACTTTCAGTACTTTTATTCCAAGCAACTTTACTTTCCTGCAATACGATAAACCCATCAAGTGTGGGTTGAGTTCCGGCCGGCGACTAAATACATGTTGGGCACCGCCCGCGTGGATTGAATCTCGCCTACTTTCAGTACTATTATTCCAAGTAACTTTACTTTCCTGCAATACGATAAACCCATCAAGTGTGGGTTGAGTTCCGGCCGGCGACTAAATACATGTCGGGCTCCGCCCACGTGGATTGAATCTCGTCTACTTTCCGTAGAGTGGGGTGTGCGTATTTATTTACTCAACCCGTGGCTGCAACTGGCCGGAGACATCTCCGTCCTCGCCCGGTTGATTTTGTCATTTTCATTTCTTACTCGACCCGTGGCTGCTACTGGCCGGAGACATCTCCGTCCTCGCCCGGTTGACTTTACTTTACCCTACTGAACTGCTATGTGGTTATTTTATGCTCATGTATATCTTGTGGACTAACAGTTGTTGCTATCTTGTGGTTGAGAATAAAATTGACTAAAAAGATAACCACCTCCGTCGACTAGATTGAGTCTTATAGTGCCACTCGCCAAACACACCCGCACAACCATGCGTCGTTGAAATGGGCAGACCGTAGCTTAGTAGCCTATCGAGCCTCTTTTGATGCTACCCACTTGGCAAGTCTAGTCGGTTACTGCATAGTTGTGGTCGGGGCTAGTCTTGTGAAGGTTCCGGAGCTAGGCGTTGCTCATGAGTTGGGGACGTGCCGGATTCACTTCGTCATAAGACTTAGCCCGAGTGGTAAGTCGGTAGCTATACAAGGAGTGTCTTGGTAGAGCGGACGGCTACGGGGGAATAGGTTTGTGCTGTCGCCATGATGGGTGTAGTACTTCGGTACCGGCGGTACAAGCTTAGACCCCAACGTGTGGATAAAATTTGCAACCTCTCGAGAGTGTCAAATCTAGAATCTAGTATTGTTCCTACCTAAGGAACGGTGTTGGGTCCAGTCACACTAGAGTCAGTCCAGTCGAACACGGAGAAATAAATTCACTAAGTGGTCAGAGTTGGCCAAAGCTGAATGAGCAGAAAGGTGGACCATAGTTGGTCAAAGCTAAGCCCCGAAGTGGACCAGAGTTGGTCAAGCTTGAGAACATAAGTGTTGTGGATAGTGTTGTGTGGAAATGAGACTCGTTCTCATAAGCCACGATTTTCGTCACAGGTAAGTAGGTAAGTTAAGTCCAACCGTTAAGCTTGGACTCGCACCTGCACCCATGCCATGCCATATAGGACCGTTGGTTACGGTTGATTGAGGATTGATGTCTTGCGAGTACATTCCATGTACTCACCTGGCTTTTCATGTGGCCAGATCCTCCTACCCCCGTCGCCGAGTACCCCTTGTACGAGAACTAGATCCGGTATCCAGGCAGAGCCCTGTGGAGTTAGGCCCTCTTCGTCGCACGCTTCCGCCAATCCGCTGCCGCCCTCTGATGAAGTCATGTTCGATAAATAATGTACAAACTGTTGTGTGCACTAGGGCGCAACCTTGTAATGAGACCCTTGTAATCCATCGTCGGTTCCCCGACCCCTTAATAAAGTGGTTATGTTCTGTTATCAAGTTGTCATATATTCAGTGCTCCTGGGACTGATATATGGGGTAACTCGATCTCCGGATCGGGGTGCCACAGAGATGATTCTCAGTGGAACACCGTGGAGAGGAACAATGCGGGCAACATATAACTCAGCCAATTGCTTCGCCGTTATGTCCTCGCGTACGGGAAGGAAATGAGCTACCTTGGATAGACGATCGATGGCGACCCAGATGGCAGTATTACCCTTTTGCGATCTTGGAAGGCCAGTAATGAAATCCATACCAACTTCATCCCATTTCCACTCGGGGATGGCTATGGGGCGAAGGGTACCAGCTGACTTTGATGTTCAGCTTTCACCCGGCGACAGACGTCGCATTCTGCAACATACTCGGCGATCTCGCGCTTCATGCAAGACCACCAGAATTGAGGGCGAAGATCTTGGTACATTTTGGTGCTACCCGGGTGAATAGAGATTGGTGACTCGTGAGCTTCTGCGAGAATCAACTCCTTTGTGTTTCCACTCTTGGGCACCACCAGACGGTTACCAAAGTAGACGACACCGTTGTCATCAACAGAAAAACAGTTAGCCTTCCCACTAGCTATTTTCTCTTTGATTTCTAGGATCTCAGCATCCTGCTGCTGGGCTGCCTTGATCTCATCCTCAAGAGTGGATTTGATCTCTAAGTTGGCCAAATATCCGGAGGGAACAATCTCTAGATTCAAACGTGCGAATTCTTCATGAAGAGCGGGCTGAGCTCGCTCAACCATCAGGGTGTTGCAATAAGACTTGCGACTCAGCGCATTGGCAACCACATTTGCCTTGCCAGGCTGGTAATTGAGGGTTACATCATAGTCTTTGATCAACTCCAACCATCTTCTCTGTCGGAGATTCAGATCAGGCTGGGTGAAGAGATACTTCAGACTTTGATGATCCGAGAAGATCTCGCAATGGTTGCCCAACAGGTAGGGTCTCCATTGCTTCAGAGCATGAACCACGGCAGCAAGCTCTAGATCATGGGTTGGATAGTTGAGTTCATGCGGTTTGAGTTGGCGGGAGGCATAGGCTACGACATGGCCTTCTTGCATCAAAACACAGCCCAAGCCTTGGAGTGATGCATCACAATAGACGACAAAGTCTTTGGCGGTGTCGGGAAGGACAAGCACCGGTGTGGTAGTGAGCTTGACCTTGAGAGTTTGGAAACTCTCTTCAGCTTTGTCTGACCACACAAACTGTTTGTTCTTCTTGAGTAGGTCAGTCAAGGCTTTGGCTATTTTGGAAAAGCCCTCGATGAATCAGCGGTAATAACCCGCCAACCCAAGGAAGCTTCGGATATCTTTGACGGACTTGGGAGTTGGACAATCCAGGATTGACTGAATCTTGTCAGGTATAACCGCTACTCCAGCAGCTGAAACCACATGACCTAGAAAGATGAGCTCCTGTAGCCAAAACTCGCACTTGGAGAACTTGGCATAGAGACGATGATCACGAAGCTTGGTCAGAACTAGCCGAAGATGCTCAGCATGTTCTTCTTCGGTTTTGGAGTAGACAAGGATGTCATCAATGTATATTATGACGAACTTGTCGAGATATTCGTGGAAGATGAAGTTCATCAGCCTCATGAATGTAGCCGGAGCATTTGTGAGGCCAAAAGACATGACGGTGTACTCATATAACCCATAACGGGTAGTGAAAGCCGTCTTTGGAATATCCTCCTTTCTGATCTTTATCTGATGGTAGCCTGACCTCAGATCCATCTTGGAGAATACCTTTGCACTAGCTAGCTGATCAAACAGGTCATTCATCCGGGGAATAGGATACTTGTTCTTGATGGTCACCGCATTTAGAGGGCGGTAATCAACAACCAGGCGAGGAACATTTGTATCCCTCTTTTTGAGAAAGATGACCGGGCAACCCCAAGGTGAGCTACTCGGACGGATGAATTCTTTTTCCAGCAGCTCATCAAGTTGCTTCTTTAGTTCAGTTAGCTCTTCCGTTGGCATACGGTAGGGCCTTTTGGAAATTGGAACTGTTCCCGGAACCAAGTCAATGACAAATTCCACACTTCGATCAGGTGGCATGCCAGGTAATTCTTCAAGAAAGACGTCGGGGAAATCACACACTACCCCTACCTCATGCATCTCAGGTGGGGTGATACCTTCCATAAAATAAAGACTGATCTCCGGAGATAGAGGGGTGGCAGCAGATGGGGTTGCGGACGAAGGGGACCAGTAACTTACTGGCCCGACAGTTGGGTGGACCACTGTGACCGACTTGGCAGCACAATTCAAGTTAGCATGATATTTGACTAGCTAATCCATACCCAAAATGACATTTATACCATCTTCCTTCAGGGCTATTAGCTGGAAAGGGAAAGACCAATAGCCTATGGTAATCTGGACTTCCGGAGCTATCCAGTCAGTTCGCCAACTAGAACTGGTGTTTTAACCACTAGAGGGGAGTCCATGTTCACGAACGGTATTTGATGGTTGTGTGCATATGCTATGGACATGAATGAATGCGATGCTCCAGAATCAAACAAGACTGAAGCTGGAAGATCATTAATTTGAAGCGTACCCATGAGAACACCGGGGTCCTCTTCGACTCCTTCAACAGAGAAGTGGTTCAGGCGGCCACGGCTAGTAGTCACAGCCTTGGCTGCTGGTGTAGAGGGTGCTGGTACAGGTGTTGCGGTAGCAGGTGCCTTCCCAGGGCAGTCCCTTGAGTAGTGACCGGGCTGGCCATAGCTGTAGCAGGTGAGCCTCGGCGGTGTATGCAGCTGAGGGCAGAAACCACTTCCAGCCGCACCCAAGGTCGAAGTAGCTGGGCGAGGCGGAAGTGGCCTGAACCCTGTAGGCTTTGGCGCGAAGGGTGCCTTAGGCACAGCGCTGTAGGGCACAAATACCCAGCGCTTCTTGCCCTCAGAAGAAGAGGAGCTCTGGTGGTCCCCCTGCGAAGGCCTCTTGGAAACCTCCAGTTCCTTCCTACCCTGCTCCAAACTAAGAGCAAGGTTGTACAGCTCCTGGTAAGACTGAAACTTGAAGGGCAGCAATTCATGACGGAGTCGCGGAGTCAGTCCCTTGCGGAACAGATACTGCTTGTCTTCATCATTGGTCACGTCCCGGGGGGGGGGGGGGCGTAACGAGAGAGGTGGTTGAACTCACGCCCATAAGCTTGGACATCCATGCGTCCCTGGGTCAGCTCCAGGAACTCCCTCCTTTTCAGGTCCATGATTGGCTGGGGAATGTAAGCCGCATGGAAGGCAGTGCAGAATTCAGTCCAAGTGAAGGTATGGCCAGTTGCAACCATGGACACATGGCTTTCCCACCAGGACCCTGCGTCTCCAGTCAGCAGGTAGGTGGCAAAGTTCACTTGTTCCGCCACCGGAACATGCAAGGCAGCGAACTTGCGCTCGAGAGCATGAAGCCAATCATCAGCATCCAGGGGCTCTTAGCATAAGCGAAGTGGAGGCTGGACTTCAGAATTCAGTGAGGTTGTTGCATTCAGTGTTCCTGCGTGCACCCTGCTGCACCAACTGCGCGAGCAGATTCTCGTTGCGCACGCGGCCCTCTTCAATAATCATCAGAACCTCCACCATAGTGGGTGGCGGCGGTGGATCAGGATTGCTGTGTTCACCACGACGGGTAGGAGCCATTCTGGAGATATGAACAAGGACACAGTTAGTATCTCTCTCCGAATGGATAGGAATCAAGTATGCGCTTAGACCCGAACAAGCGACTACGAATGGCAACAATTTTAGCAAGATTGAGCGAGGAAGAACAGGTATCATCACATCAACATGGCAGGGAAACAATTGTACTCAACAAACACAAGCCAGTCGGAATAAAACCCATTAGGTGGTTCAGGTACGAGCTTACAAATGCCTTAGTCTGCATTACACGAATGGAAATTACTGATGATACAAGTCTTTTAGTTCGATACAACAACTAGAACTCGAAAGGCAACCAATACAGATAGTGGGTATCTTGCTCATCGCGCAGGAAGGCAAAGATACGATACAAGGTACCCGTAGATACCGGTCTACTAGAAGTACTGGGCACTCGCCGGGAGACGCACAGAGCGAGTGTGGAAACGGCGGGCACTCGCTGGCTGGCGGTCATAAGGCGGCGTGTGGACGTCGCCACCGGTGTCTCGAGCAGGTCCACGTGGTGGAATGGTGCCACCCACTCTCGGGCTGCTCATGTAGCCGGGCAGCTCCATCGGTAGAGGCGAAAGGAGATCTGGGGGAAGTATCCCGGCATGGACGTACGGCTCCAAGACCATCAGCGTGTCCCGGTGACTATCACGAGCAGCCACCGTGTATAGGTACCACTGACGGGCACGACTGTCCAACGCCCTAACCATCTCGATAAGAGCCCGATGGCCGTGGTCTGGCTCGGTCATTGGGTTCGAGTACCTAGCAACATAGAAGCCCTCCAGACCGTCCTCAGCAACTGGAAAATGATAGAAATCTGAGATAGGATTAGCTAGGTAGTCACTGTCTCCGCGGTACACGGAGAGGCCGTTGAACGCAGCCTCCTGAACAGCCTGCTCCACGGTCATGCCCACACCTACACTCTGGTGCTAGATTCCGTCTCCATCCAGAGTCAGGACACGGGCCTCGCAGAAGAACTGCCCCTATCCATACGGCATGTGCTCCTCGTACACCACGTACTCGGGGTACCAAGGGCAACCCTGGCTGGCTAAGGCAGCAGCAAACAAAGCGAGGAACCCGCGGACACCCTCACAGTGAGTCAGACAGACAACAAGTCCCAGACGCGTCATCTGTAGCAACAACAGAACAATTCAATAGTTAGGAACGGAATTGAGACTCATGAATTAATCTAGACGGTAAGAACCCAACCCCGAGAACCTTAAACTTTGACGCAACTGCGAGACAAATAGAGGTAAGGTGACTCAGAGTTAGAGCGAGTTGGGTAAGAAGTAAAAAGAATCCTAAGAAGATTTTCACAACTCATTTTTAGGTTATAAATAATTTTCAACAAGACTCGACATCGACCAATAGAACGGGTTTCCTACAGGCAGTCCTGCTCTGATACCAATTTGTAGCGCCCCGACCCCAGAACTATATAGTGAAACGTTGTGTAACCGGTCAAGCTACACAATTGAGGGTTACTAGGTTTACCAATCCCAGGCCAAAACTCATTGGCAGGTGTGCTCGGAATGGATCATCGGCACACAACACCTCGATCATGCCATAAGCTCAGACATCGCTTTCACGTATAGCAAACTGACCAAGACTGCGGAACAACTGGCACATCACAGACTCTACGACTCAAGAGATCATAGTTCAACTCATATATGAGAAATATAGCAAATATCACAGTCAGAGGTCACATACCCATCATTACATCAAGCGGAAGCAAATATAGTTGTCTAACAACAAGATCCAATTTATGGCCTAAGAGGTCTACAATAACATATCCCAGCCAGCCTGTTCCGAGACGTCCCAAGCTGCCACCTGGGAACCCCAGACTACTCGTCGATGTCAATAAAGAACCCACCTTCCAGTTCTGTGACGTCCTCCTCTGAAACAAATAATAATCAACAAAGCAAGGCTGAGTACGACGTACTCGCAAGAATTAGTAGGGCGATATAGCCCCGATGCTGTTTGGCTTCAAAGCTGTATAGTAGTTGGTTTTGCAGAAAGCTAGTTTTCCTTTCGGGTAACTCTAGGACTCATGGCACCGACTACTCAGAAGGTTTTTCTCAAAGGGGATAAGATAGTAAAACTTTCTTTCTTCGGGTCACCTTGCACCAGTAGTAAACAAGATTCACCACTCATATCCGCCAGGGCACTCCCTCGAATCACCCTCGAGGAAATGAACCTTTACCACACGTTGATTATGCAACCTCTAGCTGCCATATCAATTAAGTTAAATGTTCTCTATGATCTCATAATCTATTCCCAAGTTGTCATAACCGCGGACATGGCTTTTCGAAAAGATTAAACCCTGCAGGGGTGTACTGTTTTTATCCATTGGTACCATCTGACCCCTTGCCTGTATAATTAGCTCTCTTCCGGGGAAAGCCGGCAGGGCGGGCGCGGTTAAACCTTTACCTCGCATGAGACTATCCAAGGGTCATCGTGACGACAGGACAAGTTCAGTGCCTATTTCAACACCCTGCCCCATCGCCACTCCTATCACCACCATCGTCATCACATCATCATCATCATCATCATCACCGACCACACACTCGCAAATGGAAAGCGCAAACTAGAGGACCCTTGGATACGCCCGCACAAATTATTTAGTTAGTAAGGGGCCCATACCCCCACCGATGGTAGCACTCTAGATCTTGGTTCAAGAGATAAGAACTCCCACCTAGGGGCAGGAACGAGACAAAGCACCATCCCCGATGGCAACTCATCCCAGTCATTCTTAGCAATTATTTATTAACACAAGTTTCCACCACTGTCCAAACATTCCGTCATCTTCACATATATGGAAATAATCAACGGACAACTTAAGCATTCGACTACGCATGGCTAAGCATGTCTAAGCATAACATACAACTGACATTAATTATCTCAGGACAACACATCAACCTATGGTTAATAGGAAGGGAAACAGATAATGGTTCAGGGAGCATGCAAGTTATAGGATTCTCTATCCACTGAACAAAAGTTGTTTGTAGAATCGAATGCAATATTATGGTGGAGAAAATAATTGTACTAATAGGATGAGATATGCACAGAAGGTTAGGTTAGCTCTTGCCTTGCTGATAGTACTGGTCGCGTTGATCGTCGAGGTATTGTGGTGGAACCTCGACTCCTGAATCTAACGAAACACAAACAATAACAGGAAACGAAATAAATAACACGAATACAAGGTGCAATGCACAATCATGATTAAATGGTCAAATTATGCACTGAAATCATATTGGGCATGTCCCACAAGTTAAATGGAACCCCTAAAATAAATATTGCAATTAACGGGTTAAATCTCCATCTTTAACTTAGTGAATTAAGCATTTATTCAAAATGTCCAGTACTGAAATATGGGGTCTACATGCATGAAAATGACATTATTAGATAGGTATTGTCCTACTGATCATTTTGGTACTTCGTTTGCAATTTTCCGATTAACGATGAAGAAATGGTGATTTAAACGGTTATGCAATTTAAATCATTTTAACCAATTCGAAAATGACATCAAAGTAAAAGTTATTTTCATACTGTGAAATTAACATGGCTAGATAGCATTTGAGTTGCTGATCAAATTGATATATCATTTGTAATTTTTGAATTAATATTCATCAAGTTATGATATTTTCAATAATTGAATTAATTCTGCCATTTTATTTATTTTTAATAAACAGCACCAAAACTAGATCTACAATTCTCTAAAATAACATAGACTTGTAGATCATTGTTCACTGAACATTTTGAGAGCTTATTCATAATTTTTGGATAATTAAAACTCAAGTTATGCAATTTCCAAATTCCACATTTATTCTGCCATTTCTGTTTTTATTAAATACAGGCAATTTATTTTGGCCAATTAATTCAACCAATGGCACTAACAGATAGATAATTTCTTCCTGAGCATTTTGGTATATTATTTGCATTTTTCTGATTAGTGGTTCAAAAGTTATGGAATTTTAAAGTTCAAATTCATTTTCTGCCATTTAATTAAATTCCAGGAATTACTACCGAAACGTTTTTCACCGGGCGTGGGCTAGCCACAGAGGCTGACCGGCGGGACCCAAGCCACGTGGGCGTCCACGTCGGCCGAACGGCCCACGGGCAGGTTTGACCCGCGGGGAGGCCACGACCGGCGCGGCGCGGCGGTGACCGGCGGCATGCCGAGCACGGATCCGCCGCGCGCGTACGCTAGGGAGCCCGAGAGGCGTCACATTCAGTTCCGCACGGCGAGGGGAGTCTAGTGGCGGCGGTGCGTGACCTAATGGTCACCGGAGGATCTCCGATGACGAGCTACGGCGGCGGCGCGGTCTCGGTCTACGGCGAACCAGAGGGAGGGGGAGAGGAAGAAAAGGCCCAGGAGGACCGTGTGCTCACCCTGAGCGCTTATAGATGCTCGTCAGTGAAGGGGAGAGGCTGCAATGGCGGCTTGTGGCGCGGAGGCGGGGAGGACGATGACGAACACGTCGATCCCGAGCGTCCCGGCTCGATTGCTCGGGCGAGGAGGAAGAAGGGGAGGAGGCCGAGCTTGTGGTGCGCTTCGATCTGCTCCGGGAGCCCTGTGTCGACGGCGGCGTGCGTCGGTGTCTCGGTCAGTTGGCGGTCATGGCTCCGCTCGATCTAGGGTTTCTGCAGGGGGAAGAAAAAGGAGGGGAGAGAGAGAGAGCACGTCGTGGGGGAGCTCCTTATCCTCCAGGGGGGCCAGGGAGCGAGGGAGCAGCGAGGGGAGGGCACGGTGGGGCGCGGCCATGGCGCCAGTGTTCCCCCTGTCGCCACAGGGAGGGATGACAGGTGGGTCCCCCTGTCAGGGATTTCTCCTTTTTATTTTTCCAGAAAAAGCCAGTAGGGTTTAGGTATTTAATTCAGGCCCTTAACTATTTTCAAAAATTCTGGAAAAATTCACAGAGCCATAATACATTATTTGGAACCTGTGGTAAAATTTTCAGCCCATTTGGAAATTATCTCATGTGTTAATATTTCAGAAGTTGCTCTCTTGCATTTTGGGTTTTATTAAAAGATTTGAATTGGCAATTGCATTCAAATCTTGCAACAAGCACATTTTAATTTATTAGAACTTCCTGGAAAAATATGGATGTTCAGATTTGAATTTGTTTGTTCAACACCATTAGCCAACCTTGACTTCTTTGTTAAAGGCAGAGTATTATTTCATGTGGAGCAATTTGAATATATATGCCATGATGCAATATGAGATGCAAAAGTGAAAATTTTACTCATATTTTCAGGTACCAAAAGTGGGGCTGTTACAATTTCCGCACCGCCATTTTCCGCTGCCAGATTCCGCCGCCGCCGCCCACCATATTCTGCCGCTTCCGCCGCCGCGCGCGACATATTCCGCCGCCTGCTTCCGCCGCCGCCGCGCCCACCAGATCCCACTCTCCTACTTCACCTCCGCCGCCCGCTCGCCGCCGCTGCCGAATCGAGGATGAGCTGGTCCGACGAATTCCCCGACGTCGACCTGTCCGATTCGTCCTCCTCGGACGATTCGGACCTCGAGGAACTGCTCGCCGACGACGACTGCGAGACCACCGTCCTTTTTCTCGCCGTCAAGGAGTTGGAGGACCGTGCGAAGCTGCTGAGTCAGAGGCGCGGCTCGGTGATGGGCCGCAACTACATCCAACGGAACCGCCTCCTCGGCCACGAGCAACTTTGGGATGACTACTTCGCCGAGGTACCTACCTATCCGCCGCATCTATTCCGTAGGAGGTATCGCATGCGCCGTAGTTTGTTCACCAAAATAGTCAAGGATTGCGAAGCAAACTCAAATTACTTCAAGCAACGTAGAAATGCTGCCGGCGACATGGCATCTCCCATTCCCAGCTCGTCTATGATCTGAAGATGCATCATTGGACGCTCCATGGCCGTCGCCAAATATGATCCTACAATTTCATCATTTATGTTGAGATGAACCATTGTCGAGACATTATTTTATTTGTTTTATTATCTGCAAACTGTTGTTGTAATTTGGTTGATACATTCATTTAATTGTTGTAATAATTTAGATGATTATTGTGTGATGAAAACTATTTTTTATAAGTGATTGCTGTTGGCGTTTCTGTGAAAAACCCTGACTTTACGGGCTCGGTTCGCGCTGGCGCAGAACAGAGCCCGAAAACCAAAACTGAAAAACAGATCTGCGCCAGTGCTTTTCGGAACTGAAAACACGTTTTCGGAAGACTGAACTCGCCTTTTTCGGTTCGCCTGTTTTCAGGCTCTGTTAGAGATGCTCTAAGAAATTGTGTGCGAACCGCCAAAGGGTAATCAGCATCTTCCCTGGAGCTTTGATAGCCCAAAGCCGCTTCCACATCTTCGCCTCATCCTCAGCATTAGAGCACATGCCACGCCCTCGTCTGCTTCGAGACAAGGAAGCCGACGCGGAACGCGCCATATTATAGGCTGAGCGGACAGAAAAGGTACCAGTTCTTGTATGAGGCCAAGAAGCAAAATCTTCTCCACCGTGCCGACTGATCGGAACTTGAAGTACCTGCTCCGCCACATGTTCTTCAAAGATTGAGCGCAGTAAATCCTCATTCCAAGATTGCTGGTCGGAGTTGAAAAGGGTATCAACTGTCTGCCCATCAGTGAGGGGGTAGCGAACCCGCAGCATACCTGGGGAAGTCCCAGGAATCCAGTTATCAACAGTGATTCTGGTCCTCCTACCATCTCCAATGCCCAACCGAATTCCTTGCGCAATCAACTTCCGTCCATGCAATATACTGCGCTAAGTGTATGACGCCGAACGTGTGGGCAAACCGCATCCCAAAAATCCCCATGTGGGAAACACCGTCCCTTCAACACCCTGGCACACAACGATGACGGATCCGTCAATAGCCTCCAACATTGTTTGGCCAGCATTGCTTGGTTGAAGTGTTAAAACCAAAAGACTAGCACTAGATCGATCACAGTAAAACCTTTTAGGGTTTCCCCTTGGACAGTGAGAATAACACACACAAAGAGAGAGAGAGAGGCGTGTCTACCTCCGGTGGGCGCCGAGCTCGAACTGCCGGCCATGGTGGAGTGGTGACAGTGGTGGTGTGCGTGGGTGAGTGAAGGTGGCGGCGGTGGTGGAGCTTTCCCGTGACTCGCGCGAACCCTAGATCGGTAGGGGGTGTCGGTGGGGTGCTGGGCAACACGGTGAACCTCGTACTGTGTGCCCCGGCCCCCACCCTGTTTATATAGCGCTGCCACCGGGACCCACCAACCATAAGAGGGTTGGGCGCCCCCGATCAGGACGCATTGACCTAGGGCTCGTGTGGCCATTGGGCCACGACGGTGGAGATCGACCTAACATTCTCCCCCTAGATCTCACCTTTGCTTTTCCTTTTACTTTACTTGTTTCATCACAAATCAATACATAGAGCATGTTTCATCGTCTCAGCTCAATTGCCGATAGAATCAGACAGCTACAATATACCTCTTTGTTTTTGAAACAAAAACTTTTACTTTTGGGCCTCTTATGATCCAGGATCATAGGCTCTACCTTAAACCCATGCCGGCTAAGTGTTCCTTGAACACATTGGGAGGTAAGCCTTTCGTTAGCGGATCCTCAAGCATATCTTTTGTCCCTATATGCTCGAGACTTATAGTGTGATCCTGGATTTTATCCTTCACAACATAATACTTTATTTCTATTGGCTTTGTAGCATTACTCGACTTGTTGTTGTGAGCGTAAAATACTGCGGGTTGGTTGTCACAGTACATCTTTAGTGGTTTGTCGATACAATCTACCACTTTCAAGTCGGGTATAAATTTCTTTAGCCATATCGCTTGCCCCGTGGCCTCATAACATGCTATAAATTCTGCATACATCGTGGATGATGCAACTATTGACTGTTTGGAGCTTCTCCACGAAATAGCTCCTCCTGCGAGAGTAAAGACGTATCCAGACGTGGATTTCCTATCATCTTTATCCCCCGCAAAATCTGCGTCTGAATACCCTCTTATCTCTAGGGTATCAGATCTTTTGTATGTTAGCATGAGGTCCTTTGTGCCTTGCGCATAACGCAAAGCTTTCTTTGCCATCCTCCAGTGCTCTATGCCTGGATTCGATTGATATCTACCCAGTACCCCGGTAACAAAAGCTAAGTCAGGGCGAGTGCACACTTGTGCATACTGTAAGCTTCCAACAGCCGAAGCATATGGTACTGATTTCATTTGATCGATCTCATATTGATTTTTGGGACATTGAAATTTCCCAAAAGTGTCGCCCTTGACTATAGGAGCAGGTGTGGCATTACTCGCATGCATATTATATTTCTTTAGAACCTTTTCTAAATATGCCTTCCACGACAGTCCTAACACTCCATTCTTTCTATCTCGGTGAACTTCTATACCCAAAACATATGATGCTTCACCAAGGTCTTTCATATCAAAGTTTGAGGACAAGAACTTTTTCGTCTCTATTAGTACACTAACATCACTGCTCGCAAGCAGGATATCATCCACATATAGGATTAGGAAAATGTATTTCCCACTTTTAAACTTTGCATAAACGTAGTTGTCCTCAACATTTTCTTTAAATCCAAACCTTTTAATAGTCTCATTAAATTTCAGATACCATTGTCTAGAGGCTTGCTTTAATCCATAAATGGATTTCTTTAGACGGCATCCCATATCTTCCTCCCCCTGCATGATAAAACCTTTGGGTTGTTTCATGTAAACGATTTCTTCTAAATCTCCGTTTAGAAACGTCGTCTTTACATCCATCTGATGCAGCTCTAAATCAAAATGTGCAACTAGTACCATTATGATTCTGAAGGAATCCTTACATGAGACTGGAGAAAATGTCTCATTATAATCTATTCTTTCCCTTTGTGTAAATCCTTTTGCCACAAGACGTGCTTTATAATTTTCTATATTCCCTCTGGAGTCATACTTTGTTTTGTAGACCCATTTGCAGCCTACTGTCTTGGCTCCTTTAGGAATCTTTTCTAAGTCCCAAACATCGTTGGAACTCATCGACCTCATCTCATCTTCCATAGCCTCCTGCCACTTCGATGAGTGAGGACTTCTCATGGCTTCTTCATATGAGGTGGGATCACCTTCCATATGAGCTATTTCTGTATTACAAACATAATCACTAGAAATAGCTGATTTTCTATTTCTTTTAGACCTTCTAAGTGCCTCATTCTCTATGTTTGGCTGCTGCAGCTCCCTTTCATGCTCAACAACGGGCTCAGTCGGTTCCTGAAGGACAGGTTCCGAAACTTCACCCATAGTTGTCACGTGTGGAGTTACAACAGGTGCTTCCACCACAATCTCAGGGACTGTTGGTGTAGGCACAACAGGTAGCGAGAAAAATGGCTCCTGAATGATCGGATTAGGTGCATGCACCCTCTTCTCCTCAAGATCAATTTTTTGGGCTACCATGCTCCCCCTCATCAGTTCGTCTTCTAAAAAAACTGCATGTCTCGTTTCTACAAACTTTGTATATCTGTCTGGACAGTAGAAACGAAAACCTTTTGACTTTTTGGGATAGCCAATGAAGTGGCAACTGGCTGTTTTGGGGTCTAACTTTGCAATGTTTGGATTAAACAATTTTGCCTCAGCTGGGCACCCCCACACCCTAAGGTGTTGAAGAGAAGGTACCCTTCCTGTCCACAGTTCGTACGGTGTTTTGGGCACCGACTTACTTGGCACTCTGTTGAGAATATGAACGGCGGTTTTAAGCGCCTCCATCCATAATCCCAATGGCAATGTGGAGTAACTCATCATGCTGCGCACCATATCCATAAGGGTACGGTTGCGCCTTTCAGCTACTCCATTTTGCTGAGGTTCGCCTGGCATGGTATACTGGGCGACTATTCCGGTCTCCTGCAAAAACCTCGCAAAAGGTCCAGGGACTTGTCCATATGGAGTGTGCCGACCGTAGTACTCCCCCCCACGGTCAGATCTCACTATCTTTATTCTTTTATCATGTTGATTTTCAACTTCAGCTTTGAATATTTTAAATTTATCCAATGCCTCTGATTTTTCTTTGATTGGATAAATATAACCATATCGGGAGTAATCGTCTGTGAATGTTATGAACGAGTCATAACCATCCACACTTTTCACCGGAAATGGTCCACAAATATCAGTGTGGATAATTTCAAGTGTCGTTGTGCTTTGATTTGCACCTTTTTTAATTTGTTTTACAAATTTTCCTTTTATGCAATCGATGCACTGCTCTATGTCTGAGAACTCTAACGGAGTGTGGCCTAAACGACAGTGCCACAATTTCGATGAATCATGAGCTCTCTTTCTTTTCTTTTGTTCTTTATTCGACGCAGAAATATGTTCATCCACATTTCACATAGAATAAACTTTATCACACGAGGATAATAAATAAAGCTCATTGTGGAGGAAAGCAACCCCCACATGAGTATTATTACACCAAATGGCACACTTGCCATGTCCAAAATAATACTCATAACTATCTTTGTCCAAGCGTGAGACACTAATCAAATTTCTATGCAAAGATGGAACATATAAAACGTCTCGAAGCAGGATGGAGAATCCATCAGCCAACTCCAGGGAGATGTCGCCGACATCTTCAACGCCTGCTTGGACTCCATTTGCGACTTCAATGCATCTTTCGTTTTTTTGCATAGTCCGCGTCGAATGGAATCCCTGTAAAGAATTTGCAACATGAACCGTTGCACCTGAGTCAATCCACCAAGTAGATTTCGAAAACTATGCATACAGGGATTCATTAACAAATGAAACAATGTTATTACCGTTCCTTGCCATTATGGACTTTAGAAACTCGGGGCAGTCTTTCTTGTAGTGCCCCGTCTTCTTGCAGTGAAGGCAAGTGTCTTTGTCAACTGGGAGAGGCTTTTGATAACTTTGAGGATGAGCGGGACCTTTACCATATGGCTTTGAAGGGGAACCGCTAAAGTTCCTCTTCTTGCTGTCCTTCACATAGTTGAGTGAACCACCATGTGCAGCTTTGAGTCTGTCCTCTTCCTGGACACACATGGCTATGGTCTTCTCTATGTCCCACTTTTCAGGGGTCATGTTGTAGTTGATCACAAAGTTCTCAAACTCTTTGGGCAATGAAGCCATGATGAGGTGAACCAGAAGAGCAGGCTTGAGCTCCAGGTCAGCATCCATGGGCTTAAGCTTAGCCGCCATGGTGCTCATCCTCAGGATGTGCTCTCTTATGCCGTGCCCACCTCCTGTATACTTTTCTGTTACCAGCTGCTTCAGCAGCTGGGTGGCATATATCTTTGAAGAGCCAGTGAACTGGCTCTTTATTTTCTCCAAAAACTCCCCAATGGAAGCACACTCTGCAATCGAGCCCGCAATAGCGTTCTCGATTGTGTTCTTTGTGAAGGCCATGCACTTTTTGTTGGCTGAGAGCCACTTTTGTTTGTCGAGGGACCAAGACAACTCCAAAGGAGCGTAATCCCTCTTCTTTCTTTCCCAATCATCATCAGAGTCTTTTGCCTCTCTTTCAGGATCTTTTGGCTTGACTGGCTGTGGAGTATCCACAACCCAGTCCAACTCGGCACATATAAATGCCAAGTCAACTTTCTTTCTCCACTCGGAGTGGTTGTCACCTCGGAGTGTGGGGACATCTTTAAGGCTGTTCATCAAGGAATGCCCTCCTATAAATCCACAATGAGGTGAGAACACTGAACAACAATTGCATGTAATAATTTAATGTTGGTCAAAATTAAAACACACAACTGTTCATGCAATTTAAAACTACATCACCGTTGGGCAGAAATAGAAATCATGATCATGTCATTAACGACGTTGGTCATGAAAATAACAGGACCACAATAATCACAATAAACTTTTAACATGCTCCTTTTACTTTTAATTCTATCGCAAAAGAATTTAAAAGAGCAATAACTCTATTTGCAGCGGAAACTATTGAATAAAATTCTATTATCTTTTTACTTTTCAGAAGCATTTCTTTTACTTTTCTGTTTCCTACACAATAATTTCGTTGGACAATTTTTGCATAGGAAAAAACTAGATGAAAATTGCCTAAAATGGACAAAAAACACCTAAAACATGCTTCTGATAATAGAAAAACATTAAAATAGACAGAGAAAAAACTGTCTGAAACTGCGCGGCCCATACCACGGTTCTGTCACTTTCGGCCCACGGCCCATTTGACTAAGCGCCGCACCCGCGCGGTGCGTAACTCGCCACTGCGGCCCATGGCCATTTCGCTTTCGGCCCGTCTGGCCCGGGAACGAGCTAGGGTTTCAATCCCAGCCGTCCGTGCCAGATCTGACGGCTCTCCGTCCATTTCGCCGGAACAAAACGCCCGGCCGGTCACTGGGGTCAAACCCTAGTTCATTTCTCCCCCGGTCGCGCCGCTCTTTCCTCCACCCCGATGCGGTGATCTAGGGTTATGGTTCCGGCCCGCCGCCGGCGGCCGGCGACGGCACCGCACCGAAGCGCCTCTCCAGCTCCTTCCCCCTCCTGTCTCTCTGTCCCGCGACCTGCACGGAGGCGAATCCGGTGATGACGGCGCCCCCGCTGGCCCTCTTGCCGACGCGTGCGTGCACCCGAGGGTGGGCGCACCGCCGTCAAGGGGCTCAGCTGGCGGCGACCTTTTTCCGGCGACGGCCGGCGGTGGAGCGGCTGTGCCCTGTGCCCCCGAGGGGGTGAAGCTTTTCTTTGCCCCCGAGGGGGTTGACTCCTTCTTCCGACGCCTCGGCTTGCCGATGCGCGTCGGATCGAGAGGGATGGCGCGGCCGAGGCGGCGGCGCTTCTTTGCCGGCGAGCATGAGCCCTTCGGTGAGTCTTTTCTTTGCCCATAGCCTTCGATCTGGCGTTAGGGTTTCGGGAGGGGACCTTTTTCTTTGATTTGCTTTGAAACTGAAACGATCTAGATGCTAGATTGCTCTGATACCAATGTTAAAACCAAAAGACTAGCACTAGATCGATCACAGTAAAACCTTTTAGGGTTTCCCCTTGGACAGTGAGAATAACAGAGAGAGAGAGGGGATCGGCGTGTCTACCTCCGGTGGGCGCCGAGCTCGAACTGCCGGCCATGGTGGAGTGGTGACAGTGGTGGTGTGCGTGGGTGAGTGAAGGTGGCGGCGGTGGTGGAGCTTTCCCGTGACTCGCGCTAACCCTAGATCGGTAGGGGGTGTCGGTGGGGTGCTGGGCAACACGGTGAACCTCGTACTGTGTGCCCCGGCCCCCACCCTGTTTATATAGCGCTGCCACAGGGGCCCACCAACCATAAGAGGGTTGGGCGCCCCCGATCAGGGCGCATTGACCTAGGGCCCGTGTGGCCGTTGGGCCACGACGGTGGAGATCGACCTAACATGAAGATCTCCAAGTCGCAAAACCCCAAGCCACCCATTGCCTTAGGGGTCGAAAGCCACTCCCAGGAGCGCCAGTGCATTTTCCGCTTGCCATTCTCCGTGCCCCACCATTGATTCGCTATCGACCGTCTCATCTGATCACAAGTGGCGACAGGTAACTCGAAGCAGCTCATCACATATGTAGGTATTGCCTGGAACAGACTTAAGCATCACCTCATTACCCCGTCTCGATAGGGGTTTATCAGACAAACCGTTAACACGCTTCCACATCCGATCATATAAACATGCAGCTTGTGTATCTATTTTGGAGCCACTTCTTGCACCATTGCTGGAGAGTATAACTATTTGAAACGTACGGGAATTCTATTGTTTGAGCGTGCGAGCGCTCTCTCGTTTTCCGACAACGAAACGACGAACGAGGCCAGGAGAAAGAAGATCATTTCCACCCCCATAGCCACTGCCAGTCGAACCGTCTGCAACTGTCGCTCGCGGCTGCCTCGCCGCCTCACCCTCTTCAAATCACGTCCTTCACCGGTCCGTCGTCGTCCCTGACCATCCATCTGACCTCCCCAGCACCCCCTTGTTCTCCGGCCCCAGCGTCGTACCCCAACCCCCACCGATAAGTCCATTGGTCGGCTTGCACCTTCTCCGTCGTAGCTCCCTGTCGGTTCGCAACAATTTCTTCGACGTCAGCTCAGGTGGTGTGGGAGAAAAGGGGGAGAAAGAGCATGTGAGGCGAGCGAGCGAGCGCGCTTGTAAAAATCGTCACACTATTATTTAAACAGAGAAGATGTATTTAATCGAAAAGACAAAAGAAAAACCTTGTATTGCTACATTTCCTTTTCAAATAAGTTTGGTTGTCTCGGTGAGACGGCCACTTAACATAGTTTAGATCGGCATGACAGAAGCGTCTCGACTCAAAACTCTCTATCACTTGAAGAAGAGCACAACTAGTGGGGAGAAACCACTTGTGCATTCATTTAAATAAACAGCTAATCACTCAAGAGTATGGCAGCTGGTGCGCGCAGTCGAGGTTGGGGCCGACGTCGACGCCGAGGACCTGGGAGTACCTCCGGTAGAAGCCGATCCGGTCGTTGACCCGCGCGTCATCGGCGATGTTGCACTCGAGCCCGCCATTGACGATGTTGGTCACCAGCCCGAACCCGGCCGTGCGGTTCGCGGCGGCGTCGGCCGCGCTGGGGCGGTACTCGCCGACCATCACCTGGTGGCACGACGGCTTGGGCTGCCTGGGCGTCATCCAGAACCACAGCGCGGTCTGGAACGCCGTGTCCGAGCAGTTGGCGACCAGCTCCGGGTTCCTCAGGCCGTCGAAGCCCAGGGCCTGGCCCGCAGGCCCGTAGTTGAAGTTCCATGAGAGTTGGATGGGCCCTCTGCCGTGGTAGGACTTGCCGGGGAAGCACGGCCACTGCTTGTCCGTGGCGTCGCAGTAGCTGCTCTGCGGGCTGATCTCCTCCTTGAAGCATAGACCCCACGAGTAGGGGCCGTCCGGCGCCGTCGCCCAGCCCCCCGTCGTCTCGTGCGAGATCTGCGCGAAGAAGGCGGCGACCTCGCGCTTGCGCGTGACGATGTCGCCGGTGGCACCGAACCTGGGGAATTTCCTGGTAGCCCGGATGAACGACGCGTAGGTGTAGAAGCCCTTGGCCGGGCAGGCCGCGTCGTCCTTGTGGAGGAACAGGGAGGAGTAGAGCTCCTCGCTCACGATCGCCGCCACCGGGCTACGCTGACCGGCGCAATACCGCGCCTCCGCTATAGCGGCGGCGGTCATGAACACGGCCACAACGAGGACGAAACGGCGGAGGTCGCGGGCAGAGGGCCGTGAGTGATATGGCAGCACCATTGCTGGAAGCTAGCTAGCTTGATTGCTGGATCGATAGATGAGTGAGTGCGCGCATGTGCATTATATATGGCAGGCTCTAGCCTTGCCGTCGGAGCACTGGAGCGTGTGACGACGTATGTATGAGACAGCAACGGCCGTCAGTGGTCACGGGCCCTGCCGGCGTCAAAACTTTATTTCCGACCACGCCCCCACTGGTTGACTTGATCTAGTCAATCAGGGCCAATGCGCCATGAAAGGATCATGCGAGCCGGTCTCGGACTGACTGGGACGTGTTAAGGTGCAGAAGGATCGTGCGAGCCGATCTCGCCATGCTCCAGCTCGCTACAGCGACGGCGCAGTCGTCAGTCGGATCAGGGACGGCCATGGACGACGTCCAAGGACAAATCAACTTACATGCAGAGCTGGTTGCTTCTTAATTTGTCGGTCGCTGGTTGAATTGGCTCCTTACTTGATGAGCTGTTTTGTGTTCTTGTTCACTTTCGGGCTCTCTGCAGAAGATTGTACAGGTCCAACGACCGTGGTTCTAGAACTGCAGAAGATTATACAGTACAGGTATAGAATGATTAGGATTGCTGGAGTGGTGTGGTGGTGCATACCAACATTATATGCTGAAAATCAAAAAATATCTAGAGAAATGGAAAGATCGTTCAGCAATGAGTGCGGAGGCCAATTCTCGGCAGCTAAATTCAAGGCAAGTGGTGGAGCTCCTTGGCGCAATACCACCAGTCAGTGCGGCAATATACGCATGCGTCCATGACATTACGTGATGCACCAATCCTGGTTGATCATTATGAGATTTGTTTTGACCAGCTCAAGAGCTGAAATGCAAGTGCTGGAGTTCGTTTATCGCAATGCTACCGATCAGTGCATTGCCATCGTATAAGACATCACAAACTCCGAGCATCAGGAAACATTGGATATTTTTTATCTAAAAAAATATTGGATATTTCTCTGCGCACGAATTACACAGGGGCAATTAAGTGCATCCTTCCACGGCAAACAATACAAATATTCTTTAGCGCTACAAATGCATATCAGTACTGTAACAGCGTCAAAAAAATTGTGAATCGCAACATTGCCTGTTAGACTGTTGGAGGGAAACTAAAGGGTGAACATAACACTAAGCAGAAAAGTTCAGATAGCAATATAGCATCGCCACAATGGCACCGATGAAAAGGGTCGGTGCTGAGGCTCCACCCCGTCCAGAATGGCTGGATCAGTTCAGTCCGTTGTCGGGAGGTAGACCCGGTGGAAGTTCTTCAGGTTTAGCTTCCTCCGACAGGTAGGGCACTTCCTCTGAGCCTTGATGGAGGTCCTGATGCACTCCTGGCAGAAGATGTGGCCGCAGAGAGTTGATGCCGCGTCGACAAGCTCGCTCAGGCAGATTGGGCAGCTGAACTTTGGTACCTTAGGCTGCAGTTTTTAAGGGGAAACCTTAGGGAGCTGTATGTGGTGTTGGCAAAGTATAGGGTAGAGTTCTTACCAAGATCCTGTTGGTTTCAAGTGTGTCCACTATGTTTGTTACAATGTTGTTGGGTGCTCTCGAGCTGTGACGTGTAGGGTTCATTCCCAGAGATAGCTCTGTGTTCACATGCTCATCAGAAGCTTCCCCTAGAAAGAAAAGAAGGCAAAACAAACTAAGTCAGTAAAAGGGAAAATATTCTGCTGGCTATTGGATTTCTAGTCTAGAGCTCTACAGCATGGCTACAAAAGAATTTCAAGTTAAGGCACACATCTCTTAGGACATGAATATGAGCACAATTTTCACTAAAACCATCTGTACCTGGCAGTGAGGTGCCCATGTTAGCACTCTGTGGTACCAAGGCTGCACTAGATGAAGGACCCATGTTGTATGGTACATAAGACAGTCTAGAATTTTCATTTGCACCTTGCGTAATACCAGGTGTCAGAGTCGTCGTCCCAATCGTCCCATAGCCACTGAAAGATGCTATCTGCCTTGTTAACTGCTGGTTTTCTTGAAATTGTCCAGCACTACAGATCTGGAGAGCAAACAGCAAGTGTGGCTCAATTGGTCCCTTCGCCATATTGTAGTAATCCCTCTGCCCAAACAACCAGCAAATATCAATAGCTAAACAGATGACACATTAGTATCTACTTTTGCTCAGAGAGGGACTTGATTGCTCAAAAACCATAGCTAAAAAGAAAAGGGAAAGGGAGCAACACCTTGTTTGGGTGTTCTCTAAACATGATTTCCTCGAGCCGCCTCACGAGATCCGGCAGCCTCCTTTGCCACTTAGCCGCCATTGGCCTCCTTTCTAAATACTCAGATCTGCCCGTTCAACAAGAGTTACCAAATTAGAATTCTGTTACTACAGTTTTGAAAGCATATAAAAAATCTTCGAACTGAGAAGTTTATTCAACTTCACCCCCAAAGTTCCAGAATTCTTGCAATCAATAGTAAATTTCAAGGGAGTCATTATTAACTTTGATAGTAGATGGATCACCTCTGTAATTTTTTAATGAAATGACAATTAACAGGACTTGATACTACTAGTGTTCAGAGCACAAACTAAAAAAACCTGATCAGTGAATTGATAATAAATATATATTCCCTTCAAATTGTCAAATAATTAATAAGTTAATATTCATTCGAATTCTAGAAGAGAAAAGGAACGAGCACTTACATCTTCTTCCTGGTATCGTGTCGCAGCATCATGAGCTGGAGATCGAACCCTGAAGCTAGGCCCACCGCATCGTGCACCTGCTGATGCCACGGTGGAATACCGTTGACACCACCAATGCCATTGCCACCGAACGGATCCATCTACGCCGTCTGCCTCGGTATTTCGAGGTGGTGAGGTTGGGATGGCGGAAAATGAGGGAGGAGGAACGAAGTGACTTGACTACAGGCGGACTCGCCGAGCCACGGTCACTAACAGTGGACCCCGTCGTGGCCCCACTTATATAGTCCGTCACCAAAGGATAAGCAGAGGCAGACTTAATTACCTCTTAGTCACTAATCATGCGGAATTAATTCCTACCAAATAAGTTTTACAAAATTATTTGCTGCCATTAAACAGTAATGTTGCATAATTACTTTCTTCCAAACAATATTGCAGAATTAATTTTCACAACATTGCTTGGCAGAAAATAATTGTGCAACATTATTGTTTGGTAACAGCAATTGATTTCCCAACAATTATTTGGCAGAAACTAATTTACCTCTTGGCCGCTAATGATGTGGAATTATTTCCTACCAAACAATGTCACCAAATTACTTTCTACTACCAAACATTAAAGTTGCATAATTATTTTCTTCCAAACAATGTTGCGAAATTAATCATGCAACGTTGTTTGGATGGAAGTAATTGTGCAACATTAATGTTTGATAGCAGCAAATAATTACGTAATAAATTGTTTGGTAGGAATTAATTTTGTATCATTAGAGACCAAGAGCAGAATTACTTTCTGCAAAAAAAATGTTGCAAAATCAATTGCTGCTACCAAATAATAGTGGTGCATAATTATTTTCTACTAAACAGTGTTGCGCAATTATTTCACAAAATTGTTTGGAAGAAAGTAAGTGCAACATTATTATTTGGTCGTAGTAAGTAATTGTACAATACTTTTGGTACGAAGAAACTCCACAACATTAGCAACTAATTGGCAATTACGTATGGCTCTGCTTATCCATCGATGATCCAATTATATAGGTGGGTCCATGAAGAGGTCCACATGTAGTGACCCTGACTCGGCGAATCCACCATCTGGCAGGTCACCTTCGTTCCTAGATCTTTCAACATGAAAGACTTGTAAAGTTTAACCGAAATTGCCGGGCTCTCAACCTGATCTAAACGAAATTTCACCAAACTAATCACGTGATTTCAATTCAAACCAACCACTAGATCTACAGACGTTCCAAGTAGAACGATCTTTCAACTTCATTTATTCACATAAAAATGATACAAAAATATATAATGACAAATCTAGATCTAGGGGACCTTACCGTGGAGATGACGGCAACCGACAACACCACCAATTGTGCATGCGAGATAGGTGGAGGCTGCGAACACTGCCGGTGGCGAGCAAGATGATGTTGTGGTGGACCGATGATGTGTGCATACAAACATGCACGAGAACGGTGAGAGAGATGGGAGGGGCCAACCACTAGATCTACAGACGTTCCAAGTAGAACGATCTTTCAACTTCATTTATTCACATAAAAATGATAAAAAATATATAATAATAAATCTAGATCTAGGGGACCTTACCGTGTTCTCCGACGCCAGACATGTGGTGATGACGGCAACCGACAACACCACCAATCATGCATGAGAGATAGGTAGAGGCTGCGAATGCTGCCGGTGGCGAGCAAGATGATGCTGTGGTGGACCGATGATGTGTGCATACAAACATGCACGAGAACGGTGAGAGAGATGGGAAGGGGGGGGGGGGGGGGCAGCGGAGGAAACGATGGATGGGTGCGTTTTATACACAAAAAAGGAGGGGAAGGGTCCATCGCTAGGTTGGCGTCGCACGCGCGGCACATGTGCCGGCCTAAGATACGTCTCGATGACGTTTGACTATTATATCTTTCTAATTATAGTTTCACCGGCCATTATTTCTATGAGGCAAAAACTCGTAGCACCTCGTGCAAATACGGCAATGGGTCAGGTTATGCACAATTTGAAAAATACAAAACACATGCACGTGAAGGTAACCATTTGGCGTGCCCACGAATATATACATATGGGTAGACAATTTCCCATGCATGCCTATACGTATCATGACCATACATGAAGGGTATCGATGCCTGGTATAGTCATTTTGCATCATAAAACCAACCGTTAATCCTGTAAATTTCATCTGTTATTTAATCTACCTTGATCTTATTTACAAAATATCAGTTGTATTTGTGAATTTCACCATTCTTGAATATTGCATATTTCTATATACAACGTTACTTTCATGCGTCTTGTATCCTTTCACTCACATATGGAGATTTTAAGAGATTCCCGCTACAACGTGGGTATCATTCTAGTATTATTAAACAGATGATGATGTGGTATAATACTACATTGTTAGAAGGCATAGTTAAGACCAACAAAAGGATAGAGGTTAAGTATGTCCCTTGCATTCATACATGTGAAAATCTGGGAAAATAAAAACTTTCGAATCAACTATGACAAAGTGATCAATGTTTCGCTTGAGTCGATGAGTTAGAGTTAGACATGACCTTTGTTCATTTTTTTTACTTTAGGTAAGATTTGAATTCGAATTCAAAATTAAAAAGAAAACTAGACTCGAGGTCATGATGACAACAAGGCAACTCAAGAGGCAACAAGAGACAATGCAACAGCTTTTGATCCAATATTTGCCAAGGAATATTTCCCCCTCTAAAGGTTATATCTAGACAATTAGAAGTAGCCCTAAAAAAAAAGTGGTCAATATTGACATTAAGTGTCAATATATGACCAAAATCCTACTAAATTCAAATCCCACATTGATCATTTGATCAATTTCGAAATGAGTCGTATCTAAGAGATAATCAGATCATAGCATCCCACTAGAAAAGCCTACAACAGCCAACTGAAGCCCACAATGCCAAGCCCATGTATATTATGCACTTGGCAAGCCAGAATTGAGCCAAACCTGATGTATATCCATAGCATCCGGAGGCCTGAGCAGGGGAAGTAACCACACACCATGTAACTTATAGTTTAGGAGGAGATGACACCCACAAAGTGGTAACAAGGGCCACCACGTGTGTCAAGCTCACACCCCAGCAAAAGAAGTATAATATGCATGGAGACAGCCGCACCAAAATGCCAGGAAAATGCATACTAAAGATGCCACAACAAGAACACACTAAAACACCACCAAATGGTTACCATCTAAAGCAGCTAGCAGGCTGTCCACAAGAAGCAGGTAGATCAGAAACCAGAAGAACAAGTTACGGCAAACCTCCAAGTAGGAACCAAAGAGAAAGGAGCAGTATATGTTCTTTTCAGGTACAGAGGAGAAAGAACATAGAAGAAGAGCAACTGTTCTTATCCGCAGAAGTAGAGAGAAAATGGAAAAGGAGGAGAAAACCCGAGCTCTAGATCACAACACTTGATCGAGATGATCACTGGCATCTGCGAGGAGCTAAGCGACCAACCAATCTAGAGCTATATCAAGTGTAGTACTAGTACCAGATTTTAGAAAACAAACCATCTAAGCTAGAGTATAGCATGAGTTGGGAGTTTATCTTGTAAAAGGATCAAGCTTCAGAAACAGATAGAGCTAGAAGAACCAACAGCTAAATACCGAACTAGACTAGATCATGCATATTCAAGACCGGAAACTGAAATTACTGAACAAGTTTCAACAAATACAGTGACAATGAGCCTATACCAGTAGCAGATAATGTCAAACAGCAGCCAAACATGATTACCTGCACTAGATCATGCAAACTAGTAGCAATTCATGCATATTAAGCTCTATACAAATCAAATTGGGTCAAAATTCAATCAATCAGGCCTAAACAGAACCTGAACGGCTGAACATAGTAAACTAAGTACCAGTATCGACTATGTTAAATTCAACGCGAATTCATTCAAGTATATGATCTAACAGTAACCAAGTCTAGCAGTTTATCTAGCACATCACCTAGACTAACCAAATGGACAGTCGAGGATCAAATCGCAGCTGCCGCTGGTTGAGATAGAGCAATCCAGAGACCACATAACATCTATATAATGAGAGTAACATGGCTCGATGGCCAACAATACAGACTCGTCACAGAGCAAAGGGGGGAGATAGAGAGACAGCCAAAGCTCGCGACATAAAGGAGACGTACCGGCGAGCACCAGAGAAGCGACCACCGCAATGTGGACCATGATGGGATCACGGGCGACGATGGCAACAACGAGAGGACGGCGGCGGGGTCGCGCTTGACCGTCACACCAACACCAGTACACGAGCTTCACCAGAGCGTCCACACCATCTCAAACAACACTTCACCAAGGTGGCGGAAGCACCACAAGATCTCCATGGAACCACCGGAGCCGAGGAAGGAGGGCGGCAGCACCCTAGGGTTAAGGTTTCGGGAGAGCAGGAGATAGCTGTGGAGGCTAATCGAACTAGAGGGAGACCGAAGTACGGAGGTCCACTTGCGACCAAGGGGCGAGTGGGAGCAGTCCTGGGTGGGAGATGCCGGCGGCGGTCAGTGAAGCACGGCGACCGGACGCACGGTCGCGAGAGAGGGGGGAACAAGGAATTACGAAGAGAGGGGGGGGGATCACTGGTTTGGGTCCGACCTAACCACAACCAACTTGGGTCGGGGTTGGGTCGGTCCCACCGAACCAGTGGCCCAGCCCAGCCCAAACCAACTATTTATTTCATTTCCTTTAGAAAATAATAAGATAAAATAACTTTTTATGATAATTTTTTTTGGTTTTTTAGAAATGACTTAAAAAGTAAAAAAAGTTACATACTTAAGGAGATTCTTAATCTTATTGTTATTTAATTTTTATCCATTTAATTAGAAGTAAAAAATCCTTAAATTAAATCCAAATGTAAGTAATTTAAATAACCATTAAGTAATTTAAAATAATTATTAAGTCTAAAATTCAATAATTTATGAAATTGTGATTAAATATCATAAATCAAATTATTGTTAGTTAAAGGGAATATTTGAGATATTACTAACTCAATTAAAAACAAGTTCTTATAAGTACTAACTAGTATTATGTTTGTCGGTGTGTTTGTTCCGTCGATATTTGGGTGGTTAGTAGAAGATCATGAAACCAATTAATTCCATTCTCTTGTTTGCTTCCTTGGATATGCCACTAATTGTTTTGAATTTTTGCTATGATACCTAGACGTGTTAACTGGTCATGTCCGAGCTCATGAGAAACTCAGAGATGATGGCAAAGGCACAAGCGGAGGTGCGACGAGCACTGGACAAGAAAAGCCCACAAGACCACGAGAACCACATGGACGGGCTACGCTACATGAGGATGGTGATCAAGGAGACCATGAATGAGGCTACACCCGGCGGTGCCGCTCCTGCTCCCTCGCGTCTGCCGGGAGACCTGCGACGTCGGGGGGTTCGAGGTCACGAAGGGCACCAGGGTCATCATCAACGCGTGGGCGTTGGCGAGGAGCCCCGTGAACTGGCGCGAAGCAGAGGAGTTCAAGCCAGAGAGGTTCGAGGATAGCCCGGCCGGCTACGACAAGGGCACACAGTTCGAGTACTTGCCGTTCGGAGGCGGGAGGAGGATGTGCCCCGGCGATGTCTTTGCGCTGGCCGTGCTGGAGCTCATGGTGGCAAGGCTTATGTACTACTTCAACTGGAGCTTACCAGACGGAATGCGACCGGACGAGCTGGACATGGATGTGACCGTTGGCTCCACAGCAAGGAGAAGCAACGAGCTGCGCCTAGTGGCATCGCCATACGAGATCCCAACAGAAAATTGAAGATTGCAATGCAACTCTTGCTGTTCGCCTCGACTAGCATCTGAATTTCTCAATTTCCAGGTTCGGACCAGGCCTGACGCTGTTATTTGCAAAGACACACCCTACCTCAAGGAAGGTGGTTCTTTATTAAATTCCCCAAAAGTGGTTCTTATACGACATAGTTGAACCAAATGTGGTGGCTTTATTTTTTTTGAAAATAATATAGTAGTATAGGGCTTTCTCAGACAAAGTGATAACTTGTTTTCCTAGCCCAACAAAATCCAGGCTCAATAGGGCCGTCGTTGGCCTTTGATTTTAATCTGGCACAGGGCAGGTGGCGTCCGATTGTGCTCATATTCTTAGTGATCTTCAGGGCAGCAACCCATGTGCTTGAGGGGTGATCATCGAGGGGATATTACGAAGAAGAGAAGTTTCTATGCACATTTTTAAGCATGAACATCGTCGGTGTAAATTTAAAGCACATCATCTCGTCAAGGCGGCCACAACTCTTGAGGTTGGGCACCATGTTCCAGGCATCTGGACATTGCTTGTATCCCCACAATTATATTAAACTAGTGGGTTTACCCTTAAGAAACAACCCAAATCTTTAAAAGTTTGACAGTAACAATTATATTTTGGAGTGCGCAAACAACATCATATACTCTAACAGGCAGAAAATATATATCAGATAATTCTTCGCACACGAAGTTCAAAATACAAAGCACCGGTTTTGACATCCTAGAGGAAAAGGCAACACGATTCTTGAGAGATATATATTCGTCTTAACCAGCTACGGATGTATATGGATAATGACATCTTGAGTGCCAATGGCAATGTGCTTGTCAAATTATTGGGGAAAACACTAAATGGTAATGATAAAAATAGTTCTGATACAATCACCAAAATTCCGGTGAGGACTGGGGAGCAGAGGAGGTCTGGCCGGCGCCACAGCTCTAGTCCATCGCCGGGAGGTAGAGTCGGTGGAAATCGCTTAGGCCCAGCGTCCTGCGGCAGGTAGGGCACTTTTTATGAGCCTGGATGGAGGCCTTGATGCACTTATCGCAGAAGATGTGGCCGCAGATGGTGGACGACGCATCTACCATCTCGTTCATACAGACTGGGCAGTTGAACTTTGGTTCCCTTGAGACCTCTTGTGCCTGTGTCGCCTTGGGATCTTTCCCTGGAAAGGAGGCAACACAAGCCAAGTTAAGTAAATGGGAAACCTTGTCTACAAGGCAAACCAAGACAAAATAATATACACCTGTGCAGAGCATATATAAAGCTCTAAGGCTGAATGGCATATGGAGAATAATTTAGAAATGCTATACATATTAATAATGGCAAGCGCCTAAAGATATGATATGAGCACAGTTGTTAGTAAAACGATGTGCACCTTGAAGCGAAGTACCCACGTTGGCACTCTGAGGAAACGCCATTCCTGTGGCAGATGAAGAAGCAGAGCCTATGCTGTTTGTCACATTAGAACACATCCTAGGATTTCCCCTTTGGCACTGCCTGATAATAGGAGGTGTAACAAAATCCAGAGGTGTATCAAATACCGTCCCTATGCAGGGGAAAGTTGGTATCTGCTGCCCTGATAATTGTTGATTTTGTTGGTTCCGGGCACTCCAGAGCCCGAGCACAAGCTGCAATTCCTGCTCAAAAGGTCCCGCCGTCGTATTGTAGTAGTCCCTCTGCCCAAAACCAAAAATAGAAATAGCTAAAGTGGTGAAATAGTATATATATTTTTGCTTGGAGATGAACTTGATTGTTCAAAAATGAAGTTACAAAAGAACAAAGAAAAAAGAGCAGCACCTTGTGTAACTGCACTTTAAACATGAGTTCCTCGAGCTGTCCCGCAACCTCCGGCAGCAACCCTCGCAAGCTAGATAGGTATTCCTTAGTCTCTATATACTCGGATCTGTGATTTGCAAGAAGCTCTTCAAGGTTAGATAGATCAAGCCGAAGCAAACAGATACTATAGCCAGGTACTGTCATCAAAGCAAACAAGAATCCTGCTTTCATGGAAGCTTCCAGAGCAGAAGAACAATGAGATAATCCGCAAATCTACCCTATCTATATCTATAAATCGAGGGACGCCACAGGGTATCAGAACAGCCAAATTTGTTCTGCAAGGCCTTGTATAGTATAATACTATTGTTTCGTGCATACAATCAAAACCCTTAACCATTTACCAACGCAATATAAATCTCTAGTCATTCCAATTGGAGCAGATAAAAGTAATGAACGCTTACATTGTGTCTCGGGTTATGTTGCGCAGCATCTCGGTATCCACTCCCTCGGCGAGGCCTGCCGCATCCTGAATTTGCTCTTGCCGCGGCGGTAGCGGCACATCAGACCCGCCAACGCCATTGTTGTTGCCGCCGACCGGGTTCATCTGCGCCACCAAATGATTGACCAGTTGCACTATCTTCCGATGTAGAACGCATATCGCACAAATACTATATAGTCGGATGATCGAGATGATCATTAAAGCGATGCATAATTATCTATCCGTTGCGTATTTTCTATAATAACTTCATGCCAAAAGAATGCGAGTAATTATTTCCTGCCAGAGTAATCTTGCCGAATTTCCGCACGCATCAAACGTTTCAATATTGCATGTTTGTAATGGTAATTTTGACCGGTCATTCATTTTTCCACAAACTGGAAACTCGTAACATACCAAGGTGTCATGGAGCGACACGCTATAGAACCCTAGTGCCCATACATATTTTTGGTTAATGGATGCGGTGTGGTTCTTCAAGCGTAAGGGTAGCATCCGGTAGGAGGGGTCGGCATTGCAGCCGAGTACAACCAAGTTAAAATTTGTAACCTCGTAGTCTTCCTCCATCTGACTGGGCGAAAGCCGAGTGTGCGTATCCAGTTCATGGTTCAGTCATAGGTCTTGGTAGCCATGCTGAAGTCAATGTCGCCGAAGTAGATCTAATCTGACGACACGAGGTCCCCATGGACGATGCCAACTGTTGAGGAACTAAAGCACGGAGATCCTACAACCTCCCAGTGTAAGAGCATTTTTTTTTTTGGTTGTGGGAGCACTCAGGTCAGCAAACAAAACACGGGACACGAGTTACCTAGGTTTTGGACCCCTTGTATAGGTAAAGACCCTACTCATGCCTTGGTTCGAATTATATGGGGAAAATATGAGGGGGGTTACAATGTGTGGAACTCGGCCAGATTAGGGGATGAACTCGATGAGGTTTCGTGGTGGTCGAAATAAGGTGAAGTTCCCTAGACCAATATGGATTCCAGATGATATTACAATGACGGTGGTCAAGCGCTTATGTGGATCTTGGATTGTTTAGGTCTGCACGAGGGCCTACGGTTCCCATTTTTATAGTCTTCAGTTGGTCGGTGGCGCCTTTCATATACGTGAGAGTACTTATATCGCACGAAGTAGAATATTATGTGTATACAAGAGGGTCTTATGGCATCCTTTATTCATGTTCAAGTCTTTCCTTCCAAACCATGGTCTTACTTTGGTGAGGTCCGGATGGATCCTTGTTAATCATTCT
The DNA here is from genome assembly GCA_012064385.1 of Puccinellia tenuiflora. NCBI lineage: Eukaryota > Viridiplantae > Streptophyta > Magnoliopsida > Poales > Poaceae > Puccinellia > Puccinellia tenuiflora. The sequence goes on from QRDG01002061.1 coordinate 128,730, forward strand.
AGACTTAGTACGTACAAGCCCACGGGGCCAACACATGTTCGCAACTTTAACAATCTGTACAATGAATAGAAAGGTGGATATCAGACGAGAATAAGGAAAAAAATAGCGTTCTATAGAAAAATAGCGTCAGCCTTAAAATACGCTATCAGCGTGCTATAATATGCTATTAGCGAGACATTGTACACTGATTGATTTAGCGAGACAAGTCTCAAAACGCTATAGCGTGCTATTGACGGCGCTATATCGCGCTATTTTTTTCATGGACGAGATACAAGACCAATCACTTCAATTCATGCAAGAAAGATACCTCCAAAGTCAACCTCAGGAAGTGCCTTTGTTATTTGTTATAATTGTGGGGAGTCTCGGCGGCGCCGCCATGGCAGAAGGCCCGGTGGCTACTTTTGGTTAGTTTAGGGTTAGATTTACGGAAATTCAATCCTGCTGCCGAGCTCACCAGCTCCTGCTTTTTTACACGAAAATAAAAAAATAGTAAAACTTTATGAAAAAATCTGAAAAAAATTGGAGAGACATGCATACAAGTTGTTCATACCCATGAAATTTTTCGGAATGAAAAGACATCCCCTGCGATCTGTGTAAAAAAGACAAAATCAGCTTTTTCAAAAATGTGTTTTTAGATCTATTTTGACACACTCACTTTGTCTTTTTTGTGCAGAGCAGCGATGTCTTTTCATTCCGAAAAAATTCACGGGTGTGAACAACTTGTATGCGTGTGTCTCCAAATTTTTTCAGATTGTTTTATAAAGTTTTACTATTTTTTTATTTTCACCGAAGTAAGCAGGAGCTGGTGAGCCTGGGAGCAGAAACGCCGCTCCCTTAGATTTAGTGTTTGTTGAACTTTGTTCTTTTCTACTTTTGCAGCCATGAATCATAATTTTTTGGTTTAGCAATCTAGCGCAGAGTTGTGTTGTAAAATTTTCAGTATGAGTAGAGTTTCTGTTCTGTCAGACGTGTTTGCAAACCCTAAAACTCGTTTCGGGTACCTCAAACTGTTTTTGAGGCATCGGGTTTTAGCGCATGTGCTAGAAATGCTCTTAGCAAGCCGAGCAAGATTCTTGCCTAGGATCAGTCACGGACCAGGGCTTAGAACTTGATTTCCGAGCCCAACAAGATCTACACGCTATCCAACAGCAACTAAACCTTTGAAGGTGTACCTGACAGGATTTAAGGCTCAACGGGCGTAGATCTAGGTGACAACGCAAAGCCAAAATCTTCTAAGGCGTTACCGGTGCGAAGCCATTTTCTAGACCACGCCAGCAGCATAATATACTCTAACAAGCAGGAAATGTATTAAAGATTTCTTAGCTAATGAAGCTCACAATACCAAGCACAGGTTTCCACTTAAAAGACTACGGGTCCTTTACCACCAATGATGCAGATTGGCAACCACGGTTTTCAAGCAGTTGTTAAATTGTTGGGGGAGGACTGAATGTTGATGATAGATAACCCTGTGAAGAATAATTCAGATACAATCACCACAAAATGCCGGCGCCAAAAAGGGTCGGGTGCCCCAGGTCTAATTTAGGCTCCCTGGATGACTGGATCAGTCTAATGATCTGTCGTCGGGAGGTAGACCCGGTGGAAGTTCTTCATGTGCAGCTTCGTCCGGCAGTTAGGGCACTTCTTATTAACCTGGATGGCAGCCTTGATGCACTTCTGGCAGAAGATGTGACCACAGATGGTTGATGATGGTTCGTCCAGCTCGTTCATGCAGACAGGGCAGCTGAACTTTGGCTCCTTTGGGACCTCCCTCACAGGTTCAGGGACCACCTTGGGCTGCAGAGTTCAAGAAAGACTTAGATAACAAATATAACTGCATAATTCATGGTATTGGTGAAGTACAGCGTACAATTCTTACCAAAATGTTGGGTTCAGGTGTGTCTACTATGTTTATTACAAGACTCTGGTTCGGCGCTCTCGGGCGACCGTGCCTGGGGTTCATACCCAACGACAGCAGTGTGTTCACATGCTCATCAAGGGCTTCCCCTGGAACAGAAGACGTACATACCATGTTAATAGATGGGAATCACGGACAAGAAGGCAATATATACATACACACACCTGTCTACAGCATAAAGTTCTGAAAAACAATAGTTTTATATTTTAATTTGGAAAACTGCATACATGAATATTGGTAAATGATGTAAGACTGAACATTGTCATATCCCATTTCTAACTGATATAAGCCATACCAAACAAAAGGAAGATTCAGTATTTAGTCTGAAGAAAGGTTGCGCTAACAGAACTTTCAGGCAATAATAGTACTTAGAGCTAATAAGATTGCCTTGATGTAGAAAAACATAATACTTAGATCAGATGATCCCAGATCACAGCCGTTCATTATGAAGATTAGTACTCCCTCCATGGCACGCATGCAGTTTAAGAAAAACTTTGATCATCAAATTTGGTCAACAAAATATAAATTATACATCACAAATATTATATCATGAATTATATTTTTGTGACATATAATTTATATTTTGATGACCAAATTAGATAACAAATATAACATCAAGAAAGGTGGTAAGTAAACCATCAATCAATGGTCAGAGTGTTTTCTTAAATTAGGTGCGTGACCTGTAAACTGTACCGGAGTAGTAGAATTGTCTAACACGACGTCGTGCCCAAAATTATGAGGATATGTCTAAACGAGGAAAGATGTAGATAGAATGTATTAAACATGACATTCCTCATATTCTGTATCAATTTAATGCAGTGCAGACCATGCACACATAGAAGAATCTTAGCTTCCAAGTATATATTATTGTAAATAATTTTCTATCGTGCTCTTTTCTTATCGATCCTAACCAACTGTTGATGTGCATACTCTAGAAGCTTAAGGGCATGATCGACAGAAAAAAATTACAGATGGTCAGGGCATACATGAAGCTTAAATTACAAGGAATTGAATAAATTATTTAATTTTTGCAGTAAGGTTGTTATAAACCTTGCTTAAGAAACATCACAAAACCATCAATCCAACTAAAAAGGAACAGACAGTTGGGTCTGGTCAGTCTGGTAAGTAAACCAGAGAAGGGGAAAAGAGGCCAAAACTCAAGGTTATAAAAAGCACGCTTAGGCACTGAGCGGAGGCAAAACGCCTAGCGCTTAACTGCGCTTAAACGTGCACTTAGTGCATGTACATTGCAATGCGCTTGTACAGCCGCTTAAAAAGTCAAATCCCGATCGTACGTTAGCGTCAGGCGCTAGCAGCTAAAATTTCTGCACGTTTCCCAAGCGTCAGCCTCTTATTTATGCATCGATGCCAAGGAAACAAATGGGATTTTGATGAAAACTGCCGAAACAGCGAGGATTCTTATCCTAGCGCCTCTAGTTAAGCGTCTGCGCTGTGCATGCCCTTAGCACTTTAATCCTTCAGAAAAGGGAAAAGATGGAGGCAAAATGCTCAATCAGCGCCTAGCGCTTAATACAACCTTGCCAAAAATATTTTCTTTCCCTAATGATATATGGTGAAGTCGAACCCGTAACCTCCTACATAGAGCAGCATGCTTGCTAGCCAGCTACGCTATATTCATCTTTATTGTAAACGGCAACAACATAATACTTATCCTATATATAGAACTTGGGATGCAATAAAAACACAAGAAAACAAATGATGCGGGGAGTCGAACTTAAGTCATAGGGGTTGCAGTGACCAAGTTCGGCTAGGATACACTTGGTCCTAATGTCGTTGGATGCGATAAAAACACATGAAAACAAATAATGGGGGGAGGGGAGGGGGGGTCAAACTTAAGGCATAGGGGGTTGCAGGGTCAAGTTTGGCTAGGGTAACCACTTGGTCCACTAGGTTGTTTTGTTTTCTAGGAGAAACATCGCCTCGATAAGGCAACTGTAAACCATGGTTAAACTGCCCAGCCAACATGTCAGAATGGCGTTGAACAGGACTCCAGCCAGTTCGACGAATGCTCCAAATTTAAAAACTATGGATAGGGAAACAGATGTATCTGAGTTGTACACCTTGTATGCACCTACCACTGAGCTCTAATAAACACCAAGATGTGATGAACACCACGGAACATCATGTTAGAATAATCAGGGAAATAAATTCCACAGATCTTGGCAAAAGTAGGCAATCTCGGTAGGTTGGTAAAGAAATTGCAATGGTGAAGTATGTTTTGTATGAATTTGAATTTATTGGATAAGATCTATGGAAACAAGAGTAGGACACATCTTAGTGCTAAGCAAGGGCTTTGAGTTGCGAGTCAAGCCAAGTCGCCATGGCTGCGGCTAGTGACTTGCTGGCTTGAGTCAGCGACTTGGCTTGATTAGTGGCCCCAAGTCGCCATGGCAGTAAAAAGAGCAGCTACAAGCAGTAAAAAGGGCAGTACAAGCAGCAAACAGAGCACTCCCGTACGTGATTATCTCCGTTGCATAGCCCATTGATGCCATATAAGCATCATTGCCAGGCCAGCAAGGCCCAGCACAGCCCAGCTAACTGCTCCCAGCCTCACCCGCTCACTAAACCTAGCACCCCATCATGTGAATCCTCCTAGCGCCGCCAGCCCGTAGGCGCACTCCCTCACGCAGCCTGGCTCTCCCCTCTCCCCTCGAACCCCCTCCTTCCTCTGCGCCGCCGGCGAGCAGTTCCTAGGTCCCAGCCGCGAGCGCCATTGCTTCCTCTCATCCTGGGCTCCCGCCCTTTCTCTCCCTTTCCCTTTCTTTCTCCCTGAAATCCTGAGGTAGGAGAGACTATATTCCCCCAAAAAAAATCTGGCAGACCAAGCCAGGCGACCGGTGACTACTAGCCGCCGACTAATCGCAGCAAGTCGTTGGCAAACCAGCAAGTCGCGCTTTGTGAGTCAAGTCGCGTGCGCGAGCCAGCCACGCCACAACGACTTGGCGACTATACAGCGACTCAAAAACCTTGGTGCTAAGATAACATATGACAAGCATTTCTTCTGTTCACAAAGCTACGGGCTTGGAATATGCAAGCCTATACTTGGGCCGCTGTTTTAAAAATTTCTCGAAAACAGGAGTCCCGGTGATCTGGTGGGGCGCAATTCTTTCCAAAATAAGATAGTTTTCCACAAGGCATAAACTAAACATTTTCCTAGTCATTATTGATTTGTCTACATACTATTGTGCTCTAACGATAATATTTGTGAGTTTTGTTTCTTTGCACGGTGGTAAGATCTCCAGGTGTGAGGCTACCTAACACAAAGCCCTGGTTCTTACAAAAAAGGCCCCGTGTGTGTCAGGTCGCCCATTGCGCCGCTGTAGCAGGTGGAGTCGCCATTCGGTTATTTTTTTTATGCTCCGTAAGGTAAATTGTCCTACAACAACTAGAAGCTGTCTCACTTAGATGTAAAATCTCAGACCCACTGCTTAGATGTTTGTAAATTGCAATATTATTACTAGAGACTTCCTTAAAGGCAGATGTAAAACTACCGTAGATACGAAATATATTGGCATATTGCAAGATCCTAAATACCTCCATGTTTGGCTGCTATTCAGAAAACAGCCTCCCAGAGTAACATATGAGATGTCACATCATACTGAGCACAATAATTTATTTCCCACGAGAGATGGTGGACATTACTTTGCATCTCTGCTGGAACCTCAATAGAAGCGAGATAAACTCCCTTGACTACAAGTACAGCACATGACATAGATTCCCTCACATCTTCAACACCGCACTAATCGACCTGAGATCGCCCATCCAACGCTCGACTTTTTGGGACTAAGTTTGTTTTCACACAAGATCCTGAGGCTAGGAAACAAGAAATACTAGTTCCAGGCACAAAACAATTATACAGAACTCGGTATACCAAACAGTTGATCAGCAAGGCAAATGTCCACTAAACCAGCTAAACGGCTCACGAATTGTTTGGAATGCGACGATGGTCCTAGTGTAAACTGCTTAGTGCCAATATGTCGATTTAGTGGGTGCAATTGACTTTATGCATTTGTTTCACAAGCCTCGCCTACTCATTTTTGGTAGGCGAGCGAGTTAGCGAAGAGGCTTAGGGATAAGAGAGTGTCGGTGCGTACGTAGCCTTCATTCTACTACGCTACACAAAGTCACTTAGCTCGACGTTAATTAAGAGAGTAAAGGAGGAATACCCTACATAGAAGAACCACAGTTCGCTTAAAAAGGTATAACCTTTAGCTCCCCGGGGCTAAGCTGCTTCGCACCACTGATAGACTACTTAATTAAGATTCCATTTCAAAGGCGCTACTTTGTTTCGCAAGCCTTTGTCATTGTCAGTCATCTGGTGACTTGCAAATTTATCATGCTAATATCGAACGAGATAACTCAGATAAGCGAAAGCTGCATGAAAATATCGTAACTGTATGAATCAATTTCATATACAATAACGTACGCATTTATACACCTAAATACCAAAAGAATTGTGAGATACCTGTTGGTCCAGCAGTAGTTTCAGAATCATCATCTATTATCACAGTGATAGGTCCCGCCCTGGCCGACTGTTGCCTAGCCTGAGACATAAAGTGAACAGCAATATCATTAGCATCTTAGTGACCTTCTTCTCAAACAATTACCAAGTACATGAAACCGACATTAGTGCAAACATAAATTAGAACAAAGTATATGGAACATACTTGTGGAAGCGGTCTTGAAGAATAAATCACAACATCATCATCAATCACTTCCACATCGATTGGGAAATTGTTCATGCCAATGTTCGCCTCTGCAGCAGCAGGTGTCACCAAGAGCTGTGAGGTCTCAGCAACCACCGTACCAGAGGCCCCGCTGTGAGAGACAGGCTCCTGAATGGACAGTGAACCCCCATGACCAGCTCCTTCAATAGCTGGAAGTGAGTTCAGATCCAGAAGTTGTCGCTCCACCTGCTGCGACAGCATCTTGGTAGTCCGCCGCCTCTTCGGAATCCTCCTTGCGAATTCAGGGGAGCTCATGCTGTTGCAGTGGAAGCTAGAGGCTTGAGCAAAGATAATAGAACCCCCTGTAAGTAAACAAACTCTATCATCAATTACAGCCACAATTCCAGCTGTCTTTTGAATGAATAAGGAAGGAAATGCAGTATCATTCCTGAGAAGACACAGCTCGACCAATCTACCACGATACAACACGGTTCAAAAGCAGCAAAAAAGGTTAGATTGTAGACCAAAAGGGGCAAACTTAACCACCCACCCCTCAAACCCCTTTTCCTCAGTAATCGGCACACATATATCCATAATTGAACAAAATTACAGTACATGGGAATGCAGAACGTCTAGAAATCGCATGTTCTCATGCTCTCCCTCCGTCGAATCGGCCCCAACCAACAAGGAAACCCTAAAGACTCGATCAAACCTTGCCAAAAGGCGTCTTCGAGGCCGAACGCCCCCTAAAGCCCAGGACGCCGCTTCCAACAAAAGGCTCACAGAAAAATGGTAACTTTCCTCCCCTTTCCCCAACTGCCCAAATCCCTAGCCATACGAGCCAGGGAAAAATCCCCAAAATCCAAACACCCGTGTATCTCCCTCAAAATCCTCCTAAATCCCGCAAATCCGACCACGGTTTCTCCATTTCGCCGGGGGAACTCCTCGATCCGAGGCCGAACAACACCCACGATAAAAAAAATCAGAAAAATACCACGACACGTTGCGCAGGAGGACGCAAGGGTAGCTGTTCTGGGGACGAAAATTACCAGGAAAAATCCCGCGGGCCGCGGGGGTTGGTAGGAATAACTAGGGTTTGTGGGGGCGTCGGGGGTAGGGGGTGAACTCCGTTGTGTTTGCCTCCTTGGCTTCGTCTCGCCCGCCCGCCCGCCTGACCGCGTCGTCCTCGCCCGCCGGTGACGAAGATTTATGTGGGAAAAGATTTGTGGACCGGACCGGCGTGGGAGGTCCCGGCCAGCTCGTTACTGCCGAGCGGCTCGGTAAACGCTGGGCCGGAAGGTGTAGGCCCATCGAAGGTTCGGCACACTCCTTGGGGTAAAGGCCGAGGAGAAAAATTCTATACGACCGGGTCGTACAGCTCCCGCTTGGTGGACCAACTCGTGCGCTCGACGCGTGGCAAAACAAATCTCAATCCAATCATGCTACAATTCCCAATCTCGCTGCCTGGTTTCATCTCTCCGCGACGGCGCTTGGCGGTGCCGGCATGTCGCGAGCTGGGCTGGGGTTAGCAGGCAGCACGAGCAAGAGAGCGCGCGGCCGGCGCGCAGACGCCATGGACTCCGCGACGCTCCGTAACTGCGTGGTCGATCCGCCGAGGAGCGTGGTCGTGGACACCGGAGGAGAGAAGCGAGCGCTTGTCCCGCCGACGAGCATGGATGTGGACTCTAGACGAGCAGAAGAACTGCATCGGCTTGGAGAAGAGGCTAGACTCCTGGAGGAACGGGAATCGCGGCTTGGATTTGGGATAAGGATCTGATTGCTTTGAGATTCGTTTTGCCACGCGTCGTTCACACGAGTTGGTCCAGCCATAGAGTCGTACGACCTGGTCGTATATGATTTTCTCCAAGGCCGACCTTTGGAGCGTCATTAAAGTACTGCACGCGCGCACTAACTGTACTTCCAAAACCCTTTAAGAAAAGTGTACTTTCAAATACAGTATTTCTAAGGAAAAGGCTGGTTATCAGCCGGGGGATTTCTAAGCTCACGTCCTCCCCCCTCGAGCGTGCGCCACGCGTCCACAACCTTATCTCTTCACCTCGGTCGCTCCCATCCACTCATTTTCCCAGCCCCCTTCTCCTACCTCACGAAGCAAAACGAATCCCAGCACAACCCCGCGGCTCTCTCACCTGAGTCTACTCCGGTCAACTCGCCGGCGCTCTATCCCCAACGCGAAACCGTCCCTCTCCCTCCTGCGCGTCGCCGCCATTTTCTTCCCCACGAAGCGCCGCTCGCTGCTGCTGCCATCTCCTTGCCCCATCTCCCCTCACCTCGGTGCCGCGCCTCAACGGGGACCAGGTCGGCGCAGGGCCGCCGACGGGGACCAGGTCGCTACCGCCGACGGGGACTCCCCGCCCCCAGCTCCCACGCCGGCCAGTGCACCATGGATCCCCGCCGCCGCGCGCCATGGCACCCGGCCGCCACGCGCCCGACCTCATCGTCCTCCACCACGCCCAACCTCGCCGTCCTCCGCCGCGCCTCAGCCTCGCCGTCCTCTGGGCTGCCCCACGGGAACCTCTCCTCTTCGCCCCTACCTCTGGGATTGCTCCCAGGGATGCTCCGCGCTGCTACCTTGGGCGGCGTTGCTGCAGGTCGGGTGACGCGGTGCTCCCATGGCACTACGGCGCTGCTGCCGTGGTGGTGACGCGGTGCTCCCATGGCACGGCGGCGCTGCTGCCGTGGTGGTGGTGTGGTGCTCTCATGGCTCGGGAGGCGCTGCTGCCATGGCACGGCGGGCGATGCTACCAACGGCGGCGGACACTGCTACCTATGGCTAGGGCGGCCGGTGATGCTACCAACGTTCCCCGGCGAGGCTGCGGCGGCGTTTTTTCGGATGCTGCAATACAACATTTTTTTGCTATTATAGTTATGTGGTTTTGCTACAGTAGTATAAAGTTTTTGCTACAATGTCTCCGGCGAAGTCTCCGGCGAGTCTCTGGCGTCCGGCAACATCTCCGGCGAGTTCTCTGTCCAACTGTTATGTTTTTCTATTTTATGTGTCGAATCGTTTTTTGCTACAATAGCATTTTTTTTTGCTACCGCGGGACCGTTATTTGCTACCTAGTAGCAAAAGCGGGATTTAAAAAATAAAAGAGACACGTGTCGCTCAGGCGACCCGGGGGATGGAAACATCCGATCCCCCGGGGGACGCCTAGTCCTGTCCTATTTCTAAGCTCAAAAAAAATACAGCGTTTCTCCCTGTCCTTCTGCCAGCGTTTCTGGTGGTCCTCTCGCCTCATGTCACTGCTCCGGCGGTGAGGCGAGGGGATCCACAGTTTTTCTGCGGTGTGTAGTTAGTTTTGTTTTGTTTAGGTGTGGTGTCCTCATCATCAACAGAGAAGTTGAGGTTTCGGCGGCGGTCCGAATAATGGTACTTCGGCTCTTCCTATGTAGCGTTGACGCTCTCATGGGCGGCATCTCGGGGCTAGTGTGATCTGTCCCTCACATATCGATGGATCCTGTGAGTTTTGTGTTCTGGATGCTCTTTGGTGTCGTTGTGGTGATGTTAGCGGCATCTTTTCTCGTTCTAGTTGCCCTTCAATCAAGCACATGCGATTTCGTGCGCCGTATTTTGCTTGTGGTGTTGGCTCGACTGTCTGGCAACTTCAGGGTGTTGCCCTCGCCATGTGGTTTCCCCGACCCCAACCTCCTATCATCCGCGGCAGGTTTCCATTGTGATAATCCAACGAGGTGTGGTCCTCAATAGTTATGGTTAGGCGCCACAATGGCATACATCTTCTACTTCACCCACCTTCAGCTTCCCTGATGATGCGAACAAGAGGAGACGTGTGTCCATGGATTCAGTTATCGGGAAGGCCCTCGTGGATTTGTTCAATTTTTTTTTACTTTTAGGGTCCTTTTGATTTATACGGGGACAGTTTTCCTATGCCTGGGTTGTATTCTGTTGTTTTTGTTACTTAATAAATCCAGATATTTAGTCAAAAGAAATACATCGTGTGGCTATTTTCTAGTGTATTGCTTGTTTTTACAATGGTTGCGTAGGTGTCTGATGACCCACAAGTATAGGGGATCGCAACAGTTTTCGAGGGAAGTAAAACCAAAATTTATTGATTCGACACAAGGGGAGCCAAAGAATATTTATAAGCCTTAGCAGCTGATTTGTCAGAACAGCTACACCTGGAAAGTAACTCACTTGGTGCAATTTATCAGTAGCAATAGTAATATGGCAGCAGCAGTAAATAAGTAACAGTGGTAATAATGTAAAGACAACAATAATAGCGATTGTAGTGACAACATGATTAAAACACCGTAGGCATGGGGATGTAAATATGGGGGCTGCATCGATGAGATAGTTCATAAAATAATTACTAGTGCACTAGGGAGCGTAGGGTCTCGGAGTTTAAGGTTGTGGTTAGGATTTTATCTTAATTACTTTCTTGTAGTTGCGGATGCTTGCAAGGGGTTTAATCACAAGTATGTATTTGTCCAAGTAAGGGCGGTGCATTAGCATAGGTCCACCCACACAGCACTTTATCAAAACATTGAAGGTTAATCACTGGCGTGCAATGAAACTGGCTAGGCAGAAACTCCCATGTGTCCTCGAGAACGTTTTAATCTTCATAAGTAACACAACCGGCCTGTCCTTTGAGCTTAAAAGGATTGGGCTATTTGCTGCAATTATTGTAGCACTCTTTTATTTACTTGTTCTTTAAATCAAAAATCCAAAAACATTTCTCTTTTAGTGCTTGCAGTGAAACCTTGCTGAAAACTACTTGTCAACACCTTCTGCTCCTCGTTGGGTTCGACACTCTTACTTATCGAAAGGACTACGATAGATCCCCTATACTTGTGGGTCATCAAGACTCTTTTCTGGCGCCGTTGCCGGGGAGTGTAGCGCTATTGGTAAGTGAAACTGGTAAGGAACTCTTTTATTGTAAGTGTTGTTTTTATTTTTGCTTGTTACTTTGCTTCGTTATGGAGCACTCTTCACTTAATATGTTGTTTGGGAGTGACTCTGCCACCACACCTGTAGTGGATAAGAGTCCTCCACTCTCTGAAATTGATCCATTTAAAATACCCATGGGAATTATTGATCATGTTATGAGTAACCGTTATGCAGGGGATGGAACCATCCATCCAGGTTATCATTTGCTTTATATTAAAGATTTGTGTGAGCTATTTAAGATTGCAGGTATGTCAAAAGAGGTAATCTTGAGGAAATTATTCTCAATATCACTAAAGGATAAAGCTATGGATTGGTATATGCTTCTGGATAATATTCACTTGATGGATTGGAAAGAGCTTATGTCTCTCTTTTATTCTAAATTTTATCCTCTTCATGAAATTCATCAAGATAGAAATTATATTTATAACTTTTGGCCACATGAAGGATAAAGCATCGCTCAAGCTTGGGGGAGGTTGAAATCTTTAATGCTTAAATGCCCCAATCATAAGATTCCTAATGATATAATTGTTAACAATTTTTATGCGAGGCTGCCTCGCTATGATAAGGATATGCTTGATGCCTCTTCTCTTGGATCCTTTACAAACAAAGAAGTTAATGCTAAATGGGATTTAATTGAAAGGATTTATCGCAATGCGGAAGATTGGGAGTGATGTCTACTACACACTTCTATTCTTGTAGACTTGTTGGGCCTCCAAGCGCAGAGGTTTGTAGGACAGCGGCAAATTTCCCTTAAGTGAGTAACCCAAGGTTTATCGAATCCACGGGAGGTAGAGGTCAAAGATATCCCTCTCAAGCAACCCTGCAATTAAGATACAAGAAGTCTCTTGTGTCCCCAACACACCTAATACAATTGTCAGTTGTATAGGTGCTCTAGTTCGGCGAAGAGATGGTAAAATGCAAGTGATATGGATGGTAAAAGGTGATTTTGTAATTCTGTAATAAAAATGGCAGCAAGCAAACAAGTGACAAAAGTGACTAAAAACGGTGTATCAATGCTTGGAAACAAGGCCTAGGCTTCATACTTTCACTAGTGACTACTCTCAACATCATTAACATAAATAAACACATGATAGTTCCCACAAAAACACATGCACGGTGGACGTTACTCGGAGATCATTCTTTTGTGGATAAAAAAGGATGAGAATTACGTAGGGCTATGAAAAGCACACCTTAAAATTCGTATTCCACATCTATGGACACTTCATGCTGTCACTATCCGCATCCAAAGATAGTACTAATAAACACCACAACATATTTCTTGAATAGTCTCTTTCTTCAATAACACAAGCATCAAGAAACCTCATGATCTATTCAATCCAACAATAATAAAGAACAAACTCATGATGAAGATCCTTCCAATCTATTATCCATAGAGTCACACACGGCACCCACACTGTCACCGAGATACCGTGATCACAACGGTGACTCCGGAAATTGTACTAAATAACATCACTTGAGCAAAATCATATCCATTACACATAGGGAAACATCATGTATTCAACTATACTAACAAAGCTCATGATCACAACGAAGATCACATCATGGGAGAGAGAGACAACCACATAGCTACTTGTATAAGCCTCAGCCCCGGTGAGGGACTACTCCCTCCTCATCGCGGGAAGCAGCGGTGTCAATGGAGATGGCTCCGGCGGTCAATCCCCCCTCCGGCAGGGTGCCGGAACAGGATCAATCTGACCCCCGAACTAGGGTTTTCGGTGACGGCGCGTCGGGGTCGAGTTTCTGGAAAATAATGGCCGCCCCGACGTTTTTAGGTTAAAACGGATTTTATAGGCGTCGGAGGGGGCCGAGGGGACGCCCCAGGAGCAGGGGCGGGTCCCACCCGCGGGTCCAGGTGGGGCCGCGGCAGCAGGCCGCCCCTGCCCTGTGGATGGCCCCCCATGCTGCCCTTTGGTCCACAGGTGTCTTCCGTCGCATAAAAAATCTCCGTAAATTTTGGTGCAATTCCGAGAATATTTCCAGAAGTAAATTTCTGAAACAAAAGGACAGCAAAAACAGGGAACTGGCACTTGGCATCTTGTCAATAAGTTAGTCCGACAAAATTCATAAAAATGATATAACAAGATGGCAAAAACATGTGACAATGACATAAAACAAGCATGGATCACTCAAAAATTATAGATACGTTTGAGACGTATCAGCATCCCCAAGCTTAACTCCTACTCATCCTCGAGTAGGTAAGTGATAACAAAATAATTTTTGATGAGACATGCAACCAACATAATCTTGATCAAGATAGTAATGCAAAGCACATGATGTGAATAAGGTGATCCAAAACAATTGTCTATAGTTGATATTAAGCAAACAATGATTAACAAATGCTAGCTAACAAATGCTAAAAACTTTTCATGAATAAGTGCGTTGGAGACATGGAACCATACATAAGGTTTAGAAAGAAGAATTGCAAATTATGTCTCCAATGTAAAGTATCAATCATTCTTCAAAGCATCTAATTAGTTATTCATGGAATAGCCAAGCTCAAGTAAAGTGTCCTAATCCATCTACTTCACAAATCAACTGTTTCGAAGTCTACTCAACTAGTGCAAGTAAGAAGTGGCTTTGGCACCATGATGTTATGGCAAAGAGAACAATAATGGAGGTTTGGAAGGCCAAAAAGAAAGGCTCAAACAGTGGAGAAGGTAACCACAAGACAGAAGGAAGTCCCGTAGTTGACACTGTATGAGGAGTAGTGATTGCCATGCAACGGATGCACATAGAGCTATAAGTGTATGAAAGCTCTCCAATGGAACTAGTGGGGGTGCATCCAACTTGCTTGATCATGAAGACCTAGAGCTCACTTGAGGAGGCTCATCCTTGGAATATACAAGCCAAGTTCTATAACGTTAATTCCCCACATAGTTATACTACTAAAACAACATGAGAACTCTCTATAATGAAATGTAGGTGCTACTAGCACAAGTGTGGTAAAAAGGATAGTAGTGTTGCTCCCTCTCTCTTTTTTTTTGGATTTTGGGTGGCCTCCTTGGCTCTTTTAAATGCTCTCTCATTTGGCCTCCTTTGGGCTCTTTTATTCTTTTTTATTTATTTTATACCTCACTGTAGGAGCAACACTCTATATTAAAAATGGATCATCACACTTTTTGGTACTCATAACTCATAAGACTAATACATGATGTATAAAAGAAGGTATGCATGATCGAGCGTAGTGTGGAAAAAAATGTAGAACATGTGGCAAGCCACGCTGCACACTAACTCAATGATCAAGCAAACTATATGGTAATGAAGAACGACATCAAGTCATGTAATGTAATGATGGATGTTGCATGTCAATGTATCTCGGAACGGCTATGGAAATGCCGTGATAGGTAGGTATGGTGGCTGTTTTGAGGAAAATAGTTGGCTTATGTGTAGGAGAACAAGATGAAGTTCCCCATGGAGTTGGATGTACTCGCAAAGTATGCACCAATCTCAAGGTGAGAGAGGGCATTGCGCAGCACCGAAGTGGCTAGCAAAATATGGAAGTGGAAGTGCCAAAAACCAAAACTCAACAATGCATTTCGTATATTGCAAACAACTAGCAGTTTCAATGTTCCACAAATGGTTAGAGACACCCCGAGAGGGATCGTGGCGGCGACACAAGTGCCCCGTTGGCTTCCCCGACCGTTGCAGTAACTACCCACTAGGAACTTATTTTCAACTTAGCAGAATTCATGACACATTAGCATTGTTGACTTAGGTTGTTTAGTTCAGAGAAGTACGGCTCCACGCTTTACTAACACATCTCCACTAATCAGTTCTAACACCATTAACCAAGAAAATTAACCATTAGTTATTTTAATGCCTCAAAACAATTGAAGAGTATCAAATTATCCACATAGTGATCTACAAGACTATGCAGGTTTTTCTATTTCATACCACTACCACATGCATAGCATTTTACCGTTCTAACAAATTAACCAAGCAACCATAGCAACTCTCTAACAAATATAAGTGAAGAACAAGAGAGTTTAACATCAACAACTAGCAGCTCTAAACAAGATAAAAGCTAAAAGCGAGAGCTTACTAGCAAACAAATAGTAGCTAAGAATACTCAACAAGATATAAGCGAAGCAAAGAAGTATTCAAACGAAAAAGCGGAGCGTGTCTCTCTCCCACACAAGATGGATAGGATCCAATATGAATATGACCAGCAAACAAACAAAACAAAACTGAAAGTAAAAATACGCTCCAAGCATAGCACATAATATGTAAAGTGATAAAAACGAAGTTCAACGAAGACGACCTTATGATAGTCGATGAAGATGAGGGGATGCCTTGGGCATCGCCAAGCTTTGAGTCTTGATAGTTCTTGATATTCAGAGGGGGTGCCATGGGGGCATCCCCAAGCTTGAGCTCTGATCCATCCTCGATTTCTTCATATTCCTCTCCTTTGGAACTTAAAAACTCCCTTCACACAAAACTTCTCATAATTTGATTAGAGGGTTAGTGCTCATAAATTAAAATGCACATGTGTTCAACTCATGACAAATTGCAAACAAACTTTATTGGGCATTAGCTATTGTTTACTAAGCCTCAATGTGGCACTCTACCCCTAGAGTATCACATATGACGATGGTAAAGAGACAAATGCAAAATAAAAGCAGAATCTGTCAAAATCTGAACAGTCTGTAAAGATCGAATTTTTCGAGGCACTTCTGCAGCTCAAATCAAAAAACTTAAAACTAACGAAAGATAGATAAAAGCATCAGGATTGCTGTAAAAAATTATCAGAAAAATATAAAATCTGGCGATTTTAGGATTTTCGTGCAACAAGCGCACAGAATCTGTTTTTGGACAGCAACACAATACCTCGCACTTTCAATGCATTAGAGGCTAAACTTGGCACAAAAAACCAAAAGAAAAAGATACAATGAAGTTGCTACAGAGGAAACAACTTCATGACTCAAGAAAAATAAAAAAATAAACTGAAAGCAAAAGATGCGTTGTCTCCCAACAAGCGCTTTTCTTTTAAGCCTTTTAGCTAGGCATGATAATTTTAATGATGCTCTCATAAGAATAAGAGTTGAAACGCAAAAGAGAGCATCATGAAGCAAATATCAAACACATTTAAGTCTAACTCTCGTCCTATGCATAGGCATCTTGTAAGAAAATAAATCATTGGAGCATAAAGCATTAAGCATAGGAAGACAAAGCAAGTGCAACATTAAAACCTTCAGCATAAAGAGGGGAAACTTCATAAGATGAAAATTTATATAACCAGACTTCCCTCTCTCATAATAACTTTCAGTAGAATCATAAGAAAACTCAATAACATAACCATCACATAAAGCATTTTTCTCATGATTCACATGCATAAAAGTATTATTACTCTCCACATAAGAAAAATCCTCTCATTAATAATAGTAGGAGTAAAACTATCATAGCCATCATTGTAATCATCATAAATAGGAGGCATATCATAAGCATAATAAACTTTTTCCTCAATAGTATGTAAACTGAAAAGATCACATTCATCATTATAATCATCATATATTGGAGGCAAAGTATCATCAAAGCAAATTTCCTCCTTCAAGCTTGGGGGACTAAAAAGATCATATTCATCAAAACCGGCATCCCCAAGCTTGCAATTTTCCATAGCATTAGCAACAATGGCATTCAAAGAAATCATACTAATAACATTGCTACTAGCATGATTGTTATGCAAATAAAATTCCATAGGTTTTTTAATTTTCTCTTCAAAAGCATCATGACCAATTTCAAGGTAAATTTTATAAAGCTCTCTCATTTTTTGTTGTTGTTTTCCATTAAGCCTAACTAGTGAAATAAAAACAAGAAACAAAAAGATTTAATTGCAAGATCTAAAGAAGATACCTTCAAGCGCTCACCTCCCCGGCAACGGCGCCAGAAATTAGCTTAGTTGCCGGTGGATGTGAGTGCCGTTTACCTTACCTCCCCGACAACGGCGCCAGAAATTAGCTTGATGTCTACTACACACTTATATTCTTGTAGACTTGTTGGGCCTCCAAGCGCAGAGGTTTGTAGGACAGCGGCAAATTTCCCTTAAGTGAGTAACCCAAGGTTTATCGAATCCACGGGAGGTAGAGGTCAAAGATATCCCTCTCAAGCAACCCTGCAATTAAGATACAAGAAGTCTCTTGTGTCCCCAACACACCTAATACAATTGTCAGTTGTATAGGTGCTCTAGTTCGGCGAAGAGATGGTAAAATGCAAGTGATATGGATGGTAAAAGGTGATTTTGTAATTCTGTAATAAAAATGGCAGCAAGCAAACAAGTGACAAAAGTGACTAAAAACGGTGTATCAATGCTTGGAAACAAGGCCTAGGCTTCATACTTTCACTAGTGACTACTCTCAACATTATTAACATAATTAAACACATGATAGTTCCCACAAAAACACATGCACGGTGGACGTTACTCGGAGATCATTCTTTTGTGGATCAAAAAGGATGAGAATTGCGTAGGGATACGAAAAGCACACCTTAAAATTCGTATTCCACATCTATGGACACTTCATGCTGTCACTATCCGCATCCAAAGATAGTACTAACAAACACCACAACATATTTCTTGAATAGTCTCTTTCTTCAATAACACAAGCATCAAGAAACCTCATGATCTATTCAATCCAACAATAATAAAGAACAAACTCATGATGAAGATCCTTCCAATCTATTATCCATAGAGTCACACACGGCACCCACACTGTCACCAAGATACCGTGATCACAACGGTGACTCCGGAAATTGTACTAAATAACATCACTTGAGCAAAATCATATCCATTACACATAGGGAAACATCATGTATTCAACTATACTAACAAAGCTCATGATCACAACAAAGATCACATCATGGGAGAGAGAGATAACCACATAGCTACTTGTATAAGCCTCAGCCCCGGTGAGGGACTACTCCCTCCTCATCGCGGGAAGCAGCGGTGTCAATGGAGATGGCTCCGGCGGTCAATCCCCCCTCCGGCAGGGTGCCGGAACAGGATCAATCTGACCCCCGAACTAGGGTTTTCGGTGACGGCGCGTCGGGGTCGAGTTTCTGGAAAATAATGGCCGCCCCGACGTTTTTAGGTTAAAACGGATTTTATAGGCGTCGGAGGGGGCCGAGGGGACGCCCCAGGAGCAAGGGCGGGTCCCACCCGCGGGTCCAGGTGGGGCCGCGGCAGCAGGCCGCCCCTGTCCTGTGGATGACCCCCCAGGCTGCCCGTTGGTCCACAGGTGTCTTCCATCGCATAAAAAATCTCCGTAAATTTTGGTGCAATTCCGAGAATATTTCCAGAAGTAAATTTGTGAAACAAAAAGACAGCAAAAACATGGAACTGGCACTTGGCGTCTTGTCAATAAGTTAGTCCGACAAAATGCATAAAAATGATATAACAAGATGGCAAAAACATGTGACAATGACATAAAACAAGCATGGATCACTCAAAAATTATAGATACGTTTGAGACGTATCAGGGAGATCGACAAAGGTAAAGAATCAGGTATAAATTATGAGTATGACTGCATTAAATCTTTTATGGAAACTGAACATTTTAATATGCTTAGTACTAAGTTTGGGCTCGATTCTCAAATTGTTGTTGATCTTTGTAAATCCTTTGCTGACCATATTAATATTTCAAAAGAAAAGTGGGATAAGTATCATGAACCATTTAAAGATGTTTATAAAACAGATGTGCTTGCTAGTGATGATGTGCCTGTTCAAACAGTTGAATCTATTTTACCTGCTGTTTACTTTGAAAAACCACCCTTTGCTATAAAAATTAAAGAACACTCAATCGTGGCTAGTGTGGTTAATAAAAGTGAAAGGAAAGCTTATGAACCTGATGAACAACTTGAAATTGCCCCTCCAGTAGCTTTGGTTAAAGATCTTGTAACTGAGAACGTTGATGGAAGTTCTATTTATTTTTGTGAAGCTGCTACTAACATTGTTAGACAGGATAAAATTGCAAAAGTTGTTGGTACTCCTGTTGTCTCTGTCAAGATAGGTGATCATTGCTATTATGGATTATGTGATATGGGTGCAAGTGCAAGTGCTATTCCTTATACACTTTATCAAGAAATAATGCACGAAATTGCGCCATGTGAGCTTGAGGATATTGATTTGGAGATTAAATTGGCGAATAGAGATGTCATCCACCCGGTGGGAATTGTCAGAGACGTTGAAGTCTTATGTGGTAAGGTAAAATATCCAACTGATTTCCTTGTCTTGGGGTCGGTTAAAGATAAATTTTGTCCTATCATATTTGGTAGACCTTTCTTAAATACTTGTAGTGCTGTTATAGATTTTAAGAAAGAAAAGGTATCTGTTCAATTCGCTGGAGAGCCGTATGAATTTAATTTTTCCAAATTTGCTAGACATCGTTATGATAAAGAATTACCTAATGAGGATCTTATTATTGAAAGAATTGCTTCTATTGCCATGCCTCCTAGTGATCCTTTGTAGCAATATATGGAGGAGCACGAGAATGCTATGTTTATGCAGGAAAGAGAGGAAATTGATGAAGTCTTCTTTAGACAGCCGGCTATTCTAAAGCATGATCTACCTATGGAGTCTCTGGGGACCCAGACACCTCCAAAGGGAGATCCTGTTTTTGAATTAAAAGCTCTCGCAGACACTCTCAAATATACATATTTGGATGAGAAGAAAATATATCCTGTTATTATCAATTCTAACCTTTCAGTGAAAGAGGAGGAGCGAATATTGGAGGTCCTTAGGAAACATCGAGCTGCATTGGGATATACTCTTGATGATCTTCAAGGGATTTCTCCATCTATTTATCAACATACAATTAATCTTGAGCCTGATGTGAAGCCCGTTGTTGATCATCAATGAAAATTGAATCCAAAGATGAAGGATGTGGTAAGAAATGAGATACTCAAGCTTCTCGATGCGGGTATAATCTATCCTATTCCTGATAGTAGATGGGTTAGTCCTGTTCATTGTGTTCCCAAAAAGGGAGGTATGACTGTTGTTGCTAATGATAATAATGAACTCATTCCTCAAAGAACAGTTGTAGGGTATAGAATGTGCATTGATTATAGGAAACTTAATAAGGCTACTCGAAAAGATCATTATCCTTTGCCTTTTATTGATCAAATGCTTGAAAGACTGTCTAAGAATTCTCACTTTTGTTTTCTTGATGGTTATTCTGGTTTCTCTCAAATTGCTGTTAAATTTGAAGATCAAGAAAAAACTACTTTTACTTGTCCTTATGGAACTTATGCCTATAGACGTATGCCTTTTGGTTTGTGTAGTGCACCTGCTACTTTTTCATGGTTTTTGTGAGGAAATTGTGGAAGTCTTCATGGACGATTTCTCCGTCTATGGAACTTCTTTCGACAATTGCCTCTATAATCTTAACAAAGTTTTGCAGAGATGTGAGGAGACCAACCTTGTTCTCAATTGGGAGAAGTGTCATTTCATGGTAAATGAAGGCATAGTGCTTGTAAATAAAATTTCTGAAAGGGGGATTGAAGTTGATAAAGCCAAAATTGAAGCAATTGAGAAGATGCCCTATCCAAGAGACATCAAAGGTATTCGTAGTTTCCTCGGTCATGATGGTTTTTGTAGGAGGTTTATTAACGATTTTTCTAGGACGTCGCGACCTCTCACTAATCTTCTTCAAAAAGATGTTCCATATGTTTTTTATGAAGATTGTAAGGAAGCCTTCGAGGTACTAAAAAGGGCTTTAATCACCGCTCCTATAGTTCAACCGCCTGATTGGAATTTACCCTTTGAAATTATGTGTGATGCTAGTGATTATGTTGTAGGGGCTGTCCTTGGCCAAAGAATTGATAAGAAGTTGAATGTAATTCATTATGCTAGTAAAACTTTGGATAGTGCATAGAAAAATTATGCAACCACTGAAAAGGAATTTTTAGCGGTCGTTTTTGCTTGTGATAAATTTAGACAATATATTGTGGACTCTAAAGTAACTATTCATACTGACCATGCTGCAATTAAGTACCTTATGGAGAAGAAAGATGCTAAGCCTAGACTTATTAGATGGGTGCTTTTGCTGCAAGAGTTTGATTTGCATATTGTTGATAGAAAAGGTGCAGAAAATCCTGTAGCTGATAATTTGTCTAGAATGGAAAATATTCCTCATGATCCCATCCCTGTAAATGATAGTTTCCCTGACGAACAACTTGCCATTGTTAAGGTAACTTCTCATGATGCTCCTTGGTATGCTGATTATGCTAATTTTATTGTCTCGAAATTTTTGCCTCCAAGTTTTACTTATTAACAGAAAAAGAAATTCTTCTATGACTTGAGGCATTACTTTTGGGATGACCCACATTTATACAAGGAGGGAGCTGATGGAATCTTGAGGAGATGTATTCCTGAGCATGAACAGGAGGAGGTATTGAGGAAGTGCCACAATAGTGATTATGGCGGACATCACGCAGGTGAAAGGACTGCACATAAGGTTCTTCAATCAAGTTTTTATTGGCCTACTTTATTTAAGGATGCTAAAAAGTTTGTTTCATCTTGTGATGGGTGTCAAAGGGTCGGTAGCATTAGTAGACGTAATGAAATGCCTATGAATTATTCTCTTGTTATTGAACCTTTTGATTGTTGGGGGTTTGACTTTATGGGTCCTTTTCCCACTTCTCATGGTAATACTCGTATTCTTGTTGCTATAGATTATGTTACTAAGTGGGTGGAAGCTATACCAACTAAAAGTGCTGATCACAAGACCTCCCTAAAAATACTTAAAGAAGTTATTTTTCCTAGTTTTGGTGTGCCTAGATATCTTATGACTGATGGAGGATCTCATTTTATTCATGGAGCTTTTAGAAAGGTTTTAGCCAAGTACGATGTTAATCACAGAGTCTCCTCTCCGTATCATCCTCAAACTAGTGGACAAGTTGAATTAACTAATAGAGAAATTAAATTGATCTTGCAAAAGACCGTTAACAAGTCTAGGAAGAATTGGTCTAAAAAACTTAATGATGCTTTATGGGCCTATAGAACTGCTTATAAAAACCCTATGGGTATGTCTCCTTATAAAATGGTTTATGGGAAGGCATGTCATTTGCCTCTTGAATTAGAACATAAAGCTTTTTGGGCTGTTAGACAACTTAATTATGATCCTAATCTTGCCGGTAAAACTAGGTTGCTTAAATTGAATTCCTTGGATGAGTGGAGAAACGAGGCTTATGAAAGTGCTCGTCTGTTTAAGGAAAAAGTAAAGAGATGGCATGATAAGAGAATTTTGAAAAGAGAATTTAATATTGGTGATAAAGTGCTTTTGTATAGGTCTCGTCTCAGATTTTTTTGCAGGAAAATTGCTATCAAAATGGGAGGGACCATTCATCATTGAGGAAGTTTATCGCTCTGGAGCTATAAAGATTAATAATCTTGATGGGGACAAACCTCAAGTGGTGAATGGTTAGCGACTTAAGCACTACATCTCCGGTAATCCCTTGGAAAAGGATGCTGATGTTATTCAAGTGGTCTCTCCGGAAGAACTCATCGAAACCAAATACCGGAAAACTTCATAATCAGCAAATGAATAGGTAACTGTTTCGGTAAGGAAAGTGTCTCGGAAAATTCCAGAAAATTTATATTATTTATTTCTCGAAAATTAGGAAAATTCAGAGACTTGATGGAGTACGAGACGGACTCCAGGGGGAAGCACTTCTAAGGATGATTTCTTCAAGAACATCATCAACCCCTACTTAGCTGAGGTCAAGATGCATCCTCAAGTTCTTCAGCTCAAGGATGGCGTGCTTCATAAGCAAGATCTTCAAGGTCCTAAGAAGGAGGGGGATGTGAAGACAAGGTTAGAAGAGGTTGAACATGAGGTTTTCGAGTACAAGAAGATGATCGAGCGTGGAGTAAGCGTCAATTACCGCATCATTGCTGAGCTTACTGATCTTCACAAGCAAGAGACCGAAGAATTAAGGGAGAAGATCTTTCTGTTGGAGAACGAGACCGCCAATCTGCAAGCACATATCTATGATCTTCACAATCAGATGTGTGAGTATGAACTTAGATTTAAGCGTATAAGCTGTGCTGCAAGTTTCAAGTCCGAAGAGACTCGTTCGTCTTTCGTTGACGGGAAGCACCTCCCGTGGAAGTTTGGCGACGAGTGATGGAGCAGGAAGTCTTCCTCATAAATTCGAGCACTATGGGTAACGGCACTCCCTTGGCTTGTTCCAAGCTTGGGGGAGTGCCCCGGTATCTTTATCTTATGTCTTTTATTTTTCGCAGTCTTGTGAGTCGTATCATGAGTAGAGAAGTTATCTTGTAGTATGGTTTTGCATTGTGTCTTGTCACTCCTTGTGAGTCCTTTGTATCCGTTGGTGTGTGGTTTTCTATAATGGAATATAATGAGAAGTATCTTTTATTCTTCTGCACTTTATATTTTATTATGGCAATCTCTCTCATCTGCTGATCTTGTGGTAAGTAATGATTTGACATTGGGTGCATGAGTAGAAGTTTATTCGGTATTGATAAGCATGGCTTCGTTTAAATTGCAATAATTGCTTTGGTGCTTGAGTAGAGAAGAAGAATTTAATTGCAAATACACTATCTTGTATGTCTTACATGCTTGTGAACCTTCCAGCTCATACACCTTTGTATTAGATTTATTTCTGACAGTGATGATAAGCTTTATGTTGCATGTTTGACATATTGTTTTTCATAGCATAGTTGATTTACATCTCTCAACACTGTTTGTTTGCTGTAAAGCCTTTCTAGCCTAAAGCCCTGTACTGAGTGTATGGTTCACTCGTGCATCCAATTCCCAAAGCCAAAAACTTTCTTGCCAGCTGAGTCCACCATATCTACCTATGCATGGTATTTCTTGCCATTCCAAGTAAATTTGTCATGTGCTACCTTTAAAAATTTCAAAATACTTCTCTTTGTGCCTCTGTTTTTAAGCTCATGAGGGAGTAGTGGAGAGCTAGATATAACTTGTGACAAGCAAGGTCATTTCGCCCCTTTTTCACCCGGTGTCGATGGATTACGTCTTCACTTGAATCAACCCGAGAGCAGCTTAAGCAAAAATATAAATATAACTCACAATTCTCCTCCGCGCAATGCAAATCTGAGAAATCAGCTCAAACATTGGACAGTGGTAAAACCAAGGAGAAAGAGGAGCGTACTCGCTCCTCTAAAAACTAGCTGCTCTCACAAGTCTAAAAACCTTGCTTGTCATGGGGGACTATATAGCTTCTCTATTGTGAAGCCGTTGACGGAAGCATGCATACCTCAAAATCATTTTACTTCTGTTTTAAAAACCAAAAAGCTCTAGCACATGACTAATCCCTGCTTCCCTCTGCGAAGGGCCTCTCTTTTACTTATTGTTGAGTCAGTTCACCCACTTCCTCTACCTTCTACAAGCAAACCCACAGTGTTGAATTTTGATGTTAAGCAAGTATGATATCTACATTATGTCTTTTATGTCTCATGATAGTTATTCATTTTCTTATGTCAGTTCTAACTCTTTTATAAGGATATAGCTTCGACGATTTGCAACTCGTGGGAAGATGATCGGATGGTTGAAGCATTTAAATGAATCTTTCTTGAAATATGGGCTGATAAGTATAATTGTTTCTTAAGCAGAGTCTCGTTTTGTCTTAGCTTAATAAGTTTCTGTCTTCTTTCACCTTAACATGTTGTAGTTACATTACTTGTCTTCGAGAAGCTTTATGAGAGAAAGGTTGTTGTTTAAGATATATTTGTGTTTGATGAGTAAATACTGATGCTTCATATTCGTATTCTTTATTTATCGACACTTTACTCTATAAACCTGTGGTCATGTTTACTGAGTTCAGTTTTCGCTTGGGGACAAGCGGAGTCTAAGCTTGGGGGAGTTGATACGTCCATTTTGCATCACTATTTTACATCATAATTCATCTTTATTCATTGATATATTTCATATTATGATGCAATACTTATGTTATTTTATCTCATTTTGCATGTTTGGCAATTATTGGAGATGCATCCACCGGAGCCTGGAATCAGCTGGAAAAGTACTTGTCAAGACACCTGACTTCGAAAACTCCAAAAATTCCAGAAAAAATTCGGAGATAAATATTATGGGAAATAAGCCATGGAGCCAAAAGGGCGCACGGAGGCGAGCTCCAGGGAGCAGGGGCGGCCCCCTGCCGCGGGCCCACCCTAGGTCGCGGGTGGGACCTGCCCTGGCCCCTGTGGCCCCCCTCTGGCTCCCCTTCGGCGTATTACTTCACTTTGACCTAAAAACGTCGGGGGTATCGAAGAGGAATTTTTTCGTCGCCTCCACGAGGCGGAAACCAGACAGAGAGAAGAAGAGCTCCGGCAGGGAGAAATCTGCCGGGGAATTTCCCTCCCGGAGGGGGGAATCGTCGACATCGTCATCGCCATAGCATCATCGGGATCATCATCAACACCATCTCCATCATCAGCACCATCATCACCGTCACCGTCCCATCTCATCCCGCTGTAGCAATTGTCATTGTTTTGTTATTAGTTCATTTCGTATCCCGGGTGTTGATTACTACTTGTAGTTGATGCTTGAGAGTTTTATCGGTGAATTGTCTTTACAATCAGATTATTGCCCTTATTCATATCACCTCTGATCATGATCTATATGATGTCTTGTGAGTAGTTCGTTTGGTTCTTGAGGACATGGGGAAAGCCTAGTTGCTAGTAATTGCATAATGTTGAGTAATATTTAATGGTTTGATTTATGTTGTGGTGCTATTCCTCTAGTGGTATCGTGTGAACGTCGACTACATGATACTTCACCTTTCAAAGGGCCTAGGGGAATGCATAGTGTATTTAGTTTGCTTATGGTAGGGTTGCAGGAGTGACAGAAACCTAAACCCCAATTTGTGAACTAGTGCACTAGGGAGCGTAGGGTCTCGGAGTTTAAGGCTGTGGTTAGGTTTTTATCTTAATTACTTTCTTGTAGTTGCGGATGCTTGCAAGGGGTTTAATCACAAGTATGTATTTGTCCAAGTAAGAGCGGTGCATTAGCATAGGTCCACCCACACAGCACTTTATCAAAACATTGAAGGTTAATCACCAGCGTGCAATGAAACTGGCTAGGTAGAAACTCCCATGTGTCCTCGAGAACGTTTTAATCTTCATAAGTAACACAACCGGCCAGTCCTTTGAGCTTAAAAGGATTGGGCTATTTGCTGCAATTATTGTAGCACTCTTTTATTTACTTGTTCTTTATTTGTTCTTTTAATCAAAAATCCAAAAACATTTCTCTTTTAGTGCTTGCAGTGAAATCTTGCTGAAAACTACTTGTCAACACCTTCTGCTCCTCGTTGGGTTCGACACTCTTACTTATCGAAAGGACTACGATAGATCCCCTATACTTGTGGGTCATCATGCCCCAAGCGAAGGCGGAGATGTAGCAAGCAGCAGTTTTCCCTCGATAACGAACCGAGGTTTATCGAACCAGTAGGACCTTGAAATCAACAACAAAGTGAATGTTGAAGATCTCTGGCGCTTAATCTTCAACAGACGTGGACCTGCACACACTCAACCAAAATACTTTGCCCCCAACGGCGGAAAGGTTGTCAATCTTTCCGGTCTCGCAGAAAACAAAGCAGTTAATTGTATAGTGAAATAGATGAATTATGAAAATGGACCAGAGGAGTAATGATGGTGAAAAGTGGTGAATAAAGGTTGCAATCAATGTAAAAAGATAGACCGGGGGCCATGGGTTCACTAGTGGAGTCTCTCAAGTAAATAGAACATTCATATGATGGGTAAACAAATTACAGCTGGGCAATTGACAAGATTATAACACAAACTTAATCTAGCTATGACAAAGAGAACATGATAATATTTAAGTAGGCATCACGACAATGAACAAAGACCGTTGAGTCCAACAACATCTTTGTCTAAAAAGTCCACCGTGGGATCGCTATCCAGCCTGTCACCCATCGGTATTAAGTTGCAAGCAACAGACAATTGCATTAAGTAAAGCGCATGAAGTAAGCAATATTAAATATCAAAATAGACTTTAACACCTCTGTTTTACCCTTAGTAGCAACAGCACACCCTCGCCCTTAGACGTTTCTGTCACTCGTGCCCAGGAACAAAAGGGGGCATGAACCCACTATCTAGCATAAATACTCTCTCTTGGAGATACACACAATCACTTGGCCAAAGTAACTACGCACATCAGAGAGCATGCAAGAACATAAATCAACATATAAGAATCATGCACAATCTGATCATAACTTTATAATCCATCGGATCCCAGCAAACACATCACATAGCATTACAATAATCGATCTTGATCATGTTAGGCAGCTCACAAGATCATAAGACATGAAACACATCAGAGAGAGACTACCATCTAGCTACTGCCATGGACCCAAGGTCCAAGGTGGGAATACTCACAAATCATCCCGGAGGAAGGCATGGCGATGAAGAGCCCTCCGGGATCGATCTCCCCTCCAGCAGGGTGCCGGGATTTGCTTCAGAATCACCCCCGAATTAGGGTTTGACGTGACGACGCCTCGGGATGACTTTTCTGGAAAATAATGGCTGCCCCATCGTTTTTAGGGTTTTTAGGATTTTATAGGCGTCGGAGGGGGCCGAGGCGGTGCCCAGGGGGCAGGGGCGGGCCCCACCCGCGGGTCTAGGGGGGCCGCGGCAGGCACCCGCCTGTGGCCCCCCAGGTCGCCCTTCGCTCTCCGTCTTCGTCTTGGCGTAAAAATAATCTCCGTAAATTTTGGTCCAATTCCGAGAATATTTCCAGAAGTAAATTTCTGAAACACAAAAACAGCAAAAACAGGGAACTGGCACTGGGCATCTTGTCAATAGGTTAGTCCAACAAAATGCATAAAAATGATGTAATACGATAATAAAAACATGTGACAACATCACAAAGTTAGCATGGATCACTCAAAAATTATAGATACGTTTGACACGTATCAGCATCCCCAAGCTTAACTCCTACTCGATCTCGAGTAGGTAAGTGATAACAAAATAATTTTTGATGAGACATGCAACCAACATAATCTTGATCAAGATAGTAATGCAAAGCACATGATATGAATAAGGTGATCCAAAACAATTGTCTATAGTTGACATTAAGCAAACAATGATTAACAAACTCTAGCTAACAAATGCTAAAAACTTTTCATGAATAAGTGCGTTGGAGACATGGAACCATACATAAGGTTTAGAAAGAAGAATTGCAAATTATGTCTCCAATGTAAAGTATCAATCATTCTTCAAAGCATCTAATAGGAGCAACACTCTATATTACAATTGGATCATCACACTTTTTGGTACTCATAACTCATAAGAATAATACATGATGTATAAAAGGAGATATGCATGATCGAGCGTAGTGTGGAAAAAAATGTAGAACATGTGGCAAGCCACGCAGCACACTAACTCAATGATCAAGCAAACTATATGGTAATGAAGAACGACATCAAGTCATGTAATGTAATGTAATGATGGATGTTGCATGGCAATATATCTCGGAACGGCTATGGAAATGCCGTGATAGGTAGGTATGGTGGCTGTTTTGAGGGAGATAGTTGGCTTATGTGTAGGAAAACAGGATGAAGTTCTCCCATGGAGTTGGATGTACTCGCGAAGTATGCACCAATCTCAATGTGAGAGAGGGCATTGCGTAGCACCGAAGAGGCTAGCAAAATATGGAAGTGGAAGCGCCAAAAAACCCAAACTTACAATGCATTTCGTATATTGCAAACAACTAGCAGTTTCAATGTTCCACAAATGGTTAGAGACACCCCGAGAGGGATCGTGGCGGTGACACAAGTGCCCTGTTGGCTTCCCCGACCATTGCAGTAACTACCCGCTAGGAACTTATTTTCAACTGAGGAGAATTCATGACACATTAGCATTGTTGACTTAGGTTGTTTAGTTCAGAAAAGTACGACTCCACGCTTTACTAACACATCTCCACTAATCAGCTCTAACACCATTAACCAACACATTTTAACCATTAGTTATTTTATTGTCTCAAAACAATTGAAAAGTATTAAATTATCCACATAGTGATCTACAAGACTATGCAGGTTTTTCTACTTCATACCACTACCACATGCATAGCATTTTACCGATCTAACACATTAACCAAGCAACCAAAACAACTATCTAACAAATATAAGTGAAGAACAAGAGAGTTTAACATCAACCACTAGCAGCTCTAAATAAGATAAAAGCTAAAAGCGAGAGCTTACTAGCAAACAAACAGTAGCTAAGAATACTCAACAAAATATGAGCGAAGCACAGGAGTATTCAAATAAAAAAGCAGAGCGTGTCTCTCTCCCACACAAATAAAGCAAGGATCAAACAAGCATATGACCAGCAAAATAACAAACAAAACTGGAAGTAAAAAGACGCTCCAAGCATAGCACATAATATGTAAAGTGATAAAAATTTAGTTCAACGAAGATGACCTCATGATAGTCGATGAAGAAGAGGGGATGCCTTGGGCATACCCAAGCTTTGACGCTTGATAGTTCTTGATATTCAGAGGGGGTGCCATGGGGGCATCCCCAAGCTTGAGCTCTGATCCATCTTCAATTTTTTCATTATCCTCTCCTTTGGAACTTAAAAGCTCCCTTCACACAAAACTTCTCATAACCTGATTAGAGGGTTAGTGCTCATAAATTAAAATGCACATGTGTTCATCTCAAGAAAAATTGCAAAAACTTTATTAGGCATTAGATATTGTTCACTAAGGCTCAATGTGGCACTCCACCTCTAGAGTATCACATTTAACGATAGTAAAGAGACGAATGCAAAATAAAAGCAGAATCTGTCAAAATCTGAATAGTCTGTAAGATCGAATTTTTCAAGGCACATCTGTAGCTCAAATCAGAAAACTCAAAACTAACGAAATATAGATAAAAGTATCAGTCTTGCTTTATAAAAATTTCAGAGATTTCTTGGATTTACGAAAATTGAAGGACATAAATCTGTTTCTGGACAGCAAAACAACGCCTCGCACTTTCAATGCATCAGAGGCTAAACTTGGCACAAAAAACCTAAAGAAAAAGATACAATGAAGTTGCTACAGAGGTAACAACTTCAAGACTCAAGAAAAGTAAAAAGCAAACTGAAAATAAAAGATGGGTTGCCTCCCAACAAGCGCTTTTCTTTAACGCCTTTTAGCTAGGCGCAATGATTTCAATGATGCCCTAATAAAAGTAAGATTTGACAAAAGAGAGCATCAAGAAACAAATACCAAATATATTTAAGCCTAACACACTTCCTATGCATAGGAATCTTGTACGAAAATAAATCCATGAAGCACAAATCATTAAGCATAGGAAGGTAAAACAACATAAAGATAGGTGTTTTAGTAACATGAAAGCTCCAATAACCATATTTTCCTATCTCATAATAATTTTCAGTAGCATCATGAACAAACTCAACAATATATCTATCACTTAAAACAGGCTTTTCATGATCTACAAGCACATAATTTCGGTCCATCTCAAAAATAGTGGGATCAAACCCACTTTCAATAGAATTATAATGTTTATCATCAATTAACATAGGACCGTCGTCAAGAGCATTATCATATAAACTTTGTAAGGACAACTCTTCATTAACATATATCTCAATGGTAGGAACAAATAAAGGATTATCATAAGATTTATTAATAAAGCACGGATTATCATATATAACAGTATCAAACTCATCTTCATAAGCATCATTAATAGAGGCCTTATCAGCTTCATCACAATAGCATGGGTTATCATACATCACAAAGGTGTTTTGAGTTTGAGATTTACTGTCATCCTCGTATAGAGGAAGTGGAGGCTCACACTCTTTCTTTTCTTCCTCCATTAGTTCTTCCTTCTCCTCTTCATATTGGCTTATATTTTCGTATCCTGCATCCTGCAAAATGTGAGAACTCTCTTGTGCAGCAAGGAGTCTCTTTTTATAATCAATGATATAATCATTATTGCTGAAATTTTCCAAACAATAATTAAGGATCCAAGAGCTTGTAAATTTAAGTTTATTAGAAGCCATGCAAGTTTCATAATTTTCGGCCATGAAGGAATCTACTTCGAAGGCTGCCACAAATGTAACAAATTGTTCTACTTGTTCAGCTCCTAGATGAGTATAGTTTAACCAATGATAGGTTGCAATTAAAGGTTCTTTACTAAAGCCACATTGGAATTTAAAATGTTTATCGTGTTGCTTAGAGCAACAATTTATATCATGAAGATCAAGCAAGAGTTCATCAATCTGATTCAACTTTTTTAACATGCCTCTCAAGATTTTACCCTCTCTTGATTCTCTATACTTTATATATAATTCTCTAGCTTCCATCAACATAGAGGTTATAGTAAGTTCTTCCATAGCATTTTTTTGTGTTTTTGATTTTTTAAAGAGAGCAAATAAGCAAAACAGAAATAAAGACTACACTAATTTTTTTGGGTTTTAAAATTTTGCAACAAGAAAAATAAGCTAAACGAGAAATAAAGCAAGCAAGACAAAAACAAAGTAAAGTGATTGAGAGTATGAGACTCCCCTTGCTGTAGCTCCAAGATCCCCGCCAACGGCACCAGAAAAGAGCTTGATTGCTACTGATGAAGAGTTGGGTGGTGCCCCAAGCGAAGGCGGAGATGTAGCAAGCAGCAGTTTTCCCTCGATAACGAACTGAGGTTTATCGAACCAGTAGGACCTTGAGATCATCAACAAAGTGAATGTTGAAGATCTCTAGCGCTTAATATTCAACAGATGTGGACCTGCGCACACTCAACAAAAATACTTTGCCCCCAACAGCGGAAAGGTTTTCAATCTTTCCGGTCTCGCGGAAAACAAAGCGGTTAATTGTATAGTGAAATAGATGAATTATGAAAATGTACCAGAGGAGTAATGATGGTGAAAAGTGGTGAATAAAGGTTGCAATCAATGTAAAAAGATAGATCGGGGGCATGGGTTCACTAGTGGAGTCTCTCAAGTAAATAGAACATTCATATGATGGGTAAACAAATTACAGCTGGGCAATTGACAAGATTATAACACAAACTTAATCTAGCTATGACAAAGAGAACATGATAATATTTAAGTAGGCATCACGACAATGAACAAATACCGTTGAGTCCAACAACATCTTTGTCTAAAAAGTCCATCGTGGGATCGCTATCCAGCCTGTCACCCATCGGTATTAAGTTACAAGCAACAGACAATTGCATTAAGTAATGCGCATGAAGTAAGCAATATTAAATATCAAAATAGACATTAACACCGCTGTTTTACCCTTAGTAGCAACAGCACACCCTCGCCCTTAGACGTTTCTGTCACTCGTGCCCAGGAACAAAAGGGGGCATGAACCCACTATCTAGCATAAATACTCTCTCTTGGAGATACACACAATCACTTGGCCAAAGTAACTACGCACATCGGAGAGCATGCAAGAACATAAATCAACATATAAGAATCATGCACAATCTGATCATAACTTTATAATCCATCGGATCCCAGCAAACACATCACATAGCATTACAATAATCGATCTTGATCATGTTAGGCAGCTCACAAGATCATAAGACATGAAGCACAAGAGAGAGATACTACCATCTAGCTACTGCCATGGACCCAAGGTCCAAGATGGGACTACTCACAAATCATCCCGGAGGAAGGCATGGCGATGAAGAGCCCTCCGGGATCGATCTCCCCTCCGGCAGGGTGCCGGGATTTGCTTCAGAATCACCCCTTAATTAGGGTTTGAGGTGACGACGCCTCGGGATGACTTTTCTGGAAAATAATGGCCGCCCCATCGTTTTTAGGGTTTTTAGGATTTTATAGGCGTCGGAGGGGGCCGAGGCGGTGCCCAAGGGCAGGGGAGGGCCCCACCCGCGGGTCCCGGGGGGCCGCGGGAGGCACCCGCCTGTGGCCCCCAAAGTCGCCCTTCGGTCTCCGTCTTCTTCTTGGCGTAAAAATAATCTCCGTAAATTTTGGTCCAATTCCGAGAATATTTCCAGAAGTAAATTTCTGAAACATAAAAACAGCAAAAATAGGGAACTGGCACTGGGCATCTTGTCAATAGGTTAGTCCAACAAAATGCATAAAATGATGTAATATGATAATAGAAACATGTGACAACATCACAAAATTAGCATGGATGACTCAAAAATTATAGATAAGTTTGACACGTATCACTCCCGCAGCCCCTTCTGGCTCCGTGGGTCTTCTGCAAAAATATAATTTTTGGATTTTTTCAGATTTTTCCGAGAACTTTGATTTCTGCACAAAAATAAGACACCAATGCAATTCCGCTGAAAACAGCGTTAGTCCGTATTAGTTCCATTCAAATCATGCAAATTAGAGGAAAAACAATAGCAAAAGTGTTTGGAAAAGTAGATACATTTTGGACGTATCAAGATCCCCCAAGCTTAGCATATTGCTTGTCCTTAAGCAATTCAGTTGGCAAACTGAACGCGATAGAAACTTTTACAAACACATTTGCTTCTCATAATGTAAACATACTTGTGCAGTTGTGCTTATAATCAAGACCTTAACAAGTGCATGATAAAAGTCATAATGGAAATGCAACTTAGCAACCCTATAGACATATGAAAAGATTCCAACATACTAAGAATTAATAATATGGCACACAGCTATCAACAAGATTGCAATACTCAAAATAAAGTATGGTACGTTGGTATCTTGCTAGCCCTTTCTGGTACCGCAAAACATAAATGCAGAGCACCTCTGAAATTCAAGTGGAGACTAGAACAAAGATATCAAAGTTATAAACATCACAACTATAACTCAGTTAATAGTATTTTGCAGCAAAGCACATTATACTAAGAATGACAACTATGCTCTCGAAGAAGTGCTCAAAGAAGGATATGGTAACTCAACATGGAAATAAAAGATAGGCCCTTCGCAGGGGGAAGCAGGGATTAGTCATGTGCTAGAGTTTTTTTTAATTTTTTATGAAACAGAAGTGAAACAATTTTGAGATATGCATGCTTTCGTCAACGATTTCACAGTAGAGAAACTAGCTAGTCCCCCATTTCAACCAAGGCTTTTAGACTTTTGAGAGTGCATGGTTTTAGAGGAATGAGTACATTCCTCGTTCTCCTTTGTTTCACCACTAACCAATGTTTTAACTAATTTCTCAGGCTTCATTGTGCGGAGGATAATGGTGAGTTATATTTATATTTTGCTTAAGCCACTTTCGGGTTGGTTCAAGTAAGGACGTAAACCATCAACACCGGGTGAAAGGGGGGAAATGACCTTGCTTGTCACAACTTATATCTAGCTTCCTGCTACTTCCTCATGAGCTAAAAACTGAGACACAAAAAGGGAATTTTGAATATTTTAAAGGTAGCACATGACAAATTTACTTGGAATGGCAAGAAAATACCACATATAGGAATTTATGGTGGACGCTTTGGAAAGACTGGTTTCAGGGATTTTGGATGCACGGGCAGTATTCCCGCTCAGTACAAGTGAAGGCTAGCAAAAGACTGGGAAGCGATAACTAGGAGAGAAATACTTGTCATAATCATGCTTTGCAACTAAACAATATTAAACAAGGCATAAAAGTGATATCAATACTTTGGGGCAAAAAGTTCAATGTGGCAAAAGATTTTCTTTTAGTCAATCATGTGTAAACATGTGTGTAACATCCCAAGATTTTCAAATTTTTGAAAAATCAGAAAAATCAAAAACTTTTTTGAAAATTATTATATTTTGTTTTGGAAATCCAAAATCATGCATGCATTCATATTTTTCTTAGCTTGTTGCTTTTGAAATTTCAAAAGTTGGAATTCTATTTCCACTTTAAACCCTATTTGAGAAAATGATAAAAAGGGGCCTATTATGCTCACTTAAATATTTTGACTTTTATGATTTTATTTGATGGCCAAGTATAGTGCCTAAGTGTTCTATTTGCAAGAAGTGTTCTAAAAAGTATTTTCTCAAATTGTTTGAAAAAGACTTAAATATAAACTTGGTTTAAAAATTTGTAATTATTTATTTTGCCTAAAAACAGAAATAATTTTATCTATATTTTCTTTTAAGTAAAATGCCAAATTAAGGCCATTTCAATGCCAGTGGCATTTTGTAAATAAAAAGTGTGTAAAATATTTTCCAAATGAGTTATCCTAGTAAAGATTTTTATTACAAGTTTTTACAAATTTATTTCATAAATTTTGGACTTGTATTTTAGAAGCTATTAAAAGATTTCATAAATAAAAAAGAAAGAAAATGATGACGTCATTGCTGACGTCATCCGACCTTCCTCCTCCCGCTGGTGGACTTTCATGGCCGAAACCGCACCATCTTCCCCTCTTGATTTCGGCCACTACACAGCACCCCCTCCCCTCCCACGACGCCCACCTTATAGCCCTCCCTCTCCTCTTCCTTTTGCCCCAAAAATCCCTCTCCGAGAGCCCCCAGGCCGCTCGTTCTCGAGCTCGCATCACCGCCGTCGCCGTCGGCCGTTTTCGTCGATTCCGGTGAAGACCGGCGACCCCGCGCCCTCCCTCTACTCCCTCTCTCCTTCTTTGTTTCGTGCGCATCATTTTGACACCGTTTGGTGATTCTTGCGCCCCCAGATCGACGTATTCGTCCACGACAACCGTCGGCCGCCGTGGGAGCCAAGTCCGGCGAGGGATTACCGCCTACCCGGAGCACCTCGACGCCGTTCACCGCGCCACCGTGTCCGCCTCGACCTGCTGCACACTGTGGTGAGCTCCCCCTCTCCCCTCACCCCCTAGGCACGCCGGAATGCGTGTGCCGGCCTGGCGCCGCCGCGCGGGCTAGGGTTCCGGCGAGGCCGCGCCGCCCGCCTTTGGCCCTTTAGATCTGGGCCGTTCGATTTAGATCCGACGGCCGCTGTTTATTTTTTTAAACCGAATCGGTACGCTGACGTGGCAGCACAGTCAGCAGCCCAGTCAGCGTACAGTCAGCAGACCGAGCCAATAGGAAGCTGCCATGTGGCAGGGAAATTTCTGTGTATTTTTCCTGAATTTAGCGGTTTCTGTCTATTTTGCAGAAAAGCCCCTGCAACTTAGATTTATCATAACTTTTTATTGGTATGGCCAAATTCAAATATTTTTATATATTTGAAATTCTTAGAACCAGTAGAATCTTTCTGGCATTTTAGTTTTCTGTTTTGACATGTTTAAATTTATTCAAATTTCAAATGTGTCGTTTGAGTAAATTTGGCATAACTTTAGTTTAAAAATAGATTTTTGAGTGAATCCAATTGGGTTAGTTTAGTTTTGAAGTCCTCTGTCCAGTAAGACCACTCCCATATTTTCTGTAATTATTTTGTTTAATAGTAATTTTAAATTAGTGTTTATGCCCTTTTTGGGATTTGTTTTGTATTGTTGTTAAAGTAAAAATTGTTTTAAATGCATTTTGACTTCATGCATGTTTCTAAAAACCAGAAAACAATAGTTAGTATTTTATTTATGATTTTAGATGCATTTCATGCATAGCACATTTTGTTGTATTGTTATTATTGTTTTATGTGTTTATGTGTGGCTTGTTTATTTTAATTAGATTATTCGGAGAGACCCGGGAATTCTAGCAATTGTTGCTCCTGCTCAACCTGTTTCCAAGGCAAGTGATGCTCACTGCATAAATTTCCCTAAGTATTTTGTCTATGCATGAGTAGCTATTTTGTTGAGTAGTATGCATTATAGGAGTACTACTACTATGCTATGCTATGCTATGAAATCCCAAAGTAGTGTAGCCACCCCTCTTATACCATGTTGTTGTAGTAGCCTTTAACTTAGTAGAATTGCTTAGCCTTGCAAAGATGTTGTCTTGGTAAATGTTTTGAAAAATAACTAAGTTAAAGAACTACCTGGGTGTGTGGTTGGTTTAAGCATTTCCCCAGTTTTGGGAGTATAAAATTGCTAGAAGAGGTTGATTCTCCAGTTTTGGAGTATGGATCACACTGCCGACAACCACTCAGGATCAAAGAGATTTGAAGTTGCTCCAAGTTTAGATTGCTTCCCGTGCAGCCACTTGATAGATGGCCCCTATCTTGTACTAAGTAGGGACTATTCCCAAAAGGTCTCGTCTCAATCTCCTCCTTTCCTTTTCACTACATAAGGGTCAAGGACAGAATGGGTTGATTGAGTCTTGTGGTGAAAGTGCACAACCTCTCGAGAGTGTCAAACTATGATCATAGCCGTGTCCCCGGTTACGGACAATTCTGAGCAGCTGGACAAGGAAGACAATGGAAGAATATCATCATGCCAACTTCTAAATAAAACTTGTTAGTGAACAACAATAAGTGACTCACCGGAGTTTACCGTGTGTAGTCACCTGACACACTGGAGTTTACCAAGTGTTGTCACGGTTATGCTGGAGTTTCCCAGTGTTACCACTTATTGAGTCAAAATGTTTTTATAGGATAAAACTTGCTTTACGCAAAGAGCCTTCAAAACTCCACCAGCCAGATATGCATATAGATGTTAGAAGTTTTCCTTTATGAGTCCACAAGTATCACTTGCCAGATCCATTCATATGGTTCTGACCAATTTTTGGCTGCAACGCTTTTACTGTTGCAGGTTGTCTTGACGATTAGTGACGATTAGTAAGGATCGAATCAGGGTTTCGAGTCTTCAACCAACATGCTCGCCTGTGGCTGCATCGAGATGATGAGGACTCCATGCTTTATGTTATTTATTCCGCTGCAACTCTTTCAAAGCTAGCTTCGAGCTATGCACCTTGTAAT
Organism: Puccinellia tenuiflora; assembly: GCA_012064385.1. Classification (NCBI taxonomy): domain Eukaryota; kingdom Viridiplantae; phylum Streptophyta; class Magnoliopsida; order Poales; family Poaceae; genus Puccinellia; species Puccinellia tenuiflora. The sequence continues at coordinate 166,964 of QRDG01002061.1, forward strand.
GAATATTTATAACTTCTGGATCATTCGTGTAATAAATTGATACAATGTTATGGTATTCATCGTAAACTGTGTGTGCTAGCGATTCGATCCAGGGACTAGCACTATACACAGGGATCTTGCCAATTTTTAAGTGCAGGTCCGCTACAGATGGTATCAGAGCACTGTGTTGCCTGTAGGTTCGAAACCCTAAGTTTGGTTAGAAAATAAGCAAGCCCATAGGACTAAAAAGTTATTTTCTTTTCGTCCAAAAACTTTTCCAATATCCATCTTGTAACCGTCTTGTCTAATTGCTTTCTAAGTATCTTCTCTCAGCTTTAGATAACCAATCTCATCTAATCCATCAAGAAAGGACCAGTGATGACCATGACTCTGTATTGTGAGACTGAGTTTCCAAGAGCACTCAAGGACAACATGAAGAGCTTAGGATTTGAAGGAAAATAACTCGATGTGAACAAGAAGGAGATAGACTAGACCACCTATTTATTAGAATAACGAGACCCGATAGTGTATTGACCTATCAAATTGTGGTATGGCAGTACTATCATATTAGTTTTCCATAACCTTGGCGTGCTTCGTTTCCAAAACGATTAGTTCGGTTTTCTAAAAAGATGTTTTGAGCTTAATGATTTTGGTTGATTGTGTTAATTGCTTGTATGGGTAGGAGTATTTCTCCTAGATCTGTCTATCTTTTGCTCATCTATGCTAAAACCCACAGATGCCTCCTCGACGTGATCCTGAGAACAACAACACCGATGCCATGTTACAACAGATGATTGCAGCGCAGACTCAGCTGATGACTATGATGGCGCAATTCATGGCCAACCAGAATGCACCACCACCACCTCCACCGCCGCCACCTCCTCCTCAAGTGGATAGACTTGAAAGATTTCTGAAGCTCAGACCTACCAAGTTCTCCAATGCAACTGAGCCAATTGTGGCGGATGATTGGCTGCGTTCAGTAAATAAGGACCTGGTAACTTGTGAGTGCACCGAGCCTGAGAAAGTAAGATTTACCGCTTATCTGTTGGAAGGACCAGCGGCACAATGGTGGGATACCTTTCAGATCACCCATCCTCTGGAAAATTTGACTTGGGAAGAATTCAAGGAAGGCTTCCGCAATGCCCATATCTCTTCTGGCATTATGAACTTGAAGAAGGAGGAATTCCGAAACCTGAAGCAGGGTACCAGGACGCTTAAGGAATACATGGATGACTTCTACTCATTGTCTCGTTATGCTCCTGAAGACATTGACACTGATGGCAAGAGGAAGGATAAATTCCTCAAGGGACTATGTGACGAGCTAAAAATTCCTTTAACAGTTGCATACGCCCCGAACTATTAGGCCCTCATGGATCAAGCAATCACACTGGAGGATAATATCAAAAAGGCTGAGAACAGGAAGAGGAAGTACAGTGACAACAAGTACAACTCAGGATCTGCACAAAAGAAGTCCAACTATCATGGTGGAAATGGCCACAACCATCATGGTCATGCTCACAATGGTGGAAGCAAAGGAAATAATGGGGAATACCAGGATGGTTACAGCAATGGGAACCACAATGGTCAGAATCATCATCACCACACCGGAAAGAAAGATCTTAGTCAGATACAATGCTATAAGTGCAAGAATATGGGACATTATGTAAGTAACTGCCCTGAATGGAAGACTGAAGAAGCTGCCAAGCCAAATCCTTTCGATAAGGGATATGTGAACCATGTCCATATGGAAAGAGCATACAATGAACATGGTATAGTAAATGGAACATTTTATTCAAGCATTCAGTTTGAAGTTTGATATTCTAGACTACCTACAAAATTTCCTTTTAAGGGTGGTAGCCCACCCAGTTGTCAAAACCCAGAGTTTTCAAACCCATTCTTTCTAGCCTCTTCGAATCTCGGGACGAGATTCCTTTTAAGGGTGGTAGTATGTAACATCCCAAGATTTTCAAATTTTTGAAAAAATCAGAAAAATCAAAAACTTTTTTGAAAATTATTATATTTTGTTTTGGAAATCCAAAATCATGCATGCATTCATATTTTTCTTAGCTTGTTGCTTTTGAAATTTCAAAAGTTGGAATTCTATTTCCACTTTAAACCCTATTTGAGAAAATGATAAAAAGGGGCCTATTATGCTCACTTAAATATTTTGACTTTTATGATTTTATTTGATGGCCAAGTATAGTGCCTAAGTGTTCTATTTGCAAGAAGTGTTCTAAAAAGTATTTTCTCAAATTGTTTGAAAAAGACTTAAATATAAACTTGGTTTAAAAATTTGTAATTATTTATTTTGCCTAAAAACAGAAATAATTTTATCTATATTTTCTTTTAAGTAAAATGCCAAATTAAGGCCATTTCAATGCCAGTGGCATTTTGTAAATAAAAAGTGTGTAAAATATTTTCCAAATGAGTTATCCTAGTAAAGATTTTTATTACAAGTTTTTACAAATTTATTTCATAAATTTTGGACTTGTATTTTAGAAGCTATTAAAAGATTTCAGAAAAAAAAATGATGACGTCATTGCTGACGTCATCCGACCTTCCTCCTCCCGCTGGTGGACTTTCATGGCCGAAACCGCACCATCTTCCCCTCTTGATTTCGGCCACTACACAGCACCCCCTCCCCTCCCACGACGCCCACCTTATAGCCCTCCCTCTCCTCTTCCTTTTGCCCCAAAAATCCCTCTCCGAGAGCCCCCAGGCCGCTCGTTCTCGAGCTCGCATCACCGCCGTCGCCGTCGGCCGTTTTCGTCGATTCCGGTGAAGACCGGCGACCCCGCGCCCTCCCTCTACTCCCTCTCTCCTTCTTTGTTTCGTGCGCATCATTTTGACACCGTTTGGTGATTCTTGCGCCCCCAGATTGACGTATTCGTCCACGACAACCGTCGGCCGCCGTGGGAGCCAAGTCCGGCGAGGGATTACCGCCTACCCGGAGCACCTCGACGTCGTTCACCGCGCCACCGTGTCCGCCTCGACCTGCTGCACACCGTGGTGAGCTCCCCCTCTCCCCTCACCCCCTAGGCACGCCGGAATGCGTGTGCCGGCCTGGCGCCGCCGCGCGGGCTAGGGTTCCGGCGAGGCCGCGCCGCCCGCCTTTGGCCCTTTAGATCTGGGCCGTTCGATTTAGATCCGACGGCCGCTGTTTATTTTTTTAAACCGAATCGGTACGCTGACGTGGCAGCACAGTCAGCAGCCCAGTCAGCGTACAGTCAGCAGACCGAGCCAATAGGAAGCTGCCATGTGGCAGGGAAATTTCTGTGTATTTTTCCTGAATTTAGCGGTTTCTGTCTATTTTGCAGAAAAGCCCCTGCAACTTAGATTTATCATAACTTTTTATTGGTATGGCCAAATTCAAATATTTTTATATATTTGAAATCCTTAGAACCAGTAGAATCTTTCTGGCATTTTAGTTTTCTGTTTTGACATGTTTAAATTTATTCAAATTTCAAACGTGTCGTTTGAGTAAATTTGGCATAACTTTAGTTTAAAAATAGATTTTTGAGTGAATCCAATTGGGTTAGTTTAGTTTTGAAGTCCTCTGTCCAGTAAGACCACTCCCATATTTTCTGTAATTATTTTGTTTAATAGTAATTTTAAATTAGTGTTTATGCCCTTTTTGGGATTTGTTTTGTATTGTTGTTAAAGTAAAAATTGTTTTAAATGCATTTTGACTTCATGCATGTTTCTAAAAACCAGAAAACAATAGTTAGTATTTTATTTATGATTTTAGATGCATTTCATGCATAGCACATTTTGTTGTATTGTTATTATTGTTTTATGTGTTTATGTGTGGCTTGTTTATTTTAATTAGATTATTCGGAGAGACCCGGGAATTCTAGCAATTGTTGCTCCTGCTCAACCTGTTTCCAAGGCAAGTGATGCTCACTGCATAAATTTCCCTAAGTATTTTGTCTATGCATGAGTAGCTATTTTGTTGAGTAGTATGCATTATAGGAGTACTACTACTATGCTATGCTATGCTATGAAATCCCAAAGTAGTGTAGCCACCCCTCTTATACCATGTTGTTGTAGTAGCCTTTAACTTAGTAGAATTGCTTAGCCTTGCAAAGATGTTGTCTTGGTAAATGTTTTGAAAAATAACTAAGTTAAAGAACTACCTGGGTGTGTGGTTGGTTTAAGCATTTCCCCAGTTTTGGGAGTATAAAATTGCTAGAAGAGGTTGATTCTCCAGTTTTGGAGTATGGATCACACTGCCGACAACCACTCAGGATCAAAGAGATTTGAAGTTGCTCCAAGTTTAGATTGCTTCCCGTGCAGCCACTTGATAGATGGCCCCTATCTTGACTAAGTAGGGACTATTCCCAAAAGGTCTCATCTCAATCTCCTCCTTTCCTTTTCACTACATAAGGGTCAAGGACAGAATGGGTTGATTGAGTCTTGTGGTGAAAGTGCACAACCTCTCGAGAGTGTCAAACTATGATCATAGCCGTGTCCCCGGTTACGGACAATTCTGAGCAGCTGGACAAGGAAGACAATGGAAGAATCTCATCATGCCAACTTCTAAATAAAACTTGTTAGTGAACAACAATAAGTGACTCACCGGAGTTTACCGTGTGTAGTCACCTGACACACTGGAGTTTACCAAGTGTTGTCACGGTTATGCTGGAGTTTCCCAGTGTTACCACTTATTGAGTCAAAAATGTTTTTATAGGATAAAACTTGCTTTACGCAAAGAGCCTTCAAAACTCCACCAGCCAGATATGCATATAGATGTTAGAAGTTTTCCTTTATGAGTCCACAAGTATCACTTGCCAGATCCATTCATATGGTTCTGACCAATTTTTGGCTGCAACGCTTTTACTGTTGCAGGTTGTCTTGACGATTAGTGACGATTAGTAAGGATCGAATCAGGGTTTCGAGTCTTCAACCAACATGCTCGCCTGTGGCTGCATCGAGATGATGAGGACTCCATGCTTTATGTTATTTATTCCGCTGCAACTCTTTCAAAGCTAGCTTCGAGCTATGCACCTTGTAATGAATATTTATAACTTCTGGATCATTCGTGTAATAAATTGATACAATGTTATGGTATTCATCGTAAACTGTGTGTGCTAGCGATTCGATCCAGGGACTAGCACTATACACAGGGATCTTGCCAATTTTTAAGTGCAGGTCCGCTACAGATGGTATCAGAGCACTGTGTTACCTGTAGGTTCGAAACCCTAAGTTTGGTTAGAATAAGAAAACCCATAGGACTAAAGTTATTTTCTCTTCGTCCAAAAACTTTTCCAATATCAATCTTGTAACCGTCTTGTCAAATTGCTTTCTAAGTATCTTCTCTCAGCTTTAGATAACCAATCTCATCTAATCCATCAAGAAAGGACCAGTGATGACCATGACTCTGTATTGTGAGACTGAGTTTTCTGCATGGAAATTATGACTTATTCAGAGGAGGATACCACAATACCATACTAAATTATGAATGAAGCAATACATGTTAATTTCTGCATGGAAAATTATTCACCCCTAGATGATGAAACTAATCATAGGAAAATATGAACTACCAAGTGCACATTACCAGTACAACTAATTATCAGGACGAGCCAAAGCATGATCATCCGGACAAGTATATGTACAAAAGAGAAGACAAATAGAGTTCATACCAGCTCATTTACCATGTCCACTTCACCAAATATCATCATTATTGCTTTTCCACTTGCATGATTGAATGATATGAGAGTAAAAATCGAGTCCAGGCAACGCTGTGAGAACTGGTCGAACCCTGCATCCACTAAACAAAAAGGAAGAGAAAAGGGAAAATATTTTTGGCTTTTCGAATTTTAAGAACAAAGGGAAACAAACAAATAACTAAAGGAAATCTTTTTGGATTTTCAATTTAGCAAGAAAAGAACAAAAAGAGAAACCGAAAAAGGAAAAGAAAAGAGAGTAAACAAAGGCAAACCGAAAACTAAAAGGAAAAGAAAAGAAGAAATGTTTTTTGATTTTTGAACTTCAAAAGACAAAAACTACAGCAAGAAATAAATCAAGAAGATACAATATGGACATACAAAGCAGGAACGTATAAACCGACTAAGATATATAAATGAGTAAAGTGTCGGTAAGAATACGTACTCCCCCAAGCTTAGGCTTTTGGCCTAAGTTGGGACTCAGCAGTGGCCGCCCCACAGGTTCCACCCAGGTGCATCGTAGGTGGGGTAGTTCGGCTCCGGTGGCTGCGACGAGGAAGTCCCTGCGTCCTGGTAGTAGTGCGAGGAGTCTTCCCCAAATTAATTTGGGGTGTATTCCCCTCCAGATGGTGCAAGCTCCTGCTCCGCTGTGTGCTCTTGTGTGGCTTCTATATGAAAGGTTGGGGTCCCGAGGTACACGTCCAGCTCGTACTCAGAGAAGGACCATCCTTTCCTGTTGGCATGGTTAAACAAACAAGGATCCGGCAATGCAACTTCTCGCACAATGTCGTTAGCAAACATAATTTTATATAGCAAGTGATGCATGTAAAATGCATACATGAACTTTGCATTATAATACTCATATTTCAATCATATTTGCATCATATAAGGGTTATATCATTGTTTTATAATGATTTTGGGAAGATTTCATAGTTTTCCTATTTTTCTGGAATTAACCCTGCACTGGCAGAAAACCCTATTTTCTATATTTTGATGTTTCAGGGACCCAAACGACGTCCAAATGACCTGAAAATTTACGAGCATCAGTTTTTGGAAGGAACAAAGCGTAGGTGCGAAGGAAGCGAACAAACGGAAGCCCGAGGGCCAGAAGAGGGTGGCCCATGTGGCTAGATTCCTTGGCCGTGTGGGACCCACCATCTGGGGCCTCGAGGCTCCGTTGTCGTCGATCTTTTCTCCAGAACCTTCGTCTTGACCTAAAACCGACTATAAAAATAGTCCCCGGCGCCCTTCGGAGAGGAGGCGGCTGAAAACACAGAAACACCGAAACAGAGATCTGGAGCTGCAGATTGGAGGGGGAAAACTCTGGCAGAGTGCTGCGGGCATGGTCTCCATCTCCCCCAACGACATCTCCACCGTCTCCATGATGAAGAGGGAGTAGTCCACCCCTGGACTACGGGTTTGTGGAAGTAACTTATGTATCTCTCCTCTCTCTTGAGCTTCACTAATTAGCACCGTATGAGCTGCCGAACATGATTACGGTCATCTATGTAATACCTTTGTGGTGGATCTCTTTATGAGTTAATATATGTTTGAGATTGCAATTATTTTTATTCAGTTATGAAAGTAGATGCATATTATGTACCCCATTCTTGTCTACCTGTTTTGATCAACCATGTTTATGAGAGCGTGTGTGGGGGAACGTGTGCATTAGTTGGAGTAATGAGGGGGTGGCTAGTGCGGTGAAAGTGAGAGAAGTTTCGCGATCCACTTGGGTATTTTTACCTTACTTTGTTGCCTCACTAGGGATAAAGAAAAATACCATGCTACCGGAGGTGTGGGTGTGACCACTGCCACTTCTCCATGACTAGATCTAGCATGTTCTTATTTTAACTTCATGTCATAAGACTTAAAGCTATACTCTGATTTATCTTAATTACTGAGGTGCTAAGATTTAGTTCACATCTTGGTGGAGTATAAGAGAGATTAATAAACAAAAGATCTCTATGTTAGGACGTGATACCCGTATAATTAGTAACTTGTCATGAAACCTTTTGTTGCAATCTCATATGTCAATTCTAGTGTTCCATTATCTACCACTTTATTAAAGAGAGAGTGCATTTGTGAAACCATGAACCCCGGTCCATTTTTAATCATAGGAAACACCTTTCCAACAACTTATAAGCATTTTCCATTTTCTGCCATTTAAAAATCCGAAAATACAAAAACACTTTTATATCTTGCATTCACAATACAAACCCAAAAATATCATCCATCATTGTTTCCACCATCCTTGCATATTTATTTATCATTATTTCATATTTATTTCTTGTTTTGCATTTGTTATATTTTCATATCATTCTCACACCTTGCGCTAGACAACCACTTGGTGAGGTTGAGGACACAAAACAATTTACTTTGTTTTGCAGGTTTTCAAGAGAAGGATAAGAAGATAAATCTTTCACTACTGATTCCCCGAGAGTTCGATATTAAACCCTCGAGTCACCCCTCGTGGGGAAACCGTCTTTCCTATACTACACACTCTGCGCTTGGAGTCCCAAGCTAAGCTAAGTTCAAAGCCATCAAAGACGTTTTCTGGCGCCATTGCCAGGGAATCATTGCTGTAAAGATTTGTCCAAAGGAGTATCTCACAACAAAGTCAAATTCATCACCAACTTGTGCAAACACCTAAGATTGGGGAGGTTGCACCTACGTGAGCATCATCTTATCCATCTTTACCTTCAAAGCATTTTATTTTGTTTTGTTATTGTCTTGCATATCATATTTGTATTTCGGTTTGATTATTTTATTTTTAGTTTTGCATTTTGTGTTGCATTTGTTATTTTGGTTTACATTGTTTAGTGTCATTTTATTTTCAGTTTTGCATTTAAAAATTAAAAACACATAAAAACTTGCAAAAATGGGTGATAGAACTAAGTTGTGTGACTACACAAACACTCCAAATGATCAATTTATTGCTAGGCCCATTGCCACACCTGAGATAACAGCTGATAGTTATGAAGTAAGTCCTAGTTTGTTGAACTTGATAACTAGGGAACAATTTGGCGGTAGTGCTATGGAGGATGCCTCTATGCATCTTCATGATTTTGTTGAGATATGTGACATGCAAAAATTTAAAAATGTGGAAAGTGATATTCTAAAACTGAAGTTATTTCCTTTCTCACTTAGAGGAAGAGCTAAAGAGTGGTTGCATTCACTACCTACTGATAGTATTAATTCTTGGGATGATCTAAAAGAAGCTTTCATTAAGAAATATTATCCTCCTGTTAAAATTTTGCAAAATAGAAACAATATTCTTTCTTCTAGGCAAAATGCAAATGAACATGTTGCCATGGCTTGGGATAGGATAAAACTTATGCTTAGAACTTGTCCATCAGATGGGGTCAACGAATGGACCATATTACACTCTTTCTACAATGGTGTCGGGGGGCAACCCCCGAATAGGGGCAAGATGCCGATATAAGTGTTGACTCGGAATTGACCGGATCACTGGAACCGACATAACTGTACCGGCTGACTCGGAGCTGGCCGGGTCATGGCTAAACCGACATATGGTTATGTCGGATCATGTACGTTATATGTCGGATTGTACTTTGTTCTTCTTTTGTGCAGGGCAGGCGAAACCGAGTTACTTGGAATTCGGCATGCCTGTGCCGAATAAAGAAGCTTACTCGGGCCGTGGTCAAGGGGCAGGTCTTGTCCCTACAATCACGGGTCAGGACGCGGAGCCACTTGCATGATGGGACGAGGCCACTTGACCAGAGTGACTGACCTCCATGCCGCTGACCGAAGCGGTACCAGGGAGCAGTGTCTCGGAGGAGACAGATGGGACGTGCCACGGCGCGGTGACGGAAGCGGTCAGAGGACCGGGCGTGGCTACAGTCCGGATTACGCCAGCACTGATGTCAGCCCTAACTTGTGCCCTGGGCTTCCCTTTATAAGGAGCACCAGGGGCTCCTCTTACAGGGACGCCCGCATGCACGCTCAAACACTTGCTCGTTTCCTTAGTAACTAGAAAGAGAGCCAGAGAGCAGCGCCGAGACTCGGTAGGAGCTTGGAACTTGCTGTTCGTTGCATATAGCTCAAGGAGCAGCTTGTAATACCGTGGTAATCCAGTTATATCGATCATATAGGCAGGAGTAGGGGTGTTATCTCCTCACGAGAGCCCCGAACCTGGGTAAAATCGTGTGTGTGTGTGTGAGTTGTGCTCTTCGCGTGCGTGTTCGTGTGCGCAAACCCTCCCCGGGTGCCTCCAGCGTCCATCGGCCCCACAAATCAAGCCATTTATGGCATCTGCCGTGACACCACCACGACAGTTGGCGCCCACCGTGGGGCCAGCAGCGGCGCTGGCTGGAGTTTACATCCGGACGGGCTCCATCATCGCGTCGGGTGAGCGTGTAGTCTGTGGCCTCGTCCACAGATTCGGCTCCCTCAACGTCATCTCCGACAACGCAGGCTGTTTCGGCAGCAGGCCACTGCCCCGGAACGGATGCCTCATCGACTTCGGCGCGCTCACGGTCTACGTCGCCACCGAGGTCCCTTGCAGGTTCCCCGAAAGGGTGCAGCTGGGAGCGGATCCACCCGCAGTCTGCGCAGCTCGCGGCCGGCGTACCGCTCGCCCCGCTAGTTGCGTGGAAGTCATGATGACCGCCCCGGGTGTCGGTGCCGGCAAAGCCGTGGCGGGCGAGGCTGACCCCGGCACCAGGTCGGCAAGAACGGGGCGTCCGCCCTTGGAGAAACCGGAAAATCGTGCGGCACAGGCCAGCACATCCAGCGTGCCGGTGACGCCGAGTCCTCTTCAGGACGCCATTCAGAAGCTGGCAACGCCAGTCGCACCGGGTGCAGATGTTGCTCTGACTCAGGCGGAGTTGGAGCAGCAGCGCCAGGAGATACTCCGAGAAGCCCAGGAGGTGGCCCGAGTCAGGCAGGAGTTCGACATATCAATGCGTGAGTATAACTCGGCTCATGGTTTTACTCCGGCAGCAAACACAGTTAGTCGCATCGACGAGGTCCGTGCCCGAGGTAGAGACCTTAATGCAGAGATAGCTAGAGATGGTAGAGCTAGATCTGCTAGAACTGCTAGTCATGTGTCGGCCGAAAAGCCGAGATACAGCACGCCCGGAAAGAACCTTAGGGCGGCAGAGGCAGCCATAGCCGAGTTGGCCGGTTTATCCGGTGAAGCTCGCAGTAGGCAGCAGGACCGAGTCAATGAGTTGGTGGCTGTCGCTAACCGACAGAACGAGGCCTATCGCAAGGCTAACCCGGATGCGGGTGGATCTCGGTTCCTTCACTCGGATGGTGGAGCCGGAGGGGCGTCCAAGGGACAAGCCTCTTCGCCGTATGTCGGCAGGAGCAGGGGCCAGAGTGTGAACTCTGGCAAGAACAAGCAGATACAAGCGTACGATCCGGCCTATGCCGGAAAGAGAGTAGCCGAGCAAGGCAATGCCGGTCGGGGAAAGTCAGGACCCGCCCAGGGCAGGCAGGAAGAGAACCAAGTTATCCCGGCGAATCAAGGTCAGCCACCTCGGTATCCGGTACCCATTCCACCTCGTCGTCAAGCGGGTGCCGGGTATGCCGAGCCGGCCGCAGACCGATACGATGATGGTTACTCGGCCATGGAGCGGGCCGGGTACACAAGATACCGAGAATTGGCGTCTGAGGGTGCACTCGGCACAAGGCTGGGAACTCGCCAGTTGCCGGCACACGATGTCCGGAACAAGCTGGACAGAATCTATCTGTCTGAACTGCTGGAAGAGCAAGGCCCGCCGGGTCCCGCATGTTTTGGACCCCGGATCATGAAGCAGGCACCTGTGCCGAATTTCCAGTTGCCTCGGGGTGCCAAGACCTATGACGGCAGCACCAAGCCGGAGGACTGGCTGACAGATTATGTCACCGCTGTGCACATTGCCGGCGGAAGTCGCAGATGGGCGGTGCGGTATGTACCGCAAATGCTTGAAGGACCAGCCCGAATCTGGCTGAATAACCTGGAGGAGAATAGTATTGACTGCTGGCTTGACTTCTCTGATGCTTTTGTCAGTAACTTCTCCAGTACCTACAAGAGGCCGAATCGACCTCAGCAGCTGTCCATGTGTCGGCAGCGAGAAGACGAAACCGACCGGGAATATCTAACCCGGTGGAGCACGATCCGGAACTCCTGTGAAGGAGTGATTGAGTCACAAGCCATTGCCTGGTTTGCGCAAGGATGCCGACATGGCTCCATGCTGTGGCAGAGACTCCAGAGGGAGATGCCGGCCACCTTGGCCGAGACAATGTCAATTGCTGACAGTTATGCGCTTGGTGATCCGACACAGCCCTTACTGGCCCCGGTCGACAGAGACAGATCGGGTCGGCGAGGTGATCGCTCGGATTACCGAGGAAAGAGAAGGGAAGAGAGGCCGGATTACCGGTACGGGTCAGACCAGGTTGCTGCCATCGACCAAGATCAGACAGGTGCCGGCAGCAGCCAGAGGCAAAAGAATGACGGTCCAGCATGGGGCCAGAACTCGGAAGGAAGGAGGCCGTGGGACGGCGAAAAAAGACCATGGAATGGCGAGAGGAAGCCGTGGAACGGCGACAAGAGGCAGTGGGCTAGCCCCAGCGGGACGATGCCGAATGATCCCTGCAGCTACCACACCAAGCACCCCAGCAGACCGGCTCAGCACTCAAACCGGAACTGCAGCCGGAACAGGCGCCCGCAGGAGAACACCGGCCCGGCAACTCGACCCGCATCACTCACGGGTGCGAACGCTATCCCGGTGAACGCCCAGACAAGGCCTGAAGATGTCAACCAAGTGGCCAACATGGCCAACACCAACAACAACTCCAACTACCCCGGCAGCAACGCTGGCCCGAGTCGGCAAAATCAGTACCGAGAGGCTCACCAGAGTTACATGGTCTTTGTGACCGAGCCCAATGACAAGCAGAGTCAGCACAGGCGAGCGATGGAAGTAAATGCCGTTATGCCGGCAGTGCCGAAATTCATGTACTGGTCCGAGGATGAGATCAGCTGGAGCATCAGGGACCATCCAAGGGTCATGCCCAACCCAGGAGGTTATGCTCTAGTGGTGGATCCGACATTCGTCGGGCCCAGCATCAATGTCAGGTTTTCCCGGGTCCTCGTTGATAACGGGAGCAGCATCAACATCATGTACCGGGATACCATGGTGAAACTCGGCATAACCGAGAATATGATGCAGCCCAGCCGAACCACCTTTCACGGCATTGTGCCCGGTGTATCGCATGCACCCATGGGCACGATTTGGGTTGATGTCGCCTTTGGTGACAAAAGCAACTGCCGGACTGAGAGTCTGCTGTTCGAGGTCGTGGATCTCGAGAGCCCGTATCATGCTTTACTCGGCAGACCGGCACTCGCCAAGTTCATGGCGTCTACTCATGTGGCATACCTGAAGATGAAGCTTCCGGGTCCAAATGGTGTCATTACCATCTCGGGAGACTACAAGCGTTCCATGGAGTGCGCCTCAGCCGGGTCATCCCTGGCCGAATCACTGGTGATCGCCGCCGAGAAAAGGAGAATCCATGAGGTGGTGGCTTTGGCCCAGGCATCTCAACTCGGTATGCCGAGTGCGGCTAACCCGCAGCAATCTGCAACCTTCCAGGCGGCGAAGGAATCGAAGAAGGTCGGCATCGACGAGGCTAACCCGGAACGCTCCGTCATCATCGGTGCCGGGTTGGACAAGAAATAGGAAAGCGAGCTCATCAACTTCCTCCGTGAGAATCGGGATATCTTTGCATGGTCCAGTCAGGACTTGCTGGGTGTTCCGAGGGAGTTGGCTGAGCACTCTTTGCATGTCAGGCCAGATGCTAGGCCTGTGAAGCAACCGACTCGGCGTCTCGCCGAAGAAAGAAGGAAGGCGGTGGGTGACGAGTTAGCCAAGTTACTCGCGTCGAATGCCGTCGTGGAAGTGAAATACCCGGACTGGTTAGCTAACCCGGTCCTGGTAGAGAAAAAGAAGGAAGAACTGGATGCACCTACTGTCTGGCGCATGTGTATCGACTACACCCACCTGAACAAGGCTTGTCCGAAAGACCCGTTCCCGTTGCCTCGGATCGATCAGGTGATCGACTCCACGGCCGGATGTCAGTTGTTGTCTTTTGTGGATGCCTACTCTGGTTTTCACCAGATCCCGTTAAACCCGGATGATCAAATAAAAACTGCTTTTATCACCCCGTACGGGGCTTATTGCTATCGTGTCATGTGTTTTGGTTTGAGAAATGCCGGCGCTACGTATCAGCGCTGTATGCAGAAATGTTTGCATGATCAGATAGGAAAAAACGTGCAAGTATATGTCGACGACATAGTCATAAAAACAAAAGAAAAGCATACTCTGTTAGATGATCTCAGAGAAACATTCGCAAACCTGCGAAAATTCCGACTAAAACTTAATCCGGATAAATGTACATTCGGTGTGCCGGCGGGCAAATTACTCGGTTTCCTCGTGTCAAGCCGAGGTATCGAGGCAAATCCGACTAAAATCCGGGCAATAGAAAATATGAGGCTACCGAGATGCCTCCGAGATGTCCAAAAATTCACGGGTTGCCTGGCCTCCCTGAGTCGGTTCCTAGGTCGGTTGGGAGAAAGGGCTCTACCTTTGTACCAGCTAATGAAAAAATCTGATAGATTTAGCTGGACTCCGCAAGCGGACTCGGCATTTCATGAGTTGAAAAAGGTGTTGGCCACTGCGCCGATACTGGCTTCGCCGTTACCAAGAGAGCCCATGTTGCTTTACATCGCAGCCACCAATCGTGTGGTCAGTGTCGTTGTGGTAGTAGAAAGAGAAGAAGGGGGAACCACCGTGCAGAGGCCGGTGTATTACCTGAGTGAGGTGCTCTCCACCTCAAAACAAAATTATCCACACTACCAGAAGATGACCTATGGTGTGTACCTGGCGGCCAAGAAATTGAAGCATTACTTCCAGGAGCACCCGATAACCGTGGTGAGTGCAGCTCCTATCTCGGAAATCATTGGCAACCGAGACGCAAGTGGCCGAGTAGCCAAGTGGGCTATCGAGTTGGCGGCATATGCGCCGCAGTACGCGAGAAGAGATACCATCAAGTCTCAAGCGGTGGCCGAGTTTCTTGTGGACTGGGCCGAGATGGAATATGAACCATCTCTGCCGGATCCCAATTACTGGAGGATGCACTTTGACGGGTCCAAGGTAAAAGAAGGCCTGGGTGCCGGCGTGGTTCTCACCTCACCAAAGCGAGACCAGTTGAAATATGTGCTGCAAGTTCATTTCGCGGCATCCAACAATGTAGCCGAGTATGAGGCATTGATCCACGGACTCAAGGTGGCCAAGGAAATCGGGATTCGCCGAATAATCTGTTATGGTGACTCGGATTTGGTGATTCAGCAGACCTCGGGCAACTGGGACGCCCTGGATGCCAACATGGCGGCATACCGGTTCCATGTCCAAAAGATCTCGGGGTTCTTTGATGGCTGCGAGTTCAATCACATCCGGCGGACCGAGAATGAAAGTGCAGACATGCTGTCCAAGATTGGATCATACCGACAGGCCATTCCACCCGGAGTGTCTCTGGAGCATCTTCACAAGCCATCAATTAAGCCTTCACCCGAGTCAGACTCAATATTCATCCCGGGTAATCCAGAATCCGATGTCGTCCCGATGGACGTTGACGTCGGGAGCAAGCCGCTGAACCCGGGGACTGCGCCGCAGGACTCGGGGACTGCTCTGCAGGACCCGGGGACTCCCATGGATGTCTCGTGTGTTATGTCGGACTCAAGAGCAGAGTTGGAAAATTGGAAAGCTGCTTGGCGGAACTCGGGAATCCTTTGGGAAGACTCGGGGACTCGTCAGCCTATGTCGGGTGTCGTTATGTCGGTTGAAGTCATGGAGGTCGATGAGCCTGAACTCGGAACTCGTCCGGTACCGACATGGGCCCAACCCATCATGACATTTATGTTAGATGGCACCCTACCGAGTGATGAGATCTCGGCCAGGCAGATACAGAGACGATCCAAGTCTTTCACCATCATCAACCGAGAGTTATACAAGAGAAGTGTGACCACCGTTCTCCAGCGGTGTGTCGAACCAGAAGAAGGAGAAAAGATTCTCCGAGATATCCATCAGGGAGAATGCGGTCATCACGCTTCTTCCCGAGCCATTGTGGCCAAAGCATTCCGATATGGGTTTTACTGGCCGAGTGCTCTGCAGCAGGCAGAGGATATAGTCCGGAAGTGTGAAGGATGTCAGAGATTTGCAAACAAGATTCACATGCCGGCCTCGGCACTCAAAACTATTCCCATCACTTGGCCATTTGCAGTGTGGTGTTTGGACATGGTGGGACCGTTCAAGCCAGCCCGAGGTAACATGACTCACATCCTGGTGATGGTGGACAAGTTCACCAAGTGGATCGAGGTGAAACCAATAAGAAAGTGTGATGGCCGTACAGCGGTGTCGTTCTTAAAGGATATTATCCTAAGATATGGGCACCCACACAGCATCATCACTGATAACGGCACAAATTTCGCCGAGGGAGACTTTGCTCGGTTTTGCCAAGAAAAGAGAATCCGACTCGACCTGGCATCGGTCGCCCATCCGCAATCGAATGGGCAAGTGGAAAGATCAAACGCTCTGGTCTTATCCGGTATAAAACCCCGGCTAATCGAGCCACTGTTACGTGCTCCGGGGTGTTGGCTGGACGAGATCCCGGCCGTACTATGGAGTCTACGGACTACACCGAATCGCTCGACCGGCTATACGCCATTCTTCCTGGTCTACGGAGCAGAGGCAGTTCTGCCAACCGACATAGAGCACGACTCGCCGAGAGTTGCTTTATATACCGAGTCAGAGGCAAGAGAAGCCCGAGAAAACGATGTCGACTTGCTTGAGGAAGCACGAGAGTTGGCGTTGTCCAAGTCAGCGATATATCAGCAAAATCTCCGACGTTACCACAGTCGGAAAGTGAATCCTCGCAAGTTCCGAGAAGGAGACCTCGTGCTTAGGCTTGTGCAGCGTACGGCCGGGATGCACAAGCTATCACCTCCGTGGGAGGGACCGTTTATCGTGAGCAAAGCTTTGAGCAATGATGCCTACTATCTTATAGATGCTCAGAAACAGGTGAAGAACAGATGGATCGATCCGGGGAGGAGACCAAACGCCCTTGGAATGTAGCTCTTCTCCGCCCCTTCTACTCTTAAGGACCTACTGTATGTATCTCGAAACTAAGAAATGAAATGTCGGCACCCCGAGAAGTGACTCGGGGACTGCCTTGTTGAACAAATCTGTGTTTTATCCTTGTATTTATTTCCTTATGTCGGATGGCTCTAAAAACCGTATCACCATGTTTGTAAGTATTGTGTGCTGTGTTCTTGTGATCTTGTGACTCGACTGCCTGACACCGAGAAAGGTAGGCAAGAGCAAAGGTCACCAGGCGCAGTACACAAGAAAACCGACTCGGGGACTCGGTCCAGGAGCGATTCGGTTTCCTTTTTTAGATAATGTGTTCGTGTTGAATGGCTCTAAAAACTGTGTCGCCGTATTGGTAAGTATTGTATGCCGTACTGGTGATCTTGTGACTCGACTGCCTGACACCGAAAAAGGTAGGCAAGAGCAAAGGTTACTCGGTGCAGTAAACAAGAAAACCGACTCGGGGACTCGGTCCAGGAGCGATTCGGTTTCCTTTTAAATATCTTTATGTCGGATGGCCTTGGCTATTTGCCCAAGTTTCTAAGTACTGTATGCTGTACAACGGTCGTTTTGTGACTCGACTGCCTGACACCAAGAATGGTAGGCAAGAGCAGAGATGGCAGAAGTATAGTAAACAAGAAATTGAACTCGGGGACTCGGTTCAATGTGATCCGGCACGCGGCTAAACTTGTTAAAACTTGCAAAGTAAAAAAGGTCAAGTAGCAACCATAAGAAAGTGCAAGGTATATATTACATCTGCACCCGGCATTCCGGGGATTTAACGAATTTTCTTAAAAAGTTTAAGCAGCAGCGTCCGAGGCCTTTCGGGCAGAAGGAGAGGCTGGAGTCTCGGTGGCGGTTTCCTCGGCGTTGGACCCGGTAGCAGTGCCGGTGGCTGACTCGGGCGGAGCGTCTACCTCGATTTCTTCGTCGACGGCCTCGTCTTCGTCCTCTCCTTCGTCTCCCTCATCCGGGATTTCCTCGGATTGGGGAACCCGGTCGCCAGCGACAAAGGAGTGCACCGGGGCATACTGGATAAGCGCATGGGCAAATTCCTGGCGACGCCGAATGAGATCCGGGTCAGTGAGCCACTTTGACCCGTCGCGCAGAGTCTGGAGCTTGTCGAGATCGAGCCCTTCGTACCAAGATAGCACGTACATCATCGCTTCATCCGCTCCGACTCGGGCGGCGGACGAACGCCAATCGTCGAGTCTTGCCTCGGAAGCCAGCAGGCACTTGGCCAGTTCATCTACAACTGCAGGGGCTTCACTCCCGGGCCAGAGGACGTTGTAAGCTCGGATTGCGGCGGTGAGGAGGTTCATCCCGATAGCCCTCATGGGAACCAAGCGAGCCTTCAGCGCCGCCAAGTGGGCATCCATATCCCAGTCGGCCGAGATAGGGCCCCCTTGGATCTTCTCGAACCGTTGCTCGGCAGCGCCCTTGTCCGCGGCAGCCTTGGTATGGGGGAAGCGCTCTGAGTAAGGAATGGCTAACGCCAGAACGTGTTATTTGAGATGAAGAAAGATGAAAGAAGGAATGAAGGCAGAGGGGAAGAGAGCTTACTGTCCATCTCGGAGTTTATCTTGGAGATGTTCACCAGCCACTGTGCGATCTTGGCTTGCAGAGTTTGAAGCTCGCTCCTGGCCGAGGTAGCCTCAGACTTAGATTCGGCAAGCGACTCCTGGAGTTTCCGGGTTTCCTCGACTCGGAGCCGCTTTTCCTCGGTAGCGCTCTTCTCCGACTCGGCGGCCTGACTCCGAGTTAGCTCCAGTTCGGCCTTCAGCCGGGATATCTCCTCCTGATTTTTCTGCAGCTCGGCCTGGTGAGCAAGCTCGCGCTCCTTATGTGCGGCTGTGCCGAGGTAGCAAGTGTTAGAAGGAGCAGACTGAAGCAAGTGTAAATTGAAAGGGCAAAGTATGGCTTACACTCGGTTTCCGAGATCCGTTTCTCCAGGCCTTCAACCTTGAGCGCCGAGTCAGCTATTTGGTCCAGCTTGGCTCGCAGCAACTTATGCTTATCAGAGAGGCTTTTGTGGGCCAGCAGAAGTTTGCGGTGCACCTGCGTGCGCTTGGTCATGCAGATCTGAAAGGAAGAAATATTAATGTTATTGATAAAGATTCAGCCCGAGTTATCTTTACTCAGCCGAGTTTCAGTCACTCGACCCGAATCTCGGGGACTGGGGATGGATAACATATGAATTAAAGAAGGACAAACCGAGTTATATTTACTCGGCGTAGCTTACCGCGGCTGCTTGGTCGGCGGCGAAAAGGGCAGACTTTACTGCGGCCATCTTTTGGCCAACCAGACTCGGACTCGCCGAATGTTCTGAGAGGATTTGGCTCGCGGGTGGCCTCGAGCTCACTTCGCCCATGTCGGCGGCGTTCCACTCCGTGTTATAGTGCTCGAGGGAGCCAAGGCTTTTGCCGCTGTCGGTTCGCACCGGGGCGTGCACCCAGTCAGTGGTATAAGTGCTGGTTAATAAAACTGGGGGTGTCCCGCGGCTCGCCGGCACCACCAGCTGTCGCTCCGGATTAGCCGACACCGTCGTCACCAGTGCCTTTCCGGTTGTTACCCCAGTTGCAGGAACTGGAGCCTTGGACGTTTGTGTCGGTGGCTGCGGAGGTGCCGGTGCTGGTGTTGGCTTGGCCGTCGTTTGTGTCGGTGGCGGTGTCGGCTTGGCCAAGGATGTCGATGCGGATTTCGACTTAGACGGCGACGGCCGTGGTGGTGGTGTCGGAGCGGGCTGTTGTTGTTGCTGTTGTGTCGGTTGCTGTTGCTGTTGCTGCTGTTGCTGTTGTGGCTGTTGCTGTTGCTGTTGCTGCTGCTGTTGCTGTTGCTGCTGCTGTTGCTGTTGCTGCGGCTGTGACTGTTGCGGTTGTGGCGGTTCTTGCTGCGGCTGACTCGGTTGGGCCGAATCTTCCGCCGCAGTCTTCTCTGTCTCGGAGCCCGACGTGCTGGCCCCGAGATTCGTGGATGTGTCGGTCGTTACCGACTCGGCCTCTCTGGCCCCGGATCCCGGAGCAGTTGGAGGCGCTACCGGGCTGGTCCGTGGCGGACTCGGCAGCCTCGTGTCGTCCGGCCGAGGTGGAGTCGGAGTCCTGACAGGATCCGAGTCAGTGGGCTCGGTTGGGATCTCCAGAGGAGCGGAGCTGCAAGGCAAAGAAGTAAAAGGTATCGTCAGAAGGAGAAGACCGTGGCAAGCATGTGAAGGTTATGTCGGTGAAAGGGGAGTCTTACCCCTTAGTGACTGGGCGCTCGCGGCGCTTCGCCGTAGGCTTGTTCCCCGCAGTCTTTACCCGCCGCTGCTTCTTCGCGGGAGCGCCGGATGTCCCGGCACCGGCGGTTGCTGCTGCTGGGCGTTTCCGAACTGCGCCCTTGGATCCCACGGCGAGGGGCGCCACCTCGAGCACCTGGTCGTCCGCGTCAGCTGGGGGCGAGCACACCGGGTAAGCAGACGAAATCGGGAGAGGATCATGTACCTCTAGCATTTGACAGTCGTCATCATCATCATCTGACCATTCTCGGACGCGAGCCTTACCGGTGACAGGAACTGTGCCGACATCAGGGATCGGCATGTTGTCGTCGTTATCCGGGTCCACCGAGTCAGCTTCGACTCGGTCTGGACCCCATTTGGCAGCCGGATCCCGTCCGTCCTCCTTCTTCTGCCGCTCGAACCTCTGAACAATGGAAACAGAGAAAGATTAAGGCCGAGTATAAAAAGGGAACCGACTTAAGAATTTATGTCGGTGGGAAAGTTACGTCGGTGCAAGTTATTTACCTGGGGCGGAGGGTTGTTCCGGCTGTGAGGTTCTACTCCCCACTCCCACTCCTCCGACATCCTCGTCCGAGCTATGGCCTTGACCCGCTGCCGGATCTGGGCCTTGGTCAGCTCGACCGTGCTTGTCCGAGTCGGGTCAAGAGGGCCACTCATGTGGCAGATCTTGTGGACTCGGCGCTGAAGGGGTGAGACTCGGCGGCTTATGAATGTCGCCAACAGATCATCGGCAGTTAACCCTTCAGCTCGGAGCTGTCCCACGACTTCGTGGATCTGGTTGACCTCGGTCTCTTGGTCGGTCGGATTGTATCCCCAGTTGAGTTGCCTTGTGGGGGGGCCGATGACGAAATCCGGCAGGTTGATCTTGTCGACGTCGGTCGAGTTCTTCACGTAGAAGAAGGAGCGCTGCCACTTCCGGCATGACTCCAGGCCGTTGATTCGGGGGAAGATTGAGTTGCGCCGAGGTGTGACGGTGGCGGCCCCGCACTGGGTCATCATCTTTGGAGCGTCCGGGTCGGCGGGATTCGGAATAACTTGCTTCCGGAATCCGAAGTACTTGGACCATGCGCGGACGCTGGCCTTGAGACCGAGATAACCCTCGGTGAAGGAAGCGAAGGAGGATAAGGTGGTGATGGCGTTGGCCGGTAAGTGGTGAGGTTGGAGGCCGAAACTGTCGAGGAAGTTCCGGAAAAATACACTGGCGGGTAGTCCGAATCCCCGCTCAAAGTGCGCGACGAAGACGACTCGTTCGCCCTCCTGGAGACTCGGCGTGGTCTCGGTGCCGGGCATTCGGCACTCCACCCCGGGCGGGATCCGTCGAGTCCGGACTAGCCAGTCGATCTCGGCTCGTCCGACATCAGAGCCTTCCCAGGAGGCCCGAGTAGATCCCTCCACGGTGGTCTCCTCCACCGAATCAATCACCTCGAGGGCGGCGTCGTCCGACATCTTGGTGGGAGATGACCGAGATCTGCAAAGAAAGTGTTCACCGGCGGTGAGCAAGATGTGCCATAATGCAAACGGAAAGAAAAGAGGAAAATATGCGAAAGGGCGAACAAATGCTAGATCTAAAGGAGAGGAAGAGAGGAAGGAAAGAAGCGCCGTGGCGGCTAACCCGCCGGCGGCGCACCGCGACCGCGGCCGCAAAGTCACCGGCGGCGCGCGATGCGTCGCCGCGGTGAAGAACAAAAAGAAGAACAGGACGAAGAAATAGAGGAAGAAGAAGGAGAGAGAGAAAAGGAAGAACGTACCGCTGTGATGTGCTGGTGCAGCGGCGGCGAAGGATGCAACTGCGGCGTCCTGCGCGTCGTGCGGCGGCGGCTCGCCGGCGTGCGTGAATCCGTGCGGGGGCGACGGGCTCTGTGCTCAGAGTGCGCCGGAGAGCGGGAAGAACAAGGAGGCAAGAAAGAGGATGAATGGGCGCGTAGGGGAGAACCGTACCCCTCCTTGCTATTTAAGGGCGGCGGAGGAGATCGTGCGTGCGGAAGTTACTGCGCACGATTTCGTAACGGGCGAGGGGTTACCACCCCACGATCTGCGGCACGATTCCCGATGCGGTTTAACCGCCGCACGATCGGCCACACGGGAGGCCACAGGAGGCCAACGGTCCGGGGCCGATACACGCGATCGGGCGAGACCCGAGGAGACGCACGCGCGGTCAAAGCTGTACTCAAGTGCTTACGTGGGCACAGTGGCCAAGACGACCGACGTCGCACAGGTGGCACGCATGCCTGTGGCACGTCTATCCGTGCACGGTGACCGAGGCGTCGGGCAGAGATGCTCTGCCACGTAAGGAACCGACGACTCGGAGGAGGCATATGGTTTTGTCCCGTAAGTCGGAATGATCCGGCATAAGATGAGAAATTAAGTTGAGATACATGGTGTTTTCCGACATATGATTTTCGCCGGCATATGTTATGTCGGAGATCGGTTAAGGATGCTGGTTTTTCGGGTAAACCTGCCGTGGCCCTTCATCCGAGGCTGCAGGACCGCGCCAGCTTCGGGGACTAATGTCGGGGGGCAACCCCCGAATAGGGGCAAGATGCCGATATAAGTGTTGACTCGGAATTGACCGGATCACTGGAACCGACATAACTGTACCGGCTGACTCGGAGCTGCCGGGTCATGGCTAAACCGACATATGGTTATGTCGGATCATGTACGTTATATGTCGGATTGTACTTTGTTCTTCTTTTGTGCAGGGCAGGCGAAACCGAGTTACTTGGAATTCGGCATGCCTGTGCCGAATAAAGAAGCTTACTCGGGCCGTGGTCAAGGGGCAGGTCTTGTCCCTACAATCACGGGTCAGGACGCGGAGCCACTTGCATGATGGGACGAGGCCACTTGACCAGAGTGACTGACCTCCATGCCGCTGACCGAAGCGGGTACCAGGGAGCAGTGTCTCGGAGGAGACAGATGGGACGTGCCACGGCGCGGTGACGGAAGCGGTCAGAGGACCGGGCGTGGCTACAGTCCGGATTACGCCAGCACTGATGTCAGCCCTAACTTGTGCCCTGGGCTTCCCTTTATAAGGAGCACCAGGGGCTCCTCTTACAGGGACGCCCGCATGCACGCTCAAACCCTTGCTCATTTCCTTAGTAACTAGGAAAGAGAGCCAGAGAACAACGCCGAGACTCGGTAGGAGCTTGGAACTTGCTGTTCGTTGCATATAGCTCAAGGAGCAGCTTGTAATACCGTGGTAATCCAGTTATATCGATCATATAGGCAGGAGTAGGGGTGTTATCTCCTCACGAGAGCCCCGAACCTGGGTAAAATCGTGTGTGTGTGTGTGAGTTGTGCTCTTCGCGTGCGTGTTCGTGTGCGCAAACCCTCCCCGGGTGCCTCCAGCGTCCATCGGCCCCACAAATCAAGCCATTTATGGCATCTGCCGTGACACCCACCACGACNGCTCGTTCTTCATCACGTAGAGCTCAAGGAGCAAGCTTGTAAATCAGTGATAGTCCATATATATCGATCATATAGGCAGGAGTAGGGGTGTTATCTCCTCACGAGAGCCCCGAACCTGGGTAAAACCGTGTGTGTGTTTGAGTTGTGTTCTTCGTGTGCGTGTTCGTGTGCGCAAGCCCTCCCCGGGTGCCTCCAGCGTCCATCGGCCCCACACTTCAAGCCATCCTATGGCATCTGCCGTGACACCACCACGACAGTTGGCGCCCACCGTGGGGCCAGCAGCGGCGCTGGCTGGAGTTTACATCCGGACGGGCTCTATCATCGCGTCGGGTGACCGTGTGGTCTGTGGCCTTGTCCACAGATTCGGCTCCCTCAACGTCATCACCGACAACGCAGGCTGTTTCGGCAGCAGGCCACTGCCCCGGAACGGATGCCTCATCGACTTCGGCGCGCTCACGGTCTACGTCGCCACCGAGGTCCCTTGCAGGTTCCCCGAAAGGGTGCAGCTGGGAGCGGATCCACCCGCAGTCTGCGCAGCTCGCGGCCGGCGTACCGCTCGCCCCGCCAGTTGCGTGGAAGTCATGATGACTGCCCCGGGTGTCGGTGTCGGCAAAGCCATGGCGGGCGAGGCTGACCCCGGCACTAGGTCGGCAAGAACAGGGCGTCCGCCCTTGGAGAAACCGGAGAACCGTGCGGCACAGGCCAGCACATCCAGCGTGCCGGTGACGCCGAGTCCTCTTCAGGACGCGATTCAGAAGCTGGCAACGCCAGTCGCACCGGGTGCAGATGTTGCTCTGACTCAGGCGGAGTTGGAGCAGCAGCGCCAGGAGATACTCCGAGAAGCCCAGGAGGTGGCCCGAGTCAGGCAGGAGTTCGACATATCAATGCGTGAGTATAACTCGGCTCATGGTTTCACTCCAGCAAACCAAGTTAGTCGAATCGATGAGGTGCGTGCCCGAGGTAGAGACCTTAATGCAGAGATAGCTAGAGATGGTAGAGCTAGATCTGCTAGAACTGCTAGTCATGTGTCGGCCGAGAAGCCGAGATACAGCACGCCCGGAAAGAACCTTAGGGCGGCAGAGGCAGCCATAGCCGAGTTGGCCGGTTTGACCGGTGAAGCTCGCAGTAGGCAACAGGACCGAGTCAATGAGTTGGTGGCTGTCGCTAACCGACAGAACGAGGCCTATCGCAAGGCCAACCCGGATGCGGGTGGATCTCGGTTCCTTCACTCGGATGGTGGAGCCGGAGGAGTGTCCAATGGACAAGCCTCTTCGCCGTATGTCGGCAGGAGCAGGGGCCAGAGTGTGAACTCTGGCAAGAACAAGCAGATACAAGCGTACGATCCGGCCTATGCCGGAAAGAGAGTAGCCGAGCAAGGCAATGCCGGTCGGGGAAAGTCAGGACCCGCCCAGGGCAGGCAGGAAGAGAACCAAGTTATCCCGGCGAATCAAGGTCAGCCACCTCGGTACCCGGTACCCATTCCACCTCGTCGTCAAGCGGGTGCCGGGTATGCCGAGCCGGCCGCAGACCGATATGATGATGGTTACTCGGCCATGGAGCGAGCCGGGTACACAAGATACCGAGAGTTGGCGTCTGAGGGTGCACTCGGCGCAAGGCTGGAAACTCGCCAGTTGCCGGCACACGATGTCCGGAACAAGCTGGACAGAATCTATCTGTCCGAACTGCTGGAGGAGCAAGGCCCACCGGGTCCTGCATGTTTTGGACCCCGGATCATGAAGCAGGCACCAGTGCCGAATTTCCAGCTCCCCCGGGGTGCAAAGACCTATGACGGCAGCACCAAGCCGGAGGACTGGCTGACAGACTATGTCACCGCTGTGCATATTGCCGGCGGAAGTCGCAGATGGGCAGTGCGGTATGTACCGCAAATGCTTGAAGGACCAGCCCGAATCTGGCTGAACAACCTGGAAGAGAACAGCATTGACTGCTGGCTTGACTTCTCCGATGCTTTTGTTAGCAACTTTTCCAGTACTTACAAGAGGCCGAATCGACCTCAGCAGCTGTCCATGTGTCGGCAGCGAGAAGACGAAACTGACCGGGAATATCTAACCCGGTGGAGCACGATCCGGAACTCCTGTGAAGGAGTGATTGAGTCGCAAGCCATTGCCTGGTTTGCGCAAGGATGCCGACATGGCTCCATGCTTTGGCAGAGACTCCAGAGGGAGATGCCGGCCACCTTGGCCGAGACAATGTCAATTGCCGACAGTTACGCGCTCGGTGATCCGACACAGCCCTTACTGGCCCCGGTCGACAGAGATAGATCGGGTCGGCGAGGTGATCGCTCGGATTACCGAGGAAAGAGAAGGGAAGAGAGGCCGGATTATCGGTATGGGTCAGACCAGGTTGCTGCCATCGACCAAGATCAGATGGGTGCCGGCAGCAGCCAGAGACAGAAGAATGACGGTCCAGCGTGGGGCCAGAACTCGGAAGGAAGGAGGCCGTGGGACGGCGAAAAAAGACCGTGGAATGGCGAGAGAAAGCCGTGGAATGGCGACAAGAGGCAGTGGGCTAGCCCCAGTGGGACGATGCCGAATGATCCCTGCAGCTACCACACCAAGCACCCCAACAGACCGGCTCAGCACTCAAACCGGAACTGCAGCCGGAACAGGCGCCCGCAGGAGAACACCGGCCCGGCAACTCGACCCGCATCACTCACGGGTGCGAACGCTATCCCGGTGAATGACCAGGCAAGGCCTGAAGATGTCAACCAAGTGGCCAACACCAACAACAACTCCAACTACCCCGGCAGCAACGCTGGCCCGAGTCGGCAAAATCAATACCGAGAACCTCACCAGAGTTACATGGTCTTTGTGACCGAGCCCAACGACAAGCAGAGTCAGCACAGGCGTGCGATGGAGGTAAACGCCGTTATGCCGGCGGTGCCGAAATTCATGTACTGGTCCGAGGATGAGATCAGCTGGAGCGTCAGGGACCATCCAAGGGTCATGCCCAACCCAGGAGGTTATGTTCTAGTGGTGGATCCGACATTCGTCGGGCCTAGCATCAATGTCAGGTTTTCCCGGGTCCTCGTTGATAACGGGAGCAGCATCAACATCATGTACCGGGATACCATGGTGAAACTCGGCATAACCGAGAATATGATGCAGCCCAGCCGAACCACCTTTCACGGCATCGTGCCGGGTGTTTCACATGCACCCATGGGCACGATTTGGGTTGATGTCGCCTTCGGTGACAAAAGCAACTGCCGGACTGAGAGTCTGCTGTTCGAGGTCGTGGATCTCGAGAGCCCGTATCATGCCTTACTCGGCAGGCCGGCACTCGCCAAGTTCACGGCGTCCACTCATGTGGCATACCTGAAGATGAAGCTTCCGGGTCCAAATGGTGTCATCACCATCTCGGGAGACTACAAGCGTTCCATGGAGTGCGCCTCAGCCGGGTCATCCCTGGCCGAATCACTGGTGATCGCCGCCGAGAAAAGGAGAATCCATGAGGTGGTGGCTTTGGCCCAGGCATCTCAACTCGGTATACCGAGTGCGGCTAACCCGCAGCAAACTGCAACCTTCCAGGCGGCGAAGGAATCGAAGAAGGTCGGCATCGACGAGGCTAACCCGGAACGCTCCGTCATCATCGGTGCCGGGTTGGACAAGAAATAGGAAAGCGAGCTCATCAACTTCCTCCGTGAGAATCGGGATATCTTTGCATGGTCCAGTCAGGACTTGCTGGGTGTTCCGAGGGAGTTGGCTGAGCACTCTCTGCATGTCAGGCCAGATGCTAGGCCTGTGAAGCAACCGACTCGGCGTCTCGCCGAAGAAAGAAGGAAGGCGGTGGGTGACGAGTTAGCCAAGTTACTCGCGTCAAATGCCGTCGTGGAAGTGAAATACCCGGACTGGTTGGCTAACCCGGTCCTGGTGGAGAAAAAGAAGGAAGAACCGGATGCGCCTACTGTCTGGCGCATGTGTATCGACTACACCCACTTGAACAAGGCTTGTCCGAAAGATCCGTTCCCGTTGCCTCGGATCGATCAAGTGATCGACTCCACGGCCGGATGTCAGCTGTTGTCTTTTGTGGATGCCTACTCTGGTTTTCACCAGATCCCGTTAAACCCGGATGATCAAATAAAAACTGCTTTTATCACCCCGTACGGGGCTTATTGCTATCGTGTCATGTGTTTTGGCTTGAGAAATGCCGGCGCTACGTATCAGCGCTGTATGCAGAAATGTTTGCATGATCAGATAGGAAAAAACGTGCAAGTATATGTCGACGACATAGTTATAAAAACAAAAGAAAAGCATACTCTGTTAGATGATCTCAGAGAAACATTCGCAAACCTGCGAAAATTCCGACTAAAACTTAATCCGGATAAATGTACATTCGGTGTGCCGGCAGGCAAGTTACTCGGTTTCCTCGTGTCAAGCCGAGGTATCGAGGCAAATCCGACTAAGATCCGGGCAATAGAAAATATGAGGCTACCGAGATGCCTTCGAGATGTCCAAAAATTCACGGGTTGCCTGGCTTCCCTGAGTCGGTTTCTAGGTCGGTTGGGAGAAAGGGCTCTACCTTTGTACCAGCTAATGAAAAAATCTGATAGATTTAGCTGGACTCCGCAAGCGGACTCGGCATTCCATGAGTTGAAAAAGGTGTTGGCTACTGCGCCGATGTAACAGCCCAGATTTGGTACCCTAAAATATGGGCCAAATTTTCACTTTTTATTTTCATTGCATCATGGCATACATATTTAAATTGCTAAATTAAATATTGCAAACATGGAAAACATTAAAAGGAAACAAACCCTTCCCAACACTTCCTAAAAAAATCCAACCCAAATGCAATTGCTCAAATAGGCAAAATAAAATATTCTTGAGCTTACATATTTGTCCAGGAAGTTCCAAGAATGCATTTCATAATGATTTGGGCAAAGTCAAAATTCACCAAACAATTAAATAAATTGGGACTTCAAAATTGAGTTAAACCAATTCCTATTTTTGAACCCAAGTCAAACCTTTCCAAAAATTCAAACTAAAATCATGGGGAGCTTCATAACTATATTGAGTGCCTCCATGATTAATTTCATTATTTTTGGAAATGTTTAAGAGCTCCTAATAAATGCATTGTTGCAAATTATAAAAATGATCATAATGCAACACTATGAACAAACCTGGATCTAAACTTTTAATTTGGCCTCACCAATTTTTGTGGAGCACCTAAAGGTAATTTGGAGCCCACATGAATTTTTGCAAATTTTATAAAATTGTTTTAGTGCCCCAATTAAATCACTGAAGTCTGCTGAACTAAAAAAGGAAAAACAGAAAATGGAAAAGTTCAAAAACCTGACAGGGGGCCCCCCTGTCAGCTCCCTCCTTCCCTACACTGTGGCGGCAGTGCCGCTGGCGCCATGCCGTCGCCGTGTCGTTCCCCTGCTCCCTCACGCCTTGGCCCCCCCTCTGGAGGATAAGAAGCACGATGCCGTGCTGCTCCTCCCTCTCCTCCCTCACTTTCCTTTCTCTCCCGCGGCACACCTAACCCTAGCAGCTCTTGCCGCCGCCGCCACTGCCGTCACGCACGCCAGCGATTCCGGCCATCCGAGCTCCGACCGACGGCGCCATCAGCACCGCCTTGCTGTGCTGCACCTCCCCGCCGGCTGAATCGGGCCGGGGTGCCCGAAGTCGTCACCTCCGTCCGCTCCTTCTCCGACCACGGCTGCGGCTCCGCCGAGCTCCTCGCCGCCGCTACGGTCCTCCCCGTGCCTCTCCGTCCTCGCCATCGTCTCTGGGGTGAGCTCCTGCTGCTCCCGGCCTTCTTCTCCTTCTCCTAGCCCCGCTGGACCGTCGCCTCATCGTGCTCCACCGTCCGCCGCCGCAACCCTGGTCGCCGGCGAGCCGCCGGTGACCATTTGGCCCAACCGCCGCCACCCCCCGGTTCCTCTCGGCCCCCTCTAGCTTTTGGACAACCTCCCCGCGACCAATTTCGATCGTACGCGACGAATCGATGCTCGACCGCCGCTGCCTCCCCTGTGACGTGACGAATGACGTCATCGTGTTCTTCATTTAAAATTTCAGAGAATTAACAGAGATTTAAATCCTGCAATATATTTGAATCCATAGATGCAACCTAAAGGTGTAATATATCAAAGTTGTTCACAAAATTAATCTCTATCTGTTAGTATCAATGTAGTGACCAAACAAATAATTCTTATTACTAAAATTAGTTAAATTTATAAAATGGCAGAATATGTTTGAAATTTGGAAATTGCATAACTTGAAAATTAATTATCCAAAAATCATGAGTGAGCTATCAAAATGTTTAGAATTTCATAACCTTTCCAAATATGTGTCTCATCCATGCTAATGAATTTTAAAAACATGAATTTAAATGTGAAATGCAAAGCATCTGTTAGTTATTCAAATTTGTGGAATTTAATATCTAGAATTTCACATTTCAGGAAAATGCAAATAACATGATAAAATTCTCAGCTAGATAAACTCTACTTGTTAGTGCCCTTATTTGAATTAATTGGTTAAATTAAATTGCCTTTAATTATTAAATATAAAAAGGGCAGATTTAAATTGCTATTTGGGAAATTCATAATAATTTGAATATTGATCCAAAAATTGCAAATAAGATCTCTAAATGTTCAGAGAATTAATATCTACATGTTAGTTCTGTTTTACATGTTGAAATGAATTTTCTGAATTGCTGTTTAGTTGAAATAACTAAAATGGCAGATTTTGAAATGAATTTGTAAATTCAATATCTTTTGTTTTATAACTCAGAAAATTGCAAATGATATACCAAAATGACCAGCAAATCAAATTCTATCTACCTATGTTAATATCACAGCATGCAACTAACTTTTACTTTGATGTCATTTTCGAATTGGTTAAAATGATTTCAATTGCTTAACCGTTTAAATCACTTTTTCCTCACCGTTAATCGGAAAAATGCAAACAAGGTACCAAAACGATCAGTGGGTTAATACCTATCTAATAATGTCATTTTCATGCATATTTACCTCATATTTCAGTACTGGACATTTTGGATATTCACCTAATTCACTAAGTTAAAGATGGAGTTTTGACCCGTTAATCGCAATATTTATTTTAGGGGTTCCATTTAACTTGTGGGAGATGCCCAATACCTTTCCAATGCATAATATGACCATATCATCATGATTGTGCATTGCACCTTGTATTCTTGTTATTTATTTCCTTTCTTGTGTTGTTTGTGTTTCGGTAGATTCTGGAGTCGAGGTTCCACCACAATACCTTGACAACCAGCGCGACCATCTTTACCAGCAAGGCAAGAGCTAACCTAACCTTCTTGGCATATCTCATATTACCCAAGTATTTTATCCACCATACTATTACTGCATTCGATTCTGGTGACAAGTTTTGGGTCAGTGTATATAATATCCTATCATTGCATGTTCCCTGAACCATTACCTGTTTCCCCACCTATGAACCATAGGTTGAAGTGTTGGCCTGAGATAATTCATATCTGTCGTATGTCATGCTTAGATGTGCTTAGCCATGCTTAGTCGAATGCTTAAGTTGTCCGTTGATTATTTCCATACTTGTGAATTGAATGGAATGATCGGACAGTGGTGGAGACTTGTGTGGATAATAAATTGCTAAGAAGGCTGGGATGAGTTGCCAACAAGGTCGTTGGTGTTTTGTCTCGTTCTGGCCCCTAGGTGTGAGTTCTTATCTCTTGAACCAAGACCGAGCGTGCTTCCAAAGGTGGGAGTATGGGCTCCTTACTAACCGAATAATTAGTACGGGCGTATCCAAGGGTCCTCTAGTTGCGCTTTCCATTTGCGTGTGAGTTGCAGGTGAAGATGATGATGATGTGATGATGGTGGTGTTGGTAGGAGTGGCGATGGGGCAGGGTGTTGAAATAGGCGCTGAACTTGTCCTGTCGTCACGATGACCCTTGGATAGTCTCATGCTTTGTAAAGGTTTAACCGCGCCTGCCCTGCCGGCTTTCCCCGGAAGAGAGCTAAATGATCAGGCAAGGGGTCGGACGGTACCAATGGTAAAAACAGTACACCCCTGCAGGGTTTAATCTTTTCGAAAAGCCGTGTCCGCGGTTATGGACAACTTGGGAATAGATTATGAGATCATAGATAACCTGAACCTTTAATCAAATGGCAGCTAGAGGTTGCATAATCAACGTGTGATAAAGGTTCATTTCCTCGAGGGTGATTCGAGGGAGTGCCTTGGTGGAGATAAGTGGAGTTGCTGAATATAGTAGGTTCCCTGTGAACCGAAGAGAAAAGTGTTACCCTCTTATCCCCTTATGAAAACCTTCTGATTAGACGATGCCATGAGTCCTAGTCTTCGGAAGGAAACAAAACCAGCTTTATGCAAAACAACCACTTATATAGCTTTGAAGCCTCCGTCTGCATCGGGCCTATATCGCCCTACTAATTCTTGCGAGTACGTCGTACTCAGCCTTGCTTTGTTGCTTATTATTTGTTTCAGAGGAGGACGCCACCGAACTGGAAGGTGGGTTCTACGTTGACTTCGACGAGTAGTCTGGGGTTCCCAGGTGGCAGCTTGGGACGTCATGGAACAGGCTGGCACGGGATGTTTATCTGTAGGCCTCTTAGGCCATAATTTGGATCTTGTTGTTTAGACAACTTTAATTTGCTTCCGCTTGTTGTAATGATGGGTCAGTGACCTCTGATGTGTCATTTGCTATCTTTCTCAATTATATGAGTTGAACTATGATATCTTTGTGTCGTAGAGTCTGTGATGTGCCAGTTCGTTCCACAAGTCTCGGTCTCTTTACTATACATGGAAGCGATGTCTGAGCTTATGGCATGATTGAGGTGTTGTGTGCCGATGATCCATTTCGAGCACACCTGCCAAAGTGTATTGGCCTGGGATTGGTAAACCAGTAACCCTCAATTGTGTAGCATGACCGGTTACAACGTTCCACTGGTATAGTTCTGGGGTCGGGGCGCTACAGCCGATATTGGCTTCGCCATTACCGAGAGAGCCCATGTTGCTTTAAATTGCAGCTACTAACCGAGTCGTCAGCGTCGTTGTGGTGGTTAGAACGAGAAGAAGGGGGAACCACCGTGCAGAGGCCAGGTGTATTACCTGAGTGAGGTGCTCTCCACCTCGAAACAAAATTATCCACACTACCAGAAAATAACCTATGGTGTGTACCTGGCGGCCAAGAAACTGAAGCATTACTTCCAGGAGCACCCGATAACCGTGGTGAGTGCAGCTCCTATCTCGGAAATCATCGGCAACCGAGACGCAAGTGGCCGAGTAGCCAAGTGGGCTATCGAGTTGGCGGCATATGCGCCGCAATACGCGAGAAGAGATACCATCAAGTCTCAAGCAGTGGCCGAGTTTCTTGTGGACTGGGCCGAGATGGAATATGAACCATCTCTGCCGGACTCCAATTACTGGAGGATGCACTTTGACGGGTCCAAGGTAAAAGAAGGCCTGGGTGCCGGTGTGGTTCTCACCTCGCCAAAGCGAGACCAGTTGAAATATGTGCTACAAGTTCATTTCGCGGCATCCAACAATGTAGCCGAGTATGAGGCATTGATCCACGGACTCAAGGTGGCCAAGGAAATCGGGATTCGCCGAATAATCTGTTATGGTGACTCGGACTTGGTGATTCAGCAAACCTCGGGCAACTGGGACGCCCTGGATGCCAACATGGCGGCGTACCGATTCCATGTCCAAAAGATCTCGGGCTTCTTTGATGGATGCGAGTTCAATCACATCCGGCGGACCGAGAATGAAAGTGCAGACATGCTGTCCAAGATTGGATCATACCGACAGGCCATTCCACCCGGAGTGTCTCTGGAGCATCTTCACAAGCCATCAATTAAGCCTTCACCCGAGTCAGACTCAATATTCATCCCGGGTAATCCAGAATCCGATGTCGTCCCGATGGACGTTGACGTCGGGGGCAAGCCGCTGAACCCGGGGACTGCTCCGCAGGACCCGGGGACTGCTCCGCAGGACCCGGGGACTTCCATGGATGTCGCGTGTGTTATGTCGGACTCAAGGATAGAGTTGGAAAATTGGAAAGCCGCTTGGCGAAACTCGGGAATCCTTTGGGAGGACTCGGGGACTCGTCAGCCTATGTCGGGTGTCGTCATGTCGGTTGAAGCCATGGAGGTCGATGAGCCTGAACTCGGAACTCGTCCGGTACCGACATGGGCCCAACCCATCATGACATTTATGTTGGAGGGCACCTTACCGAGTGATGAGGTCTCGGCCAGGCAGATACAGAGGCGATCCAAGTCTTTCACCATCATCAACCGAGAGTTATACAAGAGAAGCGTGACCACCGTGCTTCAGCGCTGTGTTGAGCCAGAAGAAGGAGGAAAGATCCTCCGAGATATCCATCAGGGAGAATGCGGTCATCACGCTTCTTCCCGAGCCATTGTGGCCAAAGCATTCCGATATGGGTTTTACTGGCCGAGTGCTCTGCAGCAGGCAGAGGACATAGTCCGGAAGTGTGAAGGATGTCAGAGATTTGCAAACAAGATTCACATGCCGGCCTCGGCACTCAAAACTATTCCCATCACTTGGCCATTTGCAGTGTGGTGTTTGGATATGGTGGGACCGTTAAAGCCAGCCCGAGGTAACATGACTCGCATCCTGGTGATGGTGGACAAGTTCACCAAATGGATCGAGGTGAAAGCCAATAAGAAAGTGTGATGGCCGTACAGCTGTGTCATTCTTAAAGGATATCATCCTGAGGTATGGGCACCCACACAGCATCATCACTGATAACGGCACAAATTTCGCCGAGGGAGAGTTTGCTCGGTTTTGCCAAGAAAAGAGAATCCGACTAGACCTGGCGTCGGTCGCACATCCGCAGTCGAATGGGCAAGTGGAAAGATCAAACGCTCTGGTTTTATCCGGTATAAAACCCCGGCTAATTGAGCCACTGTTACGTGCTCCGGGGTGTTGGCTGGATGAGATCCCGGCAGTACTGTGGAGTCTACGGACTACACCGAATCGCTCGACCGGCTATACGCCATTCTTCCTGGTCTACGGAGCAGAGGCAGTTCTGCCAACCGACATAGAGCACGACTCGCCGAGAGTTGCTTTATATACCGAGTCAGAGGCAAGAGAAGCCCGAGAGAACGATGTTGATTTGCTCGAGGAAGCACGAGAGTTGGCATTGTCCAAGTCAGCAATATATCAGCAGAATCTCCGACGTTACCACAGTCGGAAGGTGAATCCTCGCAAGTTCCGAGAAGGAGACCTCGTGCTTAGGCTTGTGCAGCGCACGGCCGGGATGCACAAGCTATCACCTCCGTGGGAGGGACCGTTTATCGTGAGCAAAGCTTTGAACAATGATGCCTACTATCTTATAGATGCTCAGAAACAGGTGAAGAACAGGATGGACCGATCCGGAGAGGAGAACCAAACGCCCTTGGAATGTAGCTCTCCTCCGCCCTTTCTACTCTTAAGGACCCACTGTATGTATCTCGAAACTAAGAAATGAAATGTCGGCACCCCGAGAAGTGACTCGGGGACTGCCTTGTTAAACAAATCTGTGTTTTATCCTTGTTTTTTAATTCCTTGTATCGGATGGCTCTAAAAACCGTATCACCACGTCTGTAAGTATTGTGTGCTGTGGTCCTCGTGATCTTGTGACTCGACTGCCTGACACCGAGAAAGGTAGGCAAGAGCAAAGGTTACCAGGCGCAGTACACAAGAAAACCGACTCGGGGACTCGGTCCAGGAGCGATTCGGTTTCCTTTTTTCTAAGTAATGTGTTCGTGTTGAATGGCTCTAAAAACTGTGTCGCCATGTTGGTGAGTATTGTATGCTGTACTGGTGATTTTGTGACTCGACTGCCTGACACCGAAAAAGGTAGGCAAGAGCAAAGGTTACTCGGTGCAGTAAACAAGAAAACCGACTCGGGGACTCGGTCCAGGAGCGATTCGGTTTCCTTTTAGTAACCTTATGTCGGATGGCCTTGGCTATTTTCCCAAGTTTCTAAGTACTGTATGCTGTACAACGGTCGTTTTGTGACTCGACTGCCTGACACCAAGACTGGTAGGCAAGAGCAGAGATGGCAGAAGTATAGTAAACAAGAAATTGAACTCGGGGACTCGGTTCAATGTGATCCGGCATACGGCTAAACTTGTTAAAACTTGCAAAGTAAAAAAGTCAAGTACCAACCACAAAAGGTGCAAGGTATATATTACAACTGCACCCGGCATTCCGGGGATTTAACGAATTGAGTTTTTTCTTAAAAGTTTAAGCAGCAGAGTCCGAGGCCTTTCGGGCAGAAGGAGAGGCTGGAGTCCCGGTTGCGGTTTCCTCGGCGGTGGACCCGGTAGCAGCCCCGGTGGCTGACTCGGGTGGAGCGTCTGCTGCGATCTCTTCGTCGACGGCCTCATCTTCGTCTTCTCCTTCGTCTCCTTCAACCGGGATCTCCTCGGATTGGGGAACCCGGTCGCCAGCGACAAAGGAGTGCACCGGGGCGTACTGGATAAGGGAGTGAGCAAATTCCTGGCGACGCCGAATGTGATCCGGATCAGTGAGCCACTTTGACCCGTCGCGCAGAGTCTTGAGCTTGTCGAGATCGAGCTTCTCGTACCAGGATAGCACGTACATCATCGCCTCGTCGGCGCCGACTCGGGCGGCGGATGATCGCCAGTCATCAAGCCTTGCCTCGGAGGCCAGCAGGCACGTGGCCAGCTCATCAACAACCAGAGGGGCTTCACTCCCGGGCCAGAGAACGTTGTAAGCTCGGATAGCAGCAGTGAGGAGGTTCATCCCGATTAATCTCATCGGCCCCAAGCGAGCCTTCAGAGCCACCAAGTGGGCATCCATATCCCACTCGGCCGAGATAGGGCCACCTAGGATCTTCTCGAACCGGTGCTCGTTCGCGCTCTTGTCCGCGGCGGCCTTGGTGTGTGGGAAGCGTTCTGAGTAGGGAATGGCTGGCGCCGAAATAAGTTACAGATGAAGAAAGATGAAAGAAGGAATAAAGGCAGAAGGGAAGAGAGCTCACTGTCCATCTCGGAGTTTATCTTGGAGATGTCCACCAGCCACTGTGCGATCTTGGCCTGCAAAGTTTGAAGCTCGCTCTTGGCCGAGGTAGCCTCAGACTTGGATTCGGCAAGCGACTCCTGGAGTTTCCGGGTTTCCTCGACTCGGATCCGCTTTTCCTCGGTAGCGCTCTTTTCCGACTCGGCGGCTCGACTCCGAGTTAGCTCCAGCTCGGCCTTCAGCCGGGATATCTCCTCCTGATTTTTCTTTAGCTCGGCCTGGTGAGCAAGCTCGCGCTCCTTATGTGCGGCTGTGCCGAGGTAGCAAGTGTTAGAATGAGCAGATTGATGCAAGTGCAAATTGAAAGGGCAAGGTGTGGCTTACACTCGGTTTCCGAGATCCGTTTCTCCAAGCCTTCAACCTTGAGCGCCGAGTCAGCTACTTGGTCCAGCTTGGCTCGCAGCAACTTATGTTTATCGGAGAGGCTTTTGTGGGCCAGCAGAAGCTTGCGGTGCACATGCGTGCGCTTGGTCATACAAATCTAAAAAGAAGAGATATTAATATTATTGATAAAGATTCAGCCCGAGTTATCTTTACTCAGCCGAGTTTCAGTCACTCGACCCGAATCTCGGGGACTGGGGATGGATAATATATAATTAAAGGAAAATAAACCGAGTTATATTTACTTGGTATAGCTTACCGCGGCTGCTTGGTCGGCGGCGAAAAGGGCAGATTTTACTGCGGCCATCTTTTGGCCAACCAGACTCGGATTCACCGGATGCTCTAAGAGGATTTGGCTCGCGGGTGGCTTCGAGCTCACTTCGCCCATGTCGGCGGCGTTCCACTCCGTGTTGTAGTGCTCGAGGGAGCCCAGGCTTTTTCCGCTGTCGGTTCGCACCGGGGCATGCACCCAGTCAGTGGTATGTGTACTGGTTAATAATACTGGGGGTGTCCCGCGGCTCGCTGGCACCACCAGCTGTCGTTCCGGATTAGCCGACACCGTCGTCACCAGTGCCTTTCCGGTTGTTTCCCCAGTTGCAGGAACTGGAGCCTTGGATGTTTGTGGCCGTGGCTGCGGTTGTGCCGGTGCCGGCGTTGGCTTGGCCGTCGGTTGTGTCGGTGGAGGTGTTGGCTTGGCCGTGGATGTCGATGTGGATTTCGACTTAGACGGCGATGGCCGTGGTGGTTGTGTCGGAGCGGGCTGTGGCTGCGGTCGCGGCGGCTGTGGCTGTTGCTGTTGTGGCTGTTGCTGTTGCTGTTGCTGTTGCTGTTGCTGTTGCTGCTGCTGTTGCTGTTGCTGCTGCTGTGGCTGTTGCGGTTGTGGCGGTTCTTGCTGCGGCTGACTCGGATGGGCCGAATCTTCTGGAGCCGCAGTCTTCTCTGTTTCGGGGGCCGACGTGCTGGCCCCGAGATTCTTGGATATGTCGGTCGTCACCGACTCGGTGTCTCCGGTCCCGGATCCCGGAGCCATTGGAGGCACTATCGGGCTGGTCCGTGGCGGACTCGGCAGTCTTGTGTCGTCCGGCCGAGGCGGTGTCGGAGTCCTGACAGGATCCGAGTCAGTGGGCTCGGTTGGAATCTCCAGAGGAGCGGAGCTGCAAGGCAAAGAAGTAAAAGGTATCGTCAGAAGAAGAAACTGTGGTCAAGCATATAAAGGTTATGCCGGCAAAAAGGAGTCTTACCCCTTGGTGACTGGGCGCTCGCGGCGCTTCGCCGCAGTCTTTACCCGCCGTTGCTTCTTCGCGGGAGCGCCGGATGTTTCGGTACCGGCGGTCGCGGCTGCCGGGCGTTTCCGAACTGCGCCCTTGGATCCCACGGCGAGGGGCTCCACCTCGAGCACCTGATCGTCCGCGTCAGCTGGGGGCGAGCACACCGGGTAAGCAAACGAAACCGGGAGAGGATCTTCTACCTCTAGAATCCGACAGTCGTCATCATCATCATCTGACCAATCTCGGACACGAGCCTTACCGGTAACAGGAACTGTGCCGACATCAGGGATCGGCATGTTGTCTTCGTTATCCGGGTCCACCGAGTCAGCTTCGACCCGGTCTGGACCCCATTTGGCAGCCGGATCCCGTCCGTCCTCCTTCTTTTGCCGCTCGAATCTCTGAACAATGGAAACGGAGAAAGATTAAGGCCAAGTATAAAAAGGGAACCGACTTAAGAGTTTATATCGGCAGGGAAAGATACGTCGGTGCAAGTTATTTACCTGGGGCGGAAGGTTGTTCCGGCTGTAAGGTTCAATTCCCCACTCCCACTCCTCCGTCATCCTCGTCCGAGCTATGGCCTTGACCCGCTGCCGGATCTGGGCCTTGGTCAGCTCGACCGTGCTTGTCCGAGTCGGGTCAAGAGGGCCACTCATGTGGCAAATCTTGTGGACTCGGCGCTGAAGAGGTGAGACCCGGCGGCTGATGAATGTCGCCAACAGATCGTCGGCAGTTAACCCTTCTGCTCGG
This sequence comes from Puccinellia tenuiflora, assembly GCA_012064385.1. Taxonomy (NCBI): domain Eukaryota; kingdom Viridiplantae; phylum Streptophyta; class Magnoliopsida; order Poales; family Poaceae; genus Puccinellia; species Puccinellia tenuiflora. Next base: position 205,856 of record QRDG01002061.1, read on the forward strand.
AGCTGTCCCACGACTTCGTGGATCTGGTTGACCTCGGCCTCTTTGTCGGTTGGATTGTACCCCCAGTTGAGCTGCGCTGTGGGGGGGGCCGATGACGAAATCCGACAAGTTGATCTTGTCGAAATCGGTCGAGTTCTTCACGTAGAAGAAGGAGCGCTGCCATTTCCGGCATGACTCCAGGCCGTTGATCCGGGGGAAGATGGAGCCGCGCCGAGGCGTGACCGTGGCGGCCCCACACTGGGTCATCACCTTGGGAGCTGTCGGGTCGGCAGGATTCGGAATGACTTGCTTCCGGAATCCGAAGTACTTGGACCATGCGCGGACGCTGGCCTTGAGACCGAGATAACCCTCGGTGAAGGAAGCAAAGGAAGATAAGGTGGTGATGGCGTTGGCCGGTAAGTGGTGAGGCTGGAGACCGAAACTGTCGAGGAAGTTTCGGAAGAACACACTGGCGGGTAATCCGAATCCCCGCTCGAAGTGCGCGACGAAGACGACTCGTTCGCCCTCCTTGAGACTCGGCGTGGTCTCGGTGCCGGGCATTCGGCACTCGACTCCGGGAGGGATCCGTCGCGTCCGGACCAACCAGTCTATCTCGGCTCGTCCGACATCAGAGCCTTCCCAGGAGGCCCGAGTGGATCCCTCCACGGTGGTTTCCTCAACCGAGTCAATCACCTCGAGGGCGGCGTCGTCCGACATCTTGATGGGAGATTACCGAGATCTGCAAACAAAGGGTTCACCGGCGGTGAGCGAGATGTGCCATAATGAAAACGGAAAGAAAAAGGGAAGAAAATGCGGGAAGATGCAAACAAGTGTTAGATCCAGAAGAGAAGCGAAGAAGAAGAGAAGAAAATGATATGGCGGCTAACCCGCCGGCGGCACACCACAATCGCGGCTGCGAGGTCACCGGCGGCGCGCGATGCGTCGCCGCGGTGAAGAACAAGAGCAAGAACAAGAACAAGCAAAGAAACAGAGACGGAGGAGCTCCCGTAGATTCAAAGTGCTAATGCACAAAGGAAGAAAGAGAGAAGAAGAGGAGATCGTACCGCGGTGTCGCGGCGTACGGCGGCGGTGCTGTGCGTCGGCGGCGTTGGTGCGCAAGTGCGTACGGCGGCGGCGTTGCGCGCGGTGGCGTGCGGCGCTGCTTGGGCTCTGCGCGCTGGGGAAGGAGAACGAGGAGGCGAGGAAGAGGATGAGTGAATGCGGGGAGGGGGAAAAGGTTTGCCCCGCTCCTCCTATTTATTTACGGCGGAGGAGATCGTGTGTGCGGAAGTTACTGCGCACGATCTCGTAACGGACGGGAAGTTACGTCCCCACGATCTGTGGCACGATCCCCGTTGCGGCTTAACCGCCGCACGATCAGCCACACGGGAGGCCACAGGAGGCCAACGGTCCAAGGGCAGTACACGCGATCGGGCGAGACCCGAGGAGACGCACGCACGGTCAAGGGTGCACTCGAGTGCTTACGTGGGCACAGTGGCCGAGACGACCGACGTCGCACAGGTGGCACGCATGCCTGTGGCACGTCCATCCGTGCACGATGAGCGAGGCGTTGGGCAGAGATGCTCTGCCACGTAGCAAGCCGATGACTCGGAGGAGTTAAGGGGTTTTCCCTATAAGTCGGAATGATCCGACATAAGGTGATATATCAAGTAGGGTTACAAAGTGCTTTCCGACATATGATTTTCGCCGGCGTATGTTATGTCGGAGATCAGTTAAGGATGCTGGTTTTTTGGGTAAACCTGCCGTGGCCCTCCATCCGAGGCTGCAGGACCGCGCCAGCTTCGGGGACTAATGTCGGGGGGCAACCCCCGAATAGGGGCAAGATGCCGATATAAGTGTTGACTCGGAGTTGACCGGATCACTGAAACCGACATAACTGTACCGGCTGACTCGGAGCTGGCCGGGTCATGACTAAACCGACATATGGTTATGTCGGATCACGCAAGTTATATGTCGGATTGTTCTTTGTTCTTCTTGTATGCAGGGAAGGCGAAACCGAGTTACAGGGGATTCGGCATGCCTGTGCCGAATAAGGAAGCTTACTCGGGCTATGGTCAAGGCGCAGGTCTTGTCCCTACAATCACGGGTCAGGACGCGGAGCCACTTGCACGATGGGACGAGGCCACTTGACCAGAGTGACTGACCTCCATGCCGCTGACCGAAGCGGTACCAGGGAGCAGTGTGTTGGAGGAGACAGATGGGACGTGCCACGGCGCGGTGACGGAAGCGGTCAGAGGACCGGGCGTGGCTACAGTCCGGATTACGCCAGCACTGATGTCAGCCCTAACTTGTGCCCTGGGCTTCCCTTTATAAGGAGCACCAGAGGCTCCTCTTACGGGGACGGAGGCACCACAGACACTTGCTCGTTTCCTTAGTAACTAGAAAGAAAGCCAGAGAGCGGCGCCGAGACTCGGTAGGAGCTTGGAGCCTGTTGTTCGTTGCATATAGCTCAAGGAGCAGCTTGTAATACCGTGGTAATCCAGATATATCGATCATATAGGCAGGAGTAGGGGTGTTATCTCCTCACGAGAGCCCCGAACCTGGGTAAAACCGTGTGTGTGTTTGAGTTGAGTTCTTCGTGTGCGTGTTCGTGTGCGCAAGCCCTCCCCGGGTGCCTCCAGCGTCCATCGGCCCCACAAATCAAGCCATCTATGGCATCTACCGTGACACCACCACGACACATGGTCTCCATCTCCCCCAACGACATCCCCACCGTCTCCATGATGAAGAGGGAGTATTCCACCCCTAGACTATGGGTTTGTGGAAGTAACTTATGTATCTCTCCTCTCTCTTGAGCTTCACTAATTAGCACCGTATGAGCTGCCGAACATAATTACGGTCATCTATGTAATTCCTTTGTGGTGGATCTCTTTATAAGTTAATATATGTTTGAGATTGCAATTGTTTTGTTTCAGTTATGAAAGTAGATGCATATTATCTACCCCGTTCTTGTTTACTTGTTTTGATCAAGCATGTGTATGAGAGTGTGTGTGGGGGAACACGTGCATTAGTTGGAGTAATGAGGGGGTGGCTAGTGCGGTGAAAGTGAGAGAAGTTCCGCGATCCATTGGATATTTTTACCTTACTTTGTTGCCTCACTAGGGATAAAGAAAAATACCATGCTACCGGAGGTGTGGGTGTGACCATTGCCACTTCTCCATGACTATATATAGCATGTTCTTATTTTAACTTCATGTCATAAGACTTAAAGCTATACTCTGATTTATCTTAATTACTGAGGTGCTAAGATTTAGGTCACATCTTGGTGGAGTATAAGAGAGATTAATAAACAAAATATCTCTATGTTAGGACATGATGCCCATATAATTAGTAACTTGTCATGAAACCTTTTTGTTGCAATCTCATATGTGAATTCTAGTGTTCCATTATCTGCCACTTTAATAAAGAGAGAGTGCATTTGTGAAATCATGAACCCCGGTCCATTTTCAATCATAAGAAACACCTTTCCAACAACTTATAAGCATTTTCCATTTTCTGCCATTTAAAAATCCGAAAATACAAAAACACTTTTATATCTTGCATTCACAATACAAAACCCAAAAATATCATCCATCATTGTTTCCACCATCCTTGCATATTTATTTATCATCATTGCATATTTATTTCTTGTTTTGCATTTTTTATATTTTCATATCATTCTCACACCTTGTGCTTGACAACCACTTGGTGAGGTTGAGGGCCCAAAACAATTTACTTTGTTTTGCAGGTTTTCAAGAGAAGGATAAGAAGATAAATCTTTCACTACTGATTCCCCGAGAGTTCGATATTAAATCCTCGAGTCACCCTTCGTGGGGAAACCGTCTTTCCTATACTACACACTCTGTGCTTGGAGTCTCAACCTAAGCTAAGTTCAAGGCCATCACTCCCCCAGACGCCACTATGGGAGATCATCTTCACTTGACCATTATCTCCAAAAGGGTGACAAGCTCCAATCATGTGATCTCTTCAAGATGCTCCTCTTGGACTTGCACTTCTCTCATCATGACCATTCTTCGGATAACACCTTGAACATCTTGGTCATCACTTAATGTTCTTCTTTCAACCTTGAAACCAACATATGGTCTTCAAGCACTCCTAAGGACTAACACTACAAGTATAACTCAATGCAACCATTAGTCCATTAGGGATTGTCATTAATTACCAAAACAACACATCGGGGCGCCATGCTCTTTCACCATTCTCCTCCGCACAGTGCAAAACTGTGAAATCAGTCAAAACATTGGTTAGTGGTGAAACAAAGGAGAAAAGAGGAGTGAACTCATTCCTCTAAAAACCAGCCGCTCTCAAAAGTCTAAAAGCATTGCTTCTTATGTGGGACTAGCTAGTTTCTTTGTTGTGGAATCGTTGACGAAAGCATGCACCGCTCAAAATTGTTTTTATCTCTGTTTAAAAAATAAAAAGCTCTAGCACATGACTAATCCCTGCTTCCCTCTGCGAAGGGCCTTTCTTTTGCTTTAATGTTGAGTCAGTTTTCCTTTTCCTTCTATCTCTACCAAGCAAACATACTATGTTGACCCTGGGTGCAGCTGATCATATTATATCATTATGATTTAACATGATTCTTTGTATTGATTTATCCATGAGATAAGACGTTGAAAGTTGAAGCTTTTGCTAAAACTTGCATCTTCCTTTGTGTTGATTCTCAAACACTTTTGACAAGGAACCTTTACCTTTAAGAATTATCAAATATGTTGATCTCATTGCTTTCATGTCTCTAACGTACTATTTATGAAAAGTTTTTGCTTAGATAATTCAACTTGGTTATTCATTGCTTTCTTGCTATCAACTATAGACAATTGTTTTGCATCATTTCATTCATATCATATGCTTTACATTACTATCTTGATCAAGTTTGTGTTGGTTGTATGTCTCATCAAAAATTATTTTTGTTATCACTTACCTACTCGAGGACGAGTAGGAGTTAAGCTTGGGGATGCTGATACGTGTCAAATGTATCTATAATTTTTTATTGTTCCATGCTAGTTTTGTGATGTTGTCACATGTTTTTAATATCATATTACATCATTTTTATACATTTTGTCGGACTAACCTATTGACAAGATGCCCAGTGCCAGTTTCCTGTTTTTGCTGTTTTTGTATTTCAGAAAATCTACCACAGTAAATATTCTCGGATTGCGCTAAACATTTACGGGGAATTTTTATTCGACAAGATGGATTCGGAGTCCAAAGGGCGACCTGGGGGGCCACCCAGGGGCCAGTAGCCGCGGCCCCACCTAGACCCGCGCATGGGTGGGGCCCTCCCTACCCTCTGGGCACCGCCTTGGTCTCCCTCGATGCCTATAAAATCACTAAAAACCTAAAACCCTCGAGGGCGGCAATTATTTTCCAAAGAAGTCATCCCGAGCCGCCGCCACCATAAACCCTGCCGGAGGGGAGATCGATCCTAGAGGGCTCTTCATCGCCATGCCTTCCTATGGGATAAATTGTGAGTAGTTCCACCTTGGACCATGGGTCCATGGCAGTAGCTAGATGGTAGTCTCTCACCCTTTTCTTCAAGTATTATGATCTTGTGAGCTGCCTAACATGATCAAGATCGACTATTGTAATGTTATGTGATGTGTTTGCTAGGATCCGATGGATTATGAAGTTATGATCAGATTATGCATGATTTTTATATGTTCATTTATGTCCTTGCATGCTCTCCCATGTGTGTAGTTGCTTTGTCCAAGTAATTATGTATGTCTCCAAGAGGGAGTATTTATGCTACATAGTGGGCTCATGCCCCCTTTTGTTCCTGGGCACGAGTGACAGAAACGTCTAAGGGAAAGGGTGTGCTATTTCTACTAAGGGTAAAACAGTGGTGTTAAATTCTATTTGATGTTTAATATAGCTTACTTCATGCGTTTTACTTAATGCAAATGTCTGTTGCTTGCAACTTAATACCGATGGGTGACAGGTTGGATAGCGATCACACGGTGGACTTTTTAGACAAAGATGCAGTTGGACTCAACGGTCTTTGTTCCTTGTCGTGATGCCTACATAAATACTACCATGTACTCTTTGTCATAGATAGATTAAGTTTGTGTCATAATCTTGTCAATTGCCTAGCTGTAATTTGTTTACCCATCATATGAATGTTTTATCTATTTGAGAGACTCCACTACTGAACCCATGGCCCCCGGTCCATCTTTTTACATTGTTTACAACCTCATTTACTTGTTTTTCATCATCATTACTCCTCTGATCCGTTTCCATAATTTCATCCACTACACTTGTAGCGACTCGACCCAGTAATATGGATCTCGTCTATGAGTATGGTGCTAGTCCCGGATCGACTCGCTAGCACACTCATTACAAATGAATAACAGTAACAAATGCGTCTTTATTAATATCAAATATGATCCAAAATACAAAAATTCTTACAAGTTGCATAGCTCAAGGCTAGCACAAAACAAATATAAATAGATCAAGTACACAGCGGAGATAAACGAAAGATGAAGCCTCAATGTTGATGTGCCACAGGCGAAACATGTCGAGTGAAGAATCATGACCTAACGACTCTCAAACCTGCAATAGTGAAATTGCAGCCGTTCACGAATACGGTCAGTACATTGGGATTTGTACTGGCAAGTGTGCATGGAATTAATATAACTCTAGTCTACCTAGAAACTACACGCAATTTGGGCTAGGTGGACTTGAAGGCTCTTTGCACAAAAAGCAATTTTAACCTATCAATTTGATAACCATTTTACAACAAAAGTAAACAATCATTGGACACTGATACAAATCAGTGATCCTATCCCTTGGTTCACCATCAAATTTTATTTACTGAAATTGGAATGAATGAGAAGTCTTGTAGGATCTAGTCTAGTTGGCTCAAGTTGTCCGTAACCGAGGACACGGCTAAGTACTTAGGTTAAAACTCTCGAGAGTGTTATACACTTTACCCGTAGAATGCATTTAACCCCATTCACCAAGACACCCAATTGTATCATGGTTGGGAGAGAAATAAATTGAAACCTTTGGGAGGCGACCCTTGATTTCTCTCCGCCCCCTTTCAAACCTACTACGCTACATCTGCTGGTCACAGTAGGTACAAGAACCACAACTTACTTGGTTAAGTCAACGCCCATATCATTGTTGACCTACGGCTGTACTCGTAAGCTACTAAACAAGACTCCACATTAATTCTCAGGAACCTGGGTGGCCATTCACAAGTGCACCTACTCGGATACTACGGACCCGAGCAGCCACTCAACTATTTACCGCCAAAGCATACCAATACCACCCATACATCAAGTTAATTAAAGTTGTTTTATTAGATTTTTCAAACACAACTATGAATACAACATCAATCTCATAATGTGATCCCATCACCATGTCTAAGCAACTAAGCAAATTTTGACGGTGGTTTCATGGTGGAACTAATCTACAAGGATACATATGGTAACTCACTTGGGGTTTAGTGAATCACCTAATAGCATAGCATACAATCCAACTCCTACACATGCAAGTCTACGAAAATAGGACTAGATGCATAGTAAGAAAATAATAGGTGGTATGGTTGCATCACTTGCCTTCAGTTGTCGGAGTAGTCGTTCACGCACTCGTTGCAGTCACAGCAACAAATGCAACCAACGTCGTTGTCTACACGATGAAACGCGATACACAACATAAGAAACAAAGCAAACATACAGATATGCATGCATGTCATGTTAATTGGGCACAAAACATTAACTTTAGTTCTCTGGATTATATGATGCATGAAAAATATTTTTAATGCAACAAACCAATTAAGATCAAGTTAATGTTGATTAAAAGGTTAAACATGAATCTTCTAATAAACTTTCAAAAACTAGTTCACAAAAATTAGGTTTAATGTTCTCTGGATAGAGAATTTAATTTAGAAACTTTTAGCGAAAGAATTAATTCTATTTGAGTTATAGATAAAAAGTTATTCCCAAATTATCAATTAACAAGATTTGAAAATACAGTATATAAAACTTTGAGAAAAGCTGAATATTATTTTAGATCTGGCTAGATATTATTTTTCTAAGAATTTTGGTATATTGAACTTAATTTTTCGAGTTACGGTTGAAGAGATATGAATTTTACAATTTTTAATAATTTCCTGGAATTTTAATTCGAATTTAAACGGAAAAGATTCCCGGGACGGGCTAGGGATGACGTCAGCATGACGTCGTGCTGATGCAGGCGCGTACCGGTTCGGAAACTAGATCTAATCTAGACCGTCCAATCGAGATCGGACGGTCGTGGACGCGTTGGTCCGCGACTCACCGGAGATGGGCGGCGGCAGCTCGGTGGTTGATGGCGGCGGTGGCTCCGGTGGTCCTCCGGCGCCGGCGAGGGTGGCTTCGGGTGCGGCACGACGTGGCGGACCTCCTCCTCCTCGCGGTTCTCCTCCTCCGGGCTCCGGTTGGTGGCGGTATGAGCTCCCGAGCTCGGGTTAATGGCGGCGGCGGCGGCGGGTTTTCCGAACTCGAAATCGAGCTCGGTTTGATGGCTAAACCTCGAATTTTTTTAGGGTTTTGGTGGAGGCCGGGGTGCAGTATTTATAGGCGATTTTTGCTTGCGAAACGGGGCACGAATCGGGACGGATTTCGGGAAATTTCGGATCGGGACGATGAACTCGTGTTCATCCCGGTCTCCTGCTCGTTCTAGAAGAACCTGACAGGTGGGGCCCACCTGTCAGCGGGAAAAGAAAAAGAAACGGGCCGGCCTTGGCCAGGTGTGGCTGCGCGCGCGGTGAGTTAGTTGGGCTGCGGCCCACTAGCTCGCGGCTCTGTTTTTTTATCTTTTCTTTTTATCTTTTTCTGAAAACTGTTTTAGTTATAACTTTTGGTTTTGAACTCCGAATTGAGTCTAACAAATTTTTGAAAAATTTATAAAACTGCCCTCTGTCATATTTGACTATAAAAGGGTGCTTTTTCACAAAACCCCAAGCATATATATATATATATATATATAGCTTGTTGAATTTGATTAAATCAAAATAGGGTTTTAGATTTATTTCTTTTGGAAACTATGCAAACAAACAAATGCACATTTTTTAAAGTATGCCATGATGAAATGCACATGCTCTAAATGCAAAACATCCAAATAAAAGATTGGGATGTTACGGACTAACCCCCTTAAGATGATTCTCGTCCTCGAGAATCGGTTTGGCTAGCAAAAAGGGTGTGGGTGGTCTACCCGAAGATCATCCCCTTATTCCCATGTAACATCGTCCACTGAATGATGATTCTCTTGCAATTCCCGTGTCTGTGCTAACCCCCTTAAGAGAATTCAACTTGGTTTCGCTAATGGCATGTATAGATCTGTTCTCTTGTGAGAATGATTAGCATTCTTCACAAATCCATTGGTATGATATCATCTCTCATCACACATAATCCAGCATGAAGATTTCATCGTATGCATCCCTTCAAGATTTTGCATACTTCACCAATGGGGTGGTTCTTAAAACACTGAGTCTTCTCAGTCGAGGTTTGGCGTCAGTTCTAAGCATCTATCGTTACTCTCATGGTGGTCCTCTTGATTAATCTTCATGGTTGTTGCGGATACCTCCTTGGCTCAAACTCATCGTTTAACCTACGATTTAGCAGCGGTTGCCTTTTACTAGGGTCGAAATTATTCAATAATCTTCTGTAGTCCATTGGCCTTTCGGTATGCCTCCCACCAAGCCTTTGTTCCTTCCGTTAAGTACTCAATATCACATTGCACCATGTCCTTTGCTTGAATGTTGTTATCCATCATGCTTTGCTCTATGCTCCTGGTCCATGGCCCCGCCTCCAAGAACGTCATTGTTTTGGAAAAGGCAAGGATCCCTTCAATTCTCATCTATTGTGATGGGTGTTTTACGGTCTAGGTTACGGTGGGGTAAGCATGGGGAAGAATAGATTCTAAGGGAATAACACTACCCGTACTAAATATGATCACCCAACACTTAGCAAACATCACATAAGCAAACCAAGCACATTAAAATACTTTTCAAAAATAGTATATATATTCGTGCGAATTTTCTATTAAACATTTTTTTAAACAAATAGGATCACAAAAAACTAGTATGGCCATACCGTGCGAGTTGACACTAGTACAAAAACAGTTACCCGTGGCGCACCAAAATATGCTACCCGTGGCGCAGGGGCCTGCGCCACTAACTACCACGCCACGGGTAGCATATTACCCGTGGCGCAGGGGGCATGGTGCGCCACGAACACTGCAGTATACCCGCGGCGCATGGACTACGTGTGCTACGTGCGCCATGGCTAAGTATTCCACGACGGATCCACGACCGCTGCTCCGGGAGGGTCTTCCACCTCCTGCTCGATGCGCTACCGCCGGCCGGGAGGGCCTCGTTCTGAGCACCGCTGTGCGAAGGGGCGGCCATGCCGGGACACACCGCGCCCGCCGGGGAGGGCCAGGGCCAGGGGAAGGCAGAGGTTGCCGCCGTGGTCGACGCAGGTGTCGGCCATGGCGGGTCCTCGGGAGGCGATGGCTTCGGTGATGGGGTGGGCCGGAGGCCTTGCCTCCTTGTTCCACCGCGCCGAGGGTGATCTCTGCGACGGAGGTGGCCGGGAAGCACCGCACCAAGCTCGGTCGGTACGGCCATGGCGGGAGGTCGATGGAGCCGACGCTGCGCTCCCCGGCTCTGCCCGCCATCGACGCCGCCGAGGTTTCCGGTCCACTAAATACTCAGGAGAGTGGTGCAGGGGGCTTCGTCCTCCAGCTCGATGCCGTGTGCTCGGCTCCGGGACGGCCACCGCTTCGCCGGCCGACGGGCTTCCTTCTCCTCATCTGCGTAGCGTGGTCGGCCTGCTGGTGCAAAGTCAAACATGATGTGTTCCTGCTGCTGCTGGTCGCAAGATTCCTTTTGGTGTATTCCCCTCATCTCAACCAATCAGGATGAAGCAAGGGAAGGCACACGGATTGCGTGTTTTATTTGGATGCTCACAGCCATCAGATTGTGGGCACGGATCTCCAACAAACTGCTGCCTAACATTATTTAAATATTCTGAAGTGATACTGCCACATGCAAGTTTTTTTCTGCCAGAGCACCGCATGCAGCTTCAATAGCCGTGCCGCACCAGTTTTCAAAAAAAAAAAAAAATAGCCGTGCCGCACCATAATATGGTGCCCTGTATAGTACAAATTTGCATTTGGGTTCACAAGTACCCGTGGCGTAGGAGACTATCGTTGCGCCATTAATATTTTTCTAGCCGTGGCGCATATTTTTTAGGTGCGCCACGCCTATTTACGCGCACCCGGGCCGCTCAGGTTCCAGTTTAGCCGTGGCGCAGCACACCAGACCGTGCGCCACGGCTAAGTGCTTACTCGTGGCGTAGGCTTTGCTGGTGCGCCACAGATACTTAGCCGTGGCGCACGACATTTTTGGTGCGTCACCTGGCTTGCCTATAAGACTTTTCTTACTAGTGTGATATGGTCAATACCTAACACGTTATCGATAACTAACATGAACCTAAATGGTGGGCATCCTATTATTTTCTTCAAAGATTCCACAAATGAATTGATGTTCCCTTGGCCGGAGTTTTACTTCTCATGGGGATTTGCACTATATTTTCGAACAAGGGAAGATGGAAGTAAGAGATGAAGATAAGGTTATGAGAATAAAGTCAAATAAATACATAGAGGATTTGGAAAAATAAGTTTTTATCCTATGGTCATTCCTAAGCCATTTTCTAAGGTCACGATCCTACAGTCAACACATTGCTCTGATACCATCTGTAGCGACTCGACCCAGTAATATGGATCTCGTCTATGAGTATGGTGCTAGTCCCGGATCGACTCGCTAGCACACTCATTACAAATGAATAACAGTAACAAATGCGTCTTTATTAATATCAAATATGATCCAGAATACAAAAATTCTTACAAGTTGCATAGCTCAAGGCTAGCACAAAACAAATATAAATAGATCAAGTACACAGCGGAAATAAACGAAAGATGAAGCCTCAATCTTGATGTGCCACAGGCGAAACATGTCGAGTGAAGAATCATGACCTAACGACTCTCAAACCTGCAATAGTGAAATTGCAGCCGTTCACGAATACGGTCAGTACATTGGGATTTGTACTGGCAAGTGTGCATGGAATTAATATAACTCTAGTCTACCTAGCAACTACATGCAATTTGGGCTAGGTGGACTTGAAGGCTCTTTGCACAAAAACCAATTTTAACCTATCAATTTGATAACCATTTTACAACAAAAGTAAACAATCATTGGACACTGATACAAATCAGTGCTCCTATCCCTTGGTTCACCCATCAAATTTTATTTACTGAAATTGGAATGAATGAGAACTCTTGTAGGATCTAGTCTAGTTGGCTCAAGTTGTCCGTAACCGGGGACACGGCTAAGTACTTAGGTTAAAACTCTCGAGAGTGTTGTACACTTTACCCGTAGAATGCATTTAACCCCATTCACCATGACACCCAATTTGTATCATGGTTGGGAGAGAAACACACCGAAACCTTTGGGAAGCGATCCTTGAGTCCTCTCCGCACCCTGTTCAAACCTACTACGCTACATCTGCCGGTCATGGTAGGTACAAGAACCACAACTTACTTGGTTAAGTCAACGCCCATATCATTGTTGACCTACGGCTCTACTCGTAAGCTACTAAACAAGACTCCACATTAATTCTTAGGAACCTGGGTGGCCATTCACAAGTGCACCTACTCGGATACTACGGACCCGAGCAGCCACTCAACTATTTACCGCCAAAGCATACCAATACCACCCAGAAAACAAGTTAATTAAAGTTGTTTTATTAGATTTTGCAAACACAACTATGAATACAACATCAATCTCATAATGTGATCCCATAACCATGTCTAAGCAACTAAGCAAATTTTGATGGTGGTTTCATGGTGGAACTAATCTACAAGGATACATATGGTAACTCACTTGGGGTTAGTGAATCACCTAATAGCATAGCATACAATCCAACTCCTACACATACAAGTCTACGAAAATAGGACTAGATGCATAGTAAGAAAATAATAGGTGGTATGGTTGCATCACTTGCCTTCAGTTGTCGGAGTAGTCGTTCACGCACTCGTTGCAGTCACAGCAACAGTTGCAAACAACGTCGTTGTCTACACGATGAAACGCGATACACAACATAAGAAACAAAGCAAACATACACATATGCATGCATGACATGTTAATTGGGCACAAAACATTAACTTTAGTTCTCTGGATTATATGATGCATGAAAAATATTTTTAATGCAACAAACCAATTAAGATCAAGTTAATGTTGATTAAAAGGTTAAACATGAATCTTCTAATAAACTGTCAAAACTAGTTCACAAAAATTAGGTTTAATGTTCTCTGGACCATGGATTTAATTTAGAAACTTTTAGCCGAAAGAATTAATTCTATTTGAGTTATAGATAAAAAGTTATTCCCAAATTATCAATTAACAAGATTTGAAAATACAGTATATAAAACTTTGAGAAAAGCTGAATATTATAATAGATCTCGGTAGATATTATTTTTCTAAGAATTTTGGTATATTGAACTTAATTTTTCGAGTTACGGTTGAAGAGATATGAATTTTACAATTTTTAATAATTTCCTGGAATTTTAATTCGAATTTAAACGGAAAAGATTCCCGGGACGGGCTAGGGCTGACGTCAGCATGACGTCGTGCTGATGCAGGCGCGTACCGGTTCGGAAACTAGATCTAATCTAGACCGTCCAATCGAGATCGGACGGTCGTGGACGCGTTGGTCCACGACTCACCGGAGATGGGCGGCGGCAGCTCGGTGGTTGATGGCGGCAGCGGCTCCGGTGGTCCTCCGGCGCCGGCGAGGGTGGCTTCGGGTGCGGCACGACGTGGCGGACCTCCTCCTCCTCGCGGTTCTCCTCCCCCGGGCTCCGGTCGGTGGCGGTATGAGCTCCCGAGCTCGGGTTAACGGCGGCGGCGGCGGCGGGTTTTCCCAGCTCGAAATCGAGCTCGGTTTGATGGCTAAACCTCGAATTTTTTAGGGTTTTGGTGGAGTCCGGGGTGGGGTATTTATAGGCGATTTTTGCTTGTGAAACGGGGCACGAATCGGGATGGATTTTGGGAAATTTCGGATCAGGACGATGAACTCGTGTTCATCCCGGTCTCTTGCTCGTTCTAGAAGAACCTAACAGGTGGGGCCCACCTGTCAGCGGGAAAAGAAAAAGAAACAGGCCGGCCTTGGCCAGGTGCGGCTACGCACGCGGTGAGTTAGTTGGGCTGCGGCCCACTAGCTCGCGGCTCTGTTTTTTTTTTTTGATCTTTTCTTTTTATCTTTTTCAGAAAAACTGTTTTAGTTATAACTTTTGATTTTGAACTCCGAATTGAGTCAAACAAATTTTTGAAAAATTTATAAAACTGCCCTCTGTCATATTTGACTATAAAAGGGTGCTTTTTCACAAAACCCCAAGCATATATATATATATAGCTTGTTGAATTTTGATTAAATCAAAATAGGGTTTTAGATTTATTTCTTTTGGAAACTATGCAAACAAACAAATGCACATTTTTAAAAGTATGCCATCATGAAATGCACATGCTCTAAATGCAAAACATCCAAATAAAGATTGGGATGTTACAACACTATACATTTAACCGCTTTGTTTTCAGCAGACCGGAAAGATTGACAACCTTTCCGCCATTGGGGGCAAAGTAATTGTTTGAGTGTGTGCAGGTCCACGTTCATTAACGATTAAGCGCCAGAGATCGTCAAGGTTCATAGTCCTACTGGTTCGATAAACCTCGGTTCGTTTATCGAGGGAAAACTGCTACTTACTACATCCACGCCTTCGCTTGGGGCACTACCAACGCTATCATCATCCGCAATCAGGGTGAACCGAAACTAAATAGTGAAAAAAAATTCGGTGAAACGAAAAAATAGTGAACCAAAAATGCTTGTGAACCGAAATAATAGTGAACCTAAAAAGAATCAAAATTCAGGTGAACCGAAAATAATAATGAACCAAATATACCAACGAAACTAAAATAATAATAAAACAAAAAATTAAATTCAGATGAACTGATAATAAAAGTGAACCAAAATAGCGGTGAACCAAAAATAAATTTTTGAAAATGGTTCATGTTTAAAAATAGTTCATATTTGAAAATTGTTCATTTTGAAAATGATTAAAGTTTAAAAATCATATATAAAAAAATGTTCATTTCTTATAAAAAAAAGTTCATATTTCGAAATTTGTTCATTTCTTTTGAAAATATTTTATTTTGAAAAATATTCATTTTTGTAAAAGTACGACAAAAGAAAAAGAAACAAAAACAGAAACAAACGAAAATAAAAAAAATATAAACTACCGAACCAGAAAAAACCTATAAACCAGAGAAGAAAAACCAGCAGAAATCTTCTAGAAACTTCTAAAAACCGGAAAAACCAGGAAAACGAAACGTACCTGGACCGGCCCGTTTACCGCGCAATCTGAGCTGGAGAGGTACGTGTTTCCCGGCTAACAGACGCAACGAGTGTCAAATAGGATTCACGCTTAACTGGTACCTACGCGACACATAAATGCGAAACTGGGTTCGGCTCAAAGAAAAGCAAGCAACATTCAGAACACTGTAATCGAGTATATACTTGCAAAGGAGCACGAATGAAACCATGGTAAGCTTATGGGCACGTTCTTGTCTGCCCGTCCGCACATGTCACCACCGTGTAAATGTCAAGTTGCATCGGTTAGAGCATCTCCACGGGGGGTCGTAAAAGGGGTCATAAAGCTTCTTTAGGGCGCCGGACAGAAAAACAGGCCACACCGGGGTCGCAAAGCCTTCGTCCGGCCCAAAATCAGTCCGGCACCGTGAATAGGGCCTCCAACTTTGGGGGCTGCCTTCTCGGTGCCAGACACTGTCCGGTCCGAGCCTCCGACAGATATGGCCCGCCCGTCATACACACGAAGCGAACAGGTAGTCATTTGTGCTTCCAACCCTCCATGCTCTATTCCCTGCCCGGCGATTCGCGCTACCGCCGCCACCGTCATCGTAGCCATCTCCGCCGTTCCCAATGAAACGGTCCATTGTCATCCCCAACCGCAACACTCACCCCCGCCGTTCCCTGGCAAGGCCGGCCTTCTTCTCCGACGCAAACTCTTCTCTACCGGCACGACCAGTAAGTCCCTCCCTCCCGTCCGCAAGGTGTTTGGCTATTTGCCGACAATCCATTCTTTTATGATTTTCGATGTTTTGATGCTTGTTTAGGCTATGGATTTGGACGACGAAATGATGTTTCACCAAATGACGGAATAGATTACCGCACTTCAAATGGATGATGAGGAGAATGAAATGGTCATCCGCATTCTTGTGGCGGCGGGGGAGGAGGACGAGGCCGAACCCAAACGCGGAGGATCTAGGCCTAGAAAGAAGGGCAACACGAATCGGGAGCGGGCTATCGGACATATGCTATTGTTCAACGATTATTTTTCACACCAGCCGACCAACGATGATGTTGCTTTTCATCGGCGCTTCAGGATGCAAAGAGGTTTGTTCCAGACCAGTGTGCATGGTGTGCGAGAATATGATAAGTACTTTGAGCTAAAGAGTGACTGCACCGGACTTCTTGGATTCTCATCTATTCAGAAATGCTCCGTTGCTTTACGGTCTCTTGCATATGGGGATTCCGCCGATTCTATGGTGGAATACTACCATATAGGTGAGTCAACAGCCAGTGAAGCCACTTACAGGTTTTGCAAGGCGGTGAATGCGGTGTTTGGACCAACGTATCTGAGACAACCAAATGCTCAAGACACTGCTCGGCTCTTGGCAGTAGCTGAAGCGAGAGGTTTTCCAGGGATGCTTGGAAGCATCGATTGCATGCATTGGAAGTGGAAGAATTGTTCGTATGCTTGGCAGAGGATGTATAAAGGAGGACATCTTGGAGCATGCTCAGTTGTACTTGAAGCGGTGGATTACTATGATACATGGATCTGACATTCTTTCTTTGGTATGGCCGGTGCTCACAACGATATCAACGTACTGCAACGTTCTCTGGTTTTTGCCAGACTTGCCAATGGTCAAGCTCCCGACTGTAACTATGAGATCAACGGTCATCAGTACAACAGGATACTACCTAGCGGATGGCATCTATCCAACATACTCGACATTTGTGAAGACCATTTGCAATCCCGTTCCTCCGGCAAAGAAATATTTTGCAAAGAAACAAGAGAGTGCTCGGAAAGATGTGGAACGAGCATTCGCTATACTTCAAGCCCAGTTTGCGATCGTCAGGCATCCTTCTCTATCATGGTCGATAGAACAGATGTGGGAGATCATGAATGCTTGCATTATTATGCACAACATCATCATCGAGAATGAACGTGACCCTAACGTGCTTTTGCCGCCCCAACTTCCAGATGACCATTATGTTCGGAACCCATTCGATGGATAGGGGCAACTTGAACCGGTGGTGCCTGGCCCGCCGCAAGGCTTCTCGGAATTTCTCGCGGAGCATCAGCACATTCACGATGGAGATGCGCATCAACAACTGCAGGATGATTTAGTGGCGCACCTGTGGGAGCGCCATGGCGGGAGGGCGATGGCCTTGTTTGAAGCACAATTTAAAGGATTTTTAAACTTTATTGGTGTAATAAATAACTAGATTTGAAACTATTTGGCCGGAACATTCGTGACCGACCGGCTTTTGTATATTTTGGGTTCGATTTGATCATTTGCTTTGGGGTCCGGCCGTTTAGGGGGTGCCGGTGTGGGAGGGGAAAAAAGCGCCGGACAAGTGTCCGGCACCCTCCAATTGGGCCTCCAATGGAGATGTGCCGGACACAATTTAGGCACTCCCCGTGGAGATGCTCTTAGGGAAACTTTAATGGCGCGATTCATTTCGTCTGCACAGGTTCATTCTTATCCACGTGGATAGAAGGTAAGACCGAACGTGGGGACGCAAGCAAATCGTTGTCCGTTTTTTTGTGTCGTTTGGACCAATTTCAAACCTAAATTTGGGTTGCGTTTACGGCCACCCGGACATGACGTGGATGGCTGCGGTGTCCTCACCTGGCACGCCCGGTACACCAAGTAGTACCCCCAACCCCCAACATATCCTCCTCTTCGACCCTCTTTGTCGCCACGCCACCACTGTCCTCCTCGCAGGTTCCTCCACCCAACCCGCCACCACCACTAGCCAGAGGAGGCTGAGTTCGACAATTGAACTCCTGGAACCGACCAGAACTGGCGCCGATGTAGGTCAAGCTCGCCAGTCATAGTCTCCTCCACTTTCCCGAACTGCGTAGTCCACAACGTATTCGACCGTTGTCCCGACCTAGTTGTAAGGTAAAAATTCTCTTTCTGAGATCATGGGGGATAGCTCAGTTGAATTTTTCTAGCAACAAATCATCTATTCATCATCGTCCGATGATAGTGATGTTTTGTTGCCACTCTTCTCATCCATGACCACAATGAGAGAAGGCGGCCAAGTTTTAGGGTCTCGGGAAAGGGATGTGCCGATGCGTAGGATCGTAAGACAGAATACGGCCATGTCCAACTCTAAACAGGCTACTTCCATCGTACAAAGCCACTATACCCTGTGAATCTTTTCCGACAACGCTTTTGGATGGTGAGACATGTGCTCAACCATATTCTGCAGGGAGTGATGGCTTATAATTATTTCATATGCAAGAAAGATATTGATGGTAATTAAGCTTGGCTTCTCCTGTCGGTGGGCTATTGTTCACGAACCTGCTAGAACATGAAGCGTTGAGACAAAGTGGAAGGTGATGCTTGTGTGATGTACAACATGATTGTAGAGAATAAATGTGAAGACAATATGCATCAAGGGTGGGGCTTTCAAGGTGAGTTGATCGATCCCGAGGGTGGGTCGGCAACGTTTCAGTTCATCCAAACTCATCATGAAAATCGTGATAGGACACCTCAAGCTCTACTTCAAAATGATTGGTCGAGCATTTGTGGACTCACGTAGAAACCAGTAGTTCTATATTTTCATCTTCTTTCGATTTATTTACTTGTGTGAACAAAATTTAAATTAGTTGTATAACCAAACACTAGTGGAAAACTAGCCTTTAGTCCCGGGTCCAAAGGGCGTTTAGTCCCGGTTGTGCAGCCGGGACTGTGCAATCGGGACTAAAGGTCCAACCCTTTAGTCCCGGTTGTGTTATGAACCGGGACTAAAGGTCCCTCCACGTGGGCACGCTCGGGCGCTGGGGCTGGAGGAGTTTTAGTCCCGGTTGGTAACACCAACCGGGAATAAAGGTCATATTTTTTCGAAATTTTTATTTGAATTTTTTCGAATCTTTGAATTATTTGTCAGTTTAATCTCCAATCACCCCTAATCTCAAGATCTCGAATCACCCCTAATCTCACCGTACCGTGCATACTTGTAGGCAAACTTCCCGATCGGTCACCCATCCTCACACTGCTCCACCCCCAGCACGCTTAACTTTTGAGTTACTTCCCAACTAGCTTCCAAGATTGCATTGAGTACATCTTGATAATACTATGCTATCAATCTTATTATCCCATACACTTTGATGGCACATGATATTATTTTTTGAATTCCAAATCTATATTAACATAAACAACAATGATTAAGTAATACTCCCTCCGTATCAAAATATAAGATGTTTTAGCATTTTTTTCCATCTGTATCTAGACATGTTTTAGTATAAGATTCATTTAAACCTTGCACTAAAACATGTCTACATAAGGTTGGAAATAGAAATCCTAAAACATCTTATATTTTGATACAGAGGGAGTACTAATCTTTATGCAGAAATCAATTATTAATTCCAAAAAAACAAAAAATAAATAAAATAATTTAAATTTCTGGCAAAAACTTAAATCTTCCTGCATGATGGTACATGATATTATTTTTTTAATTCCAAACCTATATTAACATAAACAACAATGATTAATTAATACTAATCTTTGTGCAGAAATCAATTATTAATTCCAAAAAATTGAATTTTCAGAAAAAAATTAAATCTTCCTGCTTTCATAGTTCCATTTGGAATTTTGAAAATCTAAAAAAATCCCAAACAGGTAAACCTTAGTTGCGAGCGGATGCGGATTTTCGCACTGAATGTTTTGATATATTAAACAATTTTTCCCGTGTTCGTATGCAAAAGTTATTGCCATTTTACTGAGAATTTGCAAAAAAAAAAATCAAAATTCAAAGTTTTCAATTTTCCCTAAAAATAGGTTGCGTGAGGTACATGCACGTCAAAGGATTTTAAAATTTGAAGTTTTTATCATTTTCGTTTGTTCGTTTTGGACATTTTTGCCCAGGGGGGAGGGGGTAGGCATGAGAGGCAAAAATTATGAATTTTTTTTTCCAAAAACCTTTAGTCCCGGTTGTAGATACCAACCGGGACTAAAGGTGCCGCAACCTTTAGTCTCGGTTTGTATCGATCTCCAACCGGCACTAAAGGTGTGCGACCGCCCTAGCTATTTACCGGGACTAATACTCCCATTAGTCCGGTTTGTAAGGAGACCGGGACTAAAGGTCTGTATGAAAGGTTCGTTTTCTACTAGTGAAAATCCAGATCTATTTATTTTGTTTTCCATTATATGAACAATATTTCAGTTGCTTGTATAGAATGGTCGGAAATCATAAAATGATCATAATTGAGAAAAGAACGGACAAGGGTCGGATCAAATTGGTTGCCGCATTGGTGGGGTCGGACGCCTATCCGCCCAGCCACCCAGACGAACTAAAACGGACACATTTAATGTCCGTTTTAAGTCGGCATTTTGAATTTGCCCTTATCTCATAGACAGTCAGCTATGCAAGCCGACGTTCAGGTCCTTAGAATTTTTTCTTCGTTACAAGGTCTTATTGCGTTCTCCATAACCCCACCAGCATTTTTCCTAGTACATGCGCCTGTAATTGTATGAGCGCAAAACTTTGCATCGTTTACCACCGGTGCCGAATTTGTTGATTTTCGATAAAGACTGATTTATTAACTCATAAGTTAGCACCACGCTGATACAAATCATAACCGTGCGACCTTTTTAAGACAGCATAGTTCCAACACCATTCTTTAACCTTCTTAGCTTAGGGCATGTACAATGGTTGATAAGACCGTCTTATCATTAACTTGCCACGTAGTTTAGATATGACAACAAAACATGATGTACAATGGGTTATTTTTAGCCTTATCTTTAATAACCAGATATTCTTAAAATTGTGGTGAGAGAAATTATGCTAAGACATGATCTCTTAGCTAAGAGAAGACAAACATCTTTTTTTCGTTTCTCTCTCCTCCAACTCAGTAATCATCCTACGTAGTTATGATAAGACCATTATACATGTCCTAACAGTTTCTGCTGTTTAGCCCGACGAAATCGCAGCGGCCACGACTGGCGTGTTGGACGGCACCTCCATCAACGGCACCATCTGCTGACCAAGCTGAGGTGGTTCGTCGCAGCCGCTTGCAGCCGTCCAGGCCCGGCCGACGCAGCCTCGGGCCTGCCATTACGCCCTTTCTTCTAGTTCTGGTTGACTGTTGGTGCAAGGAGAACCTTGCCCCGCCAGCTACGACCCAGGCGCACGAACAGAGCCGCCGATGCCGATGCCTCCTCATTTGGTCATATTTGTTCTCCTACTGAGATTGTGAGATACTACGTATATGAGTCAAACGTGACTTGAGCCGTGGTATGCGTGTCCATTTTTTATATGTCTGTCTGCTACCGGAGAAGCAGCATAAAAATTGAGAGCTCAGCAAGCAGACATCACAGCGGACAGGTCGAGGCCTGGCCATGTACTTTTCCCAGCCCTTTGGGCACCACACTGTCCACACAAATTCGAGCTCGGGAAGCAGACATCGCAACTGGCTAGGATGTGTCAAAACTCCTGAGACCGTGCAGTAACAATCGACAATGGTAACAAGGGAGAATGCCCAAATAAACGACTGTCAGTTAGCTTTCAGTTGTTTGATTGGACCGGTTGACTGAACATCAACACTTGGCAGCTATATATGTGCAACATTGGACCACCTGTTACGCACTAC
Organism: Puccinellia tenuiflora; assembly: GCA_012064385.1. NCBI lineage: Eukaryota > Viridiplantae > Streptophyta > Magnoliopsida > Poales > Poaceae > Puccinellia > Puccinellia tenuiflora. The sequence goes on from QRDG01002061.1 coordinate 227,864, forward strand.
AAATTGACCAGTCTGGAATCTTGAACCACAGTCGGTACATTTCTGTGCACAGAAAACATCTTTACAAAAGTGCTACCCTTCATCTCCGGTAAGAAAATAGGCATGTACATACAGTATCAGTCACACAAACCGGGACAATTGTGCGGGACTGCTCGCTAGTCTATGTGCAGTTTTGTTAAAACAATGTCATTATGTTATTCATGGAGTTGTCCACCAACTAGCAAGCTCAAATCTATCCCCCATAGTTACTCTCTCCTTTTATATAGGGTTTTTTGCATGATCTAACTTTGGCTGTCAATTTGAGCAATAAAATATGATAACAATATCATAAAAGTTACACCATCGAAATCCTTTATTGAATACCAATTCAACAGTATTTTACAGCATATAACACGCGCTTTGTTGACTAAAATGATGGTCAAATTAAACCTCAAAAACATGTGCGCCATGTGATTGTTAGCGGAAAGAATACTTGCTCTCGGTTGTTAGATAGTCTACCATCCATGTATATGCACCCCTCGTCCCTCATAGAAAAAGATACCTATGTTGGTTGATCTAAACAACTCTGAAAACATAGTCAAGCGAAAGGATAAAGGGATGGGGGCCATGAACCAAGGGTCCGTGCCCTCTCGCAAAAAAAAAACAGAACGCCCTCGCCGAGGGCGCTGCTAACCAACTCATAGGTTTTCACCCCTTGTTGTGTGCACATATTAAAAGGGGAAGCCCGATGACGTGGGGTTACCACGCCAAATCCCTCGGATGACATCCTTGGGTTGAGAGAACGAGAGAAGAAGATGGTGGTACTGGTGGATTCGTCGGCTGACAAGCGGGATTTACCCAGGTTCAGGCCCCCGAAGGTAAAAGCCCTACGTCCTGCTTGTCTGGAATTGATGATGGAGCTTACAGATCGATTACAATGGCGAGATCGTGAGATGCGATCTCGCTAGGGTTTCTTGCGGTGAGTATGAGCGTACCCTAGGTCGGCGGCCCTCCCAGTCCTTAAATAGTGGGACTGGGTCTCGGGTCCTATACCGACTAGGTTTACATCTGGGCCTACCGACCTAATATTTCTAGCCTTTCCTTCGGGGCCTCCTTCCTGGGCCTGATGACAGATGGGCCTTTTATTCTCTTCCGCACCAGGGTAGTCCACGGTGGCACACCCGAAAGGTGTACCCACGTCAGTAGCCCCCGAGGACCTAGTAGACTTGGCGAGTCTGGTAGGGACTCCTCCGTATTGTATCGTCCTGGTGCGTGCCATTCCCTTAGTGATTTATTCGTGCCCGTGTTCCAGGACGCTTAGTGGTGGATATCGCATAATAAGCCTGGTGCTCTCGACGGATCGGGACCAGTTAAGTGCTCTTGGGCACAAACGTTATTAGCGTACATCAAACTCGAGTCCCCAGGCTCGAGCTTGGAGGCTAGTCCCTTCGACTCCAGCCGCTCGGGATCTTACGGAGTCGAATTCGGCCTGAAAGGGTACCCAACGCGTCCGTCGGGATTTTTCTTCGCACCTGCTGGTGCGGCATATCTGTCAAGCTACCACGGCTGCTGCCAGTGGGCCTGGCCCTACACGACGGATCGGTGGGTCTTACCTTTGCACTTCAGAGTGCAGCATCCGAGGGTCAGCTGTATTTGATTCATCTCGGGTATTTTGCTCGGGTTAGACCAAAGTCAATAACCTATCGAGTGTCACATAGTCGTGCTTTCATCAAGTGCGCCGTGGCGCTCCTGAGGGGAGTGTTCCCAAAATTATGCTTAATTATTTATAACTGGGGATAATCTCAACCCGTTTATTCTGCCGTAAATCTTGTGATTTGTCTCGCTCCCGATGGGAGTGAACGGATGCAAATCTGTTCATTCTGTCAGGAGGCAGTCGACATTTTGCCAAATGGGAGCCGATACTTTGTCGACTAAGAGTCGATATTTTGTCGAGTAACGCTGTACCGAAGGCAGTCTGCAACTCATGCGTCATGAATGACGTCACACGCGTGCGTTGCGCTGCCAAGGCACTCTGCCGTTTGGCCTGCCAGAGGTGACAGTATGAAACGTCACGTCGGTTTGACCAGTGGGCGCGAAAATTTCGCCACGCCATGATGATGGCCTCCTCGTTTCTCGTGCGTAGTGGGCGACGCGGCCGGCGACGGTTGCCCTCCACGCGCTCCACGTGTAGGGTTGGATGTGCTCCGTTATACTCGGTGAATATTGGACGGCGCAGATCGCGCGGTCCGATGGATAAGTAGGGGCGCCCCGGCGGTGAAAAAGGTACAATCCCCATTCTCACCGCCGGAGTTCTCCTTCTCCTCTTGCGCCCTGCTTCTCCGCTCGTAGCCACCAAACCGCGCATGTCCAGCTCCGTCATGAAGAAGACCACCGGAAAGAAGAAGTCCGCCAGCGCCGCCGTCGCCGCCGCCGGTACGGCCGGCGGGCTGAAGAAGGTTCACGGCGACTGGCAGAGGTCGTCCGTGGACGAGCGCCAGCTGGAGGCGCTGCGCCGCGACGGCCTCCTGCCGCCGTTGGAGAAGATGGCGACGCGGGCGCCCGGCGACGAGGTGGCCCCTCATCCCCGCGACGGCGAGCGCGTCTGCTTCGTCGATTTTGTGAACAGGGGATTCGCCTTCCCTGTTCACGAGTTCGTCCGTGGGCTGATGTACGCATACGGCGTCCAGCTCCACGACTTCACGCCGAACTCCATCCTCCACATCAGCTGCTTCATCGTCCTGTGCGAGTGCTTCCTCGGCATTCACCCGCACTGGGGGCTGTGGCAGCGGATCTTCAATGTGAAGCGCAACGCCGGCGCTCACGGAGTTTACCCCGTCGGGGGTTTCGGCATCCAGTCCCGCGGGGACATCGAGTACTTCAATCTGAAGCTGCTCGAGTCCGCGCAGAACTGGAGGAAGAAATGGTTCTACGTCACCGACGTCCACCAGCCCGGGCAGAAGTACGGGGTTCCCCCGTTCCGTGCTGGCGTGACCGTGACGAAGAAGAGATCCTGGACGCACCGCCCCAACGCCCGAGAGATCAAGGAGTCTGAACCCCTCATGTCTCGGGTGTCGGATCTGCTGAAGACCGCCGGCAAGGAGGTAAGTGGCGTTCACCTCATCGCCACTTTCATCAGAAGGCGGGTGCACCCGATTCAAGCTCGGGCGCACCCGTTGTTCGAGTTTGCCGGAGCCGCCGACGTGACGCGCACGTCCACGGAGGAGTTGTCCGCGGGCGAGGTCGAATCTCTTGTTTGTGCGCTGACCATAAGGTCGGCGAGGCGAACGTCCTTGAATCGCCTGTGATGCTTTTCAGCCGCGAGAACCCTGTTCCGGAGGTATGTGCTTTGTTTTTGTGTATCGTTTGTCTATTTGCTATGCTTGCCGATGTTTTGATTTCTTAGAAAGACGCCTTATTTTTATGTTTGAAGGGCTTCTCGACGTTTGTCAGCCTTCCTCCTCTTCCTGAGGAGAAAGGTACTTCCGCGGTCCCTGACTTGCGGGATGATCCTGATGAACAGGACATTTCTGTCTGTTCCGCTGCGTCGGCCGAAGATGCGGACGCTACAGACAGTGATGACGTTCCTCTCATGGACCGCAAGCGTGCCCGCGATGCTGGCTCCAAGGCAGCAGGGAAGTCGAAGCAGGGTTCCGCCGCGGAGGGCTCCAGCACATCGTCGCCTCCTGCTCGTACCAACAAGGAGGTCCATCCGGCACACGATCCCGTAGAGCCTCCACCGAAGAGGACTCGCGCTGCTCCGGACTGCTTCGATCCTGCCACCCTCCTGACAGTCCTTAGCTCGTAAGTTCACGACTTCTTCTTTTCCTGTTTCGTTGCGTAGAGTTGCTATATGAGATTCTTGGCTTATCTGCAGGGACTCTTCCGCTCGTGCGTCTCTGCCGCCCAATGCTTGCGACCGAACGGACGAAGGTGACAGTGCGGGGGGCCGTCGTGCGGAGACAACGGCTCCTCCACCGCCGTCTGTCCCCGACGCTGCGCGAGCCACGACTGCCTCGACTCCCGGCGACGCCCTCGTCACCATCGCCAGCGCTCCTCCGCTTGACTCAGCCGAGCATGTGAGTAATGAGTACTTTTTGTTTGTATCGGGTGCGCGACAGCGCTCCCGATGGGAGTAGCCCCCGAGTCTATAGTTAACTAGGAACCGTTGAGTATAGACTCTAAACTGATATTGCTCCTTTGACTCGTTGTTCTCTGTTTATGATTTATCGGGTGCGCGACAGCGCTCCCGATGGGAGTAGCCCCCGAGTCTGTGGACGACTGAATTCAGTCGTGTACAGACTCAAGTTCTTCCACTGACTCTTTGTTCTTTGTTTGGTGCAGCCTATGACGCTCGAGCTGTTGGGTATCGGCCGCCGTTTCGCGGCCATGGAGGCGGAGAAGAGTCGTCTGGAGCGAGAGTCCGCCGAACTCCGAGGTTTGTCCTTTATCTTCCACCATTTTGGACTGTTTGTGTTATTGCTATTTGTCTGAACGCCTATTGCCTGCAGAGCTGTTGGCGCAGTCGCGACGCGAGGGGGAGAGTGCCTCGCAACAGGCTGCTACCCTTAAGGAGCAGGTGGATGCCGCCGTGCTCGCGAAGGAGGCAGCCGATGCCCGCGAGCAGACCTTGGTGCAGCGCCTCTGCACAGCGAGCAACTCCTTGTTGGGTAAGTGTGAACTCTTTTGTTCTTTGCTCTTTCTGCGTCCTTTGGTTTGACCGAGTTCTTTTTTCTGTTTTCTTCAGGTAGCCTTGGCACTGTGGCATGTTCCAGCGCACAGGCTGCCGCCGGTGACTTGGACAGCGCAGTTTCTGCTGTAGAGAGTGCTGGCCAACAGGCAAGTGGTCTCTTGGAGAAGGCTGCTGGTGTGCTGACGAGCTTGCACGGTCGCGTGTTTCCCCAGGGGCGAGCTCCTGCTTCTCTCGGGGAACTGGTTGAAGTATTTAGCTCTGACGGCTCCGCCCTCGACGACTTCAGACGCGAGCACACAGTACGTGGCTCGCAGACCACCCTCCTTATGCTGCTGGGGCACGGCTTCGAGGGTGACTTCGACAAGGCTATGTCCGGGCTACCCCGTGGACCCGATGGCAAGCCGATGGCTCTCAGCGGCTTCGCCGAGCGGTCTCGCGAGTTGGCACAAAAGCTGACCGAGACCTTGGAGAAGCAAGCTGCGAAGCATGCGGAGAAGGCCAAGAAGTCGGCGAGCTCGCAGTAGCTGCTTATCTTTGTATTTTCATCTTTTGTAGTTTGTCCGTGGCGGTGCCTGTCGCCCCTTTGTAATGACTGTGCTAGTTGCAAACTTTGTATAAGTTTTTACCTTTGTCTTGATGTCTTTGTGCCGTGCAACTTCTTCCAGCCCCCGGGCCTTCTTCAAGAAGAATATCTCATACTTGCCTGCTTGGTTTGCTAACAGGTAAATCCAACGATTACCACTCCATCTTCTGATGCTACGCCACGTGTCCATGCGGCCGCGACTGCTGGTTGTTCTTCCGGGAATCGTGACTCCGGGGATTATCGGCTCACGATGTTCCGGGATTGCTGTGCTAGTCTTGAACAAGACCTGCGGGTGGCACAGGGTGCCTTGGCCATACTGAAGTCGAAACAGCCTCGTTCTGTTGAACGGGAAGCTTTCCTTCTTGAGGAGTTGGAAAAGGCTAACAATGACTTACTTTGTAAGTGGCCGCGAGCCCCCGAGTCTTTTGACGTTGCTCGTTTTCCTTAGTTGTTTTATCTTTTCTTTGCATGCAGGTATACAACAGGACCCTCAAGCTGAGGTCAGTCGGGTGGAGAATCGACTTCGCCATGTTGCTGAGGCTGTCGGGCGGGACACCACCTCGTTTTGGTCGGACCCCTCACGAGGTCGGGTGCTGGCCGTTCTTCAAGATCGCATAGGCCAGGTGACATCCTTCGCTGGGGCGTGTCGTTCTGCACTGGCGCTTGTGTACAAGGCGATGTTTCCCCTGGATCCGCAACCGCGGGGTATTGGGGCTCTCATGGTGCGATTCCGCAACGGCAAGGCTGCACAGAGTTTTATCCGAACGCAGCTTGTCAGCAGCGCGACATACGCCTTAGCTTTTGTTCGCCGGCGGCACCCGTATCTCGTCCTGAGGGGAATAGAAGAGGTTCCCAACAGGGAAGACGGGGAGCCTACGCCGATGGATGCTCATTATCGTGCCGTAGAAGATGTAGCTGTCAAGTTGATTAGGAAACTAGAACGCGACACCGAGATTTACTCGGACTATGTGGCGTCGCGGGTTCCAAAGGACGAGCCTGTAGACTGATTTTTTGTTTGTACAAGCACATTGTATACTTGCAGAAAACTTCCGTGTTTGCTCTGTGGAGCTTGGAGTTGCTCTGTATATAGAGTTTGTTTTGTTTTGGCTTAAGCAACGCAGCCCCCGAGTATCGGGTGCTGTTCCGGAGTTTACTTTTGGTTGGCCGTACGACGCAGCCCCCGAGTATCAGGTGCTGCGGAGGCGGTTCTCTTTGTTTTTGTTTAGCTCGACAGCGCAGCCCCCGGGTATCGGGTGCTGTTCCGGAGTTTGTTAGTGGTTGGCCGTACGACGCAGCCCCCGAGTATCAGGTGCTACAGAGGCGATTTTTTGTGGCGTGCTGTATGTCGACTCCGAAGATAGAGGAAAATGCACTTTTATTATAGGAGACATAGTCTCAAGGATTACATCAGTGGCTGAATAGCCTTATCGTCAGTTGTGCTACGCGTAAAAGCGTCGTAGTTGCGCCGCATTCCATGGGTTGCGGATGAGTTCGCCTGTCTTCGGGTCCTTCAAGCGGTATGCGCCTCCGCCGATGACCTCAGCGATGATAAAGGGTCCCTCCCATGGGGAGGCGAGCTTGTGCACTTTCTTCTGTTTGAGCCTGAGTACCAGGTCTCCTTCGACAAAGGCTCTTGTGCGCAGCCGCTTGCTGTGATAGTTGCGGAGGTTCTGCTGGTAGATGGCCGTTCGGGAGAGTGCGATGTCCCGGGCCTCATCCAGCAAGTCGACGTCGTCTTCGAGTGCGGCTTCAGCGTCGTCTTCATCATACGCGACGATGCGAGGTGCATCGAAGCGTATGTCATGTGGCAGGACTGCTTCTGCTCCGTACACCATGAAGAATGGCGTGTACTGGGTTGATCTGTTTGGCGTGGTGCGCAGGCTCCAGAGCACAGAGGGTAGCTCCTCCACCCAAGCACCCGCCGCACGCTTGAGCGGCACGAAGAGGCGTTTCTTGACTCCGCTGCAGACGAGGCCGTTCGCTTTCTCCACTTGTCCATTGGACTGCGGATGAGCGACCGAAGCGTAATTGAGCTTGATCCCTTGTTCCTTGCAGAAATCTTGGAACTCTTCTGCGGTGAAGTTTGTTCCGTTGTCGGTGATGATGCTGTGAGGCACCCCAAAGCGGAACATGATGGACTTGATGAAGTTGACAGCTGAGGTAGCTGCGCAGTTGGTAACTGGCACGGCCTCTATCCACTTGGTGAATTTATCGACAGCCACCAGTAGATGCGTGTGTCCCCCTCGAGAAGACTTGCGCAGTGGCCCGACCATATCGAGTCCCCACTGGGCGAAAGGCCACGCCAAAGGTATTGTCTTCAGTTCTGACGCCGGTGCATGAGGTCGTGTTGCGAATTTTTGGCAGCCGATACACCGCTTGACGATGTCCTCGGCGTCCTGCAACGCCGTGGGCCAGTAGAATCCAGCACGCAGGGCCTTGGCGACTAAGGCTCTGCTGCTAGCATGGTGTCCACACGTGCCAGCGTGGATCTCGAGGAGCAAGGCCCTTCCGTCCTCTGATGCGATGCACCTCTGGAGGATGCCTGATATGCTGCGCTTGTATAGCTCTCCGCCGATTATTGTGAATGCTTTGGCACGGCGGGTGATACGCCGTGCTTCGACTGTGTCCTCCGGAAGCTCCTGCCGAAGCATATATGCCAGGAATGGCTTTGTCCAGATAGGCTCGACGAGGAATACTTCGACTGGATGTTTTGCTGCTGCAGGCGCGTCTTCGCTTGCAGCTTCGGTCCCGGTTGCTGGTGTAGAGGGAGCCGCAGGCTGCTTGACCTTGATGGTTCTTTTGTTTATCTTCTCCAGGAAGACTCCGGGGGGCACCTTGAGTTTCAAGGACCCGATGTTGGCCAGGGTGTCTGCCTCCTCATTGCTTGCTCGCCCAACATGGCGGAGCTCGCAACCGTCGAAGCTCCCTTCCATGATGTTGTACAGGTTCCTGTATGCTATCATGTTCTCTGTTGTTGCGTCGCACTCCTTCATGGTCTGTTGCACCACCAGGTTCGAGTCTCCGTATATCATCAGGCGATCAGCGCCACACTCCTTAGCCATCTTCATCCCGTGGATCAGGGCTTCATATTCTGCTTCGTTGTTGGATGGCTTCTCGAAGTCCATCTGCAGCACATAACGAAGCTTGTCGCCTTTGGGTGATATGAGGATAACACCTGCTCCTGCGCCTTCGTTCCTCTTGGACCCATCGAAGTACATGGTCCATGAGTTGGACGTATCGGGTACCGATGGCAACTGCATCTCCATCCACTCCGTGGTGAAGTCGGGGAGGACTTGAGCCTTGATTGTTGTTGGGTGTTTGTATGTTAGGTCTAGAGGACCTAATTCGATGCTCCATTTGGCAACTGTGCCTGTCGCTTTGGAGTTGTTGAGTATGTCACTTAGGGGAGCCGCGCTCACCACCTTGATGGGGTGCTCTTGGAAGTAGTGTGCCACCTTACGCGAAGTCATGAATACCCCATACGCTAGCTTCTGGTAGTGCGGGTATCTCTCCTTCGACCGAGACAGCACCTCGCTGAGGTAATATATTGGTCTCTGCACCCCATGAGCTTTTCCTTCTTCAGCCCGCTCGACTACCAGCACCGTACTGACTACCCTGTTTGTGGCCGCTATATAGAGATACAGCGGCTCCTTTTCGTGTGGTGCCACCAGGACTGGTGGCGTCGACAGGGTGCGCTTGAGGTCGACGAATGCGGCTTGGGCTTCCTCGGTCCACTCGAAGCGGTATGTCTTCTTCATCAGTTGGTAGAACGGGAGCGCCTTCTCCCCAAGCCTGCTAATGAATCGGCTGAGTGCCGCTATCCTTCCAGAGAGCTGCTGCACATCCCTGAGCTTCGACTGGTGTCGGCATCTTCAGGAGCGCCTGTATTTTATCCGGGTTTGCTTCAATGCCTCGCGCAGATACGAGGTAGCCGAGTAGTTGCCCGGCTGGCACACCGAACACGCACTTAGTAGGGTTCAGCTTGATAGTGTATTTCTTCAGTGCGGCGAATGTTTCGCGGAGGTCGTCAAGGAGCGTGTCTTCCTTCTTGGTCTTGATGACGATGTCGTCAACGTAGACCTGGACATTGCGTCCGATCTGCTCCTTGAGGCAATTCTGCATCATACGTTGGTACGTGGCACCCGCGTTCTTCAGCCCGAAGGGCATCGTTGTGTAGCAGTAAACACCAAAAGGTGTGATGAATGTTGTGTTTCTCTTCGTCTTCTTTTTTCATCCTGATCTGGTTATAGCCTAAATAGGCATCCAGGAAGCAGAGGCGTGCACAGCCTGCAGTCGAGTCGACAATCTGGTCGATTCGAGGCAGTGGAAAATGATCTTTTGGACAACACTTGTTTAATGAAGTGAAGTCGACACACATGAGTAGTATGTCTGTGTTCTTCTTTGGCACCAGGACAGGGTTTGCGACCCAGTCAGACTTCTTGATCTCCCGAATGAAGTTGGCTGCCAGGAGCCTATCAATTTCCTGCCCGATGGCGAGGCGCTTCAGCTCCGCAAAGCGGCGCATCGTTTGCTTGACGGGCCTCGCATTGGGCAGGATCTGGAGGGCGTGCTCGGCGAATTCCATGGGTATGCCTGGCATGTCAGCTGGACACCAGGCGAAGATCTCCTAGTTCTCACGTAGGAACTCGACGAGCGCGCCTTCCTATGCGGAAGACAAGCTCGTCGATATGAGGACCGCCTTCTTAGGGTCCGTTGGGTGCACCTGATGCTCCCTTGTGTCGTTTGTCGAGTTGAAGGCAGAGCCTGACGCTGATTGTTTGCCCTCGGGAAAGAGGGTGCGATCGTTGGTGAGTGCCAACTCCTGGAGCTGCTCCTGGGCCCCGAACGACTCAGAGATCGTGTTGAACTTGCGATCGCACTCATCGGATCGTTCGAAGTTTCCGCTGACGGTGATTGTCCCGTAAGGCCCCGGCATCTTCAGCTTCAGATATGCATAGTGCGGCACCGCCATGAACCGTGCGAACGCTGGTCGTCCCAGGATGACATGGTACTGCGACTTCCAGTCAACCACCTCGAACTCTATCCTCTCCTTCCGGAAGTTAGCTGGCTCACCGAAGATTACGTCGAGTGAGATCGTTCCCAAGGGATAGACTGGTCTCCCTGGTACTATGCCGTGGAAAGTGTTGACGGAGGGTGCCAGGCTTGCCGAGTGTAGAGCATGTCAGCGAACATGATATTGATTCCTGTCGGGGATATAACCCCGGGTATCCCAAAGTTGGTGGTGTTTCATGCGAAACCAAGTATGTCTGGCGGCACTGTTCACCTGGGTACTGTTCATCCCGGCATACATGACCCGGCACGGCACTGTTCACCCGGGTAATGCTCATCCGACATACCCGAATACTGTTCACCCGACTACTGTTCACCCGGGTAATGTTCATCCGACACACCCGAATACTGTTCACCCCCGGGTACTGTTCATCCGGCATACATGACCCGGTACGGTACTGTTCACCCGGGGTAATGTTCATCCGACATACCCGGATACTGTTCACCCGGGTAATGTTCATCCGACATACCCGAATACTGTTCACCCGGGTACTGTTCATCCGGCATACATGACCCGGTACGGCACTGTTCACCCGGATAATGTTCATCCGGATACTGTTCACCCGGATACTGTTCATCCGACATACCCGAATGATGTTCACCCGGGTACTGTTCATCCGGCATACATGACCCGGTACGACACTGTTCACCCGGACACTGTTCATCCGACATACCCGAACACTGTTCACCCCCCGGGTATTGTTCATCCGACATGTCTCGCCACTGTTCATCCGACATCCGGCCCACTCCGACATCCGCCACCCGGCCGGCCCTCTCCAGCATCCAGCTCCCGACATCCAGCACAACCAGGTACTGGGACGCTCCCAGCTCGTACCTGGTGCGGCCACCAGATGACCAAGCAGGAACAAGACAAAGATGGTGGCATGGCCACAGTGGCACAGACGTGACTAGAGTACAAGTCATGACATATGCAATAGTGCGGACAAGACCCCAGTAGGCATGTCAACTATAGTATAGCGCCCATGCCTTGCATAGTTTATTGTGGGGTACACCTTGTCCCCTGGGCTCCCTTTATAAGGAGCACTAGGGGGAGAGCTCTGAGGAGGCGACCAGCGCCCGTAGGCTCATTTCCCCCCTTTGCCTTAGCTTCTTCTTCTTCCTTGAGCAGCTCTCAATGGCTAGCTCCATACAGCTCGAGGAGCATTTGTACCCATCGCATATGAGATGAGAATACACTAAAGTTGGATAGATGCTGCAGTAGGGGTTTTACCTCCCCACGAGGGCCCCGAAGCAGGGTAGATCTTTGTGTTTGTAGTGTTCTTTGTGTGCGACTCCATCTCGCAATCCCTCCCCGAATCCTCAAGCGTCCATCGGCTCCAAACTCAAGCCTACCCCTAGGCATCTGTTGTTCACCACGACGACAGTTGGCGCCCACCGTGGGGCTCTCAGTGGCACTTGCTGGATCAATTCGGATGGGACCTTCGTCATCAATGCGGGACTCGACATCGCCATTGTCCCCCGCGCTCTAGCTTGCCGCTGTGAGCAGAGGCTAGCGCTGCCTCCACCAACGGACATCATCGGCAGATCCCGGATGAGAAAAGCGACTCGGGGACTCAACTCCGGCATCGTCCCTGTGTGTTAACTCATTTTCGAGTTGACTACAGTTCAAATCTGAGTTAAGGCTTGGAAATCCGAGTTAAGTTTGGAAAATCCGAGTTAAGGCTTGGAAATCCGAGTTAAGTTTGGAAAATCCGAGTTAAGGCTTGGAAATCCGAGTTAAGTTTGGAAAATCCGAGTTAAGGCTTGGAAATCCGAGTTAAGGCTTGGAAATCCGAGTTAAGTTTGGAAAATCCGAGTTAAGGCTTGGAAATCCGAGTTAAGTTTGGAAAATCCGAGTTAAGGCTTGGAAATCCGAGTTAAGTTTGGAAAATCCGAGTTAAGGCTTGGAAATCCGAGTTAAGTTTGGAAAATCCGAGTTAAGTTTGGAAAATCCGAGTTAAGGCTTGGAAATCCGAGTTAAGTTTGGAAAATCCGAGTTAAGCTTTGGAAATCCGAGTTAAGCTTGGGGAATCCGACATATGATGGTCAAATCCGACATACATGTGGTCCGGGCCGAGATGTTGGTGGCCCAGGCCGACATATTGATATTCATGCCGGCATCAACGTCTTCCTCGACTTCTCCAACAACATTGCCTCGTAAGTATCATTTATATGTCTGCATCACTCTTTTAAATAGTCTCAAACAGTGCTCGGGGACTCTCCCCTCTTTTCTGCTTTGCTTAGCTGTTTCCCCGGGAACGAAGTGTCGTAACCCGGGGACTGGCTGTACAGTCTGTTTTACAGTTTCTCCTAGATAAGAAAAGCAAATCGGGGACTCGTTTGAAAACCGAGTCTGCATTTTAATATATATAATTTCGCTGCTAGACTTAAATATATCTGTGGAATAGAGTTGTTGCTCTCGTTAAAATATTCGGTATATATGTGCTTGAACTAACATGGAAAGGTGGTATCGGATTTACCGAGAAAATATTCATCACCAAGGTCGTGGTATATCAGTCTTCTCGGATTCATTTTATACTCATTGTGGCTTAAGAGCATATCCCGGATAATCGTTGACATCGCCTTGCCGAATCATAAATGGCATATCATCCCGACATATCCTATGTCAGCAAATCAGAGTATCACAACATCATATCTCAAAATCGCCGTTTATGTCGGTTCGCCAAAATATCTGGGCATCCTGCAATATCTCGAATCGCCGTTTATTTCGGCTTGCCAAAATATCACGGCATTTATCTCACATCATCAAGCATCTCACAAATCGGTATCTTTATCGGCCTTACCGACTATCATGATTGTTCAGTTATTCGAGCTTGCAGAGTATCATGGCATCATTATCTCGGTGCTCAGAATCGAAAAATATCTAATCTCACTGAGTGTTGCGCATTGAGAAATATCTCAGCTCGTCATCTGACTAGTGCCCATGAAGGCAGAATGTCAAATTCAGCCAAGGATGGCTATATCTCGGTCCAGCTCGTGCTGCCGACATAAAATTTTGGTAATGCCCGAGAAGGCTAGAAACCGGTATATAATAATGCCCAAGCAGGCTATATGTCGGTCCAGCTCATGCTGCCGATATATCTATGCGGTAAAAGCCCAAAGTGGCAGAAACCGGCATAAAAAATATGCCCAAGAGGCCAATATGTCAAAACAGCTTATGCTGGAGACGTTTGAGGTCGGTAAACCGACATAATAAATATGCCCAAGAGGCCAATATGTTAAACTAGCTTATGCTGGAGGCATCGGATGTCGGTAATCCGACATATAAAATATGCCCATGCAGGCACTATGTCAATCCAGCAAAAGGCTGTTGACATCCGACATATGAGATATCCCCATGCAGGCTATATTTTGATACCAACTCTGTGATACTGTTGATAAGACTATGCGCGACTCTACGAGTCCCACATAGCCTCGGGGACTACTGTCGGGGATATAACCCCGGGTATCCCAGAGTTGGTGGTTTTTCATGCGAAACCAAGTATGTCTGGCGGCACTGTTCACCCGGGGTACTGTTCATCCGGCATACATGACCCGGTACGGCACTGTTCACCCGGATAATGTTCATCCGACATACCCGAATACTGTTCACCCGGCAACAGTTCACCCCGGGGTAATATTCATCCCGACACACCCGAATACTGTTCACCCGGGTACTGTTCATCCGACATACATGACCCGGTACGGTACTGTTCACCTGGGGTAACGTTCATCCGACATACCCGGATACTGTTCACTCGGGTAATGTTCATCCGACATAGCCGAATACTGTTCACCCGGGTACTGTTCATCCGGCATACATGACCCGGTATGGCACTGTTCGCCTGGATAATGTTCATCCGGATACTGTTCACCCGGATATTGTTCATCCCGACATACCCGAATGATGTTCACCCAGGGTACTGTTCATCCGGCATACATGACCCGGTACGACGTTGTTCACCCGGACACTGTTCATCCGACATACCCGAACACTGTTCACCCCCGGATATTGTTCATCCGACATGTCTCGCCACTGTTCATCCGTCCAGCCCACTCCGACATCCGCCACCCGGCCGGCCCTCTCCAGCATCCAGCTCCCGACATCCAGCACAACCAGGTACTGGGACGCTCCCAGCTCGTACCTGGTGCGGCCACCAGATGACCAAGCAGGAACAAGACAAAGATGGTGGCATGGCCACAGTGGTACAGACGTGACTAGAGTAGAAGTCATGACATATGCAATAGTGCGGACAAGACCCCAGTAGGCATGTCAACTACAGTATAGCGCCCATGCCTTGCATTGTTTATTGTGGGGTACACCTTGTCCCCTGGGCTCCCTTTATAAGGAGCACCAGGGGGAGAGCTCTGAGGAGGCGACCAGCGCTCACGCGGGCTCATTTCCCCCCTTTGCCTTAGCTTCTTCTTCTTCCTTGAGCAGCTCTCAATGGCTAGCTCCATACAGCTCGAGGAGCATTTGTACCCATCGCATATGAGATGAGAATACACCAAAGTAGGATAGATGCTGCAGTAGGGGTTTTACCTCCCCACGAGGGCCCCGAAGCAGGGTAGATCTTTGTGTTTGTAGTGTTCTTCGTGTGCGATTCCATCTCGCAATCCCTTCCCGAATCCTCAAGCGTCCATCGGCCCCAAACTCAAGCCTACCCCTAGGCATCTGTTGTTCACCACGACGACAATTCCACTGCCACCATCCATGAACACGCGGCTCATAGCGAAGCCTCCTATCTGCGCATCCAAAACGAGGGCCGCGTGGCCCGGCCGCGGGACTTGAGGTGGATGATCATCCCTGTTGAATGTTATGCTGGCCTGTGACCAGTTGAGGTACTCTGGCACTGCGGGTGGTGATTTGACGGCAAGGTGGACCTGCCTTGTTATGAGCTTTTGGTCCCGATTTGAGGGACGTCCCTTCTGGATCATGAACATGCGACCCACAGGCTTGGGGTAAGCATCTTCGCCTGCCTGAGGTTCCTCGACGCGTGGTTGGAGCTGGATAGCTCCCGCCATATGTCCCAGAGGCAATGGTGGAGCGTGCGGCGCTCCCAAAGCCAATGCCCCCGGTGCCACCTGCGCTTGCTGTTGTTGCTGCAAAAGGAGCCGTGCGTACTGCGCATGGAGGTCTTGAAACTTTTCGCAGTCCTTAAGGAGGTGCTTGGACGTGAGAACACCATTCTCATCCCTGAACATGTGGAATCGGCACACGTCATGGAGCGTTGGGGGAGGCCGTGGAGCTCGACCACCTCGCGACTCTCGCGGCTGCCATTCGCGCTTGACTTCCTTGCTGCTTTTGTAACCGGTTGTTCGACTATCGCGCTCATAGTGACTGTCATCACAGTTTCTTTGCTCGCGGCTATCAGTAAAGCCTGCCGCCACGAGTTCCATGCCTTCCGTGTCCTTGTAGACAGGCGACTTCCTCTTGCGACGGTGGTCGCTGTTACGGCGACTCCAAAAACCTTGATCGCCGTTGACACCAGGTGTGCCGGCGCGCTCATTGCGTATAGAATCTTTGCCATCCGCCCATTCATTGGCTATCTGCATGAGGTGGGTGATGGTTTTGGGCTTCACTCGACCAAACGTCTCCCGGAGCTCGACCCGATAGACCCCTCGGGTGAACGCTTATATGGCGTTGTCTTCCGATGTCTTCTCCGTCGCGTTGCGGAGGAGAGTCCAACGCTGGATATACTCGCGCAACGTCTCGTCTTCACGCTGCTTGTAGGCTCGCAGTTCCTCGAATGAGGCCGGTCTCTTGTACGTGCCGATGAAGTTGCGGACGAAGTCCTCTTTGAAGTATTCCCAGCAGGTGTATGCGCCTCTCGGTAGGCTCTTGAGCCAGGCTCGAGCCGATCCCGAGAGCATGAGTTGTATGTACTGCATGGCAGTAGACGTCGATCCTCTTTGGCAGGTTACCGCCGTCAGGTAGTCCTCCAACCAGGCGGACGGTTCTTGCAGGCCATCGTACTTGGGGGTCTTCGAGGTTAACCTGAATCCTTTCGGCATTCTGGTCTCCGGATGCGTCGACTGAAGCATAGTGCGCCACAGGGCTCGAAGTCGTCATCGGACGACGAGCTGTCGCTTTCCTCCTCTTGAACTGCTCGCCTAGAGCGGTTCCTGGTGACCTTGTTATGCGTGATGGCATTGCGCGCATCTTCGCCCTCGGTGAGTTGGTAGCGCCCCTCGGTCCCGCGATTACCGCGGTTTCGCCGGTCACGGGTGACGCGATTGTCTTCTTCTGGAGCTGCTCGCTCATTGTTGCCGCGTGTGATGCGGTTTTCTCGATCTCGAGTACGGTCGCCCGCTTCTCGAGTTCTTGTTTCCCGCCGCGGACTCGGCTGGCGGCGATTAACCGTATTGTTGCCAGCTGCTGCGATTGCAGCTGGTTGTGACTCCTCATGTATCAATGTCGTCCCCATTGTACTGAGGAACTTGATTTGTTGGCGATGCAGGGCTGCCCGCGGATCGCTCTCTGGCGGTTGTGTAGCCTGCAGGTATGTGGCTACCGACATTAGGACACCAGAAGCAGTCTTGGGGATAGGGATTCCCTGCTCGTCCACAGACATGAAGGACGCCTCTAGATTACGGGTGACGTTGTTCCGATCTGCCTCTGGTATCCGCGAGTACCGAGGCTGTGCTTGGGGGTCACGGGATCGCTCTGAAGATTGGACGGACAGACCTGCCCTCCGCGCACTCGATATGCTGGCCTGCCTTCTGCGCTCCGCCAGCTCCGCCCTCGTGGCTTCCAGCTTGAGGCTTTCTTGCCACAGCAGGTACTGGTAGCATGCTAGGTCCTCTGGTGTCGCGTCGGCTGCCGGTTGGCCATCTGCTACAGCCTTGATTGCTTTTTCGCCCATAGCCTGGTTGATGTGAAGCTGCGTCAGCCCGTTCTGCAGGGTGACAACGTACGGGTAGTTCGGCTGTTCACCCCTGTTAGGCGGAGCGTTTATTTCGGCCTCCGTGTTTGCGGCTGCCGTCCTTGCGGCGGCGGCGGCAGCTGCGGCTCCTGCCGTGGCCGTTTCCTCGGGTCCTGATGCTCCTCCTCCTGCGGGCACCGTCATGTATACCTCGATAGGCAAGGGATACGGTGTCTGATCATCGGAGTCGTCACCAATGGCGGACTCGAAGGATGCCGAGGCTCCGCTGGTGGAGTACGCAGGGCTTGACGGAGTAGATGAGATGTATGGCACGACCGGCATCTCGGCCGTGCGCGCAAAGTCGACGGTTGGCGATGTAGATCGCGATCCTGCGGTCAAGGGCGACGCAGGTTCATCGAGTGTTCCTTCCGCGAAATCCGTGCGGGCTGGCAGGATGTCCACCGATGTAGTCGATGAAGTTGCGACTTCCGCCGATGAAGTCGATGAAGCGGCGGGTTCCTCCGATGCAGAAGGGGGTGCGTCCGTGAGACGGAGCGTGCCCCACTTGTTGACGTAGAAGCACAGCGTGCCAAAGCTCACCTCCATGCCAGCTTGAAGGTCCTCGAAAGCCGATTGCACGACCGGCGAGTGCGGGTGAAAACCTAGTGAACCGAAGTAGATCGGCTGTTGCAGATCCGGCGAGTCGCCGATGGTCGCTGATGAAGCCGCCGAACCCGTAGATCCAGCACCAGTCTTTCTCACAGACGGCGCCAATTGACGTGGGGTTACCACGCCAAATCCCTCGGATAACATCCTTGGGTTGAGGGAACAAGAGAAGAAGATGGTGGTACTGGTGGATTCGTCGGCTGACAAGCGGGATTTACCCAGGTTCAGGCCCCCGAAGGTAAAAGCCCTACGTCCTGCTTGTCTGGAATTGATGATGGAGCTTACAGATCGATTACAATGGCGAGATCGTGAGATACGATCTCGCTAGGGTTTCTTGCGATGAGTATGAGCGTACCCTAGGTCGGCGGCCCTCCCAGTCCTTAAATAGTGGGACTGGGTCTCGGGTCCTATACCAACTAGGTTTACATCTGGGCCTACCGACCTAATATTTCTAGCCTTTCCTTCGGGGCCTCCTTCCTGGGCCTGATGACAGATGGGCCTTTTATTCTCTTCCGCACCAGGGTAGTCCACGGTGGCACACCCGAAAGGTGTACCCACGTCACCCGACAACTTGCAATCTACAAGTTAGTGCTAAGCCTAACCAATGGCGGAGCTTGATAGAAATTGGGGTGGGGGGGAGGGGGGAGGGTGGCAGAACACTAAAATTTCTCTCATATAAACCCTCTCCAAAAACAACCTCCTTCAAAGTTTGGTCCAAAGCTAGGGGACGCCCCCCCCCCCCACCCCCCCACACACACGCACACAACACCGAAACTACAGTAAGATCCGCCAATTAGCCTAACGGCTCCCCGAAACATTCTAATATCTGCATCGATCGCAGTCCACACACAAACAATGACAAGGCTGAAACCTTTTTCATTTCTTGGTTGAATAGTGCAAGCAGAGACTGGGCCAAATATCACCAAATCTCATGCAAGCGACAATGGCAACACCAGTGCCTTGTAATGCCTCTTTCTCCTCTATGTTCATGTCCACTGGGTGTTCTACCCAGCCATAGAGTATGATCGTGTGCTATCGATGATGTTTTTCACCTAACAATGGTATCATATGCTAGAATTGTAGCATTAGAACCATAATTCTTGTTCATTGATCAAGATCTTGTTTAGCAGAACATGTTATAGGCATGTATGATGTTGTTTGTATCTCGGACTAACCCAATTATCCATGCTTATGAACAATGTTGACTCTAATTAGCCTCGAAACAGTACTTGCTCTCAGTGTTTTATCAATTCAAATTAATCAATTAAGTTTTAGTAATACAATTGATGGTTTGGTTCATTATTTCTATCGCTTGTTAGTTCAGTTTAAGCAATTAGAAGGAGGGCAACATGGATTTGAATTAAAAAGAAGAAGAAGATTACATGCTTACATATCGTAGTCTAATAACCTGAAAGTGGTTGGTTAATTATTCAGTGCACGAGATTTAGCTTTAGCCCCAAAGCCAACAGTGTTATTTCACCCAGAAAAGAATGATACAATGCCTATGAACCTAGGAATCGAGAAACATCCCAATAGAGAATAACATATTGTCAAAAAAAATACTGAATCGTTAAGAAAACTAAAATAATCCGGTACCTATTTATGTTAAGGTACTTGTTTTTCTCTGGACTAATAAAATGTTGCAAATAAACTTTCCAACTTTTGGTTGCAGACACTGATTTTTATTAGAGATATGGATTATTTTTCACCTCATTTGCTCATATAATCTAATAATTACAGTTGCGACTCAACCGGTATTTTGATTTTGCAATAAAATGAACCTTAGGAAAAAGCATGTTTCTATAATGCGTCTAACCTTAAATAAAAAATAAAAAAAGTTTATATTACAATTTATACGTACATAGAATGGCGCTATAATCCCAGGCTGAACAAACGAGTCATAATGAAGTAACGATTACTATTTAGGACATGTATAATGGTCGATAAGACAGTCATATCATAAACCTGCCACGTTAATATAAATATGGCAATAAAATATGTTGTACAATGGTTATTTTCTAATCTTATCTCTAATAATCAGATAATCTCTACATATGTGATGAAAGAAACTGTGCGAAAGATGATCTCTTAGTCAAGAGAGACAAATCTTTTATTTTTGTTTCTCTCTTTTAATTTAGTAATTATCCTACGTGTCATCATGGCTAAGATAAAACTATTGTATATGCCCTTATCCGTCCCTTTGGCGGATCAAGTGGTGATCATTTCAGGCGACTCGAGAACGCGCACGTGTGGGGACGTTATATGGGTATGACATTGCCGAGTATCAGTGGAAAAAAAAACCTCACGGCGCCTCCTCTCTGGGCGACGGGAGGGGCGAACGTTTTATCATGCATTTTGAGGAGCAACTACGGTATTTTAAAGTACAAAAATAGGACTAATCTTGAAAATTTTGATGAGCCATCTATCTCACTATGAGATGTGAGAATCCGAAAGCCGCTATGGTGAGAAAAGCACCATGTTGTCGAACTGTTGTTTTGCTGTCCGATTGCGATGAAAGGACAAAATATAAAAGAGAGGGAACATCAACCAATACAAATGCAACACCACAAGCCACGACCAATACATGCCGAGCCGATGAAGGGAAAACTCGCATAGCGGCCACATAGGCCCTAGATGTGAGGAGAACCGTGGTATTGCATAGCCAAAACTTACACGCATTTCGTAATGATTCGGATTGTTTGTATTATATATGCTTATGCATTTGAGGGAAAAGTGTTCGTAACACGCAACATGTATAACTGGTTATATCACTACCACAGAAAGGGTTATAGGGAGGTTGGCACTCTGTGGCGCACCTATTTGGCACATAGGTGCGCCACAGAATATTCTGTGGCGCACCAGCATCCATGCGCCACAGAAATTTTCACCTTTCTGTGGCGCATCCTTTGCCCAATTCTGTGGCGCATGGCTTCCAATTACATATCATGCGCCACAGAATTTCGGTGGGACCCACAAGCAATCATTGAGCCAAAGTCCATCTGGGTAAATTCTGTGGCGCACCGTGGCTGGTGCGCCACAGAAACTCGACATTCTGTGGCGCATGGTGTTGGATGCGCCACAGAAAGTGACATTTCTGTGGCGCATGTGGTTCCATGCGCCACATAATTGTGCAGCATTTTTTCGCCCCCCCCCCCCCCCCCCTCCCGTGGATCGCCTTTTCAGTTTGCACCAAGTGAAAGAAAATGATAAAAAATTCAAAAAATAAAATCCTTTCAGATATAGGGAAGGTTTAGGGTCTATTTGTTAGGAAAATTTAAAATACACATTTTGACTTTTTTTCCAAAAGTAGGTGAAAAAATATTAAAACGGGCATAACTTTTGCATACGACGTCGAAAAAATGCGTTTAATACCTTAAAAAAACTAGGGAAAATTTCGGTTTCTCAAAATTCTCGGTTGGACATTTCTCGGATTCTCAAAATTCTCGGTTGGACATTTCTCGGATTCACAAAATACAATAAAATGGGTTTACCCGGTTGGACATTTCTCGGATTCTCAAAATTCCAAACGAAAAAAAAGTTATGGCCAACAGAAGAAATTTTCCAGCAAAATCAAAAAAATTCAAAAAAAAAAATACAATTCTGTGGCGCATGTCTAGCCCATGCGCCACAGAATTGTTGGGCGGGATTCCAAATTTTGAATCCCGCCGGCACCCCCTTCTCTCCCTCTCTTTTCTCCTTCTCTCCTCCACTTCTCCCTCCACTTCTCCTCTCCCCTTCTCCTCTCCTTCACTTCTCCTCTCCACTTCTCCTCTCCTCCACTTCTCCTCTCCACTTCTCTCCCCTTCTCCTCCCTCCTCCTTCTCTTCTCCTCTCCTCTCCTCCACATCTTCTCTCCTCCTCCTCCACCTCCGGCCACCTCCTCCACAACTCCGGCGACCTCCTCCACAACTCCGGCGACCTCCACCTCCGGCGACCTCCTCCACAACTCCGGCGACCTCCACCTCCGGCGACCTCCTCCACCACCCCGGTGACCTCCTCCACAACCACAACCTCCGGTGACCTCCTCCTCCACCCCGGCGACCTCCTCCTCCTCCTCTCCACCTCCACCTCCACCTCCGGCGACCTCCTCCACCTCCGGCGACCTCCTCCACCACCGGCGACCTCCTCCTCACCCTGGCGACCTCCGACGACCCCTTCCTCCACCCACGGCAACACGGTCTCAGACGAGCTCCGACGAAATTCCGGCGAAATTCCGGCGAAATTCCGGCGGCCAGATCCTAGATTTGGCCGCCCATTTTTTTGAAATTAAAAAAAAATTAGTGGCGCACGGTAGTGGGATGCGCCACAGAATCTTGGCATTTCTGTGGCGCACGCCCGAGGTGCGCCACAGAAATAATTTTTGTGGCGAGAATTCTGTGGCGCACCAGGCAAACCTGGGGGCAATAATGCGCCACAGATAGCCCTTTCTGTGGTAGTGCCTCTGTCTCGCCATCAGTGTCAGAGGACGTTGTTCCTTCTGTACTGTTGTGCCCATGGTTCTACAGATGGCGGCCATGGGTGCGGTCTCCTCTCCGATGTGAGCCGTGGCAGTGGTGGTGGTAGCTTCTCTTTGCCGGTTGCTAGGCCCTCGCGTCGGATCCTTGTCGAAGCCCTATGGCGTGTCTGGCATGGGTGGTCTTCGCGCGTGCTCTCGGCTAGCCCACCCTTCAGGTATATCAGACCCAGATGGGGTTGGGGTTGCCCTCGTGGCGTCGTCTCCGCGAGCGCGACCTTTCGGCCACTCTCCCGACACAGGTGGTGTCGGCGCGCTGCATGGTCTCGGATGCGTGTTGGTGTTTGACTACGTCAATGGTGCAGTGTCATGGCTGGGTCTCAGCCGCCATGTCCTGTGGACTCCCCATGGTGATCGTTGTGCTTTGGTCGTGATGAGCTTTTCATCAATCAACTGTCTCCAAAGATTCTCGGAGTGACCCCTCTCTTGTGTGTTGTTGGTGTGCGTTATTTTCTTTTATTTTTCTTCTCTTGTATCCACTCGTGAACTCTGGTTTATTTGAACCTGGCTACAAAGCTTCATAGACATTATTTTGAGCAATAAAAGTTCGGCTCTAAGAGCCCGCTGTACTCATGCTGAAAAAACATTGCCGAGTGGCAGCTGCGTCTGCATGCATGCACCTTCTAGTCCCAGAGACGTAGCAGCATACATAAAGGACAACAAACAAGTCATGGCACGCGCCGATGACTAGATATAGATAGATAAGCAAATGGTGGATCGAGCCGAAGAACTGAAGATAAGCAAGCAAGGACTCGCTGGTATCGCCACCTCAACAAGAGGTTGGGTCGTGGGGCTGCGCCGCCCGTACGTGGATTAATAAGAGAAGAAACGAAACACGACTCGATTCAACTGGCTATAGCAATAGTGTTTGGCGATCGATCGTTGAAAGCGAAGGGAGTGTGGTGGTGGCAATCTCTTCTCCGAGAAAAATTCCGGTGGAGTGAGAAGAGTTGGCACCATGCAAGCAAGTGGTAAGGATTAGGAGCTGTGACGGGCGGCCACGCGGCAGAGCTGGCCCTGCGACAACGATGCTTCCTAGTTCTAGGGAAAATGCCATGCCATGCCAAGCCACACTCCTGTAACTCCTGGTCAATAATCACGCCATCGCATCCTCGGCCGTCACTGGTTAATTTGTCTCGATCCGTGAAAAGGTTTATTGGTGAGCTCAGCACTCGCCCCACTGTAGTTTGTCTCGATCCATCGAACATTACCAAAGAATCTACCGGTGCATGCGTCCTTCTAGCTATGCCAGGCCAGAATCCAGCACGTCAACTGAAGACTTGCCCAAGTTCTCCACGACTTATATAGAAGCCAAGCCTGGCACCTGCGAACGATTACAACTTGCGGGTGCTCTCATCTCATCCCCATTCTGTTGGACCGAGTAGCTCGCCGAACCAGAGCCGCAAAGGTTCGAGTTCTTCGAGAGAACCGATCTAGGTGCCGGCCGGGTGTGCATGGCCGTGCTGTCGTCTGCGAAACGCCTGCTTCCATGGGCCAGGGTCAGCGGCCGCGGCCTCCGAGGCGGAGCGCTCGGGACGACGGTGCGTGTACGCGCGCTTTAATTGCGCCCTCTCGGTTCAGATCCCCCTCTACCGTATGCATGATCCTCGGATCTCCTGCTTTTATTTTTCTTGTTTCCGTTGTGAAGAACCATTTGCTTGCCATTTCTGATTTCTCCATCTCCAAGATGATTTCCCTTCCTGCCTCAATGAGGATGGGGATGAGATCGATCGGCCTGAGAACTCACAGTCGGCGATGCCTTCTCAACATGCAGGACGGCGGCGGCGGCGCCAGCTCTCTTCTCCCGTCCCGGTGGAGGTCGTCGCTGCCGCAGCTGGACCCCGTCGACAGGTGAGCTGAGATGCATGCAGATTTTCTCTTCTCCAGACTTAATCTCTGAACTCTGTTTCCAGTTCGCCATTGTAATTGCCTCTGTAAACCTTGTGTTGTGCACGTAGGTCTGACGAGGACAGCGGCGGCGGGGACATGGACTGGGACAACCTGGGCTTCGGCCTCACCCCGACGGACTACATGTACGTGATGCGGTGCTCGCAGCAGGGCGAGGGCGGCTGCTTCTCCCGCGCCCGCGGCGAGCTCAGCCGCTACGGCAACATCGAGCTCAGCCCGTCCTCCGGCATCCTCAACTACGGCCAGGGCCTCTTCGAGGGCCTCAAGGCGCACCGGAGGGCGGACGGGGCGGCTGGGTACATGCTGTTCCGGCCGGAGGAGAACGCGCGGCGGATGCAGATGGGGGCGGAGCGCATGTGCATGCCGGCCCCCTCCGTGGAGCAGTTCGTCCACGCCGTCGTGCAGACCGTCCGAGCCAACAGGCGCTGGGTACGTGACGATTGACGAATGAGAGATGGTTTTTCATTCAAGTGAGTGGGCGCCCGTCCGTTCTTGGCTGATCTCGCTCGATCGCCTTCGTTTCAGGTGCCGCCGCAGGGAAAGGGGTCGCTGTACATCAGGCCGCTGCTGATCGGGAGCGGCGCCATCCTCGGACTGGCGCCGGCTCCCGAGTACACCTTCATGATCTACGCCTCGCCCGTAGGAACCTATTTCAAGGTCAGTGCACTCAAGTCACACTTAAGAGCCTCTCTAAACTCTAATCATACTCGGTTAATCTGGTCCCTCGATCGTTCTTCCGCAAACAAGTCTGGACAGTGTCCGTTTTGGACCTCTATTTGTTGATGCGCGCAGTCATGTTTTTAAAACTGTCCGATCATTTGCATATGATCCATGGGGATGGGGAGAGAAAGAGAAAAGATGGTCCATAATGGGTCTTGTCCTATGTGACAGACACTCCACAAATTGTTATAACATACCAATATAATATCATAATCATTGTTATAAATTTTGTAATAAAGTTGGTCAAACTTACTAATTTTTTTCGAGTTAGAATAAATCTAAAAGAACACTCATTTAGGGATGGAGTAGTTGGAAGTTATAGACCTTGGAAGTTGCACAATCTGCAGGCAAATCAGGAAGACAAGTCAGCGGTAAACCTGCTGGTGGAGGAGGAGTTCCACCGCGCGATGCCGGGCGGGACCGGCGGGGTCAAGACCATCACCAACTACGCGCCCGTAAGAAAACAATCTGCACCACCCTGTAGCCGGTAGTAATCTTCTTTAATAATTTACAGGATTGTGACTGGCCGGCCTGTGTTTGTTTCACTGATTTCAGGTGCTGAAGGCGCAGATGGACGCCAAGAGCAAGGGGTTCGCGGACGTGCTGTACCTGGACTCGGTGCACAAGAGGTACGTGGAGGAGGCCTCCTCGTGCAACCTCTTCGTCCTCAAGGGCGGCACCGTCGCGACGCCGGCGACGACGGCCGGCACCATCCTGCCGGGGATCACGCGCCGGAGCATCATCGAGCTCGCCACCGACAGAGGCTATCAGGTCGTCAAACTAGCCTTTGCACCGCACTGCTCTCAACTGTAACTAACCAACTGCAGCGACATGGATCTTAAGCTACCAACTCAGTTCTGATCTGTGTTGTGGATTGAGCAGGTCGAAGAGCGGCTCGTCTCCATTGATGATCTGGTCGGTGCAGACGAAGTCTTCTGCACCGGAACAGCGGTCGGCGTCACTCCGGTGTCGACCGTCACCTACCAAGGGACGAGGTAAAATCGATTGTATTGCACGCAGTTCTTCCTCTTCCTACAAAGACACTGTGTTGAGATCTGAATTGGTTTCCAGGTACAAATTCAGGACCGGCGAAGACACGTTGTCCCGGAAACTGTACACGGACCTGACGTCCATCCAGATGGGGCTGGCGGAGGACAAGAAAGGATGGACGGTGGCGATAGATTGATTATTGAGATCTCTTGATTATTAGGATACCAGCGTGGGCGCATGCAGACATTCAGTACGTGTCAGGAACATTCAGTATTCTTATGCTTTTGCCAGTGTGTAAATAATATAATCGCGATGGTATCTCGTGTGACTAGAAGAACATTTTGCGTCACAATCTCACAGAGACGTTACATGTTGTTACTAGAAAAACAGACAGTGCATAAAGGATTAGAGGCACTATGCACGTTTGCCCCTAACATCTCATCAGGTGTTGAATTCTTCCACGTATGGAAGTGCCAGACTCTGCGTTCCTGCGGCGCAGCCATTGCGAAACTAATAAGGCAAGCAATGGCGCACGCCCTCACGCATGCCAATCCAGACCCAACGTGCGTGATTACTGGATTTCCTCTTCTTTTTTAACCTTCCAAGGAACTCAATACGAAGACAACACGGCACTCTTAGTTGAGCAAATCTGATCGGAAGACATGATGATGCGGGATAACGTGGCAATATCTTCCAGCCGGTGAGCTGGATCTCTGTCATGCTCGGGAGACAGATCTATCCATCTACGAGGAGAAAACTGAGGGCAACTCCAGCGTGCCGACCCATTTGTTCATTTTGCTCATTTTCCGTCCGTTTGGGTCGAAATCAGGGTCCAACGCGTCGACGCAAACGGACCAAAATCCATTTTTTCGTCCGCGGCGACCCAATTCCGGCCAAAATTTGAGCTGGGTTTGCGTCGGCACGGACGCGTTTGGACGTCGCGCGGAGTCCTTCCCGTTGGACCCCCTTGCCCGGCTGTCAGCCGCACCGAACGGCCAACCACCATCTTTAATGCGGTGGGAGAGGTCTTTATATGGCCGCCGACGAGCCAAACCCTAGGTTCACAAAACCCTAGCGCCCCCCGCCGCACACCCTTCCCCAACGACGGTGACCATACCTCCCCGGCCGCACATCCCCACCTCCCCGGCCGCCTGGATAGATCTACCTCCACCACCGCCGCCGCAGCACCTCCTAGACCAGATCGAGCGAGCGCGCCGGAGCACGCAAGGGCGCCACCGTGGCACTTCCTCTCGGTCCTACCGGGCTCCAGAAGGGTTGCCGAAGGAGGCGATGAGGGCTATGGAGGCGGCGTACTCCAATGACCCCGACCCCGAGGGGGAAGTGTACGCGGTGGGGTGTCGTCGCCCCCACTGGGAGCGCCACATTCCCCTCCGCTGCGAGCGCCACCGCCCCCACCATGGTCGAGGTCGTCGACGTGGACGAGGACGACAAGGCGGACGAGGTGGTGGAGGGGGACGAGGAGGTGCGGCTGGCCGTGGCGAGCTCGTTGCACTCGTCCCGTGCCGAACATGCCCGGCAGAAGAAGCTCGGCAAGCAAGAAGCGTCCGACTTGGAGCGAGCGACCAAAGATTCGCTTATCTATGCCCGCCGCAAGCGCTACCGCGATGACGCCGCCTCCTCCTCATCCTCTCACGAAGAGGGGACCGACAGCAGGCGCTGAAGATCTACAGCCGGTGGCGCCGCCTACGCGCGGCCAATTTTATTAAAATCACCGGCGCCGCTAAGTAAGCCCTACCACTAAACAAGGTGCGCAAGGGGAGTCGCCAAGACAGGCCCCTGCACTGGTCACCTGCCAGGAAGAGTCAGCAAGTCCGTTCCCAGCACCGGCCACTAGGTCGGAGGAGCCAACAAGTCCGTTCCCGATGCGCCGCCAACATGCGGCCAATTTTATTAAAATACCCGGGACATCCATTACCGGCACCGGAAGTCTTCCTATAGTTTGATGAATTAGATGAAATCTATGTTTTATGTTAAATGTATCCTCAAAAGTTATGTAATTTTCAAATTTGACTATGAAATGTAACGTTAGATTTGGAAAAAAAAAAAAAAAACAGGGCGGACCAAATGAATCGGCCCGTTGGGTGCACCGACAAAAAAGGCCGGACAGGACAGAGCACTGTCCATTCACTGACCCAAACAGATTAAAAACGGACTGGGTCAGCACATTAGAGTTGCGAGCACTTATCTTTGTCGCTGCCTTCTCTAGATTGACATGTGTCTTCAGAGTCCATCGGCAACAAAACAATGTACTTAGTAGACATAACGTACACGAGGAACGCCATTAGTTAGATCGGCGTGACACTGTTCATCAGTTCATTATGTTCGCTAATGCACAACTTAGCTAGTACTAATCGACATGGTTACCTTACCGATGGAATGGAACAGTCCAGACACATGTTAACACAACAGAGTTTACACCCACGGGAGATAGATACTATACAGGTTCCGTTCCGACAGTACAGACACGACCGGCTAACACTGATGAACGACTAAGCAACACATGCAAAATGCAAGAGATCAGCGGCATCATCATCGTTTACAACTCCGCCTCCGGAGGAGCACGGTAGTAAGCAGGGACGGTGGCAGGGAAGAACATTTGCCTCACGCCTTCGGCTTTGATGATCGGGAAGATGATACCACATGCGCCCTGCAGAGAAAGGTGTTTGTTTATCAGCCAATGTAAGTGAAAGCACACAATTTGCAGCTTTATCTATTAACAGACTAAGACGGGCCTGCAGTGCAAAATAGTCTGTATGACCAGCCTAGCATGAATTTTGCTCAATTTTTCACTCTTAAAACAGGCGATTCAAAGCAAGATAGTGTGGATGCCGGAACTTGCTAGTAGGCTGGTACAACCGTACAGTTTCACACTCCGCAAGCAAGTACGGTAAAACACTAGCAAGGATATGGCAGATCTAAACAAACAGTCTGACCAAAATAAAAATCATGAATCCTGCTACCCATATTAACAAAATTTTGGATTGAATGCAAAGCAGCACGAACAAAACAGGCAGCCCCGTTCTTTCTGTATGGCTGATTAGTACTATGTCTAACTTGACTGCTACAAAGTGTGTATGATTATCTTCATGTTAGTACTATATGTGTAAAGTTACTATGGATCTCTTTGTCAATAACTTGACTGCTACAACGTGTGTATCACCGTACTATCATAAACACAGAGATGATGAATGTTTGGAGCATAGGATTGAGGAACTCACCGAAATTAAATTCGCCCCAATCCAGATTCTTTTAGGTGAAGGAACAGGGAGCATTAGTCGCCCAACACCAAAGATAGCCACAGCAAAGAAGTGTGCAACCAAACTCAAT
The DNA here is from genome assembly GCA_012064385.1 of Puccinellia tenuiflora. Classification (NCBI taxonomy): domain Eukaryota; kingdom Viridiplantae; phylum Streptophyta; class Magnoliopsida; order Poales; family Poaceae; genus Puccinellia; species Puccinellia tenuiflora. The sequence goes on from QRDG01002061.1 coordinate 257,197, forward strand.
GGCCGAGGATTAAGACCAGAGAGTAGAGCAATAGGCCCATTCGAGCAGACACCTCCAAGGCTTAAGTAGTCAAAGCAAGCTTGGCGCATCTCGTCCCTAGCCTTGTCAGGTGACGCACTGAAGACCTTGTATAGAGCACCGGCCAATGTGTTTATCGTAGAAGCAACCGGCTGAAAAAAATAAAAAGAAAGAAATAACTGTTAAACAAACCGTGCTAAGCTGTGAAAAAAGCTAGATCATAAACCGCAACAAGAAGACTAACCTTCCGAAGAGTATAGAATGATTCAAGGTATTTGCACAGTGAGGAGGCATCATGCAGATTGCGAAGAGGTTTCAGAAGATTACGTAGGACGACTATGTCAGATAACGCAACGGTCATTCCTCCACCAGTTAAAGGATGTCGCATATTGAAAGCATCCCCCATCAAAAGTGCACCAGGAGTTGGATGCGGCGCAGCTGGCATGCTCCTGTTTGGCATTGTTCTTATGCTTCCCTTATCAATGGCAGCTACAAAGGAATCATAGATTTCTGGAGGAATCTGGCAAACAACAACATAAGCTATACATTAAAATCTCGCTGTAGCGCTCAGACAGTGCAAATTATAGTTGATACAAGATCAACTGAAATAATAATATTAATAATAGTACCTGAGGTGCAACCATGGTCTTGAGATAGTTTGCCATTTCACCACTTGCTATGGAAGGCACCTTCTGACCAGGGACATCAACTAAACAGCGAACCTCGGTGCTGCTTATTGGGTAAAATAGAATGGGCGAAGGATTAGCCAAGATAACATGACCATGGTTCGCGTGTGGGAGTTCACAATTCTCCAAGACCAGCCCAACAAAACAAGATGGCACATCAACCTAAGCGCAAAATGCCATTAATATCATTCTGTCATTGGAAACCAAAATCAGTAGAAAGTATAAATTGAGAACTGTACCTTTGGAGAGCAAAGGACACGTCGCAAATTTGAAAAGCAGCCATCACATACAATTGTCAATGGTGCACAAGCCTTTAGTTCTTCACCTGACTTGTTCTTGTATTGCACACCCTTAACTGTACCATTTTCTTCAAGCAAAGATGTAACTGTTCCTTGCTCCAATTGGACACTGAAAACCCAACAGTGTGCCAAACATTAATCATAGTTACAAATCGAGGTGCATGATGAATTAGATAAATGCTAAGGCAACCCATGTAAAGTGGAAAAATGAACATGAGAGCACATACACCCAAATCAAGTAATTCCATATTAATCATAATTAAATTATCAAATAGGGCGGTATCCTTTTAAGTTCATCATTCTGAGACATAGCTTAGCAAGAAAATGAAATTCTCACATAGAATAATCCAGATGACAACCATACAGAGAGGTATAAAAGAATGATATTACAGATAGCTCATATGGACAAGGGTATTACTTAGGCAAAGACGCGGCTTTTTGACGCATCCTCTGTATAAATCGTCCATTGTGAAAGCTCCTACCAGCAACATCGGAATGGAACTTTTCCAAGGGGTAAGAGAGCTTGGTGTTCTTTCCATCTTTGAATAATGCGTAACCAAGGACACGCTGTGCATCAATTTCATCAACACAGTCTGCATCAAGTGAAAGAGTTAGTATACACTGCCAATACTACTGCTGGAGAGACCACCGTGAGCAAGAGAGAGCAAAGCTTACCCTGTAGACCCAATTCGATCAATTTCAAGTAGCCTCCAGGTTGTAACAGTTCACCCACGATTCTATCTGGCTCACTCAGGTCTCTCTCTATAACACGCACCCGGCGACCATCCTGCATAACCAACAGATAAAGCAGGGATATAAGGGCAAAAATCACAGTAATGCAATACTTGATCATGACGAGCTACATAATCACGTTTTTACTATTTATATCCAAATCCATATGAGAATGGATTACCATAGTAATACGCTTTAGGGAATATATCCTATAACTCACAGTAACCAATAAGCATGAGATGAGAGATACTAAGTATTTTTAACAAATTAAATTAACCTGTGCACACAAAGAAGAAGCTCAATTCTGTGTTCTCATTGATATCTTATCATCATGCTTGGCTGGTACAGATAATGATGTGTTTTAGGGGTGGATCAAGTTCGATAACAAAAGAAAGTGAATCAAGTTCGATAACACGCTCAACGTTTTTTGTATTAATGAAATCATTGTCAGAGTTGCTGTGAGCCAAGGAAGTAAAGTGGGTGGGTCATGAAATTAGTTAGGCATTTCATTAATTATGCAAAGCAGAGCACATCAACGCCCTGTTAGAGCAGGTAGAACAAAAGGGCATACAAATTAAAAGAGTGGGGACCGAAAGAACATAACACAGATGACTCTTTTCTCCTGTTGTCGTTTACAGTCCAGTCATCCACATTGTGTTGGCACGATATTTTCAAACGTTCTCCTTTATTTGCTCAGAAAGGAAAAAAATGTACTCTCAGTAAAACTTGCAGGGTAGCCCTGAGATAACTTTTGCAAGACAATTTACATATATATGAAATAGATTAAAAAAAATATTTCGAGTTTAATAAAACCTATGTTTTTTTTTACTAACTAGAATAACATCGACTAACTAGAATAACTCCTTTGTCTATCCAAATCTTCAACACCAGCTTATAAAAATTCTACTTTGCTACTAAACAACCAAAGCATTCAGATTTAGTTTTATGGATTTCTTATGTTTAATATTGTGGCCATCGTTGCTTTCTTCCTCTTTTATGCCTGTCCAGGCGTGCCATGGCCCTTCTGCCAGCAGTGAAACATGCACACACAAAAACAACAAAGAGAAGCAGCAACAAATCACACTTATTCCCTCCATGCATCTGCCCCGGATCAACAGCCGTTTCATGACTTTTTTGAACGAAAATGTGGCTACGAATCGATGGTATCGGTAGAGACTAACAAAAGCGGTTCCTTTCTGAACTGAATCGAGAGGTTTCCTAGATTATCTACTTCAAGATAGATTTGGAATTCATGGTGGAAATTTCGATCCCTGCTCCTACCCCACCGAACAGAAAATCAATCCTTGTTTGCTAAGTACGTATTTAATGTTTGTTTGTTCTTAACGGTAAGCAAAAGATATATGCTTAAAAGAAAAAGGATGAAGAACTGCGAAATTTCAATCTACAATAAGCAAGAACTTTGTGCCTAACAAAAGGAGCAGACGGAAACTGACAAGAAAGCCAGAAATAGGCCACCTTTCCGAGCGTGTAGGCGAGCGCAGATCCGGCCACCCCGGCTCCAACGATGATGACGTCCGTCGGGCCATCCACGGCCGCGCTGCCTTCGCCGTCGGCGACCGCGCAGGCGTCCTCCGGCGCGGGGATCCCTCCCACCGGAGCCCTGCGTCGCCGGCGCTGGCGCCCAAAGAAGACGGCGAGGAAAAGCGCCGCGAGGAGCGTGGCCGCGGCGGCGCCAACGAGCAGCCCGACGCCTGCGGCCTCAGCCATGCCGCAATGAGGGCGTCCTCCTCAGGGGTTTCTCCACTCGGCGCGGCGCGTCTGGAGACGTGTGGGTTCTCTTGGGCGGGCGGAGGCTGGCTGATGCGTGCGGGGACGAACGAAACGGCACGAGAAGAGAACAGGGGAGAGCGCGTGCCAGGCGGTGGGATTGGGACGAGACGAGGCGGCCGCTTCGAGTTGGAGATTCTTGCCTGCGTCTGTTTTTTATGGGAAGATCGTCGCTCTCTCTCCGCCCTGTCTGTCCGTGTAGATGGCTGTCTCTCGCCTGGCGGCTTCGCTGGATATTTTTGGTGTTTTTCTTTTCGAATATGTTAATCTCCGGAACTATTTTTTGTAGCGTTGATCGGTTTCCGTTGGTTTTGTTTTGTCTAAAGCAAGAGGACGGAAACGACGCCATGGTCTGTATCATGGGCCATGGCGGCTACACCATCTTGAATTACTCCCTTCCGGAACACCAAAGTAAATGGCAAATGCTGGGGTGTGGAACGTGAGGGTCTGTGGCACGATCCTACATGTTGTTGCCAGGTGTGTGGTGTTGTTCGTGTGTCCCTTGGAGACCGATGGTGTGTCCATGTCCTGATACTTTGTTTTATCGCTTTCATGATACTGAAATCGGGAGCTAGCGCTCATCAATTCCAGAGAAAAAAATTACCAAAGTAGAGAGAACCAACTTGTTGTCATATGGCTAGAGCATCTTCAAAATCGGGAGTTGGGGCTTCTCAATTCAAAAAATAATATTACCAAAGTAGAGAGAACCAACTTGTTGGAAAGAGCATCTTCACCGGCACCGTTCCAATAAGTGGTCAGTAACTTTACCGGACGGTGTCATTGAGAGTATAGACACACGAATTGCCGCTCTTTTGGGGATGGCGACTCCGAGCGGCAAACCCAATACAATAATTAAAAAACATAGAAAACTTAATGAAGCCAAAGTTTATTCAGACTTAGATAATTTAGAACTAGGGCTTAGAATAATTTTATCGAAGCATACTCTAACATTACATAAATAAAAATTTATATAAAACTAATAATTAGGGTTTCTATAATCACTAGTATTCATCAAAGTAGATAACGATCATTGGGTGTAGCCGGCATGGTGGGACCCGGCGGTGGAGGTGGAGGTGGTGGGGCGCCGACGTAAGATAGTCGGAAAGCGACTCACCATCGACGGAGGTCGGGAACAAGATGTGGATATGGACCGCATATTTTGTGTCCATGTGCTGCTATCAAACGGCCACTTACATGGCGTACTTGAGGTTGCAATGCTCTTGTCAAGAGAGTTGCGTCTTAGGATAAGGCTGTCATATGTTTGGTCAATCGGAGGCGCCATCGGAACTCTGACGATATTTGTCGCCCAATCATCCCAGAGGCGGTAATCAAGCGGAAACGGAATGCTGTTGCGCACGTGCTCGCCCGCCATTTGTAGTGTCAGCAAATGGCGGGCTTCGACATGCGGGAGCGGTGGAAACGAAAGCAGAGGCGCGCGGGATGAGCTCGCCTCTAGGCGGTGCCTCTCATGGGAGGCGTGTGGGACAAGCTCGACTCACCGTGGCTAAACTTAATGATGGATCTGTTCGGTGGAAAGCGGGCGGTGAAGTGGGGGGGGGGGGGGGGGGGAGGATAGTGGTGAGAATTGTAAGAGAAAGGGGCCGGTGCACGATAGTTTTAAAAACGGCATGGGAGAGGAGGTGGGCGGCACCCAACAGCGGTTCGCCTTACGTACACAATAACATCGGCGACGCTTCGCTTTATCTACGTCTGTCTACGTCATGTCGCTCACATTTAATTAAGCTGGCCTGATTGTGTGTCGCTGACAGGTCCGGACCACCGATCGGTATCTGATGTGGTTGCGTTTGCTGGCTCTGTCTGGTACTCTCACTATGGACCTAGACCGAGTGGGAGTGACATAGACACTCTGTTGGGTCATTCGACAACTTCGTTGCTACTAGGGTCGCGGTTGGGCGTTGATTTTGTGTCGAACTCTCCAATAATCGTGTTGGAAGGGCTACTTGGAGCGCCGTTGGAGATGCTCTTAGGAGGGTGGTTGTATCCTCATTGCATCAAGGATCAAAACCCCATGTTTGACACATGCATGTCTTATGAAGGCGGAATATTGTTTCAATGGAAGGCGACGTTTTGGATTGCGAGACGTTTTTAATGACTTCGTCAATCTCAAGACCCAGTGCGTAGACTGACATCACCTCCCTAGACTATGGAAGTGCCAAATAAAGTAGCCAAATCCAAAAAAAAGGAAAAAAAAAGAGTGAGCCGGCCCGCCTACATGAGCCTATGCCAAATTGATTTTGAGTAATAAAAGTTTTCATTTCTCCTCATCTCCAACCTCCTACTCTCTTCTAGTGTTTGGAAAAATAAGATTTATTTATTTATTTGTGTTAGGGATGGACCTACTTTTGAGTAGATTTAGCAATTGACAACACCTGAAATTTTAGTAATTTGATTCGATGCTATATTTTATTACGTGATGTATTTGGCTTTGTCAACACTGTGGCTGCTCTCGTAGGGTAGAGTGTGTGTGAGAGTGCATTCATCGGGGTGAGCCAATGAGTGTGTGTCTTGACCATGTATCTCTAGAAGAAAAATACTCACTCCGTTCCAAAATACTTGACTTCCACTTCTCTACATGTGAATGTATCTATATACTAAAAGATGTCTAAATACATCCGTATCTGGACAAATGAAAGTCATCTATTTTGGAACGGAGTGAGTACAAATTTAGCTTAAATTATAGATAGAATAGGATTTTTAGAAAATTTTAAAAGAAGATGCTCGGCGTAGGTTCAGTGAGTAGGCTGAAATGTCGTTAATGCGGCCGTGCACACTAATTAACGTTATCAGTTGACAAGTAATCAGTAGGAGTGGAAAATAAAACGTGGAGGTGGACAAAGAACCGGCTCGGTACAACTGCACAAGGGCCCGAATAATTTTTTTTTTTTTTGAGAAAACAAGGGCCCGAATATTGGCAAGAAAATCAGAGACTACATACTAGTACACGCTGTCACTCAAATGGGTTCAGACAACGCACCACAACAGCTGTGACGTGCGTCTGTGGCTGGCGCCGTGCCAGCGCACGTGCAGCAGAAGCATCTCGCCCCACCACCCTGACTGGATCGGTCAGATTCGTCCTTTTTGCTGGCGTAGCTCGTTGACACGTGAGCACGGCACGCGGATCCTCCAGAAACCACGTCCGCCTCCTCGGTTTTTCAGATCAGATCACACCACTTGTGTACAAAAACGACAAATTTGGCCCAAATTTAAAACTACAGCATAAAATAAATTCAAAATAATTTCCCTTTTTCGTGCCTCCCGCACATGGGCGTCATGCTAGACAAACGCACTGGTCAAGTACCTCGCGGCGGCAGTTGGCTTGGGCCCGTAGCGTGTAAAATCATCTCCATCGAGACCCACCCTAAAAGGGCCTGTTCGGAACACAGGTTTGCAAAACAAAGGAATAGGGAGCAATACGGGAAAATAAAAGGAATGCAAACGCCAAAACTTAGGAACCAGAAAACGTAGGAAAATCACAACGAGGAGCTTCGGATTGATTGCAAGCAAAGCTACGGGAATTCTACGGGCATGGGCATTTGTCGGAGTTTTTTATTTGGCTAGACACCATTGCTTTTGTCTCTATCTTATAAATCATTTTTCTATTAGCGTTCACACCCGACCATGCATGGCAAGCCAACGTCTTGCCTCGGGCTTCCGCCAAAAAATACAGCTCGCGGTGGATGTTTCCAATCCTATGGAATCAGCGTGGGAAAGGAAGTTTTCCTTTGAAACACTGTTCATCAATCCGAACGGGGCCTAAAAGCATCTTCATATGGGGCTTATAAATGCTTGTTCAAGTGTCGGACAGAAAATTCTGTCACACCGGCATCACTCCCACCCCCCCCCCCCCCCCCCCCCCCCCCCCCCCCCCCCGATACACACACCCGCAAAGCTTTCGTTCTAGTTAAATCCTGTCCCGGACCGTCGACCGGGTCTCCAACTTTGGACACCGTCAGCACCGTGTCTCCAATGACGCGTCTCCAACGGGCATGGCCCGCCTTTAATACACACAGAGTGATATGATACAGGCGACGCATCGATGCAGCGAGCCGCAGTGATTCAGCAATGCAGGTGACACATCGTTTTAGCGGCTAGTCAAAGCGGCGCCCTGAGGTGGACGACGAAATGAAGCATCGCCTCGTCGCAGCGCCGTAGAGCCCGCGCGGTGGCATGCATGTTGTCGCGTTTAATGGCGCACCCACCTTCGGTCCTACAGTCGGCTTTAAAATATCACCACCGGCCTTCTCGTCTCTCACACACACTCCACCATTGCCCCTCTCCTTTCCACTCATACGAATCTATGTTTGGCCACCGCGGTACTGATGTCCTTCCGGCCATCTGGGCGCTTAACATCGTCAACGTCTCGGTGGCGTCGCCTCTCAGCGGGCAGACGTGGATCGACTACATCCAAACGTTGTCGCAGGCCGAGGTGGCTCAGGCCATGCCATGGGAGGAGGATGCCTGCCGCCGTTCAACACGTCGGCCCCCTACTGGGTCGTCTTAGTGGAGGCCGAGTACAACGGCCGCCTCCACAGCTTTTTCACCACCGGAATCGTCCCCGAGCCACCCGACGAGGTGTCCCGCTTTTGGATATTGTTTGGAGAGGTGTCTCGATCATGTCCACACTTCTTAAACCTGTAGGGTCACACACTTAACTTTCTATAACACTAGAGTAGCTCTAGGATAAATTATTAATGTGTCTAAATATTGTTTGGAGTCTCAGATGAGATTCCAGATATCACGAGGAGCTCCGGAAGAGTTCGGAGGTAAAATATCATATATGGAAAGTGGTTTTCAGGGTTTCAGAGAAGTTCATGATTTTTTTGACAGAGTACCGGAATAATTCTAAAAGGTTCTGGAGGGTTCCAAAGTGGGGCCCACCTACCCTAAAGGCCCACATGGACTGGAGCTGTAGCAGCCCACATGGGCCAGACGCACCTGGTCCCCAAGGCCCATGCGGCTAAGGGCTAGGGGGCAAACACTAACCCTAGGGGTGCCTAGGGAGGGTGGGGCGCACCCCCTTGCCTATATAAGAGGGGTTGGGCACATGGGGGAGCTAACCCAAAACCCTAGCCGCCCCCTCTCCCTGCTGCTCCTCTATCTCCTCGCGCAGACGCTTGGCGAAGCCCTGTCCGCGGAGATCATCCACCCTGTCGTGTTGTAGGCTAGATCCCATCTGTTAACGATATGAGTCCACTTAGGACTATAATACGTATTGTAATAGGATACCTAACCCAGCTCTATGTCGGTTGGCTTGTACTACATATACGATGTAATCTGCTCTAAACAAATCAATACAATCAATAGTTCTCAATTATCATGGTATCAGATGCCCAGGTTTTCCGCACCTCGGCATGGCTTCGCCGCCAAAACCCCCACCGCCGCCGTCGCGGCCTCTCTTCACCACCGCCGGTGATCCTATCTCTACTTCTACATCGACACCAACGCCTCCTCCGGCTCCGCCCACTACCCCATCAACATGGCGCCCACCTTATGATCCTTGGACCGGCCTCGTTCAAGCATGGCCGATGCCCTGGACGGCACCATCTCCCTACGGCGCAACCCCGGCGTACTACGACGCTTGGAACTCTGGTCTTCGCCCATCAACAGGATCTTCGCCGACATACGGCGCCCCTGCTACGGCGCCCGTCTATTCGCTTGGTCACGCGACTCCACCACCGACTACGCCATACATGTACGGTGCTCCTCCGACCCTACCTTACATGACTGCAACCCCGGCTCCATTGGCCTCTCAGCCCGCGTCTTCGACACCAAGCTGGGATCAGTCCGCCTTCGTCGCCGCCATGAACAATTTCACCCCCAATAACCAAGGTACGGATTGGATTTTCGATTCAGGTGCATCTTCGCACATGTCTTTTAATTTGAATTTGCTGTCATCTTGTTCTCCTTCTAATTTTTCATCCATTATCGTCGGCGATGGCTCCTCTATACCCATCACATGCACTGGTCACTCCTCTATTCCAAATCATACTCAAAATTTTCTCTTGCGCAATATTCTCACTGCGCCATTCATCGACATCCGATCCAGTCTCAACATCGTGACACCCGACGTTGACACTGCGGGGGGGTGTTAACGATATGAGTCCACTTAGGACTCCAATACGAATTGTAATAGGATACCTAACCCAGCTCTATGTCGGTTGGCTTGTACTACATATACGATGTAATCTGCTCTAAACAAATCAATACAATCAATAGTTCTCCTCAATTATCACCATCTATACTTATAAAAGTCTAAGTATAGATGGTGATAATTGAGGAGAACTAGATTGTCATCATGGCTTGACAACCTGCATTAATTTTCTATATGTAATTATCTTGTAAATATCTTGTACAGTCGTCTTTCAATCCAATAAAAGGCTGTGGGGGTCTCCCCTACAGTATTTAAATTCAAAAAAATTATCACCATCTAATTCTCCGGTGCTCTTGATGGATCAAGGAGGAGGAGGCGTTACCGAGTTGTATATGTGTATGTCTCAAAGGCACCTCCCGTTGCGGTGCTCATCAGATTGGATTGCGGTGAGTTTTTCATCAACATCTTCATTGAGCTGCGTTGAAACAGAACGTTCAACGCACGTGAACTTCGAGGGTACGTAGATTTGATCTCCGTTACGAGTATCTCCTAAATTGGATGTTGGTTTACTAGATTGAACCTAGTGTTAGTTTGCATCTCTTAGGATTTTTGTTTTGTTTTAGGTGCTTCGAATCCTATTAGGGGCGGCCCTAGGGAATTAAGCGCCTAGCATTCAAACCACGAACACTAACACATGTGTAAATCAGAAATGATTTTTTTAAGCGCCTGTCGTAAGAGCTTTGCATTGTGTATTTTATAGCGAAGTCGAATCTAGATTTTAGTAGTATGTATCACGGTGCTACGCCTATCTTATTTGTGACTTGCAGGAAGAAACCTCGGGAATCCACGAAACCCTCGTAATCATGACATAGTAAGATGGCCGTGCCAGTCCACGGCTGCTTGCAAGTTGCGACTATTTATAATTATTATTTTTGGAAAATCGAGTAGCCGCCGGCTGCTTAACCATTATCGTCTGAGTTGAGTTAGTACATTCATACATTAGAAATCTGGGATTTTGAGTGAGCGTGGAGTTGTGATCTCGTGGACCAGAGGGTCCACAGACCTAAGCCGTTCGTAATCCGTTTATCTGCGTCATTGCTAGATTCGTCAAATCCCAACCATGTAATATTCGTGCTGTGGACCATCAGTCGACAGTGTTGTTGTTGGATTTGTGAGGCACCCAATTTCTTGGGTAAACATCATGGCCTCCACAAACGGCTCGAGTCCGACGTGTTTGTTTGTTTTTTCGCATGTCTGGAAATAGGGGAGTGGCTTCATGAACTTTTCCTAGTACTTTTTATCAAAATGGAGAGCTCTAGTATCGATTAGAGAAAGCACTATGGAGCCAAGCTAATCAATCTAATATATTTGCAACACTACGAGCCAAGCTACAGTACATGGTTACGCTTACGCTCATTAGGAAATTATAAGAAGGGGAGGATCAGCATGTGCGCACCGCGCTCCTTGCCAAAATGGTAGGGCCAATCATGTGATCTTCTTCATTTAAACTACTTAGTAGTACTGATTTAAACTACTGCTAGCCCACGGACCGTACTCTCATACTCTGCCTCCCTCCACGCATGATACAGCTAAACCACTGAACGCATCAAGAGCCAAAGAAGGCCCGCTCCAACCATCCATCGACGAAACAGTTTTTTTCCTGGTATATAGTGCTAGCTCCATAAATCCGCTGTCTATTCCGTATGCCTGAATACTGACGTCGACTGGTACTGGTGGTAAGCTGCTTCCTGTACACTGACGGATTTATTAGTGTACCAACTGCTACCAAACGAGATGTTATTGGGAGCGTGATCTATCAATCTGATGGCACGAGAGGCTCCCAGAGCTCCAGCAGTACCGTCTTCACTGTCACTCCATCAGTGTCATCGGTACTGCCTTCACTGTGCAGAGTTAAAACCGTGAGAAAAATCGCCCAAATCAGGCCACGAGGAACTCGTTTTCTAGTAGTACCAGCTCACATCCAACGCGAATGCATCCCAGATTCAGTGATGCAGTGTCGCTTGCCGGAACATAAATCCAAAATTATATCGGTCAACTGCGAGGAGATCACGGTGGAACACGTGTGGCTGCTATAAAAAGGCCGACGTGTAAACACGAGGCTCCCGGTGGCCGCGCCGCGAGTCTTGTGGTGGCACCGCGTCTCTGCGTCGTCGTCGTCGTCGTCGACATGGCGTACTACCTACTCCCTCAGTTCCATAATGTAAGCCTTTTTAGCATTTCTCTTTCTATCCGTATCTAGATATGTTTTAGTGCAAGATTCATTTGAACCTTACACTAAAACATGTCTAGATACGGATGGAAAGAAAAATGCTAAAAAGGTTTACATTATGGAACGGAGGTAGTACCTCCCACATTTCTGGGACGGGCACGTCGCTCTTCATCATAAAGACACATGGGGTCCGCGAATGCCAGGCCGGCGCCGTTGGATGGGCATCGGACGACGGCCGAGCGTGGGTCGTCAAGGATCTGTCATGGATACAATGACGGCAACCCATAACTGCTCATGGTTGCAACACCCAACGGGGACGAGAGGACAACCGGTCGCTGGTGGTACAACAAATGGGGTCTTGGCGTGCCGTGCCGTCGTCGGCAGACGTAATGACAAAGTGTGGCGAATCAGCCTTCACAAAATTTGTGGACTTCGGCTGTTGTCCGTCACCTCATTTTTCGCAGTCACAAAACACATGCCAAAGCTTGCTAGCGAGAGGAAGCTCAAACTCCCAAAGTATCAGGTAACCGGTAACGTGCAGTAAACTGACCAAATAATCCTGACTTGCAACATCAGCATAACATCGGTGCAAGAGCAGCAACCACAAAATCCAAATAAACTACCAAAAGCCACGACAAAAGCGACGAAGTTGGACAACTTGCTAGAGATCATAAGACAGTATTATATGAAATCCATTCCAGAAGTGGGACTACTACTCTGCCAAGTTCATTGCATCAAAATAGAACAGATTGGATGTTCAGTACCACTCCATAACTTCCTGTGGATCCAGATATAACTGAGGTGTACTAACCAAAAGTATTTGCACCACCTCTCATACAACAACACATGGGTCTTTCTACATCGGCTAGCATGGGGGCAAACATAGAACCCAACTAATTAGCTGCCACTGCCAGTAACATTTTTGCAGCACCATCTGGCTATTCTACGCTGCTCACACGGATCATGTTGAGAGAAAGGAACCACTTATTTGTATACAGCGTACATGGGGTTCCTTCCATTCTCGGGTAGCTGTGTTATATAGCAACAACAATCATCAGCAGTTTACAGAGCTGGGGGCATGCTATCTCAACAGTGGCCTTGGATTATTCATGGGCCCTTTGATTCAAAGTTGTGTTTGCTGGGACGGAAGGCAAATGAATCAACCGGCAGTCTGTACTCTGCTCCACCGGTTGTCATCGTCCTTCAGCTGTTGGATATAGCTGTATCGGTTTTCTCTGATGTAAGTTACTCCAGACCATACTCCTCGAACAAGAAGAATGCTTACAAACACCATGCTTCCAAATGCGCAGACCACCTGCGCGCAGGAAATATGAACAAGTTACTGAAAGAGGCGACTCAAAGGTTAGCTAGCTCACGACAAGCATCAAGGCAACAGAGTGCAAGGTCAGTTTCTCTTTTTATCCTCAAAGAACCTTATTCTAGCAGTTCAGGCATCAGCAACTTTGAAGATTCACCGTGCTGATAAATGTCTCAATAAGATTGACATGACATCTTTCCCCCAGAAGCAAATTTGGACGCGTAGCTCATGTATATTAAAGCTTTGAGAGGAACCATAGAGCTGGTCCAATAAATGCAGTAAGCAGTAGTACCTTTAAAAAAGCTGAATGATATACCCCTAATGAATATCTCCCAAGAAAAACTGTCCATTTTCCTATGAATGCAACTGCTGTATTGATTGCACGAATCAACTACCAGGTACCGGCGTGACATTAATTTCTGGGCTAGCGGCAGGAGGTAACCAGGAATATGGCATGAAGAATAGACCATGAATTCAATAGATTATACTGGCTAACTGATATGCAGAATTTAAGTTCCTGGATATGTGTTGATTCTGCACTCTGCAGCCATATTTCTGGTTCTTGCTGATTTTTCTGTTTAGTCACTACAATCACAAGCGAGAGCTAGCTTACATGCAATACATCTGCTCACGGAGCACTTCAAAATACTGCAACAGAATGTTAGAACTCTACTAAGCCTGGAAGGGGGAAATTCACTTTCATGGGCTCAGTCAACTCTCTGGAGGGCTACCAAATCAATGTCCATGGTCCATACATAAAATTGACAGGCCAAGCATGTGCTTATATCATTTGTGTCAATGAATCTGCTTAGGTCATCTACACTTCTTGACGTGTAATGTTACTCTTCACAAGGGCCGAAGAGGTTGAAGTATTTGCATGCCAGGAAGGAGGGCAGATCCTAAACTCAAAGCTTGACGATCACTCTAATCTGGCCAGATCAATCCGGGAAGTAAAATAGCTATCGAAACATTTCAGTTATAAGGGAAGTTTTTTCTGGGAAGTTGAGATAAATAAAATCGAACCAGAATAAGGTACCCCATGAACTAGCTCAACACATATGGCGACTGGGAAGACATGATGTCTGGCTAATGGTTATTACAGGTTCCAAATTTAACCTATGAGATTGTAAAAGACGAGAGAACCAAGCACTGGCTTGGTGGCTAGAGCTCACGGTGGTGAGTTCACCCACCCGGGTTCCCTTCGCAGGTGAAGCGTTCGGACTAAACGGGATGCTGTCCGCGTGACAAATCTCTGAAGAGGTCTCATCTACCTAACAACGTATAGTCAAGGGAGGGATCCTTCCCCCACTGGTCAACGTTTTTAACAGACAGTCAAATTCTCCATTCTGAGTATAAGGATCTTGATTTCCCACCCGAATAAATAAATCCATTCATAAATTTGAAGTTGCAACCCCTACCCGTTCAACAAATTTGCAATGATGGAACCACAACAATATTTTAATACCATAGTGTATAAATTGTTTTTTGAAAGGTTAGTTGCAATCCACAAACACATCTACTAGTCAATCTGTCAAATCATCGGTACAAACTAAAATAGACCTGATTAGGCTCACTATGTAACAGAGGGGCTTAAGTGAACAAAACAGAGTTAAGTCTAGAGATTTGATCACACAGATCAAATAGTAGATTGGAGACTAACTGTGAATGGCTAATCTGATTTTTTTTTCTGTTTCTGATACAATGGTATTCTAATTTATATATGCCACATGGTGCAATTTGACTGTTTCTATAAACAAACAGAGAACTGCTAATCTGTACCGTGTACAGAGTGAGGTTTTAGGTTCACTGATCTGACATGTAACAGCATTATACCAGCATAGGTAGATTTGGTGCCTAAAAGGGAAAAATAACAGAGAATAAATAATTCAGCTCTTAGCGGTAGACTCACCAAACTGTCGCACCAGCAAGAACAACATAGTTAGGAAAAAACTGGAACTTCAAAAATACAAGTTGGAGAATGCAAGACTGTATACCGGGTCAGTATGTGGCAGTATCATACCGCCCCTGACATCTCATGATGCTACCTGATGGCATGAAGAATGCAGCTGGCCTGAGTGACGCACGCTTCTCCTTGGATAAGTTCAATTAAAACATTCTGCGCTCTATGTTATACTTGTAATAAGATCTGGAGCTTTTTAAATTCTTCGTAAACTCTCTCCAAGTGAGGGATGCACTTCACTTATATTCCTGAACTGAGCCTAATTTTGGTTTTTGAGACTGAGGCAACCACGGTGCTCAAATTTAAAAACCCTCCATCACACTGAAGTGAAAATTTCACCTACGTCCAACTAAATGATGTTCTACAACTCCAACCATGTGAAAGTCTGCACAAATAACAGCTGCCTCCTTGTTTATCAGTTTTTTTCTATCCACTTCAATTTGAGAAACCACTGTTACTACATGTCAGCTTTCAGCAAGCATTTTCGAGGCGGAAAGTAAAGAATGCCCCATCAATCAGTGTTAGCTGTCTTCCTTAGTGCAAGTGCGTAAGCAACTGGCAACTAAGGCATCACGTACTTGTTCCCCAACCAACATGCCCTTCTGAAGCACAATAAAACACTATCCCGTAGTCAGGAACAAGATAACACTATAATCATGAGAGCGGATTTTCTACCATGCACGCTCATGGATATGGATACGCTGTTCTTTGCCACCTAGGATATGAGCCACATTTCTAGTTTTATCAGGGTTTGTCTTGTTTGATAGTATAACATAACGTTTCGACGAAATGCCTTCTTGTTTCAGAGTGCATCATAACGCCTGTACCAATAAAGGACGAGTGCGCATGTCTCCAACATGATGGATGGTGGATTGCATAGTAGAAAAGCATTTTCTCCAATATTCATATGATGGAGGTAGCACATGGACATAAGCAGAGAACCAGAGGAAGTGGCTCGCAGTTTTGAAGCAATCCATCAAACAGTTTAGCATCTTAGAATGAATTCCTCACCTCAAGAAGCCCCTTGAGGATCCACAAGAAGGTGAGAGCCAGCACACCATTCACCGAGAACTTGACCTGCACGCGCGCATAAACAAACACCGGATCACACCCAATTCCAAGGGAGATAGATCTCCATACCGCAAATTTGGGAACAAGCATAATAATCAAGCTGACAATCACACAGCGAAACGGACCAGCTCAGCGGGGACGGAGGGCGGCAGCACGGACCTGGCGGCGCGGCGCGCGCGGCGGGAGGCCTTCCTGAACACCGAGTGCAGGAACCGGGCCAGGAGGTCGAGGCTGCGGTCGTCCTCGTCTTCGTCCTCGCTCTCCACCTCGTCTCCGTCTTCCTCGCTGCCGTCCCGGTAGGAAGCGGCTCCGGAGAGGTCGCCGACCCAGGGGCGTGCGTCCGGGACGAGGACGACGGCGTCGGGGTGGCGCCGGCGGGCGGCGCGGAGGAGGCGAATCGGAGGCGACGGGCGCAGGTGACTATTGAAGGGAGACGGGGAGGGTTGGAGGTGGAGGTGGTGCGCGGCGGGGCCAGGGAGGAGAGGAGGGAGGTGGCAGGTGGAGGTCGCCATGAGAGGAGGCTGCTGGTGCTCAGCCTGCCAGGTTCGGAAGGGAAGCTGGTTGTTCCCCACTATCCTTGTCCGTTCCTTCGTTTTTCACAGTAATTTTGGATATTATTTTTGTACTGTTTAAGCGATTACGTGATTCAAATCCTTTACGCCATTTGGAATCAGGAAACTGAAATGATCAGTGAGAAATAGCACACATAACAGCACTATTCTGTATGGTATTATTACTGTACTGTACTTGGGGTAAGATCATACGCGTGATCGTAGTCAGACTCTAGCCTGACACTATTAGTGACAAGATAAGAGTATTGTTTAACCAGTAATTAGCACAGACGTGTGTAGACCAGCTCGTCAAACCCAGTTATTATACCAGTAACAATTCCAGGCAGAAATACATTACAGCAACCACAAACTATTCATCTGTTTGCTTAGTCAAACTGTACAAAAGTCAACGCACACACTCTTCAGAGTTCTCCTCAACGACAGCAGTTAAACTCGCCCAACCCGAGGAGATCTTGCGCAATCACCAGTCAGCTTCCGACTTGCTACTCCGCTTTCATCGAGTCTGCAACATGAATTTTATTTTTCAGACGACTCAACACCACCAACGAGCAAATTCAACGAAGAGAAAGCATGAGATTTACCGGAATTCTCTAAGCTACTGGTGCCGGCGTCTGACGGGAAAGCAACCGCACCAATGTTGCCAAGTTGCTCGTCCCAAACGACACCTCTCTGTAGGGGAAATAACATCAATCTCTCAGCTAACCGGTGCATGTGTTTGTTCAGGTGTGGGTGTTCGATGCAAACCTGGGGAAATGCAGACAGCTGATCCGTTCTCGCCATATGAACATTTGCTGGATTCGGGATGACCACCCCATGCCCATATAATTCTGGACGTGAGAGGCCTGGCTGCGACGCCCTGTACATACTAGGATGAACGTTGCTCAATCGCGGGCCGTATCCCGGAAACAACGCGGAGCGAGCATCTTGCGGGCAAAGGATCTGCACGGCAGAGATGAACCGACGGTCAGTCTGACAGCGATGCAACATATGTGAGTTGTTTGATCTTCAGAGACCATCTTACATCTTGGAGGTCGAGATCACAGTTCAGCTCGGGGCTGACTGCTGAGAGCTTCATCGAGAGGAACTGCAAAACCAAATGGAGAACAGGGAGCTGAAGCTCTAGTCATCCTGGTTGGCCTAAATTGGTGGTTGAGGAATCTGTTTCAGTACACTTACCTCGACCTGCCGCTGCAGAGACTGCACGTAGTTTATGATCTCGTCAAGCATCATGGCCTTGCCTGTTATCTTCTTTGCCATAAGAAACCATACTGGGGTTAGAGTAAACCATAACAATATTACACCCAAAGAGTAATTTTCCACTTGTTGATGCTGATACCTTGTTGCAACCTGGGACGAGGTCTTGGAGATGCTTCATCCTCTCATTGATCTTTTCCCTCCGAAACTGCATTTCAGATGGCCAAAACCCACTATGAGAAAGGAAGCCACAAGCTGCAGAAGTGTTAACTATTATGTTGCTCGAGAGATTAATCACCCTTTCTGCCAGGCTGTGGTTATTGGTCGCCTGGCCGCGCTTCGCCCGCATATGCACGTAGTCCTCTCTGTTGCTGTCAGCCTCGCCTGCACGCTCCACGTTGACTTCCCTGTGAGACATCGCACCAGTTTCCTCCTGCAATGATACATAAACGATGAGACGTAGTCCAAAATGCTGAAAATAAGCCCATAGAATATATAGCTTCATTGCCTGCGAATGCATTGTTGAACTGCCCTCGCCTGTGCCCTTCCTTTTACCGCCCTTCGAACTCTTCTCCATGCTCATATTTCTACTTTGCTCAGTACCTGGAGAGAAGAAACGTGGAAATTATCAGTAGTATAAACCTTCTCGGATGAACATGGAGAAGAACTGAGAAGAAAAATACCAGTAGTAGGATTATAGAACCGAGCCCCATCTTGCATCCCCACATTGTGCGTCGGAAAGAGGATGTGCTCGTCGAAATCCATGGCATGATCTAGCAAAGCGAGCGGGTTAGCTCCGGCCATGAAGCTCTGCTCACCATTGTTTCCAGGAGCAGTGCTGGGAGGGGAATACATCTGCCAAGAAACAATGATTAGTCATATGATTTCCATCATGTTGCCAAGTGAAGGTTGTATCTAGGCTCCTAGACAGTTCCTCCCACGAATACATTTATGGAATGGAAGGAACAAAGCTATCAACCTTGTGCTTCATACCTGATCTCAGTGTGACGATGCAACCATTCTAAGGAACGGGTAGCCGTCTAGATTGCCAGCTTTGCCAAGTGAAGGGGCTTTACTTAAAGGGTGGAAGAGATCGGGAGCTGGCAGTCAATTTCTTGCAAGGCTCAACAAGGAACAACTAACTCTTGCAGCCTTACATAAAGATTGTCCAAAGTGAAAAGTTAAGTGAGCCTCATGCAATAGACAAACGCAAGGGCAAAGATGGAAGCCACAGTACGGGAATAGAATTGTCGGTACTGCTAACAACCGTGTACCAGCTGTGGATCACATCCAGAGATCAGAATAAAGAGTCCTGAATTCAGATCAACTATAGATTTACAGTTGGTACTGCAAAAATCAAGACCAGCCCAAGGATCAGATGCTACTGTCATCCACGTACCGTATGGGGCCAGCCCAGAATAAGTTTAATGACTAATGAATGAACCAGATCCATCTTTATTATACCCTACCAAAACTAAAACTATGCCCCACCTCTCCAAATTTTCTGAGAATCCCATACAAGTTTTCAGTTCATAGACCTTTTTTGTTTGTTTGCACAAAGTTCAGTTTATGGACGTGTGCAACTACTTTAGAATATTATATCTTAAATACTCTTGGAGACTTATGATAGTACTCACTCCGTTCCAAATATAAGTTCTAGCTTTGTTCCGAGTAAAAAAAATTATGTTGGACAAGTCCATTAAAAGATGCATCAACATCTAAAACACTAAATATTTTATTAGATTTATCATAGAATATATTTATTTACTATGTTATATATTAGCACATTTTTCTACATATTTGGTCAAACTTAAGAAATTTGACTTACGACAAAGCTAGAACTTCAATTAATTTGGAATGGGGCCGGGAGGGGAGTGAGATGTTTTCGCTCTCGAGCTCCAAGTGATCTCGGTATTTTAAATTTTCTTTAAAGTTTTATAATTTTCTAAAAAGATAATACATGTATACATAGACAATGTTATGTACATATCGAGTTTTGCCAGATAATACGTTCTATTGTAGGCTACATAGAAATCACAAAATTGTTGCTTTAAAAGGCCAAAAAAATACTCATTTTTCCTTCCAACATTTGTCTTTTTTGTGCAGGCCCCATATGTAAAATTATTTTGATGCAAATTTGGTCGTATACACACATGTATATATATACTTGTACGCTTTTTTCAGACTCTGTGGAGACCTAGAAATGAACTTTTCTTTTTTATAAGAAACAGGATCACCGGAGCTACAAATGATTTTCGTGGGGGGAGTTCCTTTTAAAACAAGAGAAAAGCTGATTCAAGATTCCCTGGCTGATTCAAGTCTTCGTTTCTTTCCTCACATCTGTAGTGGTCTATTATCGTGTTCAACTTCAGCATGAAAACTCCGGACGTTCGTCCGATGGGGTGAATAAACTATGCAGGTGCATAGGTAACATTGCGAGAAAACTAGCTACAGAAGAATCAGATCCACGCAAAGGTAAGATAGCAACATGTAATAAAGTGCAAGCTTAGATAAATCATAAGAGAACCATGGAAGAAAATTTAGGTTCTATTGTCGAGGCCAGGGAAGTCCTAATCACCTTATGGTGAGTACTGAGTACAGTCCCTTCCACCATCCAAATTTGATGCCAGAACACAATGATACGAAGAGAAATGTAAGATTCACACAAGCTGTCGACCCTTCAGACACGGTTGTCACTAGAGCAGAACAACCTTAAGAACGGCAATCAAAATTGGGAAGCTAAAACAAGCTATGATGCAAGGGCAAGGGGCCAGAGACCTTGAAAGTTCCCCCCTTTGTTGAACGTGTAGATCGAGAGGGCTGTGAGGAGTCAAAAACAGTAGGATGAAGCACAGAAATCGCCCCGTGAAAAAGCTGATGCCACTTAATAGGCTAATAACGCTCCTGTACTGTAAATTCTCGATAGAGATAAACAAATGCTCATGTACTGTTGAAAAAGACAGTGAGCACTCATGGAAGGAGGAAAACAATGCAAGCAACTCACTATCGACTCCAAAGAAAATATTCTACCAAAATGTACTCTTGGTATAGGAAAACTGAATAAGCAGAGACCAAGCACTGCTCCAGACTCTGGATACAAAACTACTTTCCAGTAGTGGGAATGTCACAGTAGCATATGCAGAATTTCACTGGAAGGGGGAGAGAAGTTTGTTACCAGCAAGGAGGGAGGGTGAGAGTGAGAGCTGCTGCTTCCCCTGTTCTTCCAGTTTTGATCAAAGGTGCTGCAGTCACTCACCAGCCTATGGTATAATGAATAGTGTTCACCATGATGCAGTGGCGGCATGCAGACATGTGGCTGGCTAGGAGGGGAAATAAAAGAGAGAAGGCAACACTGTTTTTTCCACCAGCTTCCCAGCGCCTTATTTTATGACGCCTCATCAGTATAAGCAATAGTACAAGTACTTCCCTTTCTATTGAAGACTAGTCGCATACTTGCATCGCCATTTGGTTATCCTGTCCATTTTGGCTTAGAAAGGGGTCCCTGTAAGGTCTTCCCCAACAAGCACCACTTGTTGTTGTTCTTGTTGTGCTGTACAATGTAACAATGGTAAACAGCAGCATGCCACATCTAGATAAGAGCACCAGCAAAGCTGAAAGGTGTAGCAGCTCATCAGTGTCCTGTTTCACTTGAAGTCATCTTGGAATCAATCTGGTGTGCATTTGCCACTACCTTTCAACTGCTGCTGCTGTTTGAGTTGTTGAGCGGCAGCAGTCAGCAGATGAGAGGAGCTGGGCTTGGAGTAATACAGTCAAAAAAGTGAAGGCCTGCGGCAGGGGCATCCTGCCAGGAGCGGACGTGTATTGGCAGCGAATTGGATTCTTGTTCTCACTCTCTGGAATCCTGTAGAGGCTTGTTGTCGCTTGTGCAGTACACATCCAGCTTTCGTAGTACTCTTCTTCCCAAGATAACTGAAAGGAACACGGGAAACTGAACCCGGCCAGAGATGCGGTCTTGCATTCTCTGCAATACTTAACTCTGATTTGCAATACATTATTGCAACCTGAAGACGCAAAACAAATACGGGCAAGTAACAGATGATACTTCAGGTTTTGTAGTCAAGCAAGAGGTTGCGAAACACATTGACAAGCAAGCAAAAAGTAAAATTAAGGTTTAGTACTAACTAAATACTCGTCTGATCCGAAATAAGTGTCGAGCGTATGTATATTATTTCGTACTAGCCTAGCCTTTTCTCGGTGACACTTAATACGGACCGGAGGTAGTAACTCATTTCGTTTTTTAATATTAGCGCAACCTGAAGGCTGAAAGTGCAAAACAAAGGAAAGGAAAGAACACATGAGAACACTCCAGGTTTATGTCGAGAAAGAGGTTCAGCAATGCATTCTTAGATCAGCAACAAAAGAGTATAATTTCTCCATAAAAGCAGACGAGGGTGAGAAAGATACTAATTCCCACAAAGATATAATGACAGATGGTAGCAGCAGTTAAGGAAAGTACTTTTGGAAAGTGTACACCTATAGTGCAGTTTTTTAGGCATTGTGTACTACAACGACGCACAAGATAACACACTGACAAAAAAAAGAAGTAGAAATCAGAATTAAGATTAGCAATCATAGTATTAGGATCTCCTGGCAGTAAAACACTGCAATGCTTGCCCCAGCTGGATTTGTAAACTATTTCTTCCCATGCTCTCCCCCACAATCTTTTCAGTGCACCAAACCACAAGCAAAGAGCCCCCTCTCAGAAAGATGAAACCTTTCTTGGAAACTGGGACTGATCCGTACGGCTGGTAATTAAGTACCAGTAAGTGTGGCTTGCAGCCCCAGTGCAAAGATGAGTGGTCAAAAAGCTAGTACTAAATCTCATGACAGATATTTCATGGTTTAAGAATGTACCATCAAGATAAACCAGGGGCCAATCGTCAACAGAACATGTGTAGGCAAAGCGAAGAAGATGCACGCCTGCACCAAAAGGCTATCTTTCTCCCTGTGGTCAATGTAAAGCTTATACTTACAAAACGAGAGCAATCTGGTCCCAGGCTCCAAGCCTTGCAATACAGGAGGAGGAGCTCCATGCCCTCATAGGCCACAGGAAAGAGCATAAATTACCGAAACGTCAACTGAAATTTGCTTTACAGGTAACAGGTCTAAACAAATTATAATGGACAGAGTATCAAGTTTCATATGACTTGCACACATAAACCATCAAGCTTTGGACTCTGTTAGCAGAACTTGGGAATAACTCCAAACTTCAGACAAATAAACACTGTGCTGAGCTAAAAATAAGGGTTTATCAAGAATAATTCTGCACTCTTCAGCTTCACAGTGGAGGTTTTCAGCCTGTTGCTACAGATAACTGTGTTTGATCCCACAACCTGCAATATCATCAATCAAGACACAGATTCTCTCCAATTTTACCAGACGCAAATCCGCGTAATACTATTAAGCTCCGATTTTCTAAAATCATTAGCTAAATGCTCATGCAATGCTACGGAAGGTCTTTGCATTATTCAAATTGTTTAAACCTTGTGTCATCACATTCCTCGTCTTTATGCAAATTAAAAAACTATCTCAAAAGTCAAAACATACATCAGTCTAATTAATTATTCAAAATTTCATGATACCGATGTCTACGCCACCAACTCAGGTCTTTATAAGAGTAAAGATTCAGGTGACAGTAGGCCAGAAGGGCATGACAATACCAAATAAACAGGTGGTTCCATGAACATAACTGAAGACCAGTCAGTCTACATTAACATATATTCCATAAAGAAGAGAAACAATACCTATGCTCATTACAGTTAACTTGGAAACATAGTGTTACAAACAACTAATTGGTCAGATTGACAGAAATATGTACGGTGAGAACCAACTTCTTGGTTGAACTGTTTATATCGTGAACAATCATTGAAAGCTATCATATTTAGTACACTTAGAGACAATAATCGAAGAACAAAGCTAAACCCCAAGCTCAAACTGATTCAATGGTCACCATTATAGCTGTCATCTGTCATCTGTTCATTTTGAGCTAGAAGTCCACATGATAGACAAAAAGCAAACCCACAGCAGGTGATATATCATCAAATACTTATCACCAATTTGGCTTTCTCAGTTCTTTAGATTAATACTGCCATATATTGATTGCACTGACCTTATTGTCCTATGCTGAGTTGCATATGTAATTCTGTGTACCATTGTAGTTTCACACGAGGAAGGTTGTGCATTGAAGTACTTCAGACAAAGACCATTGCCTCACATGTCAAGTTTTTGGTCTTATAGAATATACAAGATAACAGTTAAAAAGTGAGCAACTTGACATCAGCACATATTTGACGTTGCAACTCAGGCCACCACTAAGTATCCAACTTTCAAGTATTTCACACCAATGTGATATCAGCGATGACAGCGAATATTACTTTCTCGCTACTAAGAAAACTATTCCATCTTGCTACTACGAAAAGCACCAGTGAACGTTTAAAATTTTCACTTTCTAGATGCCATTTTATGCTTCATAGTAGCAATAGAGACTCCCAATATCTTCAACAGATTGTGCCGAGATAGCAACACAACCTGAGTCCTATTCCAGATTTAACAATGAAAAAACTGGTGCAGTTAAAGAAGGGGGATTGCAAGTCTAAAGCTATTACCTTATACATTCGGCCAATGAAATTAGCTAGATCAGTAGTCACGAAGAGGAACGGGTACTGTACTATAGTACCAAAGCATGGGATAAATCGAAAACGGCACAACACATAGGATATAATATACACAAGGAAAAGTTTATGAGGATAAGAGCACTGCGCATGTCCATAAACGTGCAACTTACAAGTATGCACAAGACAGACTATATGTCTTCTTACGAAACACTTAAGATACTAGTGAAACCCATATGACAACTTCGATCAAGGAAACCCTTCATGATGACCCCCAAAATTGCACCTGGGTGAGACGTTCCTCCGCTGATTTCCGAAACTACGCCGGAGAGGATTGTGGTCTATAAATGGCATACGGTCCGAATCACCACCAAGCACCGGGAAGTTAATTGGGCTAGGAGGACTGTTCCCCCAACCATAGTCAAAAAACCTAGGACTGGGCCTCTTATGCTGTCTTTTATTGTTGCTCACCTTCCGAGCCCAAGCTTCCCCAAACCTTTGCTTCCAATTTCTGCTCCATACAGAACCCTCACTATAATACTTCAACTCCAGTTCAAACTTTGTCTTCCAAAGATTATCATCTCCTGCAAGATCCCTCAATTCCTTGCATGTGCACCCAACCCTTGCCAGACCCACACCAGGAACAAACTCCAATACCTTAGCCTTCAGATCACCTGGCAATGCCATCAAGCATGGTGGCAAGACCAACCCGTTCAGTTCGCACAAAGATATCATCAGAGGAAGGCACAGCTCATCCTTCAGCACCCTCCAAAGCTCACGAATCTCCTTCTCCTCCGCTGCACCCATTCCATTGCCATCCAGATATAGCAACGGCGCCAGCTTTGGCAACTCCAAGCACAATCGGCGTACCTCTGATTGTGCCCCGGGCACACACCCATAGATCATCACGAAGTTCGGCATCAATGAGTAGTTCAACACCACTATCTTCCCCTCTTCACCCTCAGGTAGCATAGCAATAAGCTCTGGTAGGGTGTACTTGACCGTCAGTGTTGCCGAAGCACCAGAGGCCCAGTCCATCAACAATCCGAGGTGAGACCCCGGCGGATTTGCGGCAAGCAAGCCAGCATCGACCAGAGCTGCCTGCAGGGCCACAACTAGGCGATGGATAACTGTGCCGTCTGCCCCCAACGCATTCTCCGCCTCCATCTCCCGCTTGAGAGCGCCAATCAGGAAGCTCGCCGAGCTCTGGGTCGCGTCAACGGCCTCCGCCATCACCACATCCGGCGGATCAGATACCAAGGGCAAACTAGGCTCCACGTGCAGGGTTCGCGGAAGCGGCGAATGGACAGGATCCACGCGCAGGGCTTGCGGCACTGACGAGGATCCCCCAGCCTCCCCAGCAGATTTGGAACAGACAGCAATCTTCCCGGTCGAGACTGCATCCGGATTAGGGTTCCGGGGGAGGGTTTGAGGAGGCGGCGGTTGAGACAATTCTGCGGAGAGCGTGAAGTATAGGAGGTCACCGGATGCGAGGCCGAGGGCGGCGAGCGTGGCGGAGGGGTCGGGGGAGAGGAGCTCCTGAGAGCGGTTGAGGGAGAGGCGGATGGACTCTGCGGGGACGGGCTGCGCCGCGGAGAGCTTGGCGGCGAGGAAGTCCTTCACGGCGGAGAGCGCGGCCGTGTCCGGCAGCTGCACGCGGTGCGTCTCCGCGAGGCCGCCGCGCGCGTCCATGGATCGCAATCGAAGCTTCATGGTGGTCTGCTGGGGAATTTTGCTGTTCTGGATCAGCACGGCACGTGAGGCGGTCGGTGAGGGGATATCAGAATCGGGGAATACCATGTGTAGTTAGCCGGTTTGGTGCGGGCCTGATTGAAACAGGCTGGGTATGAAGATGGCCCTTTACTCTTAGGATAACAAGGTACATGAAACATTATTGGGCCTTACAAGGATAAGTTAGGCTGAACACATGTACTTCCCCTCAAATACTTACACGGCCCAGCTACTGGACAGAGTTTTCTAAAAATGTCTACACAGCCAGAAAAGTTCTATTAGAGCCCGAGCTCACTAGAGCTCTTTATTTCAAAATTTTGAACACGTAAAAATCTATATATATATATATATATATATGTAATGATGTATATTTTAGGAGTGCAATACCTCAATCTGAAATAGTTTATATTATTTTTTTGATTATCGGCTACCAAAAAAGATAAAATCTGATAAGATTTGAAGGTGTATTATTCACACACCCAGATCTACAATTTTTCATTTTATTATGTACATACCCCTCTGTTTCAAAATATAAGATGGTTTAC
The DNA here is from genome assembly GCA_012064385.1 of Puccinellia tenuiflora. Classification (NCBI taxonomy): domain Eukaryota; kingdom Viridiplantae; phylum Streptophyta; class Magnoliopsida; order Poales; family Poaceae; genus Puccinellia; species Puccinellia tenuiflora. Next base: position 284,085 of record QRDG01002061.1, read on the forward strand.
TGTTTTCTAACACACACGTATCTAAACATGTCTTAGTGTGTAGATTCATGTGGATTTTACACTAAAACAAGTCTACATACATGTGTGGTCAAAAAAGGCTAAAACATATTACATTTAGAAACATAGGGGGTAGAATACAAAATGTTTTGGGTTGCTACTTTTCATACTTGAAGTACAAATCATGCCTATATGTACAATTTTTTAGAACTTTTTGTAACTTTGAATATACATTTTTCAAATATTTAATAGAAAGGGCTTTAGTGAGCCCGAGAGTCATAATGAGTCACTCTTCGCCCAGCTTATGACACTCATAGACGTGTAGTGTGCTGCGGAAGGAAGGCTGAGACTAAACAACTCAACAAGAAAGAAACAAGACAAAGACACCATGGAATGAGAGATATGAGAGCATCTCCACCAACATCGTCCAAAGCCTGCTTCGGACCCGATAGGCCCAATAGCGGCCCGGACCGGAAAAAAAAAACCCAGCGACACCCCATCGGTTCGGACCTCCGAAAATAAGTCTGTCACCCCTTGTGTCCGCCCCCAATTTTCGGATCCGTCTTAGGGGGCGCGAACTGTAATAACCCGGTATAAAATTACGTCCTTAGAAAATAATTTTAGCGAGCTAGAGCAACTAGGAGGGCTGAATAGAAATTTTCCCCGGTGCCTTACAAACCAAGTCGTTAGACCTTTTGTCTTACTTGGAAGCAGACCGTCCTAGGGACCTAGCAGTTTTATTTCTTACAAACCAGCAATGAGTGTTACAGATCTTTACTACTACCTCCGGTCCTAATTAAGTGTCGAACGAAATACACAAACAAGGAACAACTTATCCCTATGCTAGCGACACTCTTTTAGGATCGGAGGGAGTATTAAATTGAAATAGGACTTGATGGTTCATGATGGTAAGTCATTAAGACTGCCCTTAAAATTGATATAAATTACCCTCAATACCACGGATAAGTGAAAAAATGATTCGAGCTAAAAAAACAAAAAACAAAAAGACGAATCGCTACTTAATCATATCCACCCGTCCGTGGTCACCTCCACGGCTCCACCGGATCCCCGAATTTTTTTTTAAATAATACACGAAATTTATTCAATTCTGGAAATATTACGCAAATCTATTTTTTTTCAAAAATAGTACCCAGTCGTCTTGGCCGAAGACGACAGGCCCTTGTCGTCATTGGTGAAGCCGAGTAGGGACCTGTCGTCCTTGGTGGCATACCAGTGGCGTGTTTTGAAATACCAGTGGCGCGTTTTGTGATTGCACGCCACTAGTAACTAGTACCAGTGGCGTGTGTTTCCAAGTGCACGCCACTAGTCGTCTTCTGCAAAGACGACAAGGACTAGTCGTCTTCGCCAAGGACGACAGGTACCTACTCGGCTTCACCAATGACGACAAGGGCCTATCGTCTTCGGCCAAGACGACTGGGTACTATTTTTGAAAAAAAAAATATTTGCGTAATATTTCCAGAATTGAATAAATTTCGTGTATTATTTAAAAAAAATTGGCCCGGATCCCCCTCCCTCCTTCCTCATGTGAGCGGCGCCGACTGACAGGAGACGAGACGCAGCGGCCGCCGGCGAGAAACCCTGGAGCTCATCCAGTCCCTCGCGAATCAAAGCCCTCACGCCGTCGGCGCTCCTCCGTTCCCTGCCGACGCCGACTTGTGACACAAACATACGCAGCCCATATCCGTCTCTCTTCCGCATCCTAGGCAAATCAATCACCTCAAGCGGAGAGCCTGAAGAGGTCGCGCTATTGGGAGGCGAGAGCCGGCGGATGCGCGCCATGGTCGAGAAGCGGCTCCCCGGACAGGCGGCCTTGGCCAGGGTGAGAGACGAGATCGGGCAGCAACAGCCATCCAAAACCGAGGAGGCAGCGTGGCACGGCCCACGATGTCGCCATCTAGGTTCGTCACGCCGTGGCGCACAGATATACGTCGTCGGGCTACGCGTGATTGAGGACTAGAACAACATGCCGAAGCAGGTGGTGGCGACGAGGGATACCGACCTGCAGTTCGCACTGCTGAAGTACGCCAAGCTCTCGGCAGCGCAGGGGCAGCTCAACGATCGAGTTGACGGAGGACAAGCAAACGGCTGAGTCATGCAAATGCAAACACGGAGTCGTGGGCCTCTGCTTTCATCCCTGAACTGGACAACTTCAGGGCTGCAAAGCATGAGAGCATCGTCCTAAAGGGTGTCATGACTCATGAGCTTGCTTGATGATTAATGTTGGATTCAGGATTGGTTGTTTCACGGAACAACAAGTTTGCTGTTCAAAATGGCAGCGTCTCCTCCAATGGTTACCCTGAATGGTTCATGTTGTTTGCATGTTGTTCTCATTTATTTTACTCCGTCTGATCTGAATTGTTTGACGCGGGAAGAGAGCTACAACAACAGAAATTTGTACACCCAGGACGACAACTAAATCCGATCGGAGGGGGTACTTACGATGGCATCTTTGCAGGTAGCAGTAATGCTAATTCTTGATCCAATCGTGCTGAGGAGCTGCTCCTTATTGCTGGGCTGTTCGGAGGATACACTCATGTAACGTCGTTTTACTAAATGTTTTTTGTCACTTACATGCTGACTAATTGCAGATTTTTGCTTCCATATTTGTTGTTGATTTCCTCTGCCTGTTACAGTATCACATGAGCAATATATACATATATAGTTATGTGGTTGTTAAATAGTGTAACAATGTCGTCTGGACATGGAGGAGCTGGGGGGGGGGGGGGGGAGCAAGACGACGTTCGGCATCCCTGCGCCGCTGTAATCAGGGAGGGATTGGGAGACAATCCAGAAGAATATCTGTGGTGTGCATACCCTATGGCTTAGTATGATCTCTTGACCTTTTCTCATATTATGTTTCCAATCCGATCCTTCGTTCTTTTTTTATGTATGCAAGATATCCTTTCCTTTTCTGATTAGAGTCCCACCTTATCTTATCTTTACATGCGAATTAATGATATATTTCTCTTTTTGATTGTTACCGCAAATGATCGCGGGGCTGTATGGACCACGAATACAACTCGAGTCAGTATTGTGTATTAGTCACGGCCATATATACACATATTTTACCCCCATCGGACATACGTTTGTGCTCACACATAATTCTACTCTTTTTCAGTTTACTTAAACAAGATTCAATTAATTAAGACCGACACGACGGTCTACCTATCAGAAAAATCCGATTCCAAGTGAAACTAAGATTGACGCGATGATGCCCCCAATCAGATAAATTAGGTGGTGCCTTTAGTCCAACATGGCGATGCCTCCTTGCAACGAACGAAATAACCGGTCACGCATCAAGGTATTGGTAGTAGTAAATTTAGATACGGTGATGGGAGAGTAAATCCAACCAAATGAAAAAATAACATCGAAATTAAATAAGATGTGAACGTGATACAGCTCCAGAGACAAAATAGTTGGCCATTTTCTATTTGAAAGTGTAAGAATTATGTGTTTTCATTCATCACAAACTTTAAATGTTTTTCTAAATAATATTTGGTCTACCCGTAGCAACGCACGGATATTGTGCTAGTAAGGATAACAATAGGAAATAAAAATAAAAGGAAATTATCATACTTATCCCTGGAGCCTTCCACACATTTATCTGTGGTATAAACACCCCTTCCTCTTGTTCGCTAGGCTGCACCCCAAAGAAAGCACTCTCACACACCGTAAGAAACTCCCAGGAGAAGTAGTACTAGAGAGGCAGGAGGGGATCGCTGGAAAAGGAGGTTAGATACTCTGCCGTGGTTCTATTCCTCCTCAATTGAATCTTAGTTTTTCTCTGCGATCTAGCGAGCAGGACATGTGCACCTTCGGTCTGTCTGTAGTAATCGTCTAGTGCTGAGCTCTTGTTTATGTTCTACTATATGTGTATGCATCACCCCACTTGATCTGTTGATCTCTCACTACGGGAGACTTTGGCTTTGCCGTGCGGCCAAATTGCACGGTAAAGGGCGATATACGCACGGCAAAGGCTTTGCCGTGCGTCGACGCACGGCAAAGGCCGCACGGCGAAGGCTTGCCCGGCAAAGGGTTCTTTGCCGTGCGCCTCCACCAAAATGCACGGCAAAGCTTTTGCCGTGCGGCGTCATCTTTGCCGTCCGCTACCACTCGTCGCCGTGCAGTAGACGTTGCCGTGCGCCGCCTGCATCTGCCGTGCGTGGCGCTTTGCCGTGCGCCGTCCCGCCGCACGCACGGCAAAGACCTCCTCTTTGCCGTGCGCCATCCCACCGCACGCACGGTAAAGGCAGTGTCGTTGCCGTGCGCCCCCGTTCACCCGCACGGCAAAGAGCCAACCAGGCACACCCCAGGCCAGCCGCAACGCTGTCTTTGCCGTGCGTATGCGCACGGCAAAGCTACCAAATGGTTCTTTGTCGTGCGCATACGCACGGCAAAGGCCCTGGGGATTTTTAATTTTCGTTCTGTTTTCACTGATATCTGCAGTTTAAACACAATTTAAAAACAATATACCACACAAATAAATACACAAGATAGGCAACAACATAATCCAACATCATCCAACACAACAACGTACATCATCCAACATCATTCAACAAGCAACATAGGATCATCATCTCTTTGCCCAACACAATAAAACACACAATATAAACATAGGCCATTAGCATCTCTTTGCATTAGATCAACATAGCATCAATATAAACATGATCATCATCTCCTTGCTCTTGTCCTTGTCCATCTCCTTGCCCTTCTGCAAGATAAAAAAGAAAGGTGAGATATCAACCTATATACTCTAATATTCTAATATTAGCATTCTAATTCAACAAGTGGCCCTTCATTCACTTATATAAGACATTATAATTCAATATACTCTAAAATTTCAACAAGTGGCTAAAATTTCAACAAGATGGCATCCTTTACAAACTAACAAGTGTGAGACAATAGAATATAGAGGAACTAAAATTTCAACAAGTGGCTAAAATTTCAACAAGATGGCATCCTTTACAAACTAACAAATTTCAACAAGTGGCTAAAATTTCACCTTAAAATGGCATCAACATGGTAAACAATATTAAGAAGTAACATGGTAAACAATATTAACAAGCATTCTAATATTAGCAATCTACGGGAGAAGCAATCTATGATTCAACAAGTGGCATGGAATGGCTAAAATCTTCAACAAGATCAAAAGAAAGGTCATGAGATATCAATCTTGCATTCTATTTCATATACTCCATTTGTTCACTAATATAAGACATTATAATTCTAATTAGCATTCTAATTCATATACTCTAAAATTTCAACAAGTGGCTAAAATTTTCAACTATGTGATGGCATCCTTTACCAACTAAGCAATATAAGATGGCATCCTCCAACAAGTGATGAATGTAGGGGAACTAACCTTTATTGTAGCTAACTATGTGATGGTCCGGATCCATCTCCTTGTCCACCATGTTCTACTAGGTGAAAAGAAAAATAATGAGATTGCTAAATTTCCAACAAGTGTGAGACAATAGAGTAAATTATGCAATTTTCAAGTTATTTTTGGTACAAGTGTGATGGCATTCTACAACTTAGAAGTGCGTTGGTCACAAGTGTAGGAGAACTCACCTGCAAACTGCGTCAGGCTCCGGACGATGTTTGGATTGTTGAAGGTCATCTGAGGTGTCACCGGGCTCTCACCGGTCTGAGGTGCCTGGATGAGCTGCATGTTCGGTATCACCGAGCTCTGACCGGTCTGTTGTTGCATCTGCATATGATGTTTGGGTTAGACAATAAGACAAGAGAAATATGATGGAGATATTAGGTTAACCACTTACCCACGGGAAGGCGAAAGGAGGAGTAGGAATCGTCCCCGGTGGAGAAGTCAGAAGGGTCTGGCTCGCAAACCAGTTCATCATCTGTTGTTGCTGCTGCATCTGTGTCTGCAACTGCATCTGCAGCTGCTGGCTCGCTCTAAGCTGCTCCTCCAGCTGCTGGCTCTAACCTATGAAAAAGTATGTTGGTGGAACCTCGCGCGGAGAAATCTAGGGGGGTAGACCGCCGGGGGCCCACAGACCGCCGTTTCCGGGGGGAATGAGCTCCGGAGCACCGGAATCCCACCAAAACTTGCACGTGGGCCTAGGATATGTGTGGTAGTGTGTTGGAAGGTGTGATCCACCAAATGGTGCAAGGCATAGCTCCCCGGTATGACCTTCCTCACTTTCGGCCGATAACACTTAGAAGATTCCTGGACGTGTGGGCTGAAGTGTCCCGATGCGGCTATACCGGAGGCTAGAATGTGCCAAAGGGTACCAAACCTGGTTTTCCATTTGTCTAATGCCTAAACAAACCTAAACCTATGCAAAAGTATGTTGGTGGAACCTCGCGCGGAGAAATCTAGGGGGGTAGACCGCCGGGGGCCCACAGACCGCCGTTTGCCGTGTGTCATCCGCTATCTTTGCCATGCGCCGCTATCTTTGCCGTGCGTCGTCTCTTTGCCGGACGGCAAAGTTTTCTTTGCCGTGCGACGGCGCATGGCAAAGAAGCGATGCATGGCAAAGTTTCTTTCGAGTGCTTGTGAGCTGTTGGATTGTGTGCACACGGATCGTGTGTTTCCTTCGAGCACTTGTGAGCCGTTGGATCAGAGTTGTGTTTCGTTTGAGCTCTTGTGAGCCGTTTGATCGGAAGCACACGGATCGTGTGTTTCTTTAGAGCGCTTATGAGCCGTTGGATCAGGGTGTGTTTCTTTTGAGGGCTTGTGAGCTGTTGGATCTGCACTCCCACCTCATCCACAGGTACACCTTATAATCGCCTATAAATAGCGACGTCCCTGCAGCGAACGGCACACAACGAGCGTCTACCTTTGCCACCGAACCCAATGGTTGGATTTAGCCTACCCGCTGGCATGTTCCCTGGCATTATTGTGTTTGTCCTTGTTCGTCGGCCAGCCATTGGAGCCACCTCCTGTAGGTCGGTGAATAAGGACAACACAACGACGATGTTGGAAACACAAGCCCTCGGGTAGGTTGAATCCAACCACTAGATTAGGGTGACACAATGATGAATTGTCGAGGAGGTGGGAGTGGTGGTGGTGGAAGTGGTAGCCATGCCCCTCGGTCGGATCCAAGCAGCTGCAAGGCTCTCTGATGATCTTCAACATTCGCAACACTTTTTGGGACGGTCGTTAGATCATCAGAGAAGTCTTGCGGCTGCTTGGATCGAAGGTCGATTTGCTGCTCACGACGACGCGAGACGGATGCGCAAGCTTTCGGATGGGCAAAACCAGTGTTGGATCAGCCACATGACCCTATATATTACAACCGGTAGTAATGGGCATTTGTTTTCTTTCTCTCTTATTTTTTCTTTCTTATGTTTTCTGTTTATTTTTTCTTTCTTATGTTTTTTGTTTATTTTTTCTCTCTTATTTTTTCTATCTATTTGCTCGTGAGTGCCTGCAGCTGGTCGCCGTCGTCCTCAGCCATGCAGCAGCGCGCAGGAGAGCGCCCACTTGCGCAGCGTGCCGGCTCCGCTTCACTCTTTCTGCTGCTCCAACAGCTCACCCCTCAAAAGAAACAGACACCGCTGATCCAACGGCTCACAAGGGCTCCAAAGAAACACACCGCTGATTCAACGGCTCACAAGCGCTCAAAGGAAACACATGATCCGTGTGCTTGATGCTGATTGGACATACTACACGATCCGGCTCTTTGGAAGCAGAGCGTCCGCGGCTCAGCACCGCGCGGCTTAGGACCTGGTCATAGTTAGTTTGAGTACCTATGTTGAGTACTGTGTGTGTTCTCATCTATGTTGAGTACCTATGTGGAGTGTTGTGTGTGTCGGCCGATAACACTTAGAAGATTCATGTGGACCTATGATATGTGTGGAAGTGTGGTGTAAGGTTTAATGTTGCAATACATAGCTCCCCGGTGTGACTTTCTTCATGTTCGGGCGATAACACGATCCAGAATTCCACGAACACAGCTAGATCCGAAACCCTAATATGTTGGGGGGGGGGGGGGGGGGTTGAAGACGTAGAGTACTTGTCATAATGCAAAAGTATGAGTATACACACATTGTATTAAGATGTAGTACTTGTCATATATTAAAAGAATAAATATAAGTATTAAACTAAGTGCAATAATGAAGTAAAAGAAGAAAATGCAACAAGGCGCACGGCAAAGACAAACACGCACGGCAAAGTTTGCTTTGCCGTGCGCCGGCTCTCCCCGCACGGCAAAGGCTTTTTTCGTTGCCGTGCGTTGTCCCTTTGCCGTGCGCCTCGGTAGAACTTTGCCGTGCAGCACTTCTTTGCCGTGCGCTGATTTTTCTCTTTGCCGAGCGGGTTTCTTTGCCGTGCGTCGTCGTTGTTATGTGCCGTGCGTGGTCCCTTTGCCGTGCGCCTTGTCGACGGCCGCACGGCAAAGACATCTTTACCGTGCGTAGACGCATGGCAAAAAAATACTGCACGGCAGTGCCAGTTTTTCCCGTAGTGTCTATACACACTTGTTTTTTACTGTCCAAAACGAGGCCATGTGATTCTCGCTAGTTAATCTACTGAAGATTGGACTGCTGCACCTCTCTAAGCTAGTGACGTGTATGTACTAATAATGGATCTTGCATGAAACGATTTATACTGGGGGGCAAGAGTTAGCTAGTACGTGCATATGTTGTAGAAGTAGAGTTGAAGACCATGCTTCAACTCTTAAATTGAAATCGGACGTGATGGTTTTCGATGGTACGTCATGAGCAAAATACAAGATTACCCTCCCACCAAATGTATTATCCACGTTAATACGAACGATGTGATCGCTCCGAAAATCCCTCTGAGATATGTTAAGTCCGTCCGTCCACCAAACAAATACACCCAAACAAAAACTGTTTGGTTTGCCTAATGGGCCATATTGACCGACAGGCTGCCTGCTACATTTTTTTTTGTTCGGAAGCAATTTGGTTTGGTTTACTTAATTGTCGTGGGATTTTAAAGCTGAAAACAAAATACCGCATCCATCAATCAGCTCAGCAAGCAGCTTGGTGTAAAAAAAAAAAAACTAGCTAGCTTCGAAAAACATTGAATAACGCCTATAGGACCGAAAAGTCGCAATGGGCACCCGATCTCCATGGAGCTCGGGATTTTCAAAAAATCGAAAAATGCATTTTCCGTGTCAGAAAATTCTAAAAAAAATCATAGCTGTAGATAATGTTGAGATCTACAAGTGTGCAAATTTTCAATTCAAACTTCGAATTATTTCAGGCTCTACAAAAATAACAAATCAGGGAAAAATTCAAATTTTGAATCTCTACACTATTCACAGATCCAGATATGGAGATTTGTCATTTTTTTCCGGGCTAAACTATAACTAATTTCCCCCTGGTATTTTGCACAGCGGTAGATATCTATATTATCTACATCTAGGAATTTTTTCAGATTTTTTTTGAAAGTTTTAAATTGCGATTTTGAATTTTTCAAAAACCGAGCTCGGGTTCCAAAACGCCTATAGGACGCCTTACATGCTTAGGTATCCAATATAGTACTCTACTAGGTATGCATACATGCATATACTGGGGGGCAAGAGTTAGCTAGTATCATGTTGAAGACCATGCTTTCTAATCAAGTCAAGAAACAACACGATGCTATTACTAATGGCCATTCACTGAATGCCCGAATGCATGTTTATATACATGGACGCTGAAACAAAAACAAAAGAGCATGTATGAAATAATTTTGGTTTATGCTATTTGCTTAAAACACTAGCTTTTAACAATTTAATTCTAGAGGACTTGATCCATGTAAACTGCAGCTGATGTGGTATTGCTGGAACATGATGCCAAAACCTGTAAAGACTGAATATTGTTTCTTGTACTAGGTACACAGGTTCAGAGCAGAAGCTAATCCACAACCTGTCAAGGCAAGCTGTGCATATCAGATAAAACTTGATAAATAGAACACCAAATTACTTTTACATACTTACTTCTATGTGTTGCTATTTTTAACACTGAACATGAAAGGGATGAACAAGTACATCAGTAACCTTTACATGCTGCTTCTATGTCTAACACTGATTGTGTACAATGGAAGTGAACGAAATGACTGAATCGTAAGACATATCGATGTCCATCATAACATGGGAAAGAGTTGGTGTACTTAGCCTGAGACGGCTGGTTTCCGAAAGAGCGACACGCGGCAAGGCCGGTGTCAGGGTGAGATGGGCAATCCTCACACAAGTAGGGGACTCGGTAGTGCGGTTCTCAGAGATGGGGAACTACCAAATGGTGACTGTTATGATGGATGAATGAATACTGACTTGACTCTGCAGAGTGTAGCCTCGAAGTAACTTGTAATGCCAACATAAAAATTTCTAAGGAGAACAGTGGCCAAAGGCTTTTTGATGGATCTATGACGAGCATTATTAATCCTATACCAAGCATCTTTCAAACTCTCCCCACCTCTTTGTTTGAAGGTGAGGACTTCGGACTCGGGTGTCTCAACAGGAGGACAAGAACTAGACATAACGATAAGATAAAATAACAAGACAGGAATAAAGATTACACTAATTTTTTTTGGTTTTAAAATTTGCAACAGGAAAAATAAGCTAACAAGAAATAAAACAAGCAAGACAAAAACAAAGTAAAGTGATTGAGAGTGTGAGACTCCCCCTTGCTGTAACTCCAAGATCCCCGGCAACGGCGCCAGAAAAGAGCTTGATTGCTACTGATGAAGAGTTGGGTGGTGCCCCAAGCGAAGGCGGAGATGTAGCAAGCAGCAGTTTTCCCTCGATAACGAACCAAGGTTTATCGAACCAGTAGGACCTTGAAATCAACAACAAAGTGAATGTTTGTAATGTCCCGGGGTTTTCCCCAAATTAGAATTGCTTGTTATTTTCCTTTTTGCATCATCATGACATCATCAATGTTGTTGCATTTGTGTTTTTGCAAAAGTAAAATAAAATAAGCAAAAGGGAAATGTTATTTCATGTGATCACATGCAAACCCTAATTCTAAAATTGCCAAAAACAAAAATAAAAAAAAACAAAAACTATTTTGGACAAAGCAAATTAAAATGTTATTTTGGATTTGCAATTTAACCAACATTTTATGTTGGGGAAAAATCAAAAAAAAACCCTAAATTTTACTTTGCTTTATCTCTTTCTTCTTCTCTCAAATTTCTGTTTAAAAGGGAAAAATGGAAACAAATAAAAACCTAGCAACTGGGCTGCAGCCTCCCTCTCTCTTTTTCCCTCTCCTCTCTTTCCACCCGAGGCAGCCCAGCTACGGCCCGGCCCAAGCCGGCCTTTCTTCTTTATCCAGCTCTCACGCACCGCGCACCAGTACGTCGCCGATGCCTGCGTCCTCCGTCGCCACCCCCGACTCCACCTGCTCCCTTCCATCTATAAAGCCAGCCTCAGAGCCTGAGCTCTCCCCAGAAACCCTAGCCCCTGTCCTCCACTCCGCCGCCGTCGCCTTCCTCTCACCCCTCTCCGTTCCATCTCTTCCCGAGAGCCCCACCACCTCACCTAGCCGGAGGAGCACGCCGTCGCCGCCATGGGGTAGTAGCGGAGGAGGTAGTCCACGTCGTCGTCATCACGCGCTGGATCCAGACGAAGTAGACCCAAGGGCAGCGCAGCGTCTTCTTCCCCAACGTTTTCTTCCTCACCGGCGTCGTCTACCTCCTGCACCGGCTCATCGCCCTCGTTCCGTCGACGCCTTCGCCGATCTGCTCTTCTCCGCCCCCTGGGTGAGCACACCGCCGTCTCTGGCACCTTTCCTCCTCCTCCCCGTGCTCTGGGTGCCACCGTCGCGTGGTCGCCGTCCTGTTTCGACTCCGTCGTCGTTAGGCAGGGCGCCATGGCCGGGCATGAGCACGGCTCCTCTGCCCCAAGCCACCCCCTGCACGCACGCACAACACGCACTCCAGAACACCCAGCTAACTCCCTGCACCCTCAAGCTCCCGATCGCACGCGGAAAACCAGCAGCGCTGCTGCCGATCCTTGTCACCGTCGCACCTCCTGCCTGAAAGTCTGAAGCTTTCTGTCTAAATTCAGTTAACACTTCAACTTCTGTTCATATCGAGTCCGATCCGAATCGTTTCAGCAAACTGAGTGTAGCCCAGTGGCTTGCTCTCTGCTCCTATAACCAGGCCGACCCAAGTTCAAGTCCCAGCTTCCCCCTTTTTTTCTGTTTTTTTTCCTTTTTGCAAATTATGTTTAAATTCCTATCTTTTAATTGGTAGCTCCAATTGCCAAATATAAAATATGTTTTTGGATCAGAAAAATGTGTAGAATTTGAATATGCCATCNGATGTAGATCTCCGCCTTCTTGATCCCGCAAGCAAGGTGGAGATGGCTAGATGGATCTCGGCACCACGACGGTTGTGGTGGCGTTGATGATGATGATCTCCACGAGCATGGCTTCGCCAAGCCAAGCAAGAGGAGAGGGAGAGGAGGAGGTGCAGCATCAGCCCTACACTAGGGGTGGTGCGGCTAGGCCATGGAGGTGGTGGTGGCGGCAGCCCTCCGGGGAGAGAGGTGGCGCCGGCTATGGAGGTGAAGGGGCGGCGGCTAGGGCGCCAAGGGAGGGTGCGGCTAGGGCAGCCTTGGATGGGGCGCACCCCTCCCCTCCCCTCCTTTTATATGGGGCGGCTAGGGTTAGGGCAAGGGCTGGACGGCCCCCTTGCCTTGGCCCCCAAGTTGGGGTGCCCCCCCTTTGGGCCCCTTGGCCCTTTGGTTGGCCGGCTAGGCCCATGTGGGCCTTAGGGTGGTGCGCACCCCACATGGTTGCTGCACCCCCTTTGGCCCATGTGGATCCATACGATATGGGCTCCACTTCTAGACTCTTCTAGAACCTTCCGAAACCTTCCGGTACCCCCGCTGAAATATTCCGGAACTTTCCGATACCTCCGGAAACCACTTTCCTTATATGAATCTTATTCTCCGGACCACTCCGGAACTCCTCGTTATGTCCGGGATCCTATCCGAGACTCCGAATCACCATTCGTTCACTCCATTAATTATCTCATCGCTAACCCTAGCTACATCGGAGCGTTAAGTGTGTGACCCTACGGGTTCGAGAACATGCAGACATGATCATATCAATAATCAATAGCAGGACCGGGATGCCCATATTGACTCCTACATATTCACGAAGTTCCTTATCGATTGAACCACGATGCCGGAGATTCTTAATCTCGTACACGATTCCCTTTGTCTCACCGATATTCAACTTGCCCGAGATTCGATCGTCGATATCTCCATATCTAGTTTCATCTCGTTACCTGGCAAATTCTCTTTACTCGTCCATAATATAGGATCTCAGTGATTAACACTTAATCACATGGTTGCAACCTTTCTGATGCTATATTACCGAGAGGGCCCAGAGATATCTTTTCCGTCACAAGGAAGGACAAATCCCACTCTTGATTCATGTCACCCAACAAATACCATCGGAGATACCTAAAAGCCACCTTTATAATCACCCAGTTATGAAGTGACGTTTGATGTCCACAAAGTATTCCTCTGGTAACGGGAGTGACATAATCTCATGGTCTAAGGAAACTATACTTGGCATACTAAAAGTGTTGGCAATGAAACTTGTGTGACACGATAAATTGCAACTCTTTATTATCGGGTCTTGTCCATCACATCATTACTCCTAATGATATGACTCCGTTATCAAGTGACTATAACAAGTCCATGGTTAGGAAACTCTAACCATCTCTTGACTAACGAACTAGTCCGGTAGAGGCTTACTAGGGACACCTGTTGTTTATATTCCACACATGTATTATGTTTCCGGTTAATACAATTATAGCATGGAGAATAAACTATTATCATAAACATGAATATGCTAATAAACCATTTTATTATTGCCTCTAGGGCATATTCCCAACAGTCTCCCACTTGCACTAGAGTCAATAATCTAGTTACATTTTCTCGATCCAACACTCATGGTGTCTAACACTCATGGTGTCTCAGTGCTGATCATGTTTGCTCGTGGAAGAGGTTCTGTCCGTGTTCTGTACTATACAGTTCTTTATGTTCTTTGCAAAAACGTTAATGTCACCTAATTTGACATTACTTTATCATCTCATGATAAACCTATTATCATCACATGATAATTCTCATCATCACATGATGAATATAATATATTTGGTTACAGAGTGAGATTTTCGTTTCCCTTTTATGCCTACATGACGTATGATCAGTCAAGAGGACTTTCACATAGCACGTGCACCCGGAACTCACTCAATCTTGAAACAAAAGTTCTCAAACCATAATATTATATCTTTTAATCCTTGAATTAATCATATACTCCTATATGTTGTAGACTCACAAATCGACGGTGCAATCATGTCACTTCGATATTTTCGATCACGCTTTCGCTGCGCTTCTGCTATTATGAGATCCCCAATCTAGTTTGGTTTTATGACTTCAACCAAGTCTACCAATCTCTAGATTACTTTATCTCATCTTCATGTTAAAATGACTCCTCATTTTAACATGTTCTTCTAACCAAGAACTTGGGTCACATATCGTCAAATACAAACACATGGTTCTCATATGTTTAGACCTATGAACAATTCATAGCGAATACCAACATATCCTCCAACCATCAATTTTGTACTGAGTTATCAACTCAATGTTTCACCTATTTCTCACAAGCAAATGAACCTTTCTTCACTTGTTCCATTTTGAACTCCTTCAAAATCTTACTTAGGTTAAACATCCTGATATAATGCTTATCAAACATATCTATCCTCCATAGATACATCCATCTCCATGGATATTTGACTAACTTCATAAGTTATACGTTGGTTCCTGACTTATTTACAACATTTATGAAATCTCCATTTCACTCAAACAAGATGTTGTAAACTCCCACTCAAATATACACCATACACATATTAAATTGTGAAACCACTTTGGCTCCCACTCAGAAATATGTTATCTCTATATTTGACCATGATTGACTAGCTCCCACTCAAACATATGTCACCACATATTTTGATCATGGAAAATAGTTTCTGCTCTAACTTAACATATGTCGCCACATATCTTAATTAGACCACACTCGTGTATTTTCTCGATATTTTGGACACCTCCAAAATTCTTAATTAACTATTAATATCGAGAACTCTTTATACGAAATGCTAGTACTTTACTAGCTTTAAGTTTTATTTATTCCCTGCAAAACCCCTTTTGAGGAATAAATATGTGAAACATCACTTTCACAAAATCAAGAAACAATTACTTTGTGATTTAAACTTAACATAGGATGACTCTTAGTCACTTTTGTATTTAAGGCTTCTATTTCTTCTTTGTAGTTTCGTAGGTATGTCTTGTTTCTCAAACATGACAAGTAAATCATGAATATTATTTTGTAACCTGACAAAACTTTATATTCTTGAATCCTACTTTTCTTTAGACAAGCTAAACCAAAATTCAATGATCACCATCATTAATTCCTTTATGTGTCAAGTTTTAACCAACATAGCACTTTACATATGTGCCACTTGATACATAAACAAGCAAGTTTTTAGCTTTTCCATTTATTCCATCAATTCTTTTATCAATGAAACATTTTCACGACAAACCACTAAAATACTTAGCACAACCAACAAATTGGTTTGCCCCTTTTAGTCTCATATTGTGGAATCACATTCATAGTCATACTTATGAATATACTACAACATTATTCGCAATAGTCTCTAATTATCTCATAATTAATGAAACCACTATTTCACATAACTCATATGCGAAATGCAAATCATTAAATAGATCCTTATTTCTAAACAGAGTGTTTATCAAACAAATCTAAATGCTATTATTAAACCCCGAAATAAAACCCTTCTTTGAGACCACACAATGTCAAATAGTGTGTAATTACAATATCTTAGGACATATCAAACTCCTTTGAAATATTCTAAACATTGTAATTTGTGATAACACTTGTCACAAGTCCACATACTAACATATAACTCAAATATTTCGTCTCTTTTGATCAAATCATAAAGACTCAATTTTCTTGTTAACTTAATATCCTAAACTCCAGAATTTTATTTGATCTCATCAAATATCATAACTCGAACAAATACATATATTTACTCATATCACTTATGATGGAGCGCACAAAATAATGACATCTCACATTTGCTGAAAATACAACCAACACTTGTGTTTATCTTCGGCAACTCATGACACACTTCCAAAGGGTGGCATTTTTTGTCATACTCCTTCAACAAGGCGCATTGATAAAACATCAAAATGTTTATTCAATCTTTAGCACGACTAAAACTATTGTCATTATTAAGTTTTGGATATTTTAGTATGTCACATATTTTTATAAATGTTTAACTAATTTATCATCTAGATAAGAATAATACACTTATAATCGAAAACTTGTGATTTCCAAAAAGGATCACTCATGAAAATAGAACAACCATTGTCTTTAACATGAATAACCGTCTCACATAAGCAAGACACACTAATTAAATCACACTTAATTCGATTACAAAACTTATTCAAATCCTCTAATCCAAATGATAAATGTAGAGACAGATCGTTGCCGGCATCAACTCCTTGATTGCCACCATTCCGCAACGTCTTCCCATATCCTTTATGCAAATCTCAAGCAGCAGGTTCTGTTTTCATAAAACAGAATGAGTATCAAATACTTATTGAAACCGCCACAATTGCAATTTAGACTTAAACACTTATAACTTGTATATCAATATATACTTTCTGCTTTGTCAACTTCTCTTGCTATGGGTTCCACTTTGACATGACGCAGCCGAGACACAAATTCATAGAAAGTGATCAAATCCCTTCCTATGACATAGTCTCCGGCATAATTCTTGAAGCTGGGGAGAAGCTAGCGTATCACCCCATCTATCGCGAAACCGTCATTCATCTCGTGGTTCCAAACAAGCACTAGACGATGATGTATCTCATGCATTATCCTCAGGTGTTGTTCCAAGCAAGTGTTCTCTTCCATCTTGAGTGAAAGAAAACCGTTCAGACATTCTAACCTTACAATTCTAACTTGCGCTGAAAAACTATCATCAACAATCTCCATTGCAATCAAGTTCTTGAACTGTCTACTTAGGTCAGAATTCATGAAGGTGCACATCATCCACTTGACTTTCAAGTAGGTGGTTCAAAACCACTCCATGTACTCTTCATCGCTTGCAGAAATATTCGGGTTTATCTCCTATTGGTTCTTCTAGCACGTTGAGCAAGTCATTGGTGTGTAGGACTTCTCTCAGGACGCAGGTACTACTCAACAAATTTGACCCATCGAGACGCAGTTTTTCAGCAACGAACTGACTACCGTAGTCGACCATGATCTACAAGGATTTTTGCAAAGACATCTTAGGACTTTTGTTTATGATAATTTTAGTTCATCTTAATGAACTCCCACTAAACTCAACATCTCTATGGTTGTTTAGTGACACACGATCCAAATCCACTACACCACAACCGATCATCATGTGAGATGATGTAGCTTCAATGGTGAACATCACCATGTTGATCATATCATCCATATGATTCGTGTTTAGCCTTTCGGCTCTTGTGTTCCGAGGCCATGTCTGTACATGCTAGGATCGTCAAGGAAACCGTAGTATTTTCGCATGTGTAAATCTGGCTTACACCCGTTGTATGTGAACGTAGAATCTATCACACCCGATCATCATGTGGTGCTTCGAAACGAAGATCTTTGGCAACGGTGCATACTAGGGAAGAACACATCTTGATATTAACGTGAGAGATCACCTTATCATGCTACCGTCGCGATCACATCTAAGCATAACAATAAGGTGCATAAAAGGATTAACATCACATGCAATTCATAATTGTGATATGATATGGCCTTTCTTCTTGTGCTTTTGATCTCCATCTCCAAAGCACCGACATGATCTCCATCACCGGCATGATCTCCATCATTGTGGCGCCATCACCATGGTTGTCCACCAACTATTGCAACTACAACTAATGCTACTCTTAGCAATAAAGTAAAGCAATTACACGGTGATTCAATGACACGTAGGTCACATAAAATAAAAGACAACCATATGGCTCCTGCCGGTTGCCGTACTCATCGACATGCAAGTCGTGAAAGATTACAAACATGATCATTGCATACATTATCACAAATCACATATTGGCCATACCACATCACATGACCCCCTCTGCAAAAACAAGTTAGACGTCCTCTACTTTGTTTATGCAATTTTTACGTGGCTTGGGTCAATGAGATAGAACCGTTCTAATCTACGCAAAACCACAACGGTGATATAGTAGTTGCTTATTTACTCATCCTTTTGAAAGGCCTTCCATTGAAAATTGCATCTTCACTAAAGCAAGAGAAACAGACACCCGCCAGCCACTTATGCAAAACAAGTTGCATGTCAGTCGTGGAACCGGTCTCTCGTGCGTGGATGAGTAAGGTTGGTCCGGGCCGCTTCATCTCACAATACCGCAAAGACGTAAAGTGCACGCGAGAAGGTAGCAACATAAAATATCAACGCCCACAACACTTGTGTTCTAATCGCACCAACATCTACGAATAGATCTAGGCTCTGATACCACTGAAGGGGTCGCAGCATAGAAAACAAAAAATTTCCTACGCAACAGGCGGAATAAACCCCAAGGATCTAGATCTACTAGATGGAGGTAGCGAAGATGAGATCCAATCTCTTACCCTTGAAGATCAACAAACGCGTTTTGTCGGTGCAGGGGTTGGCTAGTCGATCCCCGCAACTAGACTCATCTAGTCGCGAGGAGATGTATTTCCTCGAAGTCCAATTCGATGAAGTTCCACAAGGGGTAGCACCTCCGCGGTATCCACATGTACGGCTCGATGTAGATCTCCGCCTTCTTGATCCCGCAAGCAAGGTGGAGATGGCTAGATGGATCTCGGCACCACGACGGTTGTGGTGGCGTTGATGATGATGATCTCCACGAGCATGGCTTCACAAAGCCAAGCAAGAGGAGAAGGAGAGGAGGAGGTGCAGCAGCATCCCTACACTAGGGGTGGTGCGGTTAGGCCATGGAGGTGGTGGTGGCGGCAGCCCTCCGGGGAGAGAGGTGGCGCCGGCCATGGAGGTGAAGGGGCGGCGGCTAGGGCGCCAAGGGAGGGTGCGGCTAGGGCAGCCTTGGATGGGGCGCACCCCTCCCCTCCCCTCCTTTTATATGGGGCGGCTAGGGTTAGGGCAAGGGCTGGCCGGCCCCCTTGCCTTGGCCCCCAAGTTGGGGCGCCCCCCCTTTGGGCCCCTTGGCCCTTTGGTTGGCCGGCTAGGCCCATTTTTAATCATAAGAAGAAACACCTTTCCAACAACTTATAAGCATTTTCCATTTTCTGCCATTTAAAAATCCGAAAATACAAAAACACTTTTATATCTTGCATTCACAATACAAAACCCAAAAATATCATCCATCATTGTTTCCACCATCTTTGCATATTTATTTATCATCATTGCATATTTATTTCTTGTTTTGCATTTGTTATATTTTCATATCATTCTCACACCTTGTGCTTGACAACCACTTGGTGAGGTTGAGGGCACAAAACAATTTACTTTGTTTTGCAAGTTTTCAAGAGAAGGATAAAAAGATAAATCTTTCACTACTAATTCCCCGAGAGTTCGATATTAAACCCTCGAGTCACCCCTCGTGGGGAAACCGTCTTTCCTATACTACACACTCTGCACTTGGAGTCTCAACCTAAGCTAAGTTCAAGGCCATCACGTGTGCGCTCTGACCATGTTGAAGGTTGGTGAGACGCACGTCTTAGATCTGCCAGTCACCCCCTTCAGCCTGGAGCACCCTGTGCATGAGGTAATCATGTGGTTTTCACTGCTTGTTTTGAATTAGCATTCCTTTTGAACTGTTCTCAACCTTTTTACTGTTGCCCTTTGAAGGGGTTCTCCACTTTTGTTAGTTTGTCAGCGCTGCCCGAGGGTAAAGGCACATCCGCTGCCCCAGACTTGCGGGTGGATCCTGATGAGCAGGACATCTCTGTCTCCTCCGCTGTGTCACCCGATGACGCAGAAGGTGCGGACAGTGATGATGTTCCGCTGGAGACCCACCGGAAGCGAGTCCATCATGCTGGCTCGAAGCTGCCAAGGAAATCGCAGCAGAATGCTAGCACCGATGACTCTGGCTCGTCTTCGCCTCCTGCTCACCCCGGCGATGAGACTGCGCCGGTGCAAGGTCCCGCGGCCCCTCCGTCGAAAAGGGCCCGTGTTTCCTCGGACTTCTTCGACCCCAACGTCCTCCTGACTGAGCTGAGCTCATAAGTCGACACCTTACTTCTTCTGTTTCTTTTTCTGCAACCTTGATGTTTTGTACTTGAGTAATTCTATTGTCCTTTTCCAGCGACTCCTCCGGTGAGAAACACCCTCAACCAGACATGAGCAAGCCAGAAGAGGAGTGCGAGAGCGCACACCCTGGTTTAAAGGGTACCATGGCTCCTCCACCGCCGCCCAACCACGGCACTGCGGTGGACACTTATGCAGCGACTGCCCCTGGTGATGACCTTGTCACCATCGTCAGCGCTCCTTCGTTGGCGTCAGTCGAGCACGTAAGTTGTTTGTTATTTGCTTTCTGTTGTCGGGTGCGCGCAAGCGCTCCCGATGGGAGTAGCCCCCGAGTCTATATGCGACTATTTATAGTCGGGTATAGACTCAAGCCACTTTCTTTGATTTTGTCTTCTGCTTTTTGTATGATCGGGTGCGCGCCAGCGCTCCCGATGGGAGTAGCCCCCGAGTCCATATGCGGCTTGGCACAGTCGGGTATGGACTCAGAATCGGGCGTCTAACTTTTTCTTTGTTCCTTCGCAGCCGGTTATGCGCGACCTGCTGGGTATAGGCCGCCGCAATGCCGCCATGGAAGCGGAGGTTGCCCGGCTCAGCCAGCAGTCCGCTGAACTGCAAGGTAAACTTCTCCTGCTTGTTCAACTTAGCTCTTCTGTTGTGCTTCTTCCTTATTGTGTACTATCTGCAGAATCCCTTGCGCGAGCCCAGCGCGAGAGAGATGACGCCACGCTGCAGTCCTCCGAGTTGAAGGGGAAGCTCGACTCCGCCGACCCGATGCCCGTGCGCGGGCGGATGACGCCGCGCGATCCACCAGGGAGGAAGCCGTTAGCGGGAGAAGGCAGCCGCCCAGCGACTTGGGGCTGTCGCGAACTCCTTGTCAGGTTCGCCCAACGTCACGTCCTTATATTCTTTATCTTGCTGTTGTTCTTTCTTCTTTTGTGGATTTATCCCTCTTCGTTTTCGCCCAGGGTACTTGGGTGCTCCTGCCGGCAGCAGCAGCCAAGCTCTTCCCGAGGACTTGGAGGGTGCTCTGGTTGCCCTGGAGGGTGTCGGTGGCCAGACAGGCAGTCTCCTGTCGAAGGCCAAGGATGCGCTGACCTGCCTCCACGGCAGTGTGTTTCCCAAGGCGCAGCCTCCGTCTTCCCTTGGTGAGTTAGCGGAGATGTTTGGCCCGGACGCGTCCACCATCGCGGACTTTCGCCGCGAGCACACGGTACGTGGTTCGCAGACCACTCTTCTTATGCTGCTGGGGCACGACTTCGAGGGATACTTTGACAAGGCTACGTCGGGTCGTCCTCGTGGACCTGATGGCAAGCCGCTGCCCCTTGGTGAATTTTTCGAGAGGTCCCGTGAGCTGGCGCAGAAGCTGGCGGACACCATGGAGAAGGAGGTCACCAAACGCGTCGAGAAGGCCAAGAAGTCGACCGGCTCGCAGCAGTAGATAGTTACCGTAGTGGTTCTGCGGAGCTTGTACAAAAACTTATTTGCTTATCTCTTTTGCTAGCTTGTAATGACTATTGGCCTGGGGGCCTCAAGTGATATTCCTTTGACGCATTTCCTGAGAATACTTGTTTATTCCGTCAAGCCCCCGAGTTCCTTTGCAGGGCTAGAACGAAAGGGATGCCAATTCCATTGTTTTTCCTTATGTTTCTCGCTTTGCTTCGTGGGCAGGCTAGCCTTGCCAGTACTTCTCCATCCACTAGGACCGTTCCCGACCAAGTTTCTGGCTCTGAACCTGCTGCAACGCCGCCGGGCACCCGCAATGCCGATGAGTACCGGTATTCGGTGCTGCAAACTCGATGTGCTAGGCTGGAGCAGGACTTACGAGGCACTCGAGGTGTCCTTGCCATTTTACGGTCAAAGCACACTCGCCCCGCCGAACGAGAAGCTTTCTTGCTTCAAGAATTGGAGAGAGTGAATTCTGAGCTGCTCTGTAAGTTATCCAAAAGCCCCCGAGCCGTCAAGTTGTCGATTTCTTTGCGTGTTCAGTTGCCATCTTCTTTTGACAGGTGCCCAACTGGATGCACGGGCTGAAGCAGACCGAGTAAACAGCCGACTCCAACGTATTGCTGAGATCGTAGGGCGAGACACAACCTCCTTCTGGTCTGACAGCGCTCGGGGTCGCATTCTGGTTCTGCTGCAGGATCGCTGGTGCACAAAGCTTTGTTTCCTCTGGACGCGCAGCCTGCCTTATCGCTGGTGCACAAAGCTCTGTTTCCTCTGGACGCGCAGCCGCGAGGACTTGGTGCTCTTCTGGCGAGGTTCCGCAATGGCGAGGCTGCGCAAGGGTTTGTTCGCGCCCAACTGGTCAGTGGCGCCATCTATGCCTTGGCGTTTGTGCGCAGACGACACCCGTACATGTGCCTGACGGGGATAGATTAAGTTCCTCCACAACCTGACGGCGCAACCGAGCTGTGGAGGGTGTGGCTATTGGTTTGGTCGACAAACTGGAGCATGACACCGAGTTGCAGCTTGAGCATGTGACCTTGCAGGTTCCGAAAGCAGAGCCGAAGGACTAGCTGCGCCCTTGAGCGAGTACCTTGTAGAATATGAGTAGTTTGCTTGTAAATACAATGTATGTCGAGCTTTTAGCTATTTTAGTTGTTTTGTTGCTATTTGGCGGTACATCCCCTGTTTACTAGGTTCTCATCCGCGTTTTATTTTGCTTTGGCCTTTACGGCGCAGCCTCCGAGTATCGGGTGCCGATCTGAATTTTGTTTTCGTTGGCCTATACAACGCAACCCCCGAGTATCGGGTGCCACGGAGGCGATTTTCTTTTGTTTTTTGTTCAACTTAACAGCGCAGCCCCCGAGCATCGGGTGCTGTTCCGGAGTTTATTTTCAGTGTCCATACAACGCAGCCCTTGAGTATCGGGTGCCATGGAGGCGGGTATTTTGGTGTGCAGTATATCAACTCCGAAGATAGAGGAACATTGCGCTTTTATTATAGGAGACATAGTCTCAAAGATTACATAGTCTCAAAGATTATATCAGCTCTGAAGTAGTTGTGTGAGGCTTTGCTGGCGAACTACTGACAGCCGATGCATCGCCTGACGATGTCCTCAGCATCATGGAGCGCTGTGGGCCAATAGAACCCAGCTCGCAGGGCCTTGGCGACTAAGGCCCTGCTGCTGGCGTGGTGTCCACATGTGCCGACGTGGATCTCAAGGAGGATAGCCTTACCATCCTCGGATGCGATGCACCTCTGGAGGATGCCTAATATGCTTCGCTTGTAAAGCTCTCCGTTGATTATTGTGAATACTTTGGCACGGCGAGTGATGCGCCATGCTTCGACTGTGTCTTCTGGAAGTTCTTGATGTAGCATGTACGCCAGGAATGGTTTCGTGCATATGGGCTCGACGAGGAACACTTCGATTGGGCGATTTGCCGAGTCGGGTGCCTCGGAGCTCGAGGCGTCAACCTCGGGCGTCCCAATTGCTGGTGTAGAGGGAGCCGCAGGTCGCGCCACCTTGATCGACCTTTTGTTTATCTCTTCCAAGAAGACTTCGGGGGGCACCTTAGCTTTCAAGGATCCAATATTTTCTAAGGTGTCAGCCTCTTCGTTGTTGTTGCGCCCGACATGACGAAGCTCGCAGCCGTCAAAGTTGCCCTCCATGATGTTATACAGGTTCCTGTAGGCGATCATGTTGTCTGTTGCGGCGTCGCACTCCTTCATGGTCTGCTGTACAACCAAGTTGGAGTCGCCGTATATCATTAGGCGGTCGGCGCCACACTCCTTGGCCATCTTCATCCCATGTATGAGAGCTTCATATTCGGCTTCGTTGTTGGATGGTTTCTCAAAGTCCATCTGCAGGACGTAGCGCAGCTTGTCACCTTTCGGTGATATGAGGATAACGCCTGCGCCAGCTCCTTCGTTTGTCTTTGAGCCGTCGAAGTACATCGTCCAAGAGTTCGATGTATCAGGTACTGAGGGCAGGTGCATCTCCATCCATTCGGTGGTAAAGTTAGGTAAGACCTGTGCCTTGATCGATGTTGGGTGTTTGTATGTTAGGTCCAGAGGACCTAATTCGATGCTCCATTTGGCTACCCTGCCGGTTGCCTTGGAGTTGTTCAGGATGTCCGCAAGTGGTGCCGCGCTCACTACCGTGATTGGGTGCTCTTGGAAATAATGTGCCACCTTGCGCGAAGTCATGAATGCACCATAAGCAAGCTTCTGGTAGTGGGGGTATCTTTGCTTGCAGAGGGACAAGACCTCGTTGAGGTAATATATAGGCCTCTGCACTCCATGGGCTCTTCCTTCTTCTGCGCCTTTCGACCACCAGCACTGTACTGACCACTCGGTTCATGGCGGCTATGTAGAGGTACAATGGCTCCTTCTCCTAAGGAGCTACCAGGATTGGTGGAGTCGACGACATGCGCTTGAGGTTGATGAATGCTTCTTGAGCTTCTGGCGTCCACTCGAATCGATCTGTCTTCTTCATCAGCTGATAAAACGGGAGTGTTTTTTTGCCCAACTTGCTGATGAATCTGCTGAGTGCAGCTATTCGCCCAGAGAGCTGCTGGACCACCCGAAGCTTTGAAGGCTCCGGCATCTTCAGGAGTGCTTGTATCTTCTCTGGATTTGCTTCGATACCACGTGCGGATACGAGGTACCCGAGCAGCTGCCCGGCTGGAACGCCGAACACGCACTTCGTTGGGTAGAGCTTGATATGATACTTCTTGAGCGCGACAAATGTCTCGCACAGGTCGTCAAGGAGCATTGCTTCTTTCTTGGTCTTGATGACTATGTCGTCAACATAGACTTGGACGTTTCGTCCGATTTGCTTCTTGAGGCAGTTCTGCATCATGCGCTGGTAGGTGGCACCCGCGTTCTTGAGCCCGAAGGGCATTGTTGTGTAGGAGTAGACGTCGAAAGGCGTGATGAATGTTGTTTTCTCTTCGTCTTCCTCCTTCATCCGGATCTGGTTATAACCTGAGTAGGCATCCAGGAAGCAGAGGCGCTCGCAGCCTGCCGTTGAGTCGACAGGGGGAAGTGATCCTTTGGACAACACTTATTTAACGAAGTGAAGTCGACGCACATGCGGAGTACGTCTGTGTTTTTCTTTGGCACCAGTACAGGGTTAGCCACCCAGTCTGACTTCTTGATCTTTCGGATGAACTTGGCTGCCAGGAGCCTGTCGATTTCCTGCCCGATGGCAAGACACTTCGGTCGGCGGAGTGGCGCATAGTTTGTTTGACGGGTCTTGCGTTAGGCAAGATCTGTAGTTCGTGCTCGGCAAATTCCTTGGGTATGCCCTGCATGTCGGCTGGACACCAGGCGAACATATCCCAGTTCTCACGCAGGAAATTGATGAGCGCGCTTTCCTATGCAGGAGGCAAGCTCGTCGAGACGAGGGCCGTCTTCCTGGGGTCAGTCGGATGTATCTGGTGCGCCCTTGTGTCATTGGTCGCACTGAAGGACGACTCGGGCGGTGATTTTTTGCCCTCGGGGAAGAGGGTGCGATCGTTGGTGAGCGCCAGCTCCTGGAGCTGCTCCTGGGCTCCAAACGACTCAGAGATCTTGTTGAACTTGCGGTCGCACTCGTCGGACCGCTCAAAGTCGTCGTTGATGGTGATGGTCCCAAAAGGTCCTGGCATCTTGCGCCTGAGGTAGGCGTAATGTGGTACTACCATGAATTTGGCATAAGCTGGTCGTCCGAGGATGACATGGTACTACGACTTCCAGTCCACCACCTCGAACTCTATTTTCTCCTTCCTGAAGTTCTTTGGCTCGCCGAAGATGACGTCGAGCGTTATCGTGCCCGGGGGTATACCGGCCGCCCCGGTACGATTCCGTGGAAGGTGTTGACCGACGGCACGAGGTTGGTTGTTAATATGTTCATAGGCTTCCATTTATTATCATTACTTGGTGGCATAGGCTTCCATTTATTATCACTAGTATTAGGATATGGAACAAAAGGACGGTTGTTAGAAACATATGGGGGTTTATTATAAGAATTATAATTCTTGTTACCTTACCCATTATTACCATAGTTCCTAATGAAGTTCACATCAACATTTTAAGGATTATTACCAACTAGTTCTTGCAAAGGGACATTTTCAATATTTTGTTTATTAATGAAAGCAAGAATAGTGTCCATTTTAGATGACAAATCATTTGTTTCTTCTATGGAGTTTACTTTCTTAGAATGATTAGGTGCTCTTTCAGTATTCCATTGACTATAGTTTTGCAAAATACTCCCTCCGTCTAAAAATAAGTGTCTCAAGTTTGCTCAAAAGTGGATGTATCTAGACATGTTTCATATATAGATACATCCACCTTTTGTCAAATTTGAGACACTTATTTTTTTACGGAGGGAGTACTTTCTAAGACGTTCTTAGCTTCTACTATAGTTTTTTCCCATAAAAGCCCCTCCAGCAGCTGAATCAAGAATATTTCTAGACATGTAATTTAGACCATTATAAAAGAGTGTAATATGGTCCATTCATTAACCCCATGTGAAGGACAAGTTCTAAGCATAAGTTTTATCCTATCCCAAGCCATAGCAACATGTTCATTTTCATTTTGCCTAACAGAAAGGATATTGTTTCTATTTTGCAAAATTTTAACAGGAGGATACTATTTCTTAATGAAAACTTCTTTTAGATCACTCCAAGAATTAATGCTATCAGTAGGTAGTGAGTGCAACCATTCTTTAGCTTTTCCTCAAAGTGAGAAAGGAAATAATTTCAATTTTAGAATATCACCTCAGTAATTAAGATAAATCAGAGCATAGTTTTAAGTCTTATGACATGAAGTTAAAATAAGAACATGCTAGATCTAGTCATGAAGAAGTGGCAATGGTCACACCCACACCTCCGGTAGCATGGTATTTTTATTTATCCCTAGTGAGGCAACAAAGTAAGGTAAAAATACCCAAGTGGATCGCGGAACTCTCTCACTTTCACCGCACTAGCCACCCCCTCATTACTCCAACTAATGCACACGTCTCCCCTCTCATGCTCTCATAAACATGCTTGATCAAAACAAGTAGATAAGAACGGGGTACATAATATGCATCTATACTCATAACTGAAACAAACATTTGCAATCTCAACATATATTAACTCACAAAAAGATCCATCACAAAGGAATTACATAGATGACCGTAATCATGTTCGGCAGCTCATACGGTGCTAATTATTGAATCTCAAAGAGAGGATAGATACATAAGTTACTTCCACAAACCCATAGTCCAGGGGTGGACTACTCCCTCTTCATCATGGAGACTGTTAGACAGAGATCGTATTCAATCCGCAGGTGCTAGTTTTGGTAGTTGACAGTTTGTATCCTATACGGTTTGTAACCTAACTTGGTCCCCAAGTCACATTGTAATCTGCCGCACCTTGTGCATATATATATGAGAGGCATCGTATGAGGCAGGCCATCGAGCCGCCCTCCTTGATCATCGACTTGCATGGTATCAGAGCAGGTCTAAACCCTAGCCTCCCAAAACCCTAGATCGACATCTCTCTCTCCTCCCACCCGCCCAACCACCATGACCAATCCCGCCGATGAAGCCGCCAAGAAGCGCGAGGAAGAAGAAGAGCAGGCTCGCCTCGCTGCCGCCAAAGAGAAAACCATAGCCGAATCCTCCTCCTCCTCCTCTAGCAACCCTGCCTACGTCGCCTCCATCAAAACCCATGTCCCGATCACTCTCGATCTCCAAGATGGCTCCAACTACACCAAGTGGCATGAGCTGTTCCTCGTCACCCTCGGCAAGTACGGCCTCTCTTCGCACGTCAACGGCACCGGCAACACCAACTCCTCCTCCGACTGGGTCCGTGACAACTACATCGTCCTGTCTTGGATCTACGGCTCCATCTCGCTCGACCTCTTCGGTGTTGTGATGAAACCAGGCTCCACCGCTCAATCCATCTGGGACGCCATCACCAACCTCTTCCTCGACAACAAGAAAATCCGCGCGATTCAACTCAACGCGGAGTTTTGGAACACTCCGCAGGGCGATCTCTCCATCAGCGACTACTACGCCAAGCTCAAAGCTCTCGTTGACTCTCTCAGTGATGTCGGCCAAGAGATCTCAGATGAAACCCTCGTTCTCACCCTTCTTCATGGTCTCAATGAAAGCTACTCGCATTTGCGCTTGTTTCTGCCGTTCCAGGTCCCCTTACCGTGGTTCCTGCAGACAAGGTCTGCCCTCATCCTCGAGGAAACCCAGAAGAAGGTGGATGTCAAGAACGCCGCTGGCACGGCCCTTTGGGCCAGCGGTAACAGCGTCCTCCCTCATCCTGGCGGCGAACGTGCACCACCTCCGCCACCCTCTGGCGGTGATCGCGGCGGCGGTCGTGGCCTTGGACAACTCCACGCCGCTTACTCCTCCATGGGGTCCCCTGGCGGCCCGTACCGTGGCGGTCGTGGTCGTGGTGGCGGCCGTGGCGGACGCGGAAGAGGTCGGGACTCTCCTTGGCAATTCAACCCGTGGATCGGCGCTCCAACACGCGCTAATCTTCAACAACAACAGACCACACCCTGGCAGCCGCGCCCATGGATTGCATCGGCTCCTGGGGTCCTTGGTCCGCGCCCCACCATCACAGCGCCGCAAGCCTACACCGCGTACGGCCAGCCCTCCATCAACTACGGCGTGCAGCCACAGCCTCCGCCCGTCTACCATCACCAACAGGCTCTGGATCCTGCCTTGCTTAATGCCCTGAACAACATGCAGCTCCCCGGCAACGACTGGTTCATGGACTCCGGCGCTTCGTCCCATATGGCTTTCGATCCCGGTAATCTCACCTCTCTAAAATCCTCTACCTCCCAACACATCACCGTAGGCAACGGGGCAACCCTACCCATCACACACATTGGCTCTCAAACAATTCCTTCTCTTTCTAAACCTCTCTATCTTCGCAATATTCTTATAGCCCCACAGATTATCAAAAATCTTATTTCCGTGCGTCAATTTACTATCGATAACCATTGCTCAATTGAGTTTGATCCGTTTGGCTTCTCTGTGAAGGCTCTTCCCAGCGGGATCGTGATTCTTCGATGCAATAGCTCCGGTCCCCTCTACCCTATGTGCCAAGGACCCAGCAATGAAGCCCTCGTCACCAACCACTCCTCCGATCTTTGGCACCGACGCCTCGGCCATCCTGGACAACACACCATGTCTCGTCTTCATCAGTCGCAACGCATCTTCGCCAATAAAGCAGGATCCTCCCTGTTTCATGCCTATCAATTAGGAAAGCATGTTAGGCTTCCGTTTTTTGCTTCTAAATCCACTACTACTAGTCCATTTGAACGTTTACATTGTGATCTTTGGACATCTCCTATACCCAGCTCCTCTGGCTATTGTTATTATCTTATTATTGTCGATGATTTTACTCATTATTTTTGGAGTTTTCCCCTATGCAAAAAATCTGAAGTTTTTCCCACCTTTGTTGCTTTTCATGCTCTTATCTTTACACAATTCAATCTTCCTATTCGCTCCATTCAATGTGACAACGGCAAAGAATTTGAAAATACAAAACTTGACACCTTTTGCACCTCCCATGGCATTCTCTTTCGTTTCTCCTACCCCTACACGTCTCAACAAAACGGCAAAGCCGAACGAGCCATCCGCACAATCAATGATGTCATCCGCACCCTATTCTTTCAAGCATCAATGCCTCCTTCCCTATGGGCCGAAGCACTTCACACTGCCACATATCTAGTCAACATCCGTCCCACGGCAGCTAAAAACAATCTTACACCCTACTTCTCTCTTTTTGGTTTCCATCCACGCTACAATGATCTCCGTGTTTTTGGATGCCTTTGCTATGTTAACATAGCTTCCACCGTCAAAAATAAACTTTCCCCTCGCGCCATCCGTTGTGTCTTCCTCGGCTATCCCTCCCGACACCGTGGCTACCGCTGCCTTGATCTTCAAACACGACGCATCCTCATCTCTCGTCATGTCACATTCGATGAAACAACCTTTCCCTACAATGCCACGCCTAACCAGTCTCAACCACCTCCTCCCCTTGATCCCTTGGATCCTATCTTACATACCCCACCCGTCGTGCCTATCGATAATCCTCCATCATCACCTAGCCCTATCTCGCCACAACCCGCTGGTTCTCCTGCTATGACAGAAAATCCGTCTGCCCTGAGCTCGCGGCAGCCTGCCGCGGCTCCTTTCTCTGCCGCGACAGCACGTCCTGCCGCGCCCTCCACCACTACCACTACCTCCTCCCACTGATCATCCATCACACTCGCAGTACAACATGGCGCCTACCACCACCTCCTAATCGGCTAAACCTCAACGCCACTGCCTCCTCGCCAATCCCTCACAATTATCTCCTTGCTCTTCGTGATCCTGCTTGGAGGCAAGCCATGCAGGAAGAATATGATGCCCTCATGCTTAACAACACCTGGATCCTCGTTCCTCCACCCCCCGATGCAAACATCGTCTCTGGAAAATGGATCTTTCGCCACAAATTCAACTCTGACAGTTCTCTTGCTCATCACAAGGCCCGGTGGGTTGTTCGGGGATTTACTCAGCAGCCCGGTGTCGACTTCGACGAAACCTTTAGCCCCGTCGTTAAACCAGCCACCATACGCATCGTTCTCTCTCTCGCTCTCTCTCAATCTTGGCCTATTCATCAACTTGATGTCAAAAATGCTTTTCTACATGGCACTCTAAGCGAGGAGGTCTACAGTCAACAACCCTCCGGTTTTGTCAACAACCGTTTCCCCTCTCATGTCTGTCGACTTCAGAAATCTCTCTATGGTCTCAAACAAGCTCCCCGTGCTTGGGTTCAACGCTTTGCATCTCATGCTCGCTCCATCGGTTTTCTTGCTTCCAAATCCGATGCCTCTCTCTTCACCTATCATCAAGGATCCAACACTGCCTATCTTCTCCTATATGTTGACGACATCATATTGACAACGTCTTCTTCTTTCCTTCTTAATCATATCATCACCACTCTTAGTACTGCATTCGCCATGAAAGACCTTGGTCCCCTCCACCACTTTCTCGGTATTTCTGTCACTCGCACACCCACAACCCTGCACCTATCCCTGTGCCAATATATTCTTGAGATTCTTTCTAGAGCCGGTATGAGTAACTGTCATCCTTCTCCCACACCCATTCACACCAAAGCAGAACTCTTAGTTTCTGATGGTTCTCCTTATTCCGATCCCTTCCATTACCGTAGCCTAGCCGGAGCCCTCCAGTACATCACTCTAACTCGACCGGAAATTTCTTATGCTGTCCAACAAATTTGTCTACATATGCATGATCCTTGTGACTCCCATTTCAATCTCATTAAGTGCATCTTGCGTTATCTCAAAGGTACTCTTGATCTTGGTCTTACACTTCATTCTTCATCCTCTCATCAACTCGTTGCCTATTCGGATGCTGATTGGGCCGGATGCCCGGATACACGCCGGTCGACCTCGGGGTTCTGTGTGTTCTTAGGTGATAACCTCATCTCCTGGTCCTCTCGTCGCCAACCCATTGTGTCTCGATCCAGCGCTGAAGCTGAATACCGGGCTGTTGCTGCTGTTGTTGCTGAAACTTGTTGGCTCCGTCATCTACTAATGGAATTGCGCCGTCCGGTTAACACTGCAACAGTCGTCTATTGTGATAATGTGAGTGCAGTCTACTTGTCAGCAAACCCAGTTCAACACAGGAGGACCAAGCACATTGAACTCGATATTCATTTTGTGCGTGAGAAGGTCGCCATTGGCTCGGTTCGTGTTCTCCATGTGCCTTCCAGCTCTCAATTTGCGGATATCTTTACCAAAGGCCTACCCACGACATTGTTTCAGGAATTCAGGTCCAGTCTTCACGTCCGAGATCCTCCCAGTTCAGACTGCGGGGGCGTGTTAGACAGAGATCGTATTCAATCCGCAGGTGCTAGTTTTGGTAGTTGACAGTTTGTATTCTATACGGTTTGTAACCTAACTTGGTTCCCAAGTCACATTGTAATCTGCCGCACCTTGTGCATATATATATGAGAGGCATCGTATGAGGCAGGCCATCGAGCCGCCCTCCTTGATCATCGACTTGCAGAGACGGTGGAGATGACGTTGGGGGAGATGGAGACCACACCGGCAGCGCCCCGCCGGAGTTTTTCCCCCTCCAATCTGCAGCTCCAGGTCTCTGTTTCTTTGTTTCTGTGTTTCGACGGCGCTCCCTTCTGGAAAACATCGGGGGACTATTTTTATAGTCGGTTTTAGTTCAAGACGAAGCTTCTGGAAGAAAGATCGACGGCAACGGAGCCACGAGGCCCAAAACAAGGGGTCCCACGTGGCCAGGGAATCTGGCCGCGTGGGCCTAGGTGTTTTGGCCCTCGGGCCTCCACTTCTTCACCTCCTTCGCTCATACGCCTTGTTCCTTCCAAAAACTGATGCTCGTAAATTTTCAGGTCATTTGGACGTCGTTTGGGTCCCTGAAACTCAAAAATATAGAAACTAGGGTTTTCTGCCAGAGCAGGGTTAATTCTTGAAAAATAGGGAAACTGTGAAATCTTCCCAAAATCAATAGAAAACAATGATATAACCCTTATATGATGCAAATATGATTGAAATATAAGTAATTCAATGCAAAGTTCATGTATGCATTTTACATGCATCAACATCCCCAAGCTTAACCTATACTCGTCCTCGAGTATGAAGGTGATAAAACTAACATGGACTTTGCATTTAATTATCATAAAAGGATATACAAGATGATTATTATTGCTACATAGAGTAAAATGATTCATTCTTTAAAGGAATAGCAATATGCAAGAAAGATTATAAAGTGATATCAAATATTCAATGCAAGGATGTTCAATGATAATTCACAAAGTGTAACATAGAAGAAAGTACTATGGACCAAATGTATGCATAATAAAAAGTAAAAAGATCCTATAATGGTCATAGAGTACTCTTATAAAACTGAATATAAAAGGTGGACACTTTGGATAGATAGATATATATGAGTAGAGGTAAAAACATGAACAAGTTTCATCTAACTTCCAAATACTTCTACTTAAGTTAATGTTTGCAATGTGGTATTGGTGTCAAGCTCTCATTACCCCTTATCATAACATCTTGAATGGTTAAAGTTTAAAGTGAAAGCAAATATGAGTAGTGTGCTTGACAAAGCAATGGTTGAAAGTTTCATGCCCCTTGAATATGAGTGCCTACACCATGGTGTTACTCAACTTGGGATACAAAGCAAGTTCAAGTAAAAAGTCATTCTAAAAATAGTGTCATCAAGAGGGTCAACTGGGTACCTCTTTTCCCAGGACATGGAACAAGCCCATGTCAAAATGAACAGACAAACAAACATAAGGAACAATCTCAACACCCTTTTTATTTACTATTGGTATAGCTTTTTATTGTGAGGTGTATCGCTGAAGGTTCACATAGCATGTAAGTAAATTTCCACCATGACAGCATGGCTTAGATTAGCGGCCCAGGTATCTCTCTAGCCATTTATACAACTACTTAAACTCACTTAGTCTCCACATTTATTTGGCACTATGATAGGCATCCATAAACAAAAGTACATGATATCAACTAGATATAATTTAGTGCAATGTTGAAAGCTTGCCATGTGACAACACATTTGGGCTAACTAGCAACCAAGACTCTTGTCAAATTCACAACTTCATAATTTTAATCACAATGTTTCATGTTTATTAAATGCAATAGTAAGGTGTGAGAGCTATTTAACCAACTTTTCCCATAACAATCAATAACATAAGCATTTTAATTCAGAAGTATAGATAACACAAAGTAACATTATAAACATACTCGGAATAGCATAAAGCTAATAGGTAGATATGGTGGACTCACTGGAAAAACTTTGGTTGAAGGTGTTGGAAAACAAGTTTTTACTTGTTGGAATTTTTGGGCTAGCAAAAGGGAGAAAGTTGACCATCTAAATGCATGCACAAGTGTCCATAGAACTAACCAATCCATGTTAAACAAAGTAAAGTAACATTCAGCATCAAAACATGGATAAAAGATAGCTCTTGATAAAACACTTGCAAACTAATACTCATTAAAAGGCACATGAATTATGCAATTATATGTATCTTTTTAAATCAACTCAAACATCCCTTTCCCAATCTTATTATAGCATCCAACTTAATTCAACCCAAACTTCCAGTAGCTCTCTCATATAAAAATGATAGTGGTGGTCTCAAAACAAAAATCAAACCAAAATAAAAAGCAAATAAAATACGCTCCAAGTTTATGCGATAAAGTGCATTGATCGAAAAACAGAAGTTAGACGTGTGCAAACCGAGAGTGTGTTGGTCCAGTGGGGTTGTCTTCAAATCCCCAAGCTTATGGTCTTCACCATCCTTGGATAGCTCTTGGTGCATCTCCTCTAATCCCTGTGAAAAAACTTCAAAACATTGTTTCTCTCATTTCTTTTCTGTGGGGTGACATTAGTAGTGATAGACAAATGAATTAATTGCTGCATAGAATCCTTAGACAAAAATTCATATTAATGTCCAGAGAGTGTATAATGTTGTATGCCTACTTATAAACTCAATTGGATCAAAAGATTCAAGTTAAAAGTTCAAAGAATGCATCAAACAAAATGGGACAGAATCTGTCCAGAAAATTAGCAGCAGCGAAACGCATTTTTCTACCCGACTTAAGCATGTCTAAAAATTCTTAAAAAATTCAGGCATACGGAGGATGAAAGGTTGAAGTTACAGTAAAAATTTCAGCTCATTCGGAGGTACAGAATAGGAATGGAAAATCAAACCATGCACAGATTCGTGCTGGAATAAAATCTCCGAATGCAAATAGCAACTTTTTCATACCAAAATAGTTAAAACTTGGCACTTTATTAAAAATTCAAGAAACAAAACTAAAAACTAAGTCTCTTGTTACAGCAAGAGGACACAAATAAAATCAAAAATAAAAACAACCGGGTTGCCTCCCGTAAAGCCCTTTCTATATAGCCATATAGCTAGGCTTATTACTTGATATTTATTGTGGACGAAGCTCATGAGGGAACTTGAACTTTGGTGTGTCCCTCTTCCTTGGGAAATGTTCCACGCACTTCTTGTGTGGAAACAGAAACTTCACATTCCCTTCTTTTGAATCAATGATAGCACCTGTGGTACGAAGAAAAGGTCTTCCAAGAATAATTGGACTAGAGGTTTTATTCCCCATGTCCATGATTAGAAAATCAACAGGTACAAATGTCATATGCAACTCTGTCATAACATCACTTACTTTTCCTAAAGCATGTTTAATGGAATCATCAGCAAGTGCAAGTTCAATAGAGCATTTTTCAAGATTCTTTAATTCAAGAACTTCATATAATTCTTTAGATAAAACAGAGACACTAGATCCTAGATCTAATATAGCATGGTGTGTCTCTTTTCCAATGGTTACTAGTACTTTGGGAATCCATACATCCCCAAGCTTATGTGGTATCATAGCTTCTTGGTTGCACTAGCAATCTTTTCTTTTAAAACATGATTAACAATGCAAGAACCTAAACCTGCTTGGTTGGAGTTGATGGAAGGATCACTTGCAACTTTTTGTAAGATAGATATTAATCCATGCAAGATACAATTATCTAAGTCAAATATTGGTTCCTTGACTTCACTAAGCATTTTAACTTCTTCTATTATCATAATAGGAGATTCATCATATTTAGTTTCATTAAATTCTTCTTTTAAACCAACAAGTTGAGACATAAATGGCAACAAATAGTCAGGATAGTTCAATAATTCATTAAGAGTGTCCTCCAAAGTAAGAGGAACATTTTCAGCAATATTAATAGAATTCATTCCAACCACAGGTGGTGCTTGTGGTTTCCCTGCAGACATACTCAATAAAATGGCTTGATTATCAGCTAGTTTTGTAAGTGCTTTGTCTAGTTCTGCAGTTTGAAGTTGTAATCCTTTAATATCAGAACTAATAGAAGCAACAGACTTAGTCAACTCTTGTATCATGGTGTTATGACTAGCAACTTGTTCCATAAGAATTTTAGTAGCCTCAAAATTATCATTATTTGGTGGCATAGGCTTCCATTTATTATCACTAGTATTAGGATATGGAACAAAAGGACGGTTGTTAGGAACATATGGACGTTTATTATAAGAATTATAATTGTTGTTACCATACCCATTATTACCATAGTTCCTAATGAAGTTCACATCAACATTTTCAGGATTATTACCAACTAGTTCTTACAAAGGGACATTTTCAATATTTTGTTTATTAATGAAAGCAAGAATAGTGTCCATTTTAGATGACAAATCATTTGTTTCTTCTATGGAGTTTACTTTCTTAGAATGATTAGGTGCTCTTTCAGTATTCCATTGACTATAGTTTTGCAAAATACTTTCTAAGATGTTCTTAGCTTCTACTATAGTTTTTCCTATAAAAGCCCCTCCAGCAGCTGAATCAAGAATATTTCTAGACATGTAATTTAGACCATTATAAAAAGAGTGTAATATGGTCCATTCATTAACCCCATGTGAAGGACAAGTTCTAAGCATAAGTTTTATCCTATCCCAAGCCATAGCAACATGTTCATTTTCATTTTGCCTAAAAGAAAGGATATTGTTTCTATTTTGCAAAATTTTAACAGGAGAATAATATTTCTTAATGAAAACTTCTTTTAGATCACTCCAAGAATTAATGCTATCAGTAGGTAGTGAGTGCAACCATTCTTTAGCTTTTCCTCAAAGTGAGAAAGGAAATAATTTCAGTTTTAGAATATCACTTTCCACATTTTTTTAATTTTTGCATGTCACATATTTCAACAAAATCATGAAGATGCATAGAGGCATCCTCCATAGCACTACCGCCAAATTGTTCCCTAGTTATCAAGTTCAACAAACTAGGACTTACTTCATAACTATCAGCTGTTATCTCAGGTGTGGCAATGGGCCTAGCAATAAATTGATCATTTGGAGTATTTGTGTAGTCACACAACTTTGTTCTATCACCCATTTTTGCAGATTTTTATGTGTTTTTAATTTTTAAATGCAAAACTGAAAATAAAATGACACTAAACAATGCAAACTGAAATAACAAATGCAACACAAAATGCAAAACTGAAAATAAAATATGCAAACCGAAATATAAAGATGATATGCAAGACAAAAACAAAACAAAATAAAAAGATTTGAAGGTAAAGATGGATAAGATTATGCTCACTTAGGTGCAACCTCCCCAAGCTTAGGTGTTAGCACAAGTTGGTGATGAAGTTGACTTTGTTGTGAGATACTCCTTGGACAAATCTTTACATCAATGATTCCCCGGCAACGGCGCCAGAAAATTGTCTTGATGGCCTTTGACGTAGTTACCTGCGTCAAATGAATATGGTTAGGTTGAGACTCCAAGTGCAGAGTGTATAGTATAGGAAAGACAGTTTTACCCACGAGGGGTGACTCGAGGGTTTAATATCGAACTCTCGGGGAATCAGTAGTGAAAGATTTATCTTCTTATCCTTCTCTTGAAAACCTACAAAACAAAGTAAATTGTTTTGTGCCCTCAACCTCACCAAGTGGTTGTCAAGCACAAGGTGTGAGAATGATATCAAAATAAAACAAATGCAAAATAATAAATAAATAAATATGCAAGGATGGTGGGAATAATGATGGATAATATTTTTGGGTTTTGTATTGTGAATGAAATATATAAAAGTATTTTTGTATTTTCGGATTTTTAAATGGCACAAAATGGAAAATGGATAAAAGTTGTTGGAAAGGTGTTTCTTATGATTAAAAATGGACCGGGCTTCATGATTTCACAAATGCACTCTCTCTTTAATAAAGTGGTAGAAAATAGAACACTAGAATTGACATATAAGATTGCAACAAAAAGGTTTCATGACAAGTTACTAATTATATGGGCATCACGTCCTAACAGAGAGATCTTTTGTTTATTAATCTCTCTTACACTCCACCAAGATGTGAATTAAATCTTAGCACCTCAGTAATTAAGATAAATCAGAGCATAGCTTTAAGTCTTATGACATGAAGTTAAAATAAGAACATGCTAGATCTAGTCATGGAGAAGTGGCAATGGTCACACCCACACCTCCGGTAGCATAGTATTTTTCTTTATCCCTAGTGAGGCAACAAAGTAAGGTAAAAATAGCCAAGTGGATCGTGAAACTTCTCTCACTTTCACCACACTAGCCACCCCCTCATTACTCCAACTAATGCACACGTTCCCCCACACACGCTCTCATAAACATGCTTGATCAAAACAAGTAGACAAGAACGGGGTACATAATATGCATCTACTTTCATAACTGAAACAAAATAATTGCAATCTCAAACATATATTAACTCATAAAGAGATCCACCACAAAGGAATTACATAGATGACCTTAATCATGTTCGGCAGCTCATACGGTGCTAATTAGTGAAGCTCAAAGAGAGGAGAGATACATAAGTTACTTCCACAAACCCATAGTCCAGGGGTGGACTACTCCCTCTTCATCATGGGGACGGTGGAGATGACGTTGGGGGAGATGGAGACCACACCGGCAGCGCCCCGCCGGAGTTTTCCCCCTCCAATCTGCAGCTCCAGGTCTCTGTTTCTGCATTTCGAGGGCGCTCCCTTCTGGAAAACGTCGGTGGACTATTCTTATAGTCGGTTTTAGGTCAAGACGAAGCTTCTGGAAGAAAGATCGACGACAACGGAGCCACGAGGCCCCAAACAAGGGGTCCCACGCGGCCAGGGAATCTGGCCGCGTGGGCCTAGGTGTTTTGGCCCTCGGGCCTCCACTTCTTCGCCTCCTTCGCTCATACGCCTTGTTCCTTCAAAAAACTGATGCTCGTAAATTTTCAGGTCATTTGGACGTCGTTTAGGTCCCTGAAACTCAAAAATATAGAAAATAGGGTTTTCTACCAGAGCAGGGTTAATTCTAGAAAAATAGGGAAACTGTGAAATTTTCCCAAAATCAATAGAAAACAATGATATAACCCTTATATGATGCAAATATGATTGAAATATAAGTAATTCAATGCAAAGTTCATGTATGCATTTTACATGCATCAGTCGCTTGCAGTTACGTAGCCACCGACATGAGAGCGCCGGTAGCTGTTTTGGGAATTGGTACTCCACCGTCATCCAGAGACATGAAGGAGTTCTCCAGGTTGCGAGTGACGGTTGTCCTTGCTCCCTCCGGCATACGCAGGTAGCGAGGCCGGTCACGAGAGGGTTGAGATCGCCCTGATGATTGGACGGATAAATCCGCCCGTCGCGTGCTTGACAGGCTGGCTTGCCTTCTTCTTTCCGCAAGGACTCTCTCCTGCTCCTTCAGCTTGATGCTTTCCTGCCATAGCAGGTACTGGTAGCATTGCAGGTCTTCAGCCGTGGCATCCTCCGCCGGAGCACCATCCGCTACGGCCTTTATTGCCTTTTCACCCATAGCTTGGGTGATATGGAGCTGAGTTCATCCGTTCTGCAGAGTAACTGTGAACGGGTATACGCGTTGCTCGGGTGGAGGAGCGCTTGGCGATGCTTCCGTTATGATGGCCGTTTCCGCAGCTGGTCCCGCGGGTGCTGTCATGTACACCTGCATGGGGAGGATGTGCGGAACTTCTTCCAGGTCCGAGTCGCTTCCAAAGACGGACTCGAAGGTTGCTTGGGTTCCGCCGATGAAGTGAGCAAGACTCGATGGCGGAGACGATGAAGCGTAGGGCACGACTGCAAGCTCAGTCGTGCGCGCAAGATTGGCGGTTGGCGATGAAGATCGCGGTGTGGCAGTCAAAAACAACGCGATCTCGTCGAGCGAATCGCCCGAGAACTCATCGTCGGAGGACATGGCGGACTCCGACGTAGCCGTTGATGGGGCGAATTCCACCGCAGCGGTCGATGAGGTAGCGGGTGATGTTGCCGCGATGTGCGGTGCGTCCGTGAGACGGAGAGCGTTGAAGAAGAAGCGTAGTTCGCCGAAGCTTACATCCACGCCTGCATGCAGATCCACAAAGGCCGAAAGCGTGACCGGCAAGTGCGGGCTGAATCCCAGAGAGCCGAAGAAGATCGGCGATTGCAGATCCGGCGAGTCGCCGGTTGTCGATGATGAAGCCGCCGAATCCGTAGATCCAACACCAGTCTTTCCCACAGACGGTGCCAATTGACGTGGGGTTACCACGCCTAATCCCTCGGAGGTCATCCTTGGGTTTAGAGAAGAGGAGAAGATGGTGGTGTTGGTGAATCCGTCGGCTGACAAGCACAATTTACCCAGGTTCAGGCCCCCGAAGGTAAAAGCCCTACGTCCTGCTTGTCTGGTATTGATTGATGGAGCTTACAAAGGAGCTACAATGGCAAGATCGGTAGATGCGATCTCGCTAGGGTTTTGGTGGCAGGTATGAGCGTGTCCCTAGCCGGTAGCCCTCCCAGCCCTTAAGTAGTAGGGCTGGGTCTCGGGAACCCTCTACCGACTAGGGTTACAATTCGTAACCGACCTTGTCTTTGTCTTATCTTGGGCTTATTTCCTTCGGTATGGGCCTTCTCCTTAGCCTTGTTCCGTGGACCATGACGATATTGAACACCAAGTATCCAATCCGTGGGGCACCCGAAGGGTACACCCACGTCACCCACTTTGTCATCCACGTACTACTAAAGTGGATTTAAATAGAGACTCAGCCTTATTGTCTTCACAGGCGAGCGATGCCAGGCAAACGCAGCGGAAGTACGAGTCCCACACGCATCGCCCACATTTAATCCGATGTGTTGCCTCTCCACCCACCCGTCGCTTTCCGCCCACGCCGCGATTTTTCGTCGCTTCCCGCCTCCGTTTCCCGCCCAGAGCACCGACTAAAAGATGGTCCATTGTGCCGTCCGTTCCAGCTGTGCTCACATCTTCTCGTCGCCTCATCGTCGTTAAAAATGTCTCGCCGCCTAGCCACCTCATGGGTCACCCTCAACCAGGCTGCACGGGGATGTTTACCGTTGATGGACGATGAGCCGCCACCAACCTCCTTAGGACAATGATGATGACCAGGAGGGGAGGAGGAGGATGAGCCGCCACAGTTAAGATTGTAAAATTTTGTAAAGGGCCGGAAGAGTGACAGTAGATCTAGGGTCTAGTTTAAATCTCATTTAATATTGTAAAATTTGGTTTAACTTTGAATGAAACTCACCGATTTATGTTCATATTCCTTATTTCAATATTTAGAAAAAATATATTTTTGGGGTCGTCGCTAGGAGCGTCCGGCCCCAATAGTCCGGCAACCTATGTCGATGCTCCTAACAGATACTGTCCAGTACACTTACTAAGAGCCTCTATAGCAGATCCCTTATAAATCGGACCATTTAAAACACATATAAGGGAACCATAAACTGATTTTAAGGGTTCGAAACGAGCATGGCAGAATAGATCCTGCAAATCAAACCTTAAATTTGAATAAAAGTTATTGGCACTAAAATTCAGAGAAGCTAGTTCATTCCGTTCATACTGATCAAACAAAATTGACATAATTTATATTTCTACTACCAATAAATCAACCCTAGATCTAGTTAAACTAACCCTAATCTATGCAAAAGGGGCCCGGGACACCTCACCGGGCCTCGCGGTGGCGGCGGCGCCGAGCTCATTCATCGTTGTCAGAGGGGATGCTGATGAAGTCTTGCCTCCAGCTGCCCTTCCCGCTGGCCTGAGAGGTGCTCCTCCTCCTATCGGAACCCTTGCGGAGGTCGGCGTTGTAGGCTGACGTGGGGTTACCACGACAAATTACTCGGAGGTCATCCTTGGGTTTCGTGAAAAGAGGAGGAAGATGATGGTGCTGGTAGATCCGTCGGCTGGCAAGCAAGATTTACACAGGTTCACGCCCCCGAAGGTAAAAATCCTACGTCCTGCTTGTCTGGTATTGATCGGTGATGTTTACAAGGGAGCTACAATGGCGAGATCGTTAGATGCGATCTCGCTAGGGTTTCTGATGGTGAATATGAGCGTACCCTAGGTCGGCGGCCCTCCCAGCCCTTATGTAGTGGGGCTGGGTCTCGGGAATCCACTACCGACTAGGGTTACAACTTAGGAAAACTACAACCGACGTAAAGCTCCTTGCTTCTTGGGCTGTTTCCTTCGGTATAGGCCTTCTCCTTGGGCTTAACCTCATGGGCCGTAGCTTGCTTATGCACCAGGTATCCCGACCGTGGTACACCCGAAGGGTACACCCACATCAGTAGCCCTCGAGGACCTGGTAGACTCCAAGGAGTCTGGCAGGGACTCAACTTTTATTCGAGTGCCCTGGTGCGACTTATAGTTTGTGAATTTATGTGCGTACCCGTATCGCAGGGCGTTTTTGCGTAGGTTGTTTGGCATGGCAGACCTGGTTCACTCGACGGATCGGGACCAGTTAGGCGCTCTTGGGCGCGAACCTCACCAGCCTACGTCAGACTCGAGTCCCCGGGCTCGAGCCCGGAAGCTAGATCCATTCGACTCAGGCCGTATTTTAGGTCTCACAGAGTCGAACTCAGCTTAATAGGGTACCCAACGCGTCCGTCAGGATTTTTCATCACACCTGTTGGTATGGCATATTTGTCAGGTACCACAGCTGATGCTGTCGGCCCCGGTCCTACACGACGGATCGGTGGGTCTTACCTTTGCACGGTAAGGTGCAGCATCCGAGGGTCAATTGTATCTGATTCATCTCGGGTAATTTCTTCAATTATTCAGGTTAGGTCGGAGTCGATAACCTTTCGGGTGCTTGTTTTAGTCTTTCGGCTATCGGGTGCACGTCAGCGCTCCCGATGGGAGTAGCCCCTGAGATTATGCTGAATTACTTGTAATTGGGGATAATCTAAACCCGCTGATCTTGCGATCTACTTCAGATTTTTTTGCCCCCGATGGGAGTAGGATGATGTTTAATGTCAGTTGATGACCATTGTAGGGACTCGAATACTTATCGAGTGCACCCACGTATTAGCGCGACAACGCGTGCTTTTGCTTGGACGAATTACGTCATTGTGGACGTCATTGGCGTGCGCATCACAACCGATGCACTCTACCTCTGGGCCTGTTAGAAGTGACAAGGCGGGGTGCTGCGTCAGTTTGACCACGCGTCGCGAAATTTACGCGGCGCTATGATGATGGCCTCCTCGTTTCTCGTGCGTAGTGGGCGACGCGTCACACGATGATTGCCCTCCACGCTTGCCACGTGTAAGGTTAGATTTTCGCTGTTGCCCATGATGTCGAATCGAGGGCTGAGATTCACTTGCCCACAGACGCGCCAATTGACGTGGGGTTACCATGCCAAATCCCTCGGAGGTCATCCTTGGGTTTGGTGAAAAGAGGAGGAAGATGATGGTGCTGATAAATCCGTCGGCTGACAAGCAAGATTTACCCAGGTTCAGGCCCCCGAAGGTAAAAGCCCTACGTCCTGCTTGTCTGGTATTGATCGGTGATGTTTACAAGGGAGCTACAATGGCGAGATCATTAGATGCGATCTCGATAGGGTTTCTGGTGGTGAATATGAGCGTACCCTAGGTCGGCGGCCCTCCCAACCCTTATGTAGTGGGGCTGGGTCTCGGGAATCCGCTACCGACTAGGGTTACAACTTAGGAAAACTACAACCGACGTAAAGCTCCTTGCTTCTTGGGCTGTTTCCTTTGGTATAGGCCTTCTCCTTGGGCTTAACCTCATGGGTCATAGCTTGCTTATACACCAAATATCCCGACCGTGGTATACCCGAAGGGTACAGCCACGTCATAGGCCTCGAGCTACCCCTTGTGGTGACAGAGCTTCTTCACACGGCGGCGCTCCGACCGCACGGTTTTG
Organism: Puccinellia tenuiflora; assembly: GCA_012064385.1. Classification (NCBI taxonomy): domain Eukaryota; kingdom Viridiplantae; phylum Streptophyta; class Magnoliopsida; order Poales; family Poaceae; genus Puccinellia; species Puccinellia tenuiflora. The sequence goes on from QRDG01002061.1 coordinate 328,067, forward strand.
GCCTCGACGAGCTTGATGAGCTCGTTGTGGTCCTCGACGTCGACGAGGTAGTCGTCGTCGCTCTCCTCCATGGCGAGAATGGACAACGGCGATGGCCACCGAGTACGCACGATCCCGCGCGAGCTCCCGGCCTCGACGTCGTGCGTGCCACGGCCGAGCCCGCGCCACCTGTACTTGTGGCGACGCGACAAGACGCCACGGTTGTGGCCCTGAACGGACCACGTCACGCGCCTCCTCTCCTCCTCCGCAGCGAAAGTTGGCGGCGGCGCTCCGCGACCACGACCCGCGGCCATCCGGGGCCTAGTGTGGCCGCGAGTGTTGTTCACGGGCCACATGTCGCCGGGAAGGGGCTTTGGGGGAGGAAGAGTGGAAGCGCGACCGCAATTGCTCGCCGGAGGAGGAGGATTTGTACGGCGGCGCCTGGATTTCGGGCTGAGAAACTAGGGCAGGGAACCCTAAATCGACTGTGGCCCGTACATATAGTGTTTAAGGGGCAGACCAAGAAGAAGTCCATCCCTCCCAGCCGCCACGGCAAGGCGCCCCACATCCGCAAAGGGGAGCCTCTAGCAGCAAACTTACGTGTGGCGATTTAAAGGCTACCGTAAAATGTTTTATGGGCCGCCAGTTTTTACAGGGTCTGGTCGGGTTGAAAAAAATAGTCCGGGCCCTTAAATTGGCCGGAATTTTAAGGGTTTTCTCTTTTTAATAAATGACGCTCTAAATCTCAGTCCTTCCAACGCCCGTTGCGTCAACTGTAGTCGGGTAAACGCCCGGCTGAAGATCATATAGTCTGGGTCAGAGAGCCCGCGGCGTATTTCAAAACCGAAAAACACGAGCGAGCGAGATGCACGGAGCAGCAGGCAGGCAGGAGGCAGCCAGCTAGCGCGTCCGTCCGTCCGTCGCAGCGAAAATACCGCCGGGAAGGCGCAAGGCGACACGGCCTGTCTGCTAACCGCGAGCAGGCTCGCTCCCCTGCCACCCCGCGCGCTCCGCCTGAGCTCGCTGCGGCCTGCTTTTGCAAGCGTACAACAGCACGGCGACGCCAAAACGCGCCGGCCCCGGCGCCGAAGTGTACTATACGAGAGCATGCACCAGACCCGGCACCGCTGTGTCCTGCCTGCGCCGCTAAACTGCTGCGCTGGCCCGCCGCCCCTGCCCGCACCCCGGCCGATTCGGCGGGGCTCGCACATGGGATGGTACCGACGGCCGGCGCGGGGGATCACAGGATACGCTGTCTCGCGCGGAGAGGCAAAGGGCCCGATGGAGGAGGGTGAGGCGGGGCACTGTGCGGGCATCGCCCTTTGGGTTAGCTGCCAATGTAGTGGAGTCAAAGGCGTCGCTTCCGGTTCCCTGTGCCGGGAAAACGCCGGACGCGACAAGGGTACGTAGGACGTAGGTACGAGGGCAAAGCAGACCATGCATCTACTCTATACCTAGCAACAACGAGATTCCAGGAGGAGGAGGAGGAGGAGGAGGACGACATTATTATACCGTTGTGCGCGCGTGAGTGCTACTCCTAGCTAGCTACGGAGTAAAATTCAAAAGGACGCGGCCTAGCTACTGCTCCCTGCATGTAATCCGTACGAGCGCTGCTCTTCACACAGTCATCACGAAAGGAAAAGCATGAAATTCTCGCGGAAGTTGCACATTGTACAGCAGCTAGTACTCTCGGATCTCCATCGGATTCAACGGGAGATCTTCCTTCCTTCCTTCCGGCGCGGTGACACAACCACACATGCTTTTCCCCACGTCACAGATATAACCATGGCCAGGCACCCACATCTGCACCAGCATCATCGGCTTTGGATCCTACATGTCCGTCCTGGCCACGCCACGCCATCATGAACCCGCAGGCGGAAACATACCCCTGCGCGCGGGCGAATCTCTCGCCCGCTTACTTTGGAATGATTGGTACCCGAATGTAGGAAGCCAGCCTTGCGGCATACGGGGATCGAAGGGATAGAAAAGAGGGGCCGGGGAATGTTTATGATGCTCGTCGCCCATCATGAACGAGTGCCGCGCCATGCAGAGGAAAGCAAAAGGACGAGGGACAAGCGACCTGAGACGACGCCGGTCAAAAAAGATCAAACATCGGCAGTGAATTGCATGCTCATCGACGAGACCCACTGATTAGAAAACCTATTGCCTAATAGGTGTAGTGTTAATACTAGATGTACTGAATATATAAAGACACATCTGCTCGAACAGTTCCGATCCCACAAACCTTTTCTTTTCATGGGTCGACAGCGCCCCTTCCATGCATGTATTGTTTAAAGCCATACATGACAATGGCATACTGATGCTAGTACATTCCAAGGAGATTACATGAAAAGAGGCTCAAAACAAAGTAAGAACACTACTATTACTACTAGAAACGGTTGACCTAGAGACTAATGCCTGTTTTTTTCCTACGCACCATTACACCACGTTCATGATAACTAACCAATTAACCACCCTTCCCATCCAAGCTAGCTAAAGTTTCAAAAGCAACCGTACCACTAATCTTGCCTCAGTTCACAACAAACAGGGCCACGGCGAGCACGATCGAGCAGCATGCAACGCGGCTACGCGTCCGTCCAGGCAGCAAACACAGGCATGTGAGGGATGGAAGAACTCGGCCCGCTCAACGCGTGCGTGACGGCTGGCGCCGGCATCGCCATCCAGGGGCTCATGGTGGCGGCGAGGTTGACGGCGCTCGGATGCCTGGCGTAGAGCATGGCGAGGCTCACCCTCTCCGGGCTCCCCTCCCTCGAGTTGCCGACGCTGGTCACTAGGGAAGACGAGTTGGAGCAGTTGACGCCGCCGCCGCTGATCTTGCCCGAAGCGTCGACGTCGTGCCCCAAAGACTCGACGTCGAACCCGGCAATGCCGCCATGCAGGGACGAGCGAGGGTCATCGCCCATGATGCCCCTGCGAAGGTCGGTCACTTCGGCGCACGGCGCGGCTTGCTGCGGTGTGCCATGGAGCACCATCCGCCAGACGCCGGTGTCCTCCATGGAGCTTCCTCCTTCGGCAGGGTTGAGCTCCCTGCCGCTGCTGCTGTGCATGGGCGGCGCGTCGACCGCCTTGACCTTGCGTGCTTCGTCCCCTGGCAGCAGGGAGCTGCTCTCCATGATCTTGTCCACGTCGTATCTCGTTATGTCGAAGTTCGTCACCGCGTTCAAGCCACGGAACTTGATCGCGGCCACGTCGTACGCCTCAGCTGCTTCTTCTTGAGTGGCTGTACATAGATAGATTCAATACACAATGTTGTTAAGATCTTCAAGCATGTGTAATCATGAGGTGTTACTTTAGACGACGTTGTCGTTACCGACTTTCTTGTTTATGCATTCAGAAACCAAGGTAGATTCCTATTGTAAAGTACGATTTCTGATCTGATTACTTTTTACGTCGTGCTAGTGTGATTGATTTTTCAGTCCAACGGAGTATTCAAAACGGTCAACTGATAACTTTGTTCAGAGCTCACAGCCTTACGAAAAGCATAAAACATCTGGAAAAGCAAAGGAATGATCAGGGAAGAATGCATTGCAGTTGCAGATGTAGCCCAGGACTTAAAGCAGCGCACACATAACTAGAGATTAACAGTTAAAGCATCTATTGGATGTCTATTATCTTCTCTAGCAAATCTACTTTGACACGACAATTAGAATAGCTTCATAGTTGTGCTCCTAAAGGAATGGCAGTTACGTACGTAGGATTAGCACTAAAAGTTTCTTTCACTTATGGCACATTTTACTTTGTGATAACACTTTGGTTACTAAAACCAAGCAGAGATGTCGTTCTTACTGAAAGTGCCGAGATACAAGTCTTTGTTTCCAGCAACCCTGCCAATCCGAGCTTGCCATCTTCCATGCTGATGATGCCTGAAATAGAACATCAGTGCGTTGAGATTGTTTCTATATGCGGCATTTTCTTAATCAAGGGAAATGTGCAGGCATCTTACCTCGTTACTCCTCGGTAGATCGAAGCACCACGAGAAAATCCACTGCTTCTCCTGTCAGCATCATCAGAAACTTATTAGCGGATCTATCAATCAAAAATACATTAAGTGGAAGAAAAATGAATACCCTCTTATACCTTCTCAAGTGTGCAACAAATTCCTGCCTTGTCATGCTTTTCATCTCCTCGACCTCCTGTCGATAATTTTCCAGCTGCCAAACTCAAACACATTAGTCCACGTTACGAAATCGGCAACGACATTCTAGTTTCAATGGGCCAAGCCATGTCATCCATACCGGGAAGTTGGTGTGAGTTGATGGCCCCCAATATTTCAGAGCAGCCAAGTCATATGCCCTGGCGGCCTTGTCTTCATTGTCATAACCACCTAGCACAAATTAAGAAAATGTCAGGAACTTAGGCAGAGCTTGAAACAAGTGCTGTGACAAAACTGTAGTATGCAGCCATTGTTACCTAGATAAACTGCAAGAATTCAATGGTAGCCCCAGATGGTGAGATACGAAAAGAATAGAAATCAGATCGTCAGGTTGAGTTATAAGGCAGTGAATAAGTTGTGATGCAATTTGTGATAGGAATTTAGCTATCAACCTTGCCTCCCTTTCCTTGTCTGCCCATCCTTTTTGCAACTGTTGTCCCAGAGGTGGGCTTCATATCTCCCAGTCCATCTGTGCCTGCTCCAGTGAATCAAACACACATAAACCTTGGTCATTCGATATAGAAAGGGATGCAAGATGAATCAGGTGATTTGTCAAAAACAGAAGAGTAGGTGGTGTGTCTCGTCCCATTAACACAAAGAACTGAAGAGGCATCAGAGGCAACTGATGCGCCCAGGCTTTTAATCTTGTGGGATGGAACAAAGCATGTTATGAATCGAACTATTCCAGGGCATTAAATTGTTTTGGTACAAAGAAGCCCTACTAAATAACAAGAACAGCAGATGAATCAGAAGACATCAATGCTGCTAACTAGGACAAAATCACAGGGCAAAATATAAGGTTTGAACGGACTAGTACTATAGTACTACGTACGATATATTCCAAATGAACCAGGGATTGGTCGACATTAGTTTATTTGAACGAGATCATCAGCAATATAAAGATTAGAATGTCAAATGATCAGATGCCCAAAGCAGGAGTGCGGGACACATAGTAGAAAACATACTACCATCGCCAATAGAACTAGAGAAAAAAGGCGTAAGCAAGATGAGATCATACGAGAATCCAAAAGATGAATCATTGTATACGCAACTAACCTGGTGACGCCCCTATACTGGGAGGTCCTCTGCCCAAACGTGTCAATGGACTTCCGGTGCACGGGCTGCTTTTGGCCACCCTTCCCAGTGCCCCTCTTCTTCCCCACACACTGCAATTCCCCACCGCCATTACTGCCTCCCTGAGAAGCAGCAGCGGCAGCAGCGACCGCAGCCATCTGATGTTGATGCTGCTGTTGCTGGGGAGCTGCGCTGACGCAGCTGCTAGACTGGGACCCCGGGCTCATGGACAGGCTCAGCGGCTGCATCCCCGCGTTGTTGTAGCAAGAAGCGCCATAGCTCGTGACGAGGAGGTTCTTGGCCGCGGCCATTGCCTCATCCATCGGCGCCGTAGCCTCTTGGTACATCGCCTCTGCTTCCGTCAAATGCTGGAAGTTGTAGGGGGCTAGCTGCTGCTGCTGCTGATGGTTCTGGTAACCCCTGCTTATTGCCTCCTCTTGTTGGCCCTGCTGCTGGTGGCTATAGTAACTTGCCGTGTCGTGTCCCCCGCCATTGCCGCCGCCCAAGAAGTCCTCAAGCTTTGGGGAGGACGACGGCATCATGCCTACTTGACGGCAATAAATAAGAACACGCAGGGTTACTTCGTTGATTGCAACAATGGAAACCAAGAAGATAAGAGAGAGAAGCAGCGCAAGAGTGAGCACACCTTCCATGAAGCACAATGATCCATCGGACGTTATGGGCATGACGGGTTGGTGAGAGTAGTACACGCCGGCGGTGCTGGTGCCATCGCCATAGGCGCCGCCGACGTAGTAGTATCCAGGCGGGGGAGCGGCCATCTGCGCAGGAGGGGAGAAGAGGAAGTTGCAGGTCGCGGCGTTGTTGTGTGAACCGGACATCGCACTAGCGCTAGCAGGCGGCGGAGGCTGAGCGTGGTCGGTTTCAGACGAGGAGGGCACTTCCATGGCCATGTGCGGGGAGAGGGAGAAGCCTAACCAGCTGCCGGCGCTAGCCATTGCTCTGATCAATCAAAAACTAACGCAAGCACTTCTCGCTCTGCTTTGCTTCGCTTCACTCTTGGAGTCTTGGTCTTGGCTGTACTACTACCCTTCCACGATAACGCCGTCCATGTAAGAGCTAGTGGTAAAAGAGAAGTGAACTACGAGGAAGACGAGAGGGACCCGTGAACTGAGCAAAAGGAATGAGAGGGAGGGGGCCAAAGCAAAGGGGTGGATAAGTACCACTCTCCCAACATCTAATGCAATGTGAGAGCGAGCATATAAAAATCTAGGGGCATGTCTGATCTTGGTCTCCCCATACCTCTCCATTTCATAGGGATCTGTGATTGGATAAATATGTCGCGTGTGTATCTGTGTTGTGTTCTTGAACCGACCCATGGGCTATGGGTTCGCCCACTTTACTCATACATCACCGCCGGCAGCCGTCAAAGTCCCCCGTAAGTTCAATATGGGTTCACACTGAAAAAACAGCCCGAGCAACAACCCATTGGTTTAGACCGTTCGAAAATGTGTCTCACATCCCGTATTTGCCCAATTTTAGGGCATCTCCACTCATCGTCCCGCGCGCCGGATGAAAAACGGCGCCCACTCGCGTGCCCCATATGTCGATTTCATTCGGGGTGGTCCGTTATCTCATCGGGCGCTACCGGCCCAACCCCGCGTGTCGGGATGTTGCGGTAGGGCTCGACGAAACAGCCCGAGCAACACCTCATTGGTTTAGACCGTTGAAAATGTGTTTGACATCCCGTATTTGGCCAACTTTTAGGTCTGTTCGGGGGCTTGACAAAAATCGGGCACGTCATCTAACAGAGGGATCCGTCGTATCATAGCCACGAAGAGGCAGAGAGACTTGCTGAAAGCCAAACTCCTGACTGCAACTATAAGATTAATGACCACCAATATAATAAGAGATACTACCTATCCGATGTCTACAACCCTGTTGATTTTGCAAAATTATACTTTGTCTTTAAGACAAGAGAATGTCTGGTAAGATGTGAAGCCGGCAGTTGGTATGCTCCAATCCCGTTTTACTATTGTCTGGTACCTTTGTCTATCATGGTCGCTGAATCAGATGTGAGATATCATGAATGTTTACGTTATTATGCGTAACATGATCGTGGAGAGTGAGCGGGATGCTGCTATGATTTTTGATTAGTAGTTTGAGTATCAGGGCCGTCTTTTTGTGCCACATTAGAGCGTCCCGGTCGAGTTTTCTGAATTTCTCAAAATGCATAAGAAAATTCGTAATAAAACAATATATGTCCAACAACAAGATGATATAGTCGAACATTTTTCGACGCTCAGAGGAAACAAATATTTCGAGTGCCATGTTGTTTACTAGAACTTGTCGAATTTTAATTTTAGTTTGAATTATTGTGAAAACTATATTTTTCTATATTTAAATTATTATTGGACTATGCAATCAAGTTTGATGTCATTTAGATAAAAATAAGAACATATTGATGAATATAGGTAAAATTTTAATGGTACATCAGTTTCGGGGCCCGTTTGGGGCAGCCCTCCCCATTGGGCTGGACATGGTGTCCAACATCCCTGATAGCCACACTTATTCGTGTGTATCAGACATGTTATCTAGGACATCAGTGAAAATATGGTGTCAAGTGGGATCCTGCCGAAATCACACTTATATTTTATTTGGAGATTTCTTAAATTTTAAGATCAAATATTAAACTAAAAATCTCCAAACGATTTTCTTTTTCCGAAAAGGGAGCATAGTCCCAACCTCTACATCGATTGATGCGTGCAACCTTGTATTTCATTATTAAAAAATATCAACTATTTATTACAAAAGAAACGGATCATAGGTCGCAAAGGGTGGAAACATGGATCAATCATCTAAATAGAAAGGACAACATGAAATGAATTTGCATCAACATGATATTCCGAGACCAAAACGTCAGTTGCACCGGTTGAATAAATCTTGTGCAACCATGTCCAGCTGGTTGTACCCAGTATCCAAATCCTGCCCATATAGCATATGTCCCACAATAATGCATAAACTTCAACTCGGATTTTGACTTTATCTGTCTTATTCACACATGTTAACCAATTTCCAAAAATGTTAGTAATATTATCTGGGGTGCTAAATAATAGGGCATATAAAAGTTTCAAAAAGTCTTCTTTTAACTTAAGGAGTCCTTTCAAAAAAGGGGAGTAATTTGGGTACGCTTGTACTTGAGATAATGATTTGGAATGTAAGTATTTGTTATAAATTAGCTCTTGCCATACCCTTCTTCATTTAAAATTTTGTATAGCCAGTTGATAAGCAAACACTTTTTTTTTATCTCTAAGACCTCAACCCCTAGCCGTCCTTGGTCTTTCGGCCTTCAAATTATCTTCCACGTAAGCCTGTATTTTCTTTTATGTCCATCACTTTGCCGGAAAAATCATGGCCTCAAAAGTTCTAATCGTTTTTGTGTGCCCCTTTAGGTATTTCGAAGAATTAAAGCGTAAACATCGGAAGGCTGGTAAGTACCGAGTTGGTCAGTATAAGACGGTCTCCATAAAATAGTAGTTTGCCAAGCCAACTTGCCAATTTCCTCTCAAAGCGGTCTTTTACTGGTTTTCATTCACCATTTTTTAGTTTTTGAAAATGAATAGGTATGCCCAAATATCTAAATGGGAAAGATCCCGATTCGCAACCAAACAAACTTCTACATGGCCGGCCCTCATCTTCTTTTGCATTACCAAAATAAAATATTTCACTTTTGTGAAAGTTTATCTTTAGTCCTGATATTTGTTTGAAGATGCATATAATCGACTTCATGTTCAGAGATTTCTCCAAACCACGTTTCATAAAAATAATAGTGTCATCCGCATACTGGAGAATAGACACCGCTCCCTCAACTAGATGGGAAATGAGACCGTCGACTTTCCCATCTTATTTTGCTCTAGCAATAAGAATGGCAAGCATGTCGGCCACGACATTGAAAAACATAGGTGAAAGCGGATCTCCTTGTTTCAAAACTTTTTACGTATGAAAGCAACGACCTATATCATCGTCTACTTTAATACCCACACTCTATCGACTAACAAAATTATCTATCCATTGACACCACTTTGGGTCAACAAAATTCATACATAATACTTGTTGAAAAAAAAAGGTCATTGCATTTTATCATATGCTTTTCAAAATCAATTTTTATGAGGACGCCGTCTATTTTCTTCCAGTGAAGTTCATGGATAAAGAACCAACACTCCTTCTAAGATGTGTCACCTTGGCATAAAAGTCCATTTGAGTTGGTGTGGAGATGGTGTATAGGTGGCCAAACGGGCCGGGCCCAGCATGCCGGCCCGGGGCACGGGAAAAAAAGCACGGCCCGGGCACGGCCCGGCACGGATGTTAACGGGCCGTGCCCCGGCACGGGCCCGGTGCGTGCCGTGCCTCACCTCCAGTCGAAGCACGCGGGCCGGCCCGGCACGGCCCGTTTAACTTTTTTTTATTTTTTTTACCTATTTTATCTTTTTTTATTTATTTTTGGGCCACATTTACGCTAAATGGGCCGTGCCCAGCCGTGCCTGGCGTGCCTAACGGGCCGTAACTGGGCCGCAGTGCCGTGCCTGGCCTCGCGCCGCGGCACGCGGGCCAGCCCGGCACGGCACGAATAGCTGGTGGGCCTAACGGGCCGTGCCGGCACCGTGCCGGGCCGTGCCGGGCCGGGCCGGCACGTTTGGCCAGCTATAAGATGGTGTGATGCCGCCATGCCCTGTGCTGTTCAAAACTCTCGCGGCGACGCATACACAAAGACTAGCGCCCCTATAAAGATGCAAGAAGTAAATTGTGAAGTTGCCATTGGACAAGATGGCCAGCTCCTCCTACAGTACTGTTTCTCTTCCTCCCTCCCGCCATGTTCATCTCTCTCCCCCTGTCATAATATGCTACCACTGCTGCCTAGATGTGGTCGCTGGATGCTGTGCCCAGAGTGGCTGAAAGAAGGCTGCTTTCGGCGCAGGCTTCATGGAGGTACGCGAGAGGGAGAGAGAGGAGAGAAGATGGAGAGCAGGGTAGTGTAACATAGATTGACAGGGTAGGACAACTGTACAAAAGCGCCAGTCACTTCACGACGTACAGTACCATCTCACTCTCTGAGCAGCACTGCAGTGTTGTTGCAAATGCCAAAACAGCCAGCGATCATCAAAGCCAACGCTGCAAAGTACGTAGTACTACTGATAAGTACCATTGTCTATTCGTCTTAGCTCAGCCCTAATCCAAAACAAAACGAAGCTTAACAAAACTCCCTGGATTAATTGCAGCTGATGGTGACAGTTCGAGTTGTAACTCACATGTGTGCCCATACTAGCAGTAGTAGGATACGGTCGGCGTGCTCATTTTCATGGCGGTAGGAAGGAGGCCGCTTGTGCCGGTCAAAGGAGCAAACACGGGCGAGGCAGCTCCTGCAGAGAGAAAAAGACATGTGTCATGTGTGCATCGCCTGCCTTCACTTCACACAAGTTCCAGGAATTATGAGCTAGGGAAGGGAAGCCCCCCCCCCCCCCCCCTGCGGGCGAGATAAAAGCCAACCGGGATGGCTTTTGCATGCCTGATCCCAACATTCTGGTTCCACGCCACACGGGTCGCTTAAAATTTAGATGGAAAACCAGAGCACGCAATTGCCGAAAAGAGGTAACGGCGACCTGCTACTGATTAAGGCTGTCGTTAGAATGCATGTATCACGCAGGGGTTCTATCGACCGTGGGTAAGAGTTGTTTATAGCTTTAGAGCATATCTACCACATCCTTTGTATCGTCAAAATCCTTGTGATAACCATTTTTTAAGATTTTAAATAAAAAAAGGACTTTCGTAGATCCCATATTTTCATAAAAACTTAGAAAATTAAAGAGCCCCTTAAACAAAAGCCGGTCTGTGCTATATTTTCCGTTTTCGCGTCGATTTTTCTAGTTCTCTCCTCGGATTGTGTTGGCGGGCTGAAATTTCAGCATGCCCCCTTCCCCCGTTGCCACCCACCAGGTTTTTTGCCTGAACAGATCTCGTATATACATGCATGTATACTCAAAATTGATCTCTAATATTACACAAATATAAATCAAACTAAATAATGTTTTAACATCACACAATACAAAAATAATCCAAATTACAGTATAGTCAACTACAACAACTAAATAAATAATGAGTGGTTTGAATGCAAAGAATGGGTTCAAATCATACATACCCCGATAAACCAATCATGGGAGACTAATTCCCATATTTTTCACTGATGCTCAATAAGATCATCACGAAGTTGGACATGTGACTCCGGGTTTTGAATAATCTGGTACGTCTGAAGAAATAATTGGATCCGACTAGTGTGTCGGCAAGGTTTCACACGGCTACAACCATTGCCCTAGTCGAAGTCTAGGTTCAAAAACCTCTTTCGCTTATTCTATTCCTCAATTTCTGAACAAGCATTAAAAAAATCAATCTCATCATCGTCAAGCAAATTTTCAAAATCGGAATCCTCCCATGATGAGTAGTCCTCAAAAAAGAATTCGACAACCGACATACTTATGAAAAAATTCATCGACAAATACTTACAATTCATGAACTCGCGATTTTGCACAAAACTTAAATTTAGACAAAAAGATAGATATTTACCTCGGACGTCGATGAAATCCTAGTACGAGGAAGGATCCGCCGGAGGAAAGTTCGGTGGTGTACATGTGCCGCGAGCCGGACGAGGCAAGGTGGATTACGACCCGGTGTCTCAAGAACAACTGACGACTCCCAACCCGAGCACTTCGCGACCTCGTGCGGAGCTCCACGCCGGATCTATTTTGGGTGGCTTGGAAAAGCTCGCGGCGGAAGGATAAGAGGTCCGCCGAGCTCCAAAACAAGGGCTATGGCGCGGCGGGTGGCAGCGGGCTCACTCGCCGACTCGGCAAAATCGGGATGGCTCAAATCGACGATGAGGGGTGGCGGGCGGGGAGGGGGCTTCCTCCTGAAATTTCACTTGGGGCGCCCCAAGTCATCTCCTCTTTGCGGTAAATGCTCAAATTTAGGACTCGTACTTGTGATATGAGGTACGTGAAGCTCATTTTCTTGTTTCCCGCAAAAATATTATGGGTTGAGCTATTTGCAGGATCTGGTTGGGGTCGTTTTTGGCCGGAAACGGCAATGCGATATCGAGAGTTTTGCGGGATCTGCTAAAGTTGCTCCAACACAAATGGTCGTATTTGGTGAAATGTTTGCATGTCATTGCCCATTGTACATCCATCAAATTTTGTGAGAGCATCAGAGTACCTTCGATTTGTAGATCATTTGTCGTACTAGTACAATAGCAGTAGTAGTGATATTTATGAGCTGTAAGTGCCAACATTATAGGATAAAAATTTAGATATTATATCTCCAAATAAAGTAATTATGAAATTTATAATTATGAAACTGCCTCTGTTTGTAAGATCCTGGCTCAGGGCTTAATAGGATTGATATGATAGTGATATCAAAAAGTTGCAACTTTTTTCCGGAAGCTCATTCTCAAAGAACTCCGAGGTTAACCGGGGGCCAGTCTATAGATCCTAGAGGGCTGTCAGGGGTGACAGGCCCGGTCCGAGGGTGGGTCGGGGTGTTACACTGTTCTTCATGTTCTTGATCATCCTTGATCTTCCATGGCCATGGAGGAAAGACGGTTTGATGGGTGGCAATCTTCAGTAGTCGCGGTGGACTCCGTTGGTTCAAGGGATGCTTCTTTCTCCCTCGAGGCTTGTTATGAAAGTCAGAGTTGTCTACTCCTCAGCACATTGGGCCGATTGCTTGGCATAGGCCAACGAGTTCTTGCTTTCGTTGATTGTCGACGGCAGCCGAAGTCCCTTGGTGGGAAGCAAACTCGGGTGGTGATCTTGTCTTCCATGACGTATGTGGAGTCTTTGTGGGTAGCCAGGTGGGACGTTGTTGCCCTATTTTATGAGCTTGTTTGCAACAGTTACACCCGATATTTCATTAATTAAATAGACAACTCTATTCTTAATTAACGCCGTGATGGCTTTCCCTCAAAAAAGAACTCTGTTCTTAATTAAAAAATGTTAAATCTTTTGCTACCTTTGAAATATAAACCAAGCAAACTCTTGTACCCTTTGTAACTTTGTTTTTCCGTCTCCGTGCACGCTTAGTTCATGCAGAAATGAATATTCATCTCTGAATTAAGACAGTACGATTTTCTTGTTTTTTTTAAAACAGCCTAGACAGAGTAAATGGAGTACTACTGTATTAACTTCGTTATAACACAGGACATGAGTTTAATACCTTGGACAGTGATTTATGTCTCAAGATTCGCAGAGTTCAGTCCAAAGGACGGTAGGGTTTAATCCCACTTGCCCTTTACAGGAAAAACGCCATAGCTATAGTTTGCCAAGTGGGTCATCATTGTGCTACTATACCTTATTAGCTATAATGGAGGTCGTTCGATCGTAACCAGCTGCAGCATGCATGCTACCTGCCTGCAACCACATCTTAGATTCGTCTGCTAGCTTTAGATCATGCCGAACGTACAAACGTCCTGTGCGGGAGGGAGCTAGCCTTAAAGATCTCGCCATGCCGAAACCAAATCGATTGCATTTCAGCAAGCCAAAAGAAAGCTGCACAGAGCTTCAGTTTTGTGCTAGCTAGCTGCTGGCCCTACGGCCTCATTCGTTCTGATCACAACAAAAGATGCGTGTGCGACCTGGTCCCTGCTGATGAAAGCATGCCATGCTGAAGAGGGTCCTACGGTAACAAAATAGACAGATTGATCGATTTCCCAAAGTGCAAGGAAGAATGTGCCTAACTTCTTGTTCATAAGGCGCTTCCCGGCCAATTGCACTCGTACTGTCTAGTTTAAGCTAAGCATGCATGCATGCACGCGTCCCCAATAATTAATCTCCTCGTGACCTTTACGCAATGATGGTGTTGATTTGCTCCTAACAAATCATCATTTGCCGCTGCCTAGCTAGCTGGTGTTGTTCATATGGTTTGTGTAGATTCCTATCAGCATAGGCCCCATATGGAAAACCCTACCAGATGTTCCCTTTTCTTCCTTTTATAGGTTTCCCCGCGCCCGACACTTCTTTTGCGTCTCAGATTAAAACGACCAAGTTCCAGAAAATAAATGATTGCGTTGGCCATATCCGAGCCCTTCTACAAGTGGTACAAATGCTATGAGATCATGATGGAATGTTCATTATTGGTGATTTTAGGGCTTCTTGTGCATCTCGATCAAAATGAATTTAATAGAGGAAATGCACTGCTCCCGCAAAACTCTTGTACATCCAACACGGTATTGTTTTGTGCATGTGTGTATTTACCATGTTGATCCACAAAGTACTTTTAAACACTGTTTGTAAGAGTTCTACAAAGATATGAAATAACAAAGCGAACTTAAAAATCTTTATGATGGAAACTGTCCACCCGAATTCAAATCCTAGACTTGACACGGGTTCATTTTCGGCCCTTGATATTATGTGTATAAGGGCACCCTATGTATTATGTTAGACAAATCAGTGAGAAGGAATATTAGTAGTAATTATGTTGTCTTGTTTTATGTTGCGAAATGTCAGAAACTGGCAATACCATAGTATTTGACAACCTTGTGTTGTATGAAGATTAATGGCTTTCAAGCCAAATTGGCCTCTCACAATTTTCACACAAACTATATCATATGGAAGGTGTAATCCCTGAATATCACGAGTTTTTGAGCTTTTTAACTATATTACACTAATTAAATGAGTTTAATAGAATTTACCAGTAAAAATAATCTCATAAATCGAGCAAAGATTAAAAAAATGAAAAACCCTAGGGATATTTCTTTTTAAGTGTACTAGTATCAAGAGAAAATCATAACTTGTAATACAGTTGTTTTCAATTTTGGCCCTTGTTTTGACAAAATCACAAAAATCGAGAAAACATTTAAAAATTAAAAATCAGGGGGTCTTCCATTCTAGTGTACTAGTATCAAAGAAAAATCATGAATTTGCAATACCACAATATTTGACAACCTTGTCTTGTATGAAGATTCAGATGATCAAGGTCAAGACCATATCCATGGCTACCTTTGTACTATGATGACCATACTCCGCACAAATATATATCTTGACATTGTAAAGAAGATTGTCAAAGCAAGGTTTTCAAGATTTTTTTAAGGTCTATTATTTTTATTTTTTTAATGCCAAAATCTCCATTTTTTGTGAAGTAGGTACCACAAATAAGATTGCAAATTGGGAGGCATAATCCCTGAATATCAAGAATTTTTGAGCTATTTTACTATATTCCACTCACTAAATGAGTTTAATAGCATTTATCGATAAATAAAGAAATTTGAACTACAAGTGTGTTATAATTTGTCCCTAAAATTATATAAAAATCATAAAAATGTAGTATATCATGATTGTACACGATTGCAAAGAAAAAAGTAGGAAAATGACCCGTAGCAATGAATGGTCTCATGGACAATTTTGGTCCTGTTTAATAAAACTCATAAATCGAGAAAATATCAAAAAAATGTAAAACCAGAGGGATCTTCCTTTTTAGTGTACTAGTATGGAAGAAAAATCATAAAATTGCAGTAAGACGCTTTGATAAAAGAAGTGTTCACAAAATGGACAACCTTATGTGAAGTTAACTGGTTTTCAAGCCAAATGACCAAGATCATGGCATATACATGGAAACCTTTGCGCTATGATGACCATACTCGGTACAAACATGTGTTTTGAAATTGTAAACACGATTAGCAAAGCAAGATTCCAAGATTTTTTTAATTGTTTCCATTTGTTTTAGTGCCCAAATCCCATTTTTTGTGAAGTAGGTACCAAAAATAAGATTTAAAATTAACCTCTCACAATTTTCACACAAACTATATCATATGGGAGGTATAATCCTTGAATCCCATGATTTTTTGAGCTTTTTAACTATATTCCACTTATTAAATGAGTTTAATATCATTTGCCGACAAAAAATCTCATAAATCGAGCAAAGATCAAAAAATGGAAAACATGGGGGAATACTCTTTTAAGTGTACTAGTATAAAGGAAAAATCATGAACTGGCAATTCACGTCGAGAGCGCGTTAGAACACGACAGACGGCGCTAGAGTGCACTATGGACGCGAACTGGCATGCCATGAATCAAATTATCGCGTCAGTTCACATCCAACAAGGTCGTGACATGTCTAGATGGATCATTTTTTTGGCTCATTTAGAGAAGGTCGAAAATATTTGCTTAGAAATGAGGCTGTTTACCCTAGCTTTGGAGCCCATTTGGAGCATATTTTTCATGACTATGAGTTTTACTTCACAAAACTTGCTTAGAAATGGGATTGTTCACCCTAGCTCGGATTGGTCAAATTATTACGACATTCTAGATGGTGAAGATGTTTGACACGTCAAGATGCCGCGGTATCCTGTCATTTCACTGAACTAGTTGTCACATTATTATATCATTACGAATATACTCCTTCATGTCCTGGCTTCTCAAAGGCAGGGTTTGGCAAGAGACTGGAGAAAATTTTCCGTCTGTTCTACTTTCGTAGGCGGTTAATGTTCTCGATGTACTCGCTGATGCATGTAAAATGGATACATGAACTTTGTATTATAATACTCATATTTCAATCATATTTGCATCATATAAGGGTTATATCATTGTTTTATAATGATTTTGGGAAGATTTCACAGTTTTCCTATTTTTCTGGAATTAACCCTGCACTGGCAGAAAACCCTATTTTCTACATTTTGATGTTTCAGGGACCCAAACGACGACCAATTGACCTGAAAATTTACAAGGATCATTTTTTGGAAGTAAGAAAGCGTAGGAGCGAAGGAAGCGGACAAACGGAGACCTGAGGGCCAAAAGATGTGGGCCCACGCGGCCAGATTCCTTGGCCGCGTGGGACCCCCCATCTTGGGCCTCGTGGCTCCGATGCCGTCCGTTTTCATCTCTGTGGCTTCGTCTTGACCTAAAACCGACTATAAAAATAGTCCCCCGATGAGTTTCGGGAGGAGGCGGTGGAGAAACACAAAACCACGAAACAGAGAGTCAGAAGGCTGTCGCTGGAGAAGATCGGAGGGGGGAAACGCCGCCGGAATCACCTCCGGAGGGCTCCACCCCCCCCTCCGGCGTGTTCATCATCATCATCTACAGAAAGATCATCTCCATCTCTCCACTGTAAATTCTTGGCAAACATGATGTATGATGCAATATACTATTCCCTTGATCTATTGTGTCTCCCCATCTATGTTTGAGAAGTGATTGGTTCATGGCAATAGTGAAATAGTTCGTTGTTTGGTTGCATACAAGTTTTGTTATCTTTTATAATTGTCTTTATGTACAATATATGAGTGCACGCATATGTTGGGGAATGCATGTAAGGTGATCACCGGTAGACCTGGCCATTTCTCGGGCCGGGCCGGGCTCGGGCCGGGCTTAGAAAAAGCCCGGTGCAGAAAATCTAGGCCCGAGCCCGGCCCGGCCCGACTGTCGGGCCGCAGAAATCGGGCCCGAGCCCGGCCCGACTGTCGGGCCGCAGAAATCGGGCCTGAGCCCGGCCCGGCCCGTCCCGATAGAAGCTAAAATCCTGTTTTCCTTAAGCCCGAGCCCCGCCCGGCCCGACCGTCGGGCCCGAAATACAGGCCTGAGCCCGGCCCGATGGCACAGCTGGGTCGGGCCGGGCCGGCCGGGCCGGGCTGCCCATGGCTAGCACTAATCACCGGTAATGTAATGGAGTGAGGGAGACTTGGGAGGACATGTAAACCTGAGACCGAGTCATGAAGTTACTTTATTGGGGGATATACACAGGGGACCTTAGAACTTAAGGCTATGGTGGGACTTTTATGTCTTCATAAATCTTGTGCAGTCATTTACTTGGCCATAAGAACCATCATAAGGGGTAGTTCATTCACTTGGCTACACCTATTTATGGCTCCTTCCTAGAAGAAATAATTAAGATTGAAACATGTGCTTCACTAATTGTGACAACCACACTAATGAAATAACAATTTCTAGAACATTTGCTCCCTTGAGATATTTGCTACTTGCTACTTTGAGAAACTTGCTTGAGAAAACTGCTGAGAGAAACTTGCTCTAAGAAACTTGCGTTCGAAGCTTGATTGAGAAACTTGTTACGAGATAAACCCATCCACATCACTTGCTTTCATTAGTTAGTTCCTTTCATATTTCAACTTATTGCCTTGCACAAACGGCCATATAAGAGGGTTATAGGGCTTTTGAGAATAGATAGTTTACCTTCAGCTCCTTGTGGGTTCGACACTCAAATACTTATTGAATTGTGCTACAGTGATTCCTTGCTCTTGTGAATTATCAAGTACTTTTCTGGCGCCGTTGCCGGGGAGCGTTGTGCTAAGCTTTTATTCTTGTTTGCATTGCATACTAACATATAAATCTAGAACACAATTTTTTTTATGAAATGTAAAACAACCAAACAATTACAGATCTGTATAATATCTATCTTGAGTTAGGACATGAAGTGTTTGAGGAGAAAATTAGATTTTATTTACATAACAATCATGTTTGTGGTAGTACTAATTCTTTGAACACCTTTATTGTTAATGCTAAGGAAAACCTTAAGCTTGGGGAAGTTTGTTTTGATGAATATGATATTTTTTGTCCCCAAAGTTTGGAAGAGAAAATTTATTTTGATGATGCTATGTCTCCCATTTATGATGATTACAATGATGTATACGATATTTTCAGTCCACTGATACGTCTCAAACGTATCTATATTTTTTGAGTGATCCATGCTAGTTTTGTGATATTGTCACATGTTTTACTGTTATTTATATCATTTTTATGCATTTTGTCGGACTAACCTATTGACAAGATGCCCAGTGCCAGTTCCCTGTTTTTGCTGTCTTTTTGTTTCAGAAATTTACTTCTGGAAATATTCTCGGAATTGGACGAAAATTTACGGGGATTATTTTTACGCCAAGACGAAGACGGAGTCCGAAGGGCAGCCTCGGAGGCAACCCACAGGGCACACGCAGGTGCCAGCCGCGGCCCAGGGGTGAACCGTGGGTGGGGCCCGCCCCTGCCCTGTGGGCACCTCCTCGGCCCCCTCCGACTCCTATAAAATCACAATTAACCTAAAAACGTCGAGGCGGTGATTATTTTCCAGAAACTCGACCCTGACGTGCCGTCACCGAGAAACCTAGTTCGGGGTCCAATCTGAAGCTGATCCCGACACTCTGCCGGAGGGGAGATCGATCCTGGAGGGCTCTTCATCGAGATGCCTTCCTCCGGGATGATTTGTGAGTAGTCTCACCTTGGACTACGGGTCCATGGCAGTAGTTAGATGGTAGTCTCTCTCTCTCTTGTGCTTCATGTCTTATGATCTTGTGAGCTGCCTAACATGATCAAGATCGATTATTGTAATGCTATGTGATGGGGGGATACTTTACAGGTAGGCTCATGGACCCGGAAAGTAGACCCGCCAAGACCAAGAAGGCCAAAGCCGAGTCACGCGTCCAGTCGCATGGGCTGGGCTGGAGACAAGCCGGCCAAGGCCCATGATGGAGAAAGGACTCGTCGAGAAGGAGTCCAAGTACAACCCGGAGTCTGACTTGGAAGACCAAGACGTAGAGTAGGACTCCGTGTTCTAGTGTGACTCGGTATAGCCTGTAAGTCCAGGGACCCGGCAGCCTTTATAAGCAGGGTCCTGGACCTTAGATCGAGGAGTTCTAAGTAATAAGCTTCAACCAGTAGAGACAAGTTCAATCAAGTTAGAGAAACCCTAGCCACCAGAGAGAAGTCGCCGGCTCCTAAGTTGTAGGGGGCGGATCCTTGTAATCGAGATCTAATCAAGAGCAATAACATAGAAGCAGGAAGTAGGTCTTTACCTCTAATCAGAGGGGCCGAACCTGGGTAAATCCTTGTTCCCCAGCGAGATTAACCGTTCCCACGTACTTCAATCACCAATGGCCCCAGAACTCATCTTCCCTGAGGAAGAACTTGCCGTGACAACCCCACGACAGTTGGCGCCCACCGTGGGGCCTATGGTGACAAAAGGAGTTGAGATCGTTGGAGCAGCTCGTCGGGCTATGGAGAAACTCGCCATCGGGCGGGTCTACACTGATGAACACGGTGAGACCGAGATCGATGACTCAGGCTGGACTTCGGAGATGAATGAAGTCGACGAGGGCTACCAGCTTGTCTTTGGAGGAATCAACGTGTTCGTCGGGATGGTTTGCGCGTCGGGTCTTCGCGCGAACTCGGCGGAATCAGTATCAGAGCCAACCGTTGTCGTCGAGTCCGACGGCGAGGAGTCGGTCGGAACCTCAGAGGTCGGCATCATCGCCGAGTCTGAGGAACCCCAAGCTGAGAAACCAGAGATGCTGCAAGAGTCAGATTCAGATTACGATGCAGATTCAGAGTATATCTTACCCTTGTTTGAAGATCGGCTTGGGTATGGGATAGAGGAAGAAGATTATGAGGAGTCGCCAGTACGCGCCCGTGTTGTGGGAGTCTACATGTCTGGAAACACTGGAAATTAGTTTGATCCGGCTCTATTGACGAAGGAAATTAATGCAAATAATGCCGCAGAGAGGGCGGCTGAGTTAGTCAATGCTCGTACTGCGTTGGAGAGGCAACTAGCTGATATCACAGAAGCAAACCGTAGACTGGCCGAAGAGCGGGCCCGAGTCCAAGATGAAGCACAAGTCGTGCGGAGGCGCCGCGAGGAGCTTACTTCAATTCAGCACCGCAGAGCCAGGAGTCGCTTGCATGATGGAGTCCATATCAATCCAACCAATCTATTCACCACACCTAATGGTCCAGGCAGAGGAGCCGGACTAGGAGGCTCAGCGGCAGCAGGAGGCGCCGCAGGAGGAGGAACAGGAGCACCACCACCACCACCACCACCACCCCCAGAAGGACCGGGAGGCAGCCGTACCAACGGACCACCGCCTGAAGGAGGAGTCGGAGGAGGAGCATCTGGTGGCTTAGGGTCTCAACCTAACAGATTTCATACTCCAGAGGGACATTACTCTAATCCCATGGACAACGTTCATGCGGCGACTCTGAGATTGGAGAATATCGTGGTACCAGAGGGACCAGCAGGACAGGAGACTCGTGAGGCTATCGAGTTACTGAAAACAGCTTTGACTCAGCAAGCTTTGTATCCAACTTTTCCAGATGCAAGTAGACTACATTCAACACCCTTTAACTCAGGTACGAGGAGTCGGCACGGTGAGTCCAACCCGGCCAACTCTACAAGTGCAAGGCGTCGTGAACAAGAGAGGAATCGTGCAAAGATACCAACTACTTCACGAGCTCAGCTAGTGGTTGATGAAGCAAGGCAACGACGAGAAAGAGATGCAGCAAGAACTCGGGAGGCAGAGAGGGACAGAGCGTTAGTGGGTGCAGCCAACCCGCCTCAGCCAACCCGGGTGCACGAGGAGGTGACTTCTCCTGGTGCTTCCCCAGCGTTAACAGGACCAGAGTGCCTGTCTGATGCCATCAGGTCCGAGTCCTTCCCCAGCAGTTTCAAGGAGCCGCGCAAGGTTCCAAACTATGAGCCCAACATGGACCCGACCTCATGGTTGGGTACATACGAGATGGCGATGAGTATTCGCAATGCCACAGGTAATCTGTGTGCCAAATTCATGTATCTTATGATGGAGGGAGCAGCCAAGGTTTGGATGCGCAACTTGCCTCCTAGGTCAATCAATTCTTGGGAACAATTGAAGGCGGCTTTTATTCAGAACTTCCAGGGCACATGCAAAAAGCTCAGTACCATCGAGGACCTGGAGCGGTGTGTTCAGAGGAAGGGCGAGTCAGCAAGGCACTGGATGAAGCGGGTCTCAGAGATCATTAACTCCTCACAAGGACTCCCACCGGTTTCAGTGTTAATGGCGATGGAGAGAAACTGCAGTTACAATCCCTTGAGTTGGAAGCTAGGTCGTATGAAGGAGAGCCTGAATCAAGGTATTCCCCTTACGATTGGTGAGATCATGGCAGGTGCTAATAAGCACGCTGCCACAGACAAAACAAAGGATCAGGAGGAAGGGACTAAAGGACAAGGTGGCAACGGTCAGAGTCAGAACCAGAATCAAAACCAGAATCAAGGTAGTAGCAAGCGGCCGTATGGAGATAACTCTGACCTAGTGGCTAATACAAATACTGGGGTCAGACGCAAGGACAATAATTCTAATGGATACCAAGGCCGTACTCCAAGCACAGAGGAGGTCTTGAGGATTCCATGCCCTAAACACGCCAAGAACGGCAGATGCGGTCATACCTTGGGACAGTGCGTAGATTTGCAGCGTGCCGGGTTTCAAGGGCCAGGAAACAGAGGTAACAACAATGGGTATAGAGGAAACAATGGAGCCGGAGGACCCGGCAATAACGGCGGAGGAGCCGGCAATAATCCAAACCAACCTCAAGGAGGAGGTAACCAGCAGGGCGGGTTCTAGCAGAACCCGAAGCAGCTCCATGATGGCAATGGGCAATATTATGTCACAACTCGGCCACAGAACCCGAGTCGTGGCAGTTACCATGTCTTCACAACAAGCACGTCCAAACGTTCCAAGAAGTTAAAGGTTAGAGCTGTTAATGCAGTAGAGCCGGCCCTTCCACAGTGGCTCAGGTGGTCAGAGCAAACCATCACATGGAGTCGGGCAGATCATCCTCCAAGAGTCGACGACCCAGGGCAGCTAGCCTTGGTGGTGGCACCTCAAGTTGGGGGCTATACATTGAACAAAGTGCTTATGGATGGTGGAAGTAGTATCAACATCTTATATTATGACACATTCAAGAGGATGCAGCTGCAAGATAGACAGCTAATTCCAACAGAGACAGTGTTCCATGGGATAGTACCAGGGAAATCGGCCAAACCCATTGGTAAGATTTATCTTGAGGTTGCTTTTGGCACAGTGGAGAATTTTCGTTCAGAGATTATGCCTTTTGAGGTAGTGGATCTTAAGAGTCCATACCATGCTCTCTTTGGTCGACCAGCATACTTTAAGTTTATGGCCAGACCATGCTATGTTTACTTGAAGCTCAAGATGCCAGGTCCAGCAGGAGTCATTACAGTTAATGGCAGCAGACAGATGGCATTGGAGTGTGAGTTAGGTGATGCAGCTATGGCCGAGACAGCTTGTGCTCAAGAGGAGCTGAAGTTTTACAAGGCAAACGTGGACCCGGAGGACAACTCGGTCCTTAAGAAGCCGACCACGGAGGAGAAGATGAAATTCAAGTCAGCTCAGGACACAAAGCAAGTCGACTTTACCCCTGGTGATTCTTCCAAACAGTTCACCATTGGGGCACACCTCTCTGATAAATAGGAAAGCGCGCTCGTCGAGTTCATCCGTGAGAATCGGGATGTTTTTGCATGGAAGCCATCTGACATGCCAGGAGTCCCGAGAGAACTCACCGAGCACAGCTTACATGTTAATCCTAATGCAAGACCAGTTAAGCAGGGTCTGCGCAAGTTCCATGATGACAGGAGGAAAGCCATAGGAGAAGAGGTGGCTCGGCTCCTCGCTGCCGAGTTCATCAAGGAAGTCTTTCACCCAGAGTGGGTGGCCAATCCAGTGTTAGTACCAAAGAAAACAGGAGAGTTGCGTATGTGCATCGACTTCACGGGCCTAAACAAGCATTGCCCTAAGGACCCGTTTGCACTACCTCGCATAGACCAGATCATCGACTCCACAGCGGGGTCAGAGTTGCTTTGTTTCTTGGATGCATATTCAGGGTACCACCAGATCAGACTCAACGTAGAGGATGAGCTGAAGACGTCTTTTATTACGCCCTTTGGAGCATTTTGCTACACAACAATGCCCTTTGGACTCAAGAACGCAGGAGCTACATATCAGAGATGTATCCAGAATTGTTTCAAAAAACAGATTGGAAGGAATATTCATGCTTATGTGGATGATGTAGTGGTCAAGTCTCAGAAGGCCGACTCTCTGATAGCAGACCTGACAGAAACCTTTGAGAACCTACGCAAGTACAAGATGAAGCTCAACCCGACCAAGTGTGTTTTTGGAGTCCCTGCGGGCAAACTCCTAGGCTTCATTGTTTCAGAGCGAGGCATTGAGGCAAATTCAGAGAAAATCAAGGCTATCCATAACTTGCAGAAGCCGACTTGTCTGAAGGACGTTCAAAAGCTCACTGGATGTGTGGCAGCTCTAAGCAGGTTTATTTCAAGACTCGGGGAGAAGGCGGGTCCTCTCTACCGACTCCTGAAGAAGTCAGATAAATTCCTATGGTATGAAGAAGCCGACCGTGCTTTTGACGAGTTGAAGAAAACTTTGTCAACAGCTCCGGTGCTTGCAGCTCCTACAGATAAGGAGCCCATGCTATTATATGTAGCTGCCAACAAGAGAGTTGTCAGTGCAGTAGTGGTCGTGGAACGAGCAGAGGAAGGAAAGGAGTATCCAGTACAGAGACCTGTCTACTACATCAGTGAAGTCCTCACAGAGTCAAAGCAGAGGTACCCACAGTGGCAGAAGTTGGTCTATGGAGTTTTTCTTGCAAGTAGAAAACTCAAGCACTATTTCCAAGAGCATCCAATTAAGGTGGTGAGTTCAGCACCGCTAGCAGATATTATACGCAACAGAGAGGCAACAGGGCGAGTCGCCAAGTGGGCAATTGAGTTGGGTCCTTATCATATCACATATGAGCCTAGGACAGCGATCAAATCTCAAGCTTTGGTTGATTTTGTCAATGATTGGACAGATTTTACATCTTCACCAAATACCCCCTGCACCAAGTATTGGACAATGCACTTTGACGGGTCCAGACAGTTAGAGGGCTCAGGAGCCAGCGTGGTGTTAACATCGCCTAAGGGAGATAAGTTAGCATACGTCCTTCAGTTGCACTTTGATTGTACAAACAACATGGCAGAGTATGAGACTTTGCTACATGGCCTGCGTTTGGCCAAGGAGATGAACATCAAGCGTATCAGGTGCTTTGGAGACTCGGATCTCGTAGCTCAGCAAGTATCTGGAACTTGGGACTCGAAGGATGCAAATATGGAGCTTTGGGGTAGAATTGTAACAGCCCAGATTTGGTACCCTAAAATATGGGCCAAATTTTCACTTTTTGTGCATTGCAGCATGGCATCCATTTAAAATTGCTTAAGTTGAATAAAGCAACATTTGTAAAACAAAGGAAGCAAAACCCTTCCTCAAATTTCCAAAACTAAATGCTTTGCCCAAAAATGGCCAAACCAACTTATTCTTGAATTTCCAAATTGTCCCGGAAGTTCTAAGAATATATTTTTATAAATGCCAATCAAATAAATAAATTATGAGAATTTAAATTGGCTTAATTCCATTCCTATTTTGGAACCAAGTTAAACCTTCCAAAAATTCAAACTAAAATCATGGGGAGCTTCAATATTATTGTGAGAGCCTCCATGAATATTTTCATTATTTTTGGAAAAGGTTATTTGCTCCAATTAAATGCTTTTTGCAATTTATCAAAAATAGCTATAACTAAACCTTATGAACAAATGTGGTGCAAACATTTTATTTTGGGACAATAATTTTTGTGGTGTTTCCTTAGGACATAGGGAGCCCACATGAATATTTCCAGAATTTACAAAATTGCTTAAATAGCTCTGCTAAATAGCTAAATCTTGCTGCTCTAAAAATCAGAAAAAGAAATTTGGAAAAAGGTTGGAACTCTGACAAGGGGCCACCCTTGTCATCCTCTCCTGTGCTCGCCCATGCCACAGCTGCCCTGGCGCCATGCCGCACTTGACGTCGCCGCTGGACCCTCTCTACCCCGTCCCCCTGCTGAGGATAAGAACCCGAGGTCGTCCTCGCTCACCCTCGCTTCTGCTCTCTCCCTTTTTCGCCCTGGAAACCTAACCCTAGCCCGGTAGTGAACTCCTGCCCGCCGCCACCGCCGTCGTGCCCGCTGGCGACCACGGCCGCCCCGAAGCAAGCCGTCGCCGCCACCCGCTCCGCCTCGCCGAGCTGCGCTTCCTCACCGCAGGAATCGAGCTCTGGAGAGCCCTAATTCGCGCTGTCGCCGTCGTCTTCCTCCTCTCAGACCGGTGGCCGACGGGCACGATTGCCGTCGCCACCGGCTGTTCCCTTCGCCTCCGAGCACAGCCCTGCCTCCCTGGTGAGCCCGCGTTCCCCGCGGACATCTTCCCCTTCCTTTTCCCCCTCTGCATCGTCGCGTTCATGCGGATGCCGCCGGCCGTCCGGCGCGGCCTTGCGCTGGCGTGCACGCACACGTCGCCCGACGCCCCCCATCCGTCCGCCAGCACGCTCTAGAGAATCGCCGCACTGCACACACGCGTTGCACAGACGCTTGCCGCGTATCGCCGCCGATCTTTGGTCGTCGTCGCCGCCGGTCACCGCGCCGGCACGCGCCGGTCGTGGTTTGACCACCACGCGCGCTTGCTCAGCACGCCCGGCCCTCGCCCCGGCCTGGGCCGGCCACGAGGCCGGCCTGTTCGGGCAGTGCCCCGGCCTGGCACCCGGACTGGGCCGGCTCTGAGGCCGGCCCCCTCTGGCACTGCTTCGGCCTGAATTCCGGTCTGGGCCGGTTTGGAGGCCGGCCCGTACAGTAATTCCTGCAAATTTGGAAAATAAAATGGATTGTTAAATAATTCATAACAAATTGAAAAATGCCCCAATCTTGGCAAATCAACTTTCCAAATGTTCAGAAAAACAAACTCTACCACTTGGAGTCATTGTAATCTTCTTTTGAAATTACTTTCTTTTGGATATTCAAGGATTCCTAAAGTGGGTTATTTATTACCGAATTTGAGAAATTCATAACTTATTAAATATTGATCCAAAAATTATGAATTAATTATCATTGTGATCAACATGTCAAATGCTATCACACCATGCACTTATCACATCATGATCACAAACTTTTCTTTGATGTTATTCATAATTTGATTAGATGAATTAAATCTTTTATTTAATTAATATGCTATTTATTCATCGGTGCTCCGAAAATTACAAATAAATTACCGAAATGATCGGAAGAACGAAACCTACCCATTCGTGTCATGTTCATGCA
This sequence comes from Puccinellia tenuiflora, assembly GCA_012064385.1. Classification (NCBI taxonomy): domain Eukaryota; kingdom Viridiplantae; phylum Streptophyta; class Magnoliopsida; order Poales; family Poaceae; genus Puccinellia; species Puccinellia tenuiflora. Next base: position 355,238 of record QRDG01002061.1, read on the forward strand.
TAATTGAGCCACTTCTCTAATAATTTGATAATTTATAAAGAATTGTGGTCACTAAGATAAATATGGGGTTGGTTCCAAATAATTGCACTAATTATTTGGCTCCCCATTTAATGTTGCTATTTTAGTTTTATATAATAATATCTTTGCATCAATTGGACATGTCATCATGTGATTGCGCATTGCACCTTGTGATCGTGTGATTTATGTGTGCTTTGTATTTCTTTGGGTATCGATAGATTCCGGAGTCGAGGGTTCCCTCTCCTACCCCGACGAGCAATACTACGCTACCCGGCAGCAAGGCAAGAGATAACCTAACCTTCTTGGCATCTAGCATCCTATGTTTTTATAAACTTATTTTATCCACCATAATATTGCATGCGGTTCAAATGTCTCTTTTGGTAATTATTAGAGTATCCTATGAATGCATGTCCTTCCCCGAGCCGATCACATGTATCCCTACCTATGAAACCTAGGGTTGAAGTGTTGGCCGCGATGAAGATAGAATTTTTGTTGTATTCATATGCTTAGCTATGCTTAGACATGCTTAGAAATGCTTAGTTGAAATACTAGTTTGTCCGTTGTTGAATTCCATAATTATTGATGTTGATGGAATGACTCGGGCATGGTGGATAATTGTGATGCTTAATTAAAATGCTAAAATGGCTTGGGTGAGTTGCCATCGGGGATGGTGTTTTGCCTCACTCTAGCCCCTAGGTGCGAGTTCTTGTCTCTAGACTCAAGATCGAGCGTGCTTCCATTGGTGGGTGTATGGGCGCCTCGCTGACCGAATAATTTGTGAGGGGCTTGTCAAGGGTCCTCTAGTTTGCTATTTCCATTTGCGCGTACGTGGTGTGAGTGGAAAAGGAACGAGGATGGTGATGTTTAGGACGTGACGGTGGGGCAGGGCGCTGGGAACGCTGAACCTGTCCTTCCGCCACTGATGGTCCTTGAGTAAGCCTCATGCATTGTAAAGGTCTAACCGCGCCCGCTCGCCGGCCTTCCCCGGAAGAGGGCCAATTAGGTGAGCCGGACGGTACCAATGGGTAAAATAGTACACCCCTGCAGGGTTAATCTTTTCGAAAAGCCGTGTCCGCAGTTATGGACGACTTGGGAACGGATATACGAGACCATAGATAACATTTAACCTAATTTATATGGCAGCTAAAGGTTGCATAATCACATTGAGATAAAGGTTCATTTCCTCGAGGGGAAGTCGAGGGAGTGCCTTTGTGTGAGATGAGTGGTGATGGTTGCAAGTAGGTTCGCCGAGAACCGAAGATGAAAATGTTACTCTCTTACCCCTTTATAAAAATATTCTGAGTAGACGAATGCCATGTGTCCTTTTATATTTCGGTTTATTAAAATTAGCTTTATGCAAAAGAAAGACATAAACAGCTTTAGAGCCTCCGTCAGTCATTGGGCCTATATCGCCCTACTAAACTTGCGAGTACATCGTACTCAGTCTCTCTTTGCTGCCTCTATGATTTTGTATTTCAGAGGAGGACGACGCCGAGCAATTAGGTGGGTTCTTCATTGACGTCGACTACTAGTCTGGGGTTCCCAGGTGGCAGCTTGGGACCGTGGAACAAGCTGGCTGGGAGATATTTATTGTAGGCCTCTTAGGCCATATTTTGCTTCTTGTTGTTAGACAACACTACCCGCTTCCGCTTGTTGAATTGTTGGATCTGTGATCCTTTTGCCTTGTAATATTTGTATTCTTCTCGTTATATGAGTTGCTATACTTTGTGTCGTAGAGTCATGCTTTGTGCCAGTTCTGTTCCACAAGTCTCGATCTTTGTCTTATACATTGATGGTTGTGTCGGATTCATAGCCTCTCTGTATAATTCCGGGGTCGGGGCGTTACAAGTTGGTATCAGAGCAGGACTGCCTGTAGGAAACCCTTTCTTTTGGTCGATGTCGAGTCTAGTTCGTGGAAATTATTTTTAACTTAAAAAATGAGTTGTGAAAACCCTCCTAGGCTTCTTTTTACTCCTTATCCAATTCACTCTGATCTTGGTGCCATCTTACCTCTATTTGATTTTAACGGTTTTCTGATCGTCGACAGCTTCTAAATCGCTAGGATCACGTGGTTGGGTTCTATCTTTATTTCCTGGTTAACTTTGCTTGCCTGCAAATTCTAAATTCCGAAGAGAAGAAGTATTGCGGATCGTCAAGAAATTCCTTGCTTTAGCCCAAGATCTTGAACCGAAGGTCCCGAATTGTGCTAGGGCTCAGGTGTAATGATTCATGAGGGTTGTCACCCCTGTGAGCATTATGCTATTGTGGGTCCCAGTGCATGAAGCTGATCTTTAACCCAAGATCTTTTCCGTTGAACCCTGGTGCTAATGGTTGAACCCTACATCAGGTTGGCAAAAATCTGAAGTTAATCCTCGAGCTCGAGCTTGCAGCCGTAATTGTCTTGCTCAGCCATGCCCTTCTTTGTCACTAGCTTATCTAGACCGCTGTCAGGGAACCATCTGAATCACGACGGGATTGCTCTTAGCGAGCCTTTCCATCAATAATTGTGTTTCCTCCGGTAGCGACCGTTCCTGAAACCCTTTCGGCACTAATGTCGGAAGAGTGCTAACCCGGGCTTCTGCAATATCCTAAATTGTTGTTAGCCCGTTTCTTACTCTATATCTGTTGTCCGACCTCTATCTGTCTGTTGACAGTCAAGTTTTATCGTGCATTGGGGTGTTCTGATGCATGTTACTCTTGTGCTTCGTCAAGGCATTCCGCTTCGGGATGTCAGGAGAAACAAACTCCGGTACCTCTTCCATTTCCAGGAAAAAGGTCAAAGTTTTGTGATTCGCGGAGTAAGAGCTTGTCTAGCTTTTGTTCCGTTCCACCTTGGAGTGTCACACTCTTTTATATCGAGAGGTCGTGCTTAGTCTCATGACGCACTTGATGAAGTGATGCTCCTACCCTTCCTTATCCATCTACCTCCGAGCTACCCGGGCTCGAGAATGTTGAGGATGAATATCGTTGTGGTAATCGGATATTCTTAGCAACTAATACTGTTTCGAAATCCAAAGACTTTGGTGGCACTCTTAGCATGACTGGTAATTATATCATCAAGCTGAGTTGTCTATGTTGCCAAGTCCTTTTGTTCAGATGCACACCTTCGGTCAGCAAGTGGGATTCTTTTCGAAACTCCCAAAGACCACCTCCTTTTCTTTGAAAGGCAAGTTTTCTCTCGCAACCAGTGACATGTGTCGTTGTGGATCCTAGTGAAGTTCACTCCGTCTCCTCGGGTTAAATCACAAGTTGGTCATGCATAGGCGGATTGTTGTTGAGATGGTAGGTTGTTGCCTCCAGTTCTCTAAGTACGTCGTGTGAGCCACTTGTCGGTTTGCTCTTAAATAAGAAGAATTTGGCAAAACCTTATCATCTTACCGGTGCTTCCCAATCATAAATCAGTTGGGCTCCTTGTTGGAGTTCATGCTGGATCAATTTCCCTTTGTGATCGTGACCCAATGGAACTCCCAATCTACCTCGTGTTCTGGAGCTTGGCCATGTAGCCTTTATCTGAGAATCTAGTTATCCTATCTGTCGGCTAACTTTAGCAAACTCCTTCCTCGGACATGCCAAGTCTGAGTTACCCACACGGCTAAGCAACTCCGGATCTCAAGCAAAAGTGATGCTTGGAGTCTATCAAGAGTGTGACCTAAACCTACTAGTAACCCGACAAGTCCGGTGTTGTGGCTCATTCACCTCACCGGAAGGCCTATTGACGAAATCCCTCAAATCTTTAACCTCAACCACTATCCCTGAGGGTAATGTATAATTTACCCTGGTAGTTCTTCCGTATGGCCTTTTCTCCATCTCAAGTACGACTTTCGCTTGAAGATGGAATGAAGGCTATTTCGGAAGCCGGAGTGCGATATCTAGAACCTCAAGGAGAACCTCACTACGGAGTTGCTAAATATCTATCGGTCAATCCTTCTACTCCATCTATCTTGTGACAATATCTCGTTATGAGGTTTTACCTCTCTAGCTAATTGTGGATCAAATGCTATATCTATCCTTCCTAGGTGAACTCAAAGGTTTGCCCAATCACACGGACGTTGGGTCATTTCATCAGTCACCTTAGGGCCCAATCCTCAATCTTATGGAGATCCCTTGTGTATCTGAAGTGTGGAGTCCATAAGATGCCTTTCTCCTCTCGGTGCTCCAACTCTTATGATCTACACCTCTCGGTGATTTGAAATAATGTCTTGGTCTTGGACACAAATCCTGAACAAAGTGATCGGTTGTCCTTTCACCGGCTCGACCTTGGTGGGTCAAGTCGTTCCTTGTTCTCTCAATAACCTATGGTTTTGGGCAAGAGTCATTTTGTCTACCACCTTAAGTTATCTCCTGTTCTTCCCGCCTTTTTGGCATGTCTTGTTAGTTAGCCAAATCTCTCCAACGAGGAAGATGTGTGTTGCCAAGTTTCTCTCATCCCTCTTCCTACTCTAGAATCTCGGGACGAGATTCCTGTAAGGGGGGTAGAATTGTAACAGCCCAGATTTGGTACCCTAAAATATGGGCCAAATTTTCACTTTTTGTTTTGCATTGCAGCATGGCATCCATTTAAAATTGCTTAAGTTGAATAAAGCAACATTTGTAAAACAAAGGAAGCAAAACCCTTCCTCAAATTTCCAAAACTAAATGCTTTGCCCAAAATGGCCAAACCAACTTATTCTTGAATTTCCAAATTGTCCCGGAAGTTCTAAGAATATATTTTTATAAATGCCAATCAAATAAATAAATTATGAGAATTTAAATTGGCTTAATTCCATTCCTATTTTGGAACCAAGTTAAACCTTCCAAAAATTCAAACTAAAATCATGGGGAGCTTCAATATTATTGTGAGAGCCTCCATGAATATTTTCATTATTTTTGGAAAAGGTTATTTGCTCCAATTAAATGCTTTTTGCAATTTATCAAAAATAGCTATAACTAAACCTTATGAACAAATGTGGTGCAAACATTTTATTTTGGGACAATAATTTTTGTGGTGTTTCCTTAGGACATAGGGAGCCCACATGAATATTTCCAGAATTTACAAAATTGCTTAAATAGCTCTGCTAAATAGCTAAATCTTGCTGCTCTAAAAATCAGAAAAAGAAATTTGGAAAAAGGTTGGAACTCTGACAAGGGGCCACCCTTGTCATCCTCTCCATCTCTTTCTTCTCCTGTGCTCGCCCATGCCGCAGCTGCCCTGGCGCCATGCCGCACTTGACGTCGCCGCTGGACCCTCTCTACCCCGTCCCCCTGCTGAGGATAAGAACCCGAGGTCGTCCTCGCTCACCCTCGCTTCTGCTCTCTCCCTTTTTCGCCCTGGAAACCTAACCCTAGCCCGGTAGTGAACTCCTGCCCGCCGCCACCGCCGTCGTGCCCGCTGGCGACCACGGCCGCCCCGAAGCAAGCCGTCGCCGCCACCCGCTCCGCCTCGCCGAGCTGCGCTTCCTCGCCGCAGGAATCGAGCTCTGGAGCCCTAATTCGCGCCGTCGCCGTCGTCTTCCTCCTCTCAGACCGGCGGCCGACGGGCACGATTGCCGTCGCCACCGGCTGTTCCCTTCGCCTCCGAGCACAGCCCTGCCTCCCTGGTGAGCCCGCGTTCCCCGCGGACATCTTCCCCTTCCTTTTCCCCCTCTGCATCGTCGCGTTCATGCGGATGCCGCCGGCCGTCCGGCGCGGCCTTGCGCTGGCGTGCACGCACACGTCGCCCGACGCCCCCCATCCGTCCGCCAGCACGCTCTAGAGAATCGCCGCACTGCACACACGCGTTGCACAGACGCTTGCCGCGTATCGCCGCCGATCTTTGGTCGTCGTCGCCGCCGGTCACCGCGCCGGCACGCGCCGGTCGTGGTTTGACCACCACGCGCGCTTGCTCAGCACGCCCGGCCCTCGCCCCGGCCTGGGCCGGCCACGAGGCCGGCCTGTTCGGGCAGTGCCCCGGACTGGGCCGGCTCTGAGGCCGGCCCCCTCTGGCACTGCTTCGGCCTGAATTCCGGTCTGGGCCGGTTTGGGGGCCGGCCCGTACAGTAATTCCTGCAAATTTGGAAAATAAAATGGATTGTTAAATAATTCATAACAAATTGAAAAATGCCCCAATCTTGGCAAATCAACTTTCCAAATGTTCAGAAAAACAAACTCTACCACTTGGAGTCATTGTAATCTTCTTTTGAAATTACTTTCTTTTGGATATTCAAGGATTCCTAAAGTGGGTTATTTATTACCGAATTTGAGAAATTCATAACTTATTAAATATTGATCCAAAAATTATGAATTAATTATCATTGTGATCAACATGTCAAATGCTATCACACCATGCACTTATCACATCATGATCACAAACTTTTCTTTGATGTTATTCATAATTTGATTAAATGAATTAAATCTTTTATTTAATTAATATGCTATTTATTCATCGGTGCTCCGAAAATTACAAATAAATTACCGAAATGATCGGAAGAACGAAACCTACCCATTCGTGTCATGTTCATGCATAATTGAGCCACTTCTCTAATAATTTGATAATTTATAAAGAATTGTGGTCACTAAGATAAATATGGGGTTGGTTCCAAATAATTGCACTAATTATTTGGCTCCCCATTTAATGTTGCTATTTTAGTTTTATATAATAATATCTTTGCATCAATTGGACATGTCATCATGTGATTGCGCATTGCACCTTGTGATCGTGTGATTTATGTGTGCTTTGTATTTCTTTGGGTATCGATAGATTCCGGAGTCGAGGGTTCCCTCTCCTACCCCGACGAGCAATACTACGCTACCCGGCAGCAAGGCAAGAGATAACCTAACCTTCTTAGCATCTAGCATCCTATGTTTTTATAAACTTATTTTATCCACCATAATATTGCATGCGGTTCAAATGTCTCTTTTGGTAATTATTAGAGTATCCTATGAATGCATGTCCTTCCCCGAGCCGATCACATGTATCCCTACCTATGAAACCTAGGGTTGAAGTGTTGGCCGCGATGAAGATAGAATTTTTGTTGTATTCATATGCTTAGCTATGCTTAGACATGCTTAGAAATGCTTAGTTGAAATACTAGTTTGTCCGTTGTTGAATTCCATAATTATTGATGTTGATGGAATGACTCGGGCATGGTGGATAATTGTGATGCTTAATTAAAATGCTAAGATGGCTTGGGTGAGTTGCCATCGGGGATGGTGTTTTGCCTCACTCTAGCCCCTAGGTGCGAGTTCTTGTCTCTAGACTCAAGATCGAGCGTGCTTCCATTGGTGGGTGTATGGGCGCCTCGCTGACCGAATAATTTGTGAGGGGCTTGTCAAGGGTCCTCTAGTTTGCTATTTCCATTTGCGCGTGCGTGGTGTGAGTGGAAAAGGAACGAGGATGGTGATGTTTAGGACGTGACGGTGGGGCAGGGCGCTGGGAGCGCTGAACCTGTCCTTCCGCCACTGATGGTCCTTGAGTAAGCCTCATGCATTGTAAAGGTCTAACCGCGCCCGCTCACCGGCCTTCCCCGGAAGAGGGCCAACTAGGTGAGCCGGACGGTACCAATGGGTAAAATAGTACACCCCTGCAGGGTTAATCTTTTCGAAAAGCCGTGTCCGCGGTTATGGACGACTTGGGAACGGATATACGAGACCATAGATAACATTTAACCTAATTGATATGGCAGCTAAAGGTTGCATAATCACATTGAGATAAAGGTTCATTTCCTCGAGGGGAAGTCGAGGGAGTGCCTTTGTGTGAGATGAGTGGTGATGGTTGCAAGTAGGTTCGCCGAGAACCGAAGATGAAAATGTTACTCTCTTACCCCTTTATAAAAATATTCTGAGTAGACGAATGCCATGTGTCATTTTATATTTCGGTTTATTAAAATTAGCTTTATGCAAAAGAAAGACATAAACAGCTTTAGAGCCTCCGTCAGTCATTGGGCCTATATCGCCCTACTAAACTTGCGAGTACATCGTACTCAGTCTCTCTTTGCTGCCTCTATGATTTTGTATTTCAGAGGAGGACGACGCCGAGCAATTAGGTGGGTTCTTCATTGACGTCGACTACTAGTCTGGGGTTCCCAGGTGGCAGCTTGGGACCGTGGAACAAGCTGGCTGGGAGATATTTATTGTAGGCCTCTTAGGCCATATTTTGCTTCTTGTTGTTAGACAACACTACCCGCTTCCGCTTGTTGAATTGTTGGATCTGTGATCCTTTTGCCTTGTAATATTTGTATTCTTCTCGTTATATGAGTTGCTATACTTTGTGTCGTAGAGTCATGCTTTGTGCCAGTTCTGTTCCACAAGTCTCGATCTTTGTCTTATACATTGATGGTTGTGTCGGATTCATAGCCTCTCTGTATAATTCCGGGGTCGGGGCGTTACAGCTTACCCATTGTAAGCATTGCTGGCTCTATGACAGTTGGATAGTAGCTGTGGGCTAAAGCCAAGATCCTGATGGAGGCTCTCCTCAATGAAGATTGTTTCCACAGACGCATATAGCCTGGTGCTCTGGACAACTCGTCCACCAGACGTTCAGGCTCTTTGGGGCACTTGCCTTTATGGTTCAGATATTTAACCACTTCATGGGCTCCCTCCTGTAGCCCATGACAGTAATCAAGCATCTCAGATAGTTGCTTGCTTGTGGGCAGTTTAAGTTTTGGGGACTCAGCCCCTGCAGAAAAGAAGAAGTGATTGTCAGTCTAAAAGCAATTCAGAAAGGTGCAAAAGGAAGCAAGCGAAAGTTCTAAGCTTACCAAATATGTGTTGGCACATGGCCCCAATGCCTTTTTTGCAAGTGTCGAACACAGCCTTTAGGTCATTGTGTGCCTTCTGAGCAATCTTTTTGGCATCAGCCGACTCTTTCTTTACCTGCTCCAGTTGAGCAGCCAAGGCTTTCAGATCCTTCTCAAGCTGAAGGGAGTGTTCTTTTTCGGCGATGGCAGACCTGGCACTAGCAGCGGCCTGGTCCTCAAGCTCTTTCATGTCTCTCTTCATCTTGGAGACAATGCACTGCAATCACAAGTCATAAAGCACAATTAAGCTTCACAAGTCAAGTTGAGAACTCATGAGCTCCAAGTCGTCACAAGTTAACAACTTGGCGCTTGGGGGCTACTCAGGAGTCAATTTTTTCATAAACAGCAAGCAGGAGTCCTAGTCGACAAGTCATAAGCTCCTAGTCGCCACAAGTTAGCAACTTGGCGCTTGGGGGCTACTCGCAGAACAGAAATTTTTGTTCAAGTAAGATATCAGTAAATTACATATGTTGGTAGCTCCAAGTCGTCGCAGACTGACAACTCGGCGCTTGGGGGCTACTCGTGCAAAAGTTTTTGGTCTAAGGACCCGACAGATAGTAAATTGGCAATTGAGCTAAGGACTCAGTGCTTGGGGGCTACAGTGTGCAAATTTTTTCTATATAGCAATTGAGTTCAGTTTCGAATCAAAGCACCTATCCTAGTCACAAGTCACCACAGACAGGTGCTTGGGGGCTACTGGGATAGGATGATGCTAGAAAAGCATATAAGGTGAAGTCAGAGGACTTACTTCATGAACCATGAGAAGAGATCTAAGAGCCGCTTGATCATCATCCTTCAGCCTAGATGATTGATCGTTCAAGTCAACTGCTTCAGCATAAGCTTCAGAAAATGACATGTTATCAGCTACTCGAAGCCGGCTGTAATCAGTAGATGACTTGATCTTGATGGATGGAGAGGCTGCAGGAGTTGGCTTCACAGGAGCCGGATTAACTTGAGGCGCAGTATCAGGAGGCCTAGTCCCAGAGGAGGGCTGGGCTATTGTTGGAGTCGCTACCCGAGTCCTTGAAGGGGACTCGGGGATGATTGGAGTCGTGGTTGCACCAGCAGATGCAGCAAATGAAGGACCTGTCCTTGTGCTTGTAGTCTCGGAAGCCGAAGGAGGTGCAGGTCCACGACCAGAGGTGACATCAGCCATGCCTGGGAACTTGGTTACCTTAGCACAAGGCCGAGCCCTGAAATATACAAAGATAGAAGTCAGCACCAGAATTAGTGAAAAGGGAAAAAGCAGAAGTCATTTGAATACAAGTACAGAAATAAAGGAATCTTACCCAACATTGGTCTCCAGGTCCAAGGAGGCCTGAGAGTTTGAGGAAGGCATTGACATCCCGGAGTGATAGGAGTCGTCCTTTTGGGGAGGAGAAGCCGATTTCCGCTGGTGCGAGACTGGCAGAGGCTCAGGAGCATCTGCAGGACCATCGGAGCGCAGCTTCCTCTTCCTGGCGGCGATAACACTCTGCATGTGTTCCTCAGGCTTAGTAGGTGAGCGAGAGGACCCAAGGACTCATGAGAGTGGTACCTTGGGAACAGCCTCTCGAGATCCATTATTGTTTGAGGCTGGGGAAGAAGAGGAGTGACTCCTAGCTGAGGACTCCTCGGATAGTGATGGCTGAGCAGCAGCAGAGGTAGTATCAGCTTGTCTAGTGACGGGAGCCTCTGGAGAGGACTCGTCGTCGTCAATTTCCTCCACAATGGGAGCCTCCTGAGAGGACTCCTCTTCATCAACATTTTCGGTTGGAGCCTTTGGCGAGGACTCCTCATCGGCAGCATCATCTTCAACGGGAGCCCCCTGGGAGGACTCCTCATCAGCATCATCAGTGTCTTCTGCCACAGTAGTTTGATCTGTGGCAGAAGTCTCTTCTTCAGCCTCAGCCTCAGCTTCAGCTTTGTTTTTAGTACCAGCTCCAGAGGCCGGCTTCCAGAAGGAGTCGGTGAGCTGCAATAGAGTCAACAAAAGTGAGTCAGTAAGCAGTACAAGTAAGATCAAGGTAGAAATAAAAGTAGAGAATAATACTTACATCAGGAGCTGGGTTGGTGGAGCAAAATGGCTGGAGCCCAAAATGGGCTTGGTCCTTCACCGGTTTCCCAGTCAGCTTTTTGATAAGCCGACCAAGTTCGGGTCCATCGGATAATTGCTCCGTAACTCGGAGGTCATCACCAGCACATCTAGTATATGAACATATCAGCCGAGTCCTAGGACTCAGAGGCTGGATTCTCCAAGTGGTCCAGCAGCGGACCAGATCCATGTTTTCCAGATTATGGGACAGGAGGGCCCGGATTCGAGTGATCAGAGACTCAACTGTTGGCCGGGCGGCCTCCGGGCACCTAGCCTTCATAAGAGGAGTCGCCCGAAGGCGGTCCTCAGAGAACAAGGGAAGTTTTGGTTCATTTGCAGGGGAGGTGTCCTTGCAGTAGAAGAAGGTTTTTTGCCAGTCTTTGATGCGATTGGGAAAGACTGGTTTAGGAAAGACAGAGTTGAGGCGTCGTTGAAGAGCGATGGCGCCACATTGGAGAAGAGGGCCCCCAGAAGTCTCGGGCTGAGGGTTGCAGTAGAAGAGTTCAAGCCAGAGATTGAGATCGGGCTTGATTTGGAGGTAATCCTCACACAAGGTCACAAAATTGGAAAGAGTGAGAATGGAATTAGGAGCCAGATCATGAATCCGCAGCTCATAGAGTTCAAGAAGTTGGCGGAAGAAGAGATTACCGGGGGGAGAAAATCCGCGGAAGAGATGCTCCACGAAAACAACCACCTCACCCTTAGCGGGAGAGGGGACGGTTTCATCCCCTGGGGCCCGAGCTTGAGCGCTGGAAGGAATCAAACCTGAGAGCCTGTGTGTCTTCAATTGTTCCGTCGTGACCGTAGATCCACCCCAATCGGCGGAAATCGATCGCTTGGAGGAAGATTTCGCGGCGGCGGCGGCTGCGGCGGCGATGTCCACCGTCCTGCTCGACGAGGATGCCTTGGCCTTGGATGCGGTCTTTGCGCGCTTGGGAGCCATGGCGTGCGGGCAGTGTGTGCTGGGCGCGGGAAGAGATGGGCGCGAAGAGAAAGAAGAGATTTTGAGCTGAAGGGGACAAGTGAGGTTTAAGACCTAACCCTTCGGTATTTATAAAGAGGGTAAAACCCTAGAGAGTTACAGTACAGGTCCACAGTAAACTGTGGATAACGTTTCATTAGTAATGGTTCAGTGGTTAACAGACAGAAAGGACACAGCAGAGGAAAGTTAAAGTCACAGAAGTGGAAAAAGCTGGCTTGTCCCAGAATGGCGAGTCCTGTGGCAATGAAAGTCAAGTTATCTAGTCCTTGTTCGCAAGAGTCACAACAAACCCGGCCAGCGTGTGCAAGGGCAAGGGTGATGACTTGAACGAGGAAAGAGGGTAGACTCATCTTTTATATGTCTTATGTCTTTATGCAGGAATTCATCTTGGAGCTAGCAGCAAGCGACTTTGGAGCCTGTGGCTCAAGTGGAAGGAGTCGACCCAGGGAGTCGAACCAACAAGTCAGAGGAAGCCGCCAAGCTGCGCCCAAGATAAATTCGGGGGCTACTGATGGGGGGATACTTTACAGGTAGGCCCATGGACCCGGAAAGTAGACCCGCCAAGACCAAGAAGGCCAAAGACGAGTCACGCGTCCAGTCGCATGGGCTGGGCTGGAGACAAGCCAGCCAAGGCCCATGATGGAGAAAGGACTCGTCGAGAAGGAGTCCAAGTACAACCCGGAGTCTGACTTGGAAGGCCAAGACGTAGAGTAGGACTCCGTGTTCTAGTGTGACTCGGTATAGCCTGTAAGTCCAGGGACCCGGCAGCCTTTATAAGCAGGGTCCTGGACCTTAGATCGAGGAGTTCTAAGTAATAAGCTTCAACCAGTAGAGACAAGTTCAATCAAGTTAGAGAAACCCTAGCCACCAGAGAGAAGTCGCCGGCTCCTAAGTTGTAGGGGCCGGATCCTTGTAATCGAGATCTAATCAAGAGCAATAACATAGAAGCAGGAAGTAGGTCTTTACCTCTAATCAGAGGGGCCGAACCTGGGTAAATCCTTGTTCCCCGGCGAGATTAACCGTTCCCACGTACTTCAATCACCAATGGCCCCAGAACTCATCTTCCCTGAGGAAGAACTTGCCGTGACAACCCCACGACACTATGTGATGTGTTTGCTAGGATCCGATGGATTATGAAGTTATGTTCAGATTGTGCATGATTCTTATATGAGTAATTTATGTTCTTGCATGCTCTCCGATGTGCGTAGTTACTTTGGCCAAGTGATTGTGTGTATTTACAAGAGAGGGTATTTATGCTAGATAGTGGGTTCATGCCCCCTTTTGTTCCTGGGCACGAGTGACAGAAACGTCTAAGGGCGAGGGTGTGCTGTTGCTACTAAGGGTAAAACAGCGGTGTTAATGTCTATTTTGATGTTAGTATTGCTTACATCATGCACTTTACTTACTGCATTTGTCTGTTGCTTGCAACTTAATACCGTTGGGTGACAGGCTGGATAGCGATCCCACGATGGACTATTTAGACAAAGACGCAGTTGGACTCAACGGTCTTTGTTCCTTGTCGTGATGCGTCCATAAATATTATCATGTCCTTTTTGTCATAGCTAAATTGGGTTTGTGTCATAATCTTGTCAATTGCCTAGCTGTAATTCGTTCACCCATCACATGCATATTTTATTTACTTGAGAGACTCCACTAGTGAACCCATGGCCCCCGGTCCATATTTTTTACATTATTTACAACCTCATTTACTTGCTTTTAATCATCATTACTCCTCTGGTCACTTTTCATATTTTATCTATTTCATCATACAATTAACCGCTTTGTATTCTGCGAGACCGAAGAGATTGACAACCTCTCCGCCGTTGGGGGCAAAGTATTTTGGTTGAGTGTGTGCAGGTCCACGTCTATTGAAGGTTAAGTGCCAGAGATCTTCAACATTCACCTCGTTGTTGATTTCAAAGTCCTACTGGTTTGATAAACCTCGGTTCTTTAATTGAGGGAAAACTGCTACTAGCTACAATTCCGCCTTCGCTTGGGGCACCACCCAACTTATTAATATCCACCATCAACCAGTTTTTCTGGCGCCGTCGTTGGGGACTTTGGAGCTACAGAAAGGGGAGTCTCATACTCTCAATCTCTTTACTTTGTTTTTTGTCTTGCTTGCTTTATATCTCGTTTAGTTTATTTTCCTGTTTCAAAATTTTAAAACCCAAAAAAAATTAGTGTAGTCTTTATTCCTTCTTGTTATTTTATCTTATCATTATGTCTTCTACTGAAAACACCAAGTTATGTGACTTTACTAGCACTAATAACAATGATTTCATATTCTCTCCAATTGCTCCACCCGCTACTAAAGCGGAATCTTATGAAATTAAGCCTGCCTTGCTAAATCTTGTTATGAAAGAGCAATTTTCTGGTGCTAGTACTGATGATGCTGTCTCTCATTTAAATAACTTTGTTGAGTTATGTGATATGCAAAAGTATAAAGAGGTGGAAAGTGACATCATAAAACTAAAACTTTTCTCTTTCTCTTTGAGAGGGAGAGTAAAAGAATGGTTATTTTCTTTGCCTAAAAACAGCATTGATTCTTGGATTAAATGCAAAGATGCTTTTATTGGAAAATATTATCCACCTGCTAAAATCATACAACTAAGGAGTAACATTATGAACTTTAGACAATTTGATAATGAACATTTTGCTCAAGCTTGGGAAAGAATGAAATATATGGTTAAGATTTGTCCCACGCATGGATTAACTATGTGGATGGTTATCCAAACTTTTTATGCAGGTTTGAATTTTTCTTCAAGGAACCTTTTGGACTCGGCCGCGGGAGGCACCTTCATGTCCACAACATTAGGTGCAGCAACTAAACTCTTGGATGATATGATGACAAATTATTCACAATGGCACACCGAACGAGCTCCAAGTTGTAAGAAAGTAAATTCTGTTGAGGAAATCTCCTTGTTGAGTGATAAGGTTGATATGATTATGTCTATGTTTGCTACTAATCAGTCCAATATTTATCCTAATAATGTTCCACTTGCTTCATTAATTTCCCTAGAAAAGGATCAAGTTGATGTTAATTTTCTTAATAGAAACAACTTCAACAATAATGCTTATCGAAATAAGTTTGGTAGTAACAACTATAAGCCTTATCCTCCCAATAATGGCAACTCTTATGGTAATTCCTATGGTAATTATTATAATCCTAATAAGAATGTGTCCTCTGATCTTGAAAATGTTTTAAAGGAATTTATCACTTCGCAAAAGGCTTTTAACAAAACTGTTGAAGAGAAGTTGGAAAAACTGGATAGTCTAGTCTCTAAAGTAGACGTTCTTGCTCATGATGTTGAAATTTTGAAAATTAGAACCACTCCAAATCAAGACAAACATACTGAATCTTTAAATTCTATCTCTCTTCAAATCAATGAAAATGAAAGGATGATGGCTCTCTTGAAAGCTAGGTGGGCTAGAGAGGCTGAAGAAGCTAGAATTGCTGAAATGAATAGGAAAACTGTAAAAGTTTATACTATCCAAACCACTAAAGAGGATCCTCCTAGTTTATTTAAAGATGATGAAATTGATTTTTATAATTGCAATCTTACTAAAGTCATTAAGTTCCTACAAAAACTTGCTAAGACACCGGATGCTAGTAAAATAAATCTTGCCTTTACCAAACACATTACCGATGCTCTTATCAAGGCTAGGGAAGAAAAACTAAAGCTTGAAACCTCTATCCCTAGGAAGTTATAAGATGGTTGGGAACCCACTATTAATATGAAAATAAATGACTTTTATTGCAATGCTTTATGTGATCTTGGTGCAAGTGTTTCTGTTATGCCTAAAAGTTTCTATGATATGCTTGATTTAAATCCTTTGGAAGAGTGCTATTTAAATGTTCATCTTGTTGATTCTTCTAAAAAGAAACCTTTGGGTAGAGTTGATGATGTCCTTATTGTTGTTAATGATAATTATGTTCCCGTTGATTTTATTGTTATGGATATTGAGTGCAATGCTTCTTGTCCCATTATTTTGGGAAGACCATTTTTGAGAACCGTTGGTGCTATTATTGATATGAAAGAGGAAAATATAAAGTTTCAGTTCCCCCTTAGAAAAGGGATGGAACACTTCACTATAAAGCGAAAGAAGCTTCCTTTTTAATCAATAATAAGGTCAAGCTATTCTCTTGACGTTGCAAAGGCCTCCGAAAAAACTTGATATTTGGCATTGCGCCTAGCTAAAAGGCATTAAAGAAAAGCGCTTGTTGGGAGGCAACCCATCTTTTACTTTCAGTTTGCTTTTTATTTTCATTGAGTCATGAATTTATTACCTCTGTATCAATTTCATTGTATATTTTTCTTTTAGTTTTTTGTGCCAAGTTTAGCCTCTAATGCATTGAAAGTGAGAGGTATTGAGTTGCTGACCAAAAACAGATTTTGTGCGCCTGTTGCACGAAAATCCTAAAATCGCCAGAATTTTATCTTTTTCTGGTAATTTTTGAAAGCGATCCTGATACTTTTATCTATCTTTCGTTAGATTTAAGTTTTTTTATTTGAGCTGCAGTAGTGCCTCGAAAAATTCGATCTTTACAGACTGTTCAGATTTTGACAGATTCTGCTTTTATTTTGCATTTGTCTCTTTACCATCGTCATATGTGATACTCTAGGGGTGGAGTGCCACATTGAGGCTTAGTAAACTGTAGCTAATGTCTAATAAATTTGGTTTGCAATTTGTCATGAGTTGAACACATGTGCGTTTTAATTTATGAGCACTAACCCTCTAATCAAATTATGAGAAGTTTTGTGTGAAGGGAGTTTTTAAGTTCCAAAGGAGAGGAATATGAAGAAATCGAGGATGGATCAAAGCTCAAGCTTGGGGATGCCCCCATGGCACCCCCTCTGAATATCAAGAACTATCAAGAGTCAAAGCTTTGGGATGCCCAAGGCATCCCCTCATCTTCATCGACTATCATAAGGTCGTCTTCGTTGAACTTCGTTTTTATCACTTTACATATTATGTGCTATGCTTGGAGCGTCTTTTTACTTTCAGTTTTATTTGTTTGTTTGCTGGTCATATCTTTGTTGGATCCTAGCTTTATTTGTGTGGGAGAGAGAGACGCTCCGCTTTTTTGTTTGAATACTCCTTTGCTTCGCTTATATCTTTTTGAGTATTCTTAGCTACTATTTGTTTTCTAGTAAGCTCTCGCTTTTAGCTTTTATCTTGTTTAGAGCTGCTAGTTGTTAAGTTAAACTCTCTTGTTCTTCACTTATATTTGTTGGAGAGTTGTTTTGGTTGCTTGGTTAATGTGTTAGATCGGAAAAATGCTATGCATGTGGCAATAGTATGAAATAGAAAAAACCTGCATAGTCTTGTAGATCACTATGTGGATAATTTGATACTCTTAAATTGTTTTGAGGCACTAAAATAACTAATGGTTAAAATGTGTTGGTTAATGGTGTTAGAGCTAATTACTGGAGAGGTGTTATTAAAGCATGGAGCTGTACTTTTCTGAACTAAACAACCTAAGTCAACAATGCTAATGTGTCATGAATTCTACTAAGTTGAAAATAAGTACCTAGTGGGTAGTTACTGCAACGGTCGGGGAAGCCAACGGGGCACTTGTGTCGCCGCCACGATCCCTCTCGGGGTGTCTCTAACCATTTGTGGAACATTGAAACTACTAGTTGTTTGCAATATACGAAATGCATTGTGAGCTTTGGTTTTTGGCACTTCCACTTCCATATTTTGCTAGCCTCTTCGGTGTTGCGCAATGCCCTCTCTCACATTGAGATTGGTGCATACTTCGGGAGTACATCCAACTCCGTGGGAGAACTTTATCATGTTCTCCTACACATAAGCCAACTATCTTCCTCAAAACAGCCACCATACCTACCTACCCCGGCATTTCCATAGCCGTTCCGAGATACATTGCCATGCAACATCCATCATTACATTATATGACTTGATGTCGTTCTTCATTATCATATAGTTTGCTTGATCATTGAGTTAGTGTGCAACGTGGCTTGCCACATGTTCTACATTTTTTATTTTTTCACACTACGCTCGATCATGCATATCTTCTTTTATACATCATGTATTATTCTTATGAGTTATGAGTACCAAAAGTGTGATGATCATCTTGTAAAAATAGAGTGTTGCCCCTACCTGTGAGCATATTGAAAAGAGTCCAAAGTGGCCACATAAAAGAGTCCAAAAGAGACCAATGAGAGAAAATTTAAAAGAGCCACGGTGGCCACAATTAAAAAAAGAAGAGGAAGAGAACTATAAAAGAGAGAGGGGGCAGCACTACTATCCTTTATTCCACACTTATGCTAGTAGCACCTACACTTCATTATAGAGAGTTTTCATGTTTTCATTTGTATAACTATGTGGGGAATTAACGTTATAGAACTTGGCTTGTATATTCGAAGGATGAGCCTCCTCAAGTGAGCGAGGTCTTCATGAGCAAGCAAGTTGGATGCACCCCCACTAGTTCCATTGGAGAGCTTTCATACACTTATAGCTCTATGTGCATCCGTTGCATGGCAATCACTACTCCTCATACAGTGTCAACTACGGGACTTCCTTATGTCTTGTGGTTACCTTCTCCACTGTTTGAGCCTTTCTTTTTGACCTTCCAAACCTCCATTATTGTTCTCTTTGCCATAACATCATGGTGCCAAAGCCACTTCTTACTTGCACTAGTTGAGTAGACTTCGAAACAGTTGATTTATGAAGTAGATGGATTAGGACGCCTGACTTGAACTTGGCTATTTTCATGAATGACTAGTTAGATGCTTTGAAGAATGATTGATACTTTACATTGGAGACATAATTCGCAATTCTTCTTTCTAAACCTTATGTATGGTTCCATGTCTCCAACGCACTTATTCATGAAAAGTTTCTAGCATTTATTAGCTAGCGTTTGTTAATCATTGTTTGCTTAATGTCAACTATAGACAAGTGTTTTGGATCTCCTTATTCACTTCATGTGCTTTGCATTACTATATTGATCAAGATTGTGTTGGTAGCATGTCTCATAAAAAAATTATTTGTTATCACTTACCTACTCGAGGACGAGTAGGAGTTAAGCTTGGGGATGCTGATACGTCTCAAACGTATCTATAATTTTTGAGTGATCCATGCTAGTTTTATGATATTGTCACATGTTTTTACTGTTATTTATATCATTTTTATGCATTTTGTCAGACTAACCTATTGACAAGATGTCCAGTGCCAGTTCCCTGTTTTTGCTGTCTTTTTGTTTCAGAAATTTACTTCTGGAAATATTCTCGGAATTGGACGAAAATTTACGGGGATTATTTTTGTGCCAAGATGAAGACGGAGTCCGAAGGACAGCCTTGGAGGAAACCCACAGGGCACACGTAGGTGCCAGCCGCGGCCCAGGGGTGAACCGTGGTGGGGCCCACCCCTGCCTTGTGGGCACCTCCTCGGACCCCTCCGACTCCTATAAAATCACAATTAACCTAAAAACGTCGAGGCGGTGATTATATTCCAGAAACTTAACCCCGACGCGCCATCACCGAGAACCCTAGTTCGGGGTCCAATCTGAAGCTGATCCCGGCGCTCTGCCAGAGGGGAGATCGATCCCGGAGGGCTCTTCATCGACATGCCTTCCTCCGGGATGATTTGTGAGTAGTCTCACCTTGGACTACGGGTCCATGGCAGTAGCTAGATGGTAGTCTCTCTCTTGTGCTTCATGTCTTATGATCTTGTGAGCTGCCTAACATGATCAAGATCGATTATTGTAATGCTATGTGATGTGTTTGCTGGGATCCGATGGATTATGAAGTTATGTTCAGATTGTGCATGATTCTTATATGAGTAATTTATGTTCTTGCATGCTCTCCGATGTGCGTAGTTACTTTGGCCAAGTGATTGTGTGTATCTCCAAGAGAGGGTATTTATGCTAGATAGTGGGTTCATGCCCCCTTGTGTTCCTGGGCACGAGTGACAGAAACGTCTAAGGGCGAGGTGTGCTGTTGCTACTAAGGGTAAAACAGCGGTGTTAATGTCTATTTTGATGTTAGTATTGCTTACATCATGCACTTTACTTATTCAATTGTCTGCTGTTTGCAACTTAATACCGTTGGGTGACTGGCTGGATAGCGATCCCACGGTGGACTATTTAGACAAATACGCAGTTGGACTCAAGCGGTCTTTATTCCTTGTCGTGATGCTCCATAATATTATCATGTCCTTTTTGTCATAGCTAATTGGGTTTGTGTCATAATCTTGTCAATTGCCTAGCTGTAATTCGTTCACCCATCACATGCATATTTTATTTACTTGAGAGACTCCACTAGTGAACCCATGGCCCCCGGTCCATCTTTTTACATTGTTTACAACCTCATTTACTTGCTTTTAATCATCATTACTCCTCTGGTCACTTTTCATATTTTATCTATTTCATCATACAATTAACCGCTTTGTGTTCTGCGAGACCGGAGAGATTGACAACCTCTCCGCCGTTGGGGGCAAAGTATTTTGGTTGAGTGTGTGCAGGTCCACGTCTGTTGAAGGTTAAGCGCGCAGAGATCTTCAACATTCACCTCGTTGTTGATTTCAAAGTCCTACTGGTTCGATAAACCTCGGTTCTTTAATTGAGGGAAAACTGCTACTACAATTCCGCCTTCTCTTGGGGCCCACCCAACTTATAATATCCACCATCATCCACCTACTNGGATTTGCTCATCCACTATGAGGTCTTCTTGAGGGCGTTGACCAAACCCATACAATTTGCTCGGGGCTAACTCCACAACCTTGGAGGCTCCCGTAGCTTTCCCTAAGCTTCACAACTTGAAGATCTTCGCGGCACCCACCAACCTTCTAGGATGCACAATGCACCTAAGAGGCACAAACTCTTGGGAGCCCTAAGCACCCAAGAGTAACAAGCTTCTCAAACTTCAACTTCCACGTATCACCGTGGAGAGCACAAACCGATGCACCAAATTCAATGGCAAGAACACACTAAGTGGTCAAGTCCTTTTCTCCGAAATCCAACCAAAGCAACTAATGCTAGGGAGGGATTTGAGAGGAAGAACAAAGGGGAAACACAAAGCAACTCCAAGATCTAGATCCAAAGGGTTCCCCTCACTTAGAGGAGATATGGTTTGGTGGAAACGTAGATCTAGATCTCCTCTCTCTTTTCCCTCTAAAAGGAGGCAAGAATCATGGAGGGATGGAGAGTAAGAAAGCTCTCAAAATTTCAACAATGGAGGAGAGAGAGTGCAAAAGGTTAGGGAACCATTGGAGAAGAAGGACCCTTAAATAGGTCAACCAAATATCCAACCGTTGTGCCCAGAAACGCGCCGGGGCGGTACTACCGGACTTTGTACCGGTACTACCGGATATTGAAGGATTTATACAGTACCGGATGGCTATTTCCGTAGTAGGGTCGGTACTACCGACCTTACAAAAAATTGTTGAAACACCGATACCGAAACGACCATATCTTTTGCTTCCGGACTCCGTTTTCCAAACGATACCGAAGCTCTACAAGAATATTGTCGTGGTGGTGCACAGACAGATGCCATAGATAGGCTTAAGGTGAGGCCGATTGGACGCTGGAGGTACCGGGGAGGGCTTGCATGTTAAGACGTACACAGAGACACACACACACACACACGCGATTTACCCAGGTTCGGGGCTCTCGTGAGGAGATAACACCCCTACTCCTGCCTGTCTGATCTATATATGTGGATTACAAACAAGTTACAAGCTGCTCCTTGAGCTGTATAAGAAGAACTAAGAGCTCTGGGCTCTCTACCGAGTCTCGGAGCTCTCTACCGAGTCTCGGAACAGCTATGTGGCTCTCCTGCTAGCTCTCAAGGAAATGACCAAGTGTTTGTTCAGCGTCTAGGCTTCTGTGAAGTGTCGTCCCCGTAAGAGGAGCTCCCGGTGCTCCTTATATAGGGAAACCCAGGGCACAGGGTTAGGGCTGATGTTTGTGCTGGCGTAAGCCGCACTGTGGCCACGCCTGGGTCCCTGACTGCTTCCGTCACCCCCCGTGTGGCCTGTCCAATCCACCAACTCCTGTGCACTGCTCTGCCGTACTGCATAGGTCAGCAGCGTGGAGGTCTGACTGCCCATGCTACCACCGAGTCAAGGAGTTGGCAGCGCGTCGCGTCCTGCCAGTGTCAGGACGCCTGCCCCGTGATTGTAGGGACAAGACGTACGCCACGACCAACGCCGAGATAGAGCTTCATTCCTCCCGATCCGGCATAGACATACCAGATATTTCCTAACTCGGTTTCTCCTCTCCTGCACATAAGAACAACAAAGAAGATTCCGATATATAGTATGCTTAATCCGACATAGGGCTATGTCGGTAAGCCCTTACCCGGTTGACCCCGGGTGAACCTATGTGTATGTCGGTTTATCATTGACTCGGTCAACTCCGAGTCGAAGCTTATTTCACCATACTGACCCATCTCGGGGGCTGCCCCCCGACATTAGTCCCCGAAGCTGGCGCGGTCCTGCAACCTCGGATGGAGGGCCACGGCAGGTTTACCCGAAAACCAGCATTCTTACTTGATTACCGACATCACATACGTTGGCAAACTATTTATATGTCGGAAAGCAGATTCGCCTCCCATCATGATATTCGACTCAATGTCGGATCGTTCCGACTCACAGGAAAACCCACGGCTCCTCCGAGTCATTGGTTCCTCTACGTGGCAGAGCATCTCTGCTTAACGCCTCGGCTCTTGTGCACAGATGGACGTGCCACTGGCACGCACGCCACTTGCGTCACGCCGGTTGCCTCGAAGACTGCGCGCACGCAAGCACTCAAGTGCGGTTGAACCGCACCGCTCGCGTCGCCTGGGTCCTGCCCGATCAGGTGTGCCGCTCAGAGCCGTTGGCTCCCTGTGGCCCATTGTGGGGCGGATCGTGTGGCAGTTAAGCCGCTGATAGGATCGTGGCGGAGATCGTGGGGTGGTAACCTCCCGTCCGTTATGGAATCGTGCGCAGAAAATCACGCGCCCACGATCTCCTCCGGCCGCTCTTAAATAATAGGGAGGGGGCACCTGTCTTCCCCTCCGCATTCACTTCTCCTCGCGTCCTTCTTCTTCCTTCTCTCCTGCGCGCAGAGCACAAGCGACACAGAGCTCGCCGCCTCCGCCGCACGCACGGATCCGCGCACGCCGAAGAGCCGCCGGACGCCGACACCGCCGACACACAGCACCGCCGTCGTACACCGCGACACCGCGGTAAGATTTCCTCTTCTTCCCTTTTGCGCATTAGCGCCTTGAATCTATAAGCATTCTACGTCCTTGTTTCTTCCCTTGTTCTTCATCGCAGCGACGCATCGGACGTCGCCGGTGAACTTATGGTCGTAGATGCGGTTTACCGCCGGTGGACTAGCCTCCGTAGCACATTTTCTCCTTTTTTCTCCTTGCACCCTAGCGCTCTTCGCATCTAGATTAGACACATGCATACTCTTCCCTTCCTGTTTCTTGTTTTGCTTTTTCTTTCTTCCCCCATGATGATTTTAACCTTAGTGCCCGTGCACCTCCTTTTGCAGAACTCGGCTAGCCCTCTCCGATATGTCGGACAACACCAACCTCGAGGTGGTCGAAGTAGTAGAAGAAGGAGTTGCGGATGAAGCCACCCGGGCCACCTGGGAAGGCTCCGACGTCTCCATAGCCGACATAGACTGGCTGATCCGGACTCGGCAGATCCCAGCCGAGGTGGAGTGTCGGATACCGGGTCAAGAGACATCGCCGGATCTCAGGGAGGGAGAATATGTCGTCTTCATCGCGCACTTCGAGCGCGGATTCGGCCTACCCGCCAGCACTTTCTTCCGCAGCTTCCTCAATAGATTCGGCATTCAACCTCATCAACTCCCGACGAACGCTTTCACCACACTTTCTGCCTTCGTCTCCTTCATCGAGGGTTATCTCGGCCTCTGGCCCACCGTCGAGGCGTGGTCCAAATACTTCCATTTCCGGAAGCAAGTCGTCCCGAATCCTGCCAACCCGGATGCGGTCTGAGAAATGACTCAGTGCGGGGCCGCCACCATCTTACCTCGGCGCGGCTCCATTTTCCCCCGAATCCAAGGACTGGAGTCATGCCGGAAATGGCAGCGCTCCTTTTTCTACGTGAAGAACACAACCGAGGTTGACATGATCAACCTGCCGAGGTTCGCCATCAGCCCCCCAACCGCGCAACTCAACTGGGGGTACAACCCGACGGATCAAGTACTGGAGGTCAACCACATCCACCAGGTCGTCGAGCAGCTCAAGGGCGAAAGATTGACATCCGATGACCTGCTCGCAACTTTCATCAGCCGCCGAGTCCTGCCTCTCCAGCGCCGAGTCCACAAAATTTGCCACATGAGTGGCCCACTGGACCCGACCCGAGTGAGCACCGTCGAGCTGGACAACGACCAGATCCGGCGGCGCATCAAAGCCATAGCCCGGACAAAGATGCCGGAGGCATGGGAATGGGGCAAAGAACCCCACAGCCGGAGCCACCTTCCACCGAGAGTAAGCACCTCCGCCGACATAACTTTTTTCACCGACATAAACTCTTATGTCGGTACAACTTTGTACTTGGTATTAATTACTTCCCCTTTTTCATTACGAAGAGATTCAGTCGGCAGTTGACAGAGGACGGAGAGAACCCCTCTGCCAACTGGGGTAAAGACCGGGTCGTAGCCGACTCGGAAGACCCGGACGACGAGGACAACATGCCCATTCCTGACGTCGGCTCAATTCCTGCCACGGGTAAGACTCGTGCTTCCTCCCTCCGAGACTGGTCTAAGGATGAAGATGACGATTGTCGGATTTTAGAGGTGTACGACCCCCTTCCCGTTGCCTATTCATATCCGATGTCTCCGAACTCAGCTGACTCGGACGAAGTGCTCGAGGTGGCACCCCTCACCACAGGACCCAAGGGTGCGGCTCGGAAGCGCCCAGCGGGAACAGCCGCATCCGCAGATGCCGGGACCTCCGGCACCTCTGGCCCCGCGCAAAAGAAGCAGCGCGTGAAGACCGTAGTGAAGCGCCAACGTCCTGTCTCCAAGGGGTAAGATCCCGTCTTGCCGACATAAACTCTTATACTTACTTATATTTCTCCTCTTGCCAACATACTTTGCTGTTTCGACTTTTCAGCATGGCTCCTCTGAAGGTTCCCACTACCGGGTCAACTGCCCGGGTCCCTCCAAGGACACCGACACCGCCTCGGCCTGACGACATTCGGGTGCCGAGTCCACCAAGGATGAGCCCGGTTGCGGATATCTCGGCTCCGGAATCCGGAGTCGGGAATGAAGACTCGGTCGAGGCCGCAACCTCGGCGCCCGACCAAGTGATAAATCTTGGAGCCACCTCTTCGGCTCCTGAGGTAGAACAGACCGAGGTCCAGCAGGACTCGGAGCCACCGAGACAGCAGCAGTAGCAAGAGCAGCAGACTCGGCCGCAACAACCACCACAGCAGCAACAGACCCAGCCGCAACAGCCACAACAGCAGCAGCAGCAAGTCCAGCCACCACCATCGCAGCGGCAGCAGAAGCAGAAGCAAGCTCCATCAGCGTAGTAGCAGCCAAAGCACAAGCCGCAGCCATCTCCCTCGAAATCGAAATCGACCTCAACAGCAAAGCCAACACCGCCACCGGCACAGCCGCAGCCACAGCAACCGACATCAAAAGCTCCAGTTCCTGCAACTGGGGTAACGACTGGAAAGGCACCGGTAACCACGGTGTCGGCTAACCCGGAACGGCAGCTAATTGTGCCACCAAGCAAAGGCGCAGCGACATCCGGCAGTGTCCAGACCGCTAGCTGGGGGTTTGCCCCCTTGCGAACACTTAGCGGGAAAAGCTTGGGCTCCCTTGAGCACTACAACATGGACTGGAACGCCGCCGACCTGAGCGAAGTTAGCTCGAAGTCACCAGCGGGCCAAATCGTCTCCGAACACCCGGCGGGGCCGAGTCTGGTGGCTCAAAAGATGTCCGCAGCCAAAGCTACCCTTCTCGCAGCCGACCAAGCAGCTGCGGTAAGTTGTGCCGAGTAAATATAACTCGGTTTTCTTCTTTAATATAAATATCATCTATCCCCAGTCCTCGAGATTCGGGTCGAGTGACTGTGGCTCGGCCGAGTAAAGCTGACTCAGTTGAGTGAGGGTAACTCGGCCTGAATCTTCATCAAAAATACTAACATTTCTTCTTTTCAGGCTTGCATGACCAAGCGCACACAACTGCACCGCAAGCTACTGCTGGAGCACAAGGTGCTCTCTGACAAGTTCAAGCTGCTCCGGGCCAAGCTGGACCAAGTAGCTGACTCGGCGCTCAAGGCCGAAGGATTGGAGAAACGGATCTCGGAAATCGAGAGTAAGCCATATTTTGCCTTTCAACTTGCACTTGCATTAGTTTTCTCATTCTGACATCAGCTACCTCGGCACAACCGCACAGAAGGAGCGCGAGCTTGCGCACCAGGCCGAGCTGAAGAAAGAGCAGAAGGAGGTGTCTCGGCTGAAAGCCGAGCTGGAGAAATCTCAGGGTCGAGCCGCCGAGCTGGAAAAGACTTGTAACATCCCAAATTTATAATAAGAATTAACAAGACCCAAAATTCAGAACCAACAAAAACTTTTTGAAATTTCTTCACTATTGATTGTGTTTTCCTGTATATTGTTCTGTTTGACCTTGTGTGACTTGATGTTCATGCTTGTTTGACTAGTAAATATCAACCCAAGAACCCAACCAAGTTATAAACATATTAAACCTTGGTGATCATGTTATGACAAGAATATATTCCCTATATCTTTTCCAATCTTATTTTGGCCCAAGACCATTACAATGATGTTTGGTTTTGGCAACAGCCAAAACCTGCATTATTGGGAAAGTAAAAGTATTTCCAAAATTATGTGTTCCCAAAATATGGAGACCTATATGTTGTCTCCTATCTATTGTCAACCTTGATATTTTGCATGCATAGGCAACTCCTATTTTATAAACTCTGATTTCCACTCCGTTTTAAAACAACACTAGTGGGAAATATATTACCCCACCTATTTCCTTTCTCAAACCTTTTTGAAAACAATTAAGTTATGGGTTGAGACATTTCTTTAAAACGTCATCTTGTCATAATTGAGTGTGATCATCTTTACAAGAGAGTATGGTGAATTATGGAAATGGTGGTGTGATTAATTCATGCGGTTTGAATTGTGTGGTCATGATTGTGGTGTGATTATTGTTGTGTTTTGATGTGAGTGTTTGCTAAATAAAATTATGAAGAAAGGAAAAGAAACAAAATAAAAACATTAACACATGAAATCATGGGACAAGTGCCACACCAATTTCTCTAAAGTGAGAAATTAATATTTTCTTTTAAAACCGAAAATCAGTGGGGTGACATAGTGCTCACTCCCACTTTGCTCTAATATTTCTTCCCTCTTCAAATTATAGTTTCAAAATTTAAAAATTACATTTCTATTTCTTTCTTTAATTTTATCAAATCACAAAATGTGCTATGATGCACTTGTCAAATAAACTCCATCATAGCACCCAAAAATCACCAACATCTATACTCATTTCCCACAGCCATTTGCCCACTTGTATCTCACCATTTGCTTTTAACCATTTTAAACCCAAATAGTGCCTAATAGTGCAACATGGTGCCCTATACCCTATATTCAAAAGGCACCCCAAACTTGCTCCCTTGCTGTCCCCAACTTGTCCAGCAGCTCACCAACACTCCCCTGCACGTTCTGGACAAGGTCCCAACACCCCCATGCCCTAAACCCCAGCCCTAAACCTCCATGCCATGGACATGGCCATCACCACGGCCACTTGGCAAACCAGCGCCAACACCCAGCGACCAGCATGTCCAGGAGGCAGCCACGGTCCCCCTGAATCTCGCCATGCCAACCCCACGCACCAGGGCCCCCTCCCCTGCCCGCATTTGCCGGTGCTCTGCCGGTCGACACACTGTCGAGCACCTGGCGTGCGCCATTTCACCGCAACCACCCCAGCCCGACCAGCTCGCGCCCGACCCGGCCCCGACCGCCAGCACGCGCGCCACACTCCCCTCTACCCCTCTGGCACGCGCCCGTGCCTCCCTCGCCCCGCACGTCGCCGCCCCCGCCACGTTCCCGTGCCGCCCGCGCCGTCCGCGCCATGGCCGGACCCCCACAGCCACCGAGACTCCCTCCGCCGCTATAAAAGGACCACCCGAGCCAGCCTCTAAGCCTCGCACCACCCCACTCCACCCTCCACCCCCCTCACTCACCTCGACGCCCAGGTGCAGCGGAAGAGGAGCTCGGTGCTCCCCTTCAAGCTGTACGGCCACCGCGCCGTGCTGCCGCTGTGGTGCCTCTCCGACGCCGCCGTCGCCGCCAAGCTGCTGCCCAGGACCACCTCTGTCGCCCCCAAGCCGCCCCCGAGCCTCTCGCCGCCGGCAAGTAGCCTCCCCGGCCGCTCCCCTTCACCTCTGCTTCTCTCTCTGTCGGGAGGAACATGATGGCTGTGCGCCGTCGATCTCGCGATCAACGGCCACAGTGCGTTCCCGCCCAGTTTTTGAAATCTGAAGAAATCTGCTAAGTGTTGGAAACAGAATAGAGTAGCTACATTTGCATGCAATTTCTGAGCAATCTATTCCACCAAAATTTGAAATATTTGCATGGTTAGAAAGAGCAAGTTACATAGATTCAAATGATAGTTTTATTTTTCAAAAATAATTGGTCTAGCTTGATGGAAACATGAGGAAAAGTATCTATGTTATGTCTGTTTTCAGAAACTTCTGAAAACAGATTACTGCTTAGGCCTTTTGATCCAATCATAGCAATTAATCTAGAATTATTTAGATGGTTGTATTGGTATGTCATGTTAGTATGGTTAGAGTACTGCCATGACCAAGTGAGGTGAACCCCAAAATAAATTCTGTGCAAAGGATAACATCTAGGGAAGTTAGCTAATCAGTGTGCTCCACCACATGAAATAACAGGGATACCCACTTCCCATACAAGTTTCTATGTTATCCAGAGGCCTAAAAATAGAAAACTAAAATGTTGTAGCTAGTATAACATGCCATATTAACCTAGATGCAGTCCATGATCCTTGTAGGCCATGTATCCTATTTGAATTAAAAATGACAAATGTGCTAATCGATAAACTTAAAATAGGGAAATTTCTCTGTCAGAAAATTGATTAGAACTTTGAAATTCAATATCTTGAGATCTAGGAATCTAAAAATAGCAAATGAAAATGTTCTGGAAAGCTTATGAAAATATCTAACTCACTAAAGTGGTTTCACCCCATTTAGGTTAATAAATAAATAATGATATCCAAAATGCAACAGAAGGTATAAAACCTAAACTTGTTTGTTTCTGATACTCTGCTAATCCAAATGAGGTCAAACCAATTTTGTTAGATCACATATAAGAAATACTAGCTATCCCTAAAAGGATTTAATTTTTTATTACAATTAACTTGAGTTGTAGCAAAAACAAGAAAACCAACATTCTGGATTAAAACATTTATACAGGGAGTTTAATAACTCAAATTGAAATAAATCCAATTGGGTTAGCTTATAAAAATCAGTAGCTATCCATAGAATTTTAGTTCACATTTTATGATCAACAGAACTGAAGTTATGCAATTAAACATGCACCACTAGTTTCTGCCATATTTAAGACCTAATTAAATAATAGATAATTAAATTAAATTGAAATCAAATTGTGTTGCTTTGTGAGTGCAGTAGCTATGTGTGATGTTTGAGATTGGTTGTGATGCTTGATTGAGTGGTTTGATAATGTATGTATTGTTTGTTTATTCTTAGGTTAGATCATTTCTGTGTAATTAATATAATTGCCTTGCTTGTTAAACTTAGTTGTCTTAAGTTGAGTACTAGCTTGAGTATCTAGCAATATCTCTACCTTAGCTTGGTAAGGAGAATAATAAGTAGCTTAACTTTTGTCTGAAGTATTTCCTGTTTAAATAAAAATGCTTAATCACAACTTTAACCATATTTTTATAAACATGAGTAGTGAGGTGACTGCCAAACTTGTTTGTTAACTAATAGTTTTCCATCATGATTGTTGTTTGTTAGTAATTGCTTGATGATTGTTGTTGGAGTGTCCTACTGTGTGTTGATTGTGTTCTTTCCCTTTTGCGACGCTAGATATAAACGCTACCTGGGTGATATTGGAAAGGATTTATTGGAGAAGAATCAGAGTTTATTTATTTGATCAGTGAGGAGAAGTCCAGGGACATTATGCTGAAAACAGGCAAGCTACTTCGCTGAGCTTGCATTTACATACCTCTAATTTAATCACATGCAAGTTCCTAAAGTAGTGGTATTAATTTTCCAAAAAGCCTTTTTACAAAGGATATGAAATCTGCTTTATCACCCTATGTAGAGTAGATACCTAAAACTATAGGATGGGAAAAAACATGATTTATTCCAAACTCCTTTTTAAAGTACCAAGTTGATGATGAAATGCCGAGTTATCGGTGTTAAGGTGGAGAAGTGATAAAAGGAGTGGTTTATGAAAAATGCACATTGTGTCTTAGTACCATGACGACCAGCCGATAACCTGTGCGACCACATCTACCCAAATATGGGAACGGGCGTAGTCATATAATTTGCTCGTGTTAGTACTGGATACCTCATCGACGGAGACGACTCCGTTATGCATGAGGGGATGAGCATGGCGACTCTAACCCCTGACCCGGGTCCCGGCAATCTGAGGGATTGAGGGATTGAAGGTCCACCTTTGGGCCGCCGGATAAAACTACGAGTCCTTACATCTAGGTTCCTTGACGGAGGATCCTGTACTAGGTGTTGAAGGAATGGTGAAATCGTAAGGGCAGGATCCTATACTAGCATGAGCAAAGGAAAGGCTATGGCCGGTGGTTCAACTTCGCATACACCTTGTATGGCGGGACGTGGCAGACACGATGAGCTACCGGATGGGTGTGGGAAAAGCGTGCTACCTCTGCAGAGGGTAAAACTATTCGAATAGCCGAGTCCTCGGATATGGACAGTTGGGAGGCTGTACTAGACTATGTGCAAAGTTTTACAAAAGGAGGTAACTTTAAAGAAACAAAGTTGTGGCTGATGTTTCCCAACTATACCAATTGGAGTGGTATGAGTTGTGGAGGAAAAGAGACCATGAGGAGTCGTGGTCGGGAAAAAGGAGGAGTTTTGGGATAAATAATAAAATTATGCTTCTCTCTAAAGATAGTAGTAAATCTCTTCTTACCTTTTTCATCAAGGATATAGAGATAGAGTAATAACTAAAAGTGCTGTAGAAAACAACTGAAAACTGGTGCATACTCAGTAGAGGAGTAGTTTGCGAGTACAATTCCCATTGTACTCATAATGGTTTCGTCCCTGGCTATTGTCTTAGCCAGATTTTAAGGAAGAGTAGCTTGAAGGAGGAGAAGGAAATGACGTCAATGCGAACTAGGGCGCTTCCCAGTCAGTTGCCTGTAGGGTTAAGGCGAATGACTTGGGCTCCACGCTGTATGGTGATTTCCGCCGCAAGTACCTATTGAAGAGTATGACTTCAGTCAAGTAAGTAAATTCCTTCGGTATTTATGGATTTTCTTTGATTACCAGTTTGATTGTGCTCAGCGACACACTGATCATGGGATCGCTGATGTAGGCACAAGGGTATTTCGGACTGCTAGTCCGGGGTCCCCACAGACTTGGTATCAGAGCAATCCTGACTGTAGGAGACCTTAGTTAGCATGGACGTTAGTTAGGAAAGCAAATATTTTTGGTTAAAAATATATTACTACCAAAATATATTTTTATCTAGAGGAGTCCTAAAATGGCTTCGCTCTTCTCATCTCCTCAAATATTTCAAAGTCTTACCCCTCTATTTTAAGATTTTCAAAGGCATTCTTCTATTATCTTACCTTCATTCAAAACCTACATACATACTCGACGATGAACCCAAGTGAGACCTAACTGACCAGTAGCCAGAAGGAGAAGAAGGTTCCATCCCAAATCCTCGACATTCAACATCAAGGTGGTTGATTCGCAAATGCCAAGATCGTCAATGTCAACAAAGCAAGAAACCTCCGAAGACCTCAGCTCAACATCAACAATTCTACTCAAGTTGCAACTTCGACGACCCCAATTTCTCCAGCAGAAGACTAAGGTGATAAGATGAAGACTCCACCAACCATGTTCGACAAAGACCCCTAGGAAAAACTCATGATAGGAACTTTGGTTACCCCGACTACCACGAGTATTAGGCGTCTGTTGGTACTAGACGTACCCTGTGTGCACCTTGCTTGTGTGAACTCTGCTTGTGTGTTGTTTGTGAGATGGAAAAAGGAGTTTTATAAAAAAGAAAAATTTAGTTTCCTTTTACCACCTACCAAAAAAAAAAAAAAAACCAATTTTGACCTCTTCGCCATAGTTGTACCTTGTTGCGGATGTAAACCCGCCAAGGAAAAAAATCTTTCTAAAATATTTTCCCTCTCATCTAAACCATCTCCCGTTAAGATCTGACAGTTCCGCAAGATACAAAAGACCCCCGATCCTTAGCCAAATAGCCGGAGATTTTGGTCACCTAACCGACGAGTCAGACAATGGACTTCATGCACCATCTGGAGCAAGTGCATCAAGATCTTGAAGGAAGCTGCAATTGCACGCCAACCTCGTGAAGACACGAGCCCCCACCTCACAAAAATTAACTTGTGAAATTACAAGAATACCACACCAACTTATCGTATCTAACCTTAGGATAACCACTGACTCAAGTCCACGATAGTACCAACTAATCTTCTAGGACCCCAAACCTTCACCTGAAACGAGGACACTGGCAGACTCCTTTAGAATGGGTAACTAGAGGAACTCAAGGAGTGCATAAGAGTTGCTATGAAGATTCGAGCTCAGAGACCAACAGTAATGTTGGATTTCAAAGAGGATCATGTACCTACCCGCTTGACGAGCAGTTAGTGGCACTTTAATCCTTTGCAATCAATTTTGCTAGGATTGACCCACCCAAATTTGTCCCGTGAAATAAAACCAAAGAACAACCTCGACTAACTTCTACCTATCACCGCAAACTTGAGAAAGATGGATGAGAACCCTAGCCTGCCGCTGAATTTTCTGAAGATTATATGAAGCCTCAAGCACAAGACTCATCCAAGGGAGATTGCCACCAACCAACCCGAAGGAAACCAACTTCAAAGATCGTCAACATGAAGTTACCCCAGGAAAAAAGGACTCCATCGACGTCATCTGCCGAACAACAATCCTAGTTCAACCCGGCTCAACTAATCAAAACAAGAAAGACAAAGGTACCTGTTGGGAAACAAACGGTGTGAAGATTCTTCACTAACTTTTGTGTTCTAAAGTCCATTAAGCCGTGACTTTTTGAACCAACTTACCAAATTCTAGATTAACATCTAACCCCAGTTTGTGACAGTACTGACTGGCCTTATCTAACCACAAGTTTTGACAAAAAGAGAGGTGATATAGAAAGAATCCTATATAGTTGGTAGTAAGAAGATCGCCATCATCAAGGCCGAAGTCGATCAACACTGGAGACCATCTACGCAAAATTGAACCAGGAAGCAAGCACCATCAACGTCACCTATCTAGCAATCATCCTTTTCAACTGGCCTCGACCAATCACACCGAAGGAGGATTCAAGAAATCACGAACATCGACTGCTGACATGAAGCTCTTTTTCTAACTTATTAAGGCTAAATGAGAACGCAACCCTTGTACCCTTGCCGAACAGTAGACCAAACCACTTACCTTTAGGGTCCTTGTACTGACTTTTAGATTCCTCTGGAAGCTCGATAATCTAGACTGTACTTCTTAAGATTCTTACCAACACTTCATGAAGCCCACGAACCAAGAAGTCAGCAATGAAGTTCCTCCTTTTACTCAGCTAAAGAAGGACAAGCATGAAGACAAATAACCAATGGAATACCCAGAAGAATCAAACGACGTAAGCGCCTGCTGTGGACAACATCAACCACCAAGTCAGTCCAGACGAACTTAGACGTTTATAATTTCCTTTTTCTAAATTAGAAACCGGAGAGAGTCGAGTACGCAAACTCGGCGCATCCTGAAAACCATGCGTCCCCTCCTGCAACCCTCGTAAGGCGACAATATCAGGAAGTGATATCTGCACCAACCCCAAGCACCAAGGAGTAACAACCGAGACGAAGATCGTCAAGCTACTCAAGAAGAACAATGCCTCCAAGTCAACTCCAGCTGCAAACTTCAGCAAGACCGATTAAAAACCCCTTTTTAAGGGGGGAAGACCTGCAATAGGTATACCAGAACGTGGTAATAATTAATTCCTTGCGGGTTAGCCCCATGGAAACTGGAAACAGCTAACCAAGACTATCCATCAGCATCGATCGTCAAGTCAACCCTATCATCCAGGATCTAAACCCATCAGAGTAAATTATCGACAAGGAGCAACCTCGCAACATCAATTTGTCAAGATCTCACCTGGCAACCTCACTGAAGAAGCAACAACCTCGGAAGTTAACCAGCCCAGAACCCGTGCCCTCGTACTCCCCTGTACCCCCGGGCAAATCTCGGGACGAGATTTATTTTAAGGGGGGAAGGATTTGTAACATCCCAAATTTATAATAAGAATTAACAAGACCCAAAATTCAGAACCAACAAAAACTTTTTGAAATTTCTTCACTATTGATTGTGTTTTCCTGTATATTGTTCTGTTTGACCTTGTGTGACTTGATGTTCATGCTTGTTTGACTAGTAAATATCAACCCAAGAACCCAACCAAGTTATAAACATATTAAACCTTGGTGATCATGTTATGACAAGAATATATTCCCTATATCTTTTCCAATCTTATTTTGGCCCAAGACCATTACAATGATGTTTGGTTTTGGCAACAGCCAAAACCTGCATTATTAGGAAAGTAAAAGTATTTCCAAAATTATGTGTTCCCAAAATATGGAGACCTATATGTTGTCTCCTATCTATTGTCAACCTTGATATTTTGCATGCATAGGCAACTCCTATTTTATAAACTCTGATTTCCACTCCGTTTTAAAACAACACTAGTGGGAAATATATTACCCCACCTATTTCCTTTCTCAAACCTTTTTGAAAACAATTAAGTTATGGGTTGAGACATTTCTTTAAAACGTCATCTTGTCATAATTGAGTGTGATCATCTTTACAAGAGAGTATGGTGAATTATGGAAATGGTGGTGTGATTAATTCATGCGGTTTGAATTGTGTGGTCATGATTGTGGTGTGATTATTGTTGTGTTTTGATGTGAGTGTTTGCTAAATAAAATTATGAATAAAGGAAAAGAAACAAAATAAAAACATTAACACATGAAATCATGGGACAAGTGCCACACCAATTTCTCTAAAGTGAGAAATTAATATTTTCTTTTAAAACCGAAAATCAGTGGGGTGACATAGTGCTCACTCCCACTTTGCTCTAATATTTCTTCCCTCTTCAAATTATAGTTTCAAAATTTAAAAATTACATTTCTATTTCTTTCTTTAATTTTATCAAATCACAAAATGTGCTATGATGCACTTGTCAAATAAACTCCATCATAGCACCCAAAAATCACCAACATCTATACTCATTTCCCACAGCCATTTGCCCACTTGTATCTCACCATTTGCTTTTAACCATTTTAAACCCAAATAGTGCCTAATAGTGCAACATGGTGCCCTATACCCTATATTCAAAAGGCACCCCAAACTTGCTCCCTTGCTGTCCCCAACTTGTCCAGCAGCTCACCAACACTCCCCTGCACGTTCTGGACAAGGTCCCAACACCCCCATGCCCTAAACCCCAGCCCTAAACCTCCATGCCATGGACATGGCCATCACCACGGCCACTTGGCAAACCAGCGCCAACACCCAGCGACCAGCATGTCCAGGAGGCAGCCACGGTCCCCCTGAATCTCGCCATGCCAACCCTACGCACCAGGGCCCCCTCTCCTGCCCGCATTTGCCGGTGCTCTGCCGGTCGACACACTGTCGAGCACCTGGCGTGCGCCATTTCACCGCAACCACCCCAGCCCGACCAGCTCGCGCCCGACCCGGCCCCGACCGCCAGCACGCGCGCCACACTCCCCTCTACCCCTCTGGCACGCGCCCGTGCCTCCCTCGCCCCGCACGTCGCCGCCCCCGCCACGTTCCCGTGCCGCCCGCGCCGTCCGCGCCATGGCCGGACCCCCACAGCCACCGAGACTCCCTCCGCCGCTATAAAAGGACCACCCGAGCCAGCCTCTAAGCCTCGCACCACCCCACTCCACCCTCCACCCCCCCTCACTCACCTCGACGCCCAGGTGCAGCGGAAGAGGAGCTCGGAGCTCCGCTTCAAGCTGCACGGCCACCGCGCCGTGCTGCCGCTGTGGTGCCTCTCCGACGCCGCCGTCGCCGCCAAGCTGCTGCCCAGGACCACCTCTGTCGCCCCCAAGCCGCCCCCGAGCCTCTCGCCGCCGGTAAGTAGCCTCCTCGGCCGCTCCCCTTCACCTCTGCTTCTCTCTCTGTCGGGAGGAACATGATGGCTGTGCGCCGTCGATCTCGCGATCAACGGCCACAGTGCGTTCCCGCCCAGTTTTTGAAATCTGAAGAAATCTGCTAAGTGTTGGAAACAGAATAGAGTAGCTACATTTGCATGCAATTTCTGAGCAATCTACTCCACCAAAATTTGAAATATTTGCATGGTTAGAAAGAGCAAGTTACATAGATTCAAATGATAGTTTTATTTTTCAAAAATAATTGGTCTAGCTTGATGGAAACATGAGGAAAAGTATCTATGTTATGTCTGTTTTCAGAAACTTCTGAAAACAGATTACTGCTTAGGCCTTTTGATCCAATCATAGCAATTAATCTAGAATTATTTAGATGGTTGTATTGGTATGTCATGTTAGTATGGTTAGAGTACTGCCATGACCAAGTGAGGTGAACCCCAAAATAAATTCTGTGCAAAGGATAACATCTAGGGAAGTTAGCTAATCAGTGTGCTCCACCACATGAAATAACAGGGATAGCCACTTCCTATACAAGTTTCTATTTTATCCAGAGGCCTAAAAATAGCAAACTAAAATGATGTAGCTAGTATAACATGCCATCTTAACCTAGATGCAGGCCATGATCCTTGTAGGCCATGTATCCTATTTGAATTAAAAATGACAAATGTGCTAATCGATAAACTTAAAATAGGGAAATTTCTCTGTCAGAAAATTGATTAGAACTTTGAAATTCAATATCTTGAGATCTAGGAATCTAAAAATAGCAAATGAAAATGTTCTGGAAAGCTTATGAAAATATATAACTCACTAAAGTGGTTTCACCCCATTTAGGTTAATAAATAAATAATGATATCCAAAATGCAACAGAAGGTATAAAACCTAAACTTGTTTGTTTCTGATACTCTGCTAATCCAAATGAGGTCAAACCAATTTTGTTAGATCACATATAAGAAATACTAGCTATCCCTAAAAGTATTTAATTTTTTATTACAATTAACTTGAGTTGTAGCAAAAACAAGAAAACCAACATTCTGGATTAAAACATTTATATAGGGAGTTTAATAACTCAAATTGAAGTAAATCCAATTGGGTTAGCTTATAAAAATCAGTAGCTATCCATAGAATTTTAGTTCACATTTTTATGATCAACAGAACTGAAGTTATGCAATTAAACATGCACCACTAGTTTCTGCCATATTTAAGACCTAATTAAATAATAGATAATTAAATTAAATTGAAATCAAATTGTGTTGCTTTGTGAGTGCAGTAGCTATGTGTGATGTTTGAGATTGGTTGTGATGCTTGATTGAGTAGTTTGATAATGTATGTATTGCTTGTTTATTCTTAGGTTAGATCATTTCTGTGTAATTAATATAATTGCTTTGCTTGTTAAACTTGGTTGTCTTAAGTTGAGTACTAGCTTGAGTATCTAGCAATATCTCTACCTTAGCTTGGTAAGGAGAATAATAAGTAGCTTAACTTTTGTCTGAAGTATTTCCTGTTTAAATAAAAATGCTTAATCACAACTTTAACCATATTTTTATAAACATGAGTAGTGAGGTGACTGCCAAACTTGTTTGTTAACTAATAGTTTTCCATCATGATTGTTGTTTGTTAGTAATTGCTTGATGATTGTTGTTGGAGTGTCCTACTGTGTGTTGATTGTGTTCTTTCCCTTTTGCGACGCTAGATATAAACGCTACCTGGGTGATATTGGAAAGGATTTATTGGAGAAGAATCAGAGTTTATTTATTTGATCAGTGAGGAGAAGTCCAGGGACATTATGCTGAAAACAGGCAAGCTACTTCGCTGAGCTTGCATTTACATACCTCTAATTTAATCACATGCAAGTTCCTAAAGTAGTGGTATTAATTTTCCAAAAAGCCTTTTTACAAAGGATATGAAATCTGCTTTATCACCCTAGGTAGAATGTAGAGTAGATGCTTAAAACTATAGGATGGGAAAAAACATGATTTATTCCAAACTCCTTTTTAAAGTACCAAGTTGATGATGAAATGCCGAGTTATCGGTGTTAAGGTGGAGAAGTGATAAAAGGAGTGGTTTATGAAAAATGCACATTGTGTCTTAGTACCATGACGACCAGCCGATAACCTGTGCGACCACATCTACCCAAATATGGGAACGGGCGTAGTCATATAATTTGCTCGTGTTAGTACTGGATACCTCATCGACGGAGACGACTCCGTTATGCATGAGGGGATGAGCATGGCGACTCTAACCCCTGACCCGGGTCCCGGCAATCTGAGGGATTGAGGGATTGAAGGTCCACCTTTGGGCCGCCGGATAAAACTACGAGTCCTTACATCTAGGTTCCTTGACGGAGGATCCTGTACTAGGTGTTGAAGGAATGGTGAAATCGTAAGGGCAGGATCCTATACTAGCATGAGCAAAGGAAAGGCTATGGCCGGTGGTTCAACTTCGCATACACCTTGTATGGCGGGACGTGGCAGACACGATGAGCTACCGGATGGGTGTGGGAAAAGCGTGCTACCTCTGCAGAGGGTAAAACTATTCGAATAGCCGAGTCCTCGGATATGGACAGTTGGGAGGCTGTACTAGACTATGTGCAAAGTTTTACAAAAGGAGGTAACTTTAAAGAAACAAAGTTGTGGCTGATGTTTCCCAACTATACCAATTGGAGTGGTATGAGTTGTGGAGGAAAAGAGACCATGAGGAGTCGTGGTCGGGAAAAAGGAGGAGTTTTGGGATAAATAATAAAATTATGCTTCTCTCTAAAGATAGTAGTAAATCTCTTCTTACCTTTTTCATCAAGGATATAGAGATAGAGTAATAACTAAAAGTGCTGTAGAAAACAACTGAAAACTGGTGCATACTCAGTAGAGGAGTAGTTTGCGAGTACAATTCCCATTGTACTCATAATGGTTTCGTCCCTGGCTATTGTCTTAGCCAGATTTTAAGGAAGAGTAGCTTGAAGGAGGAGAAGAAATGACGTCAATGCGAACTAGGGCGCTTCCCAGTCAGTTGCCTGTAGGGTTAAGGCGAATGACTTGGGCTCCACGCTGTATGGTGATTTCCGCCGCAAGTACCTAATGAAGAGTATGACTTCAGTCAAGTAAGTAAATTCCTTCGGTATTTATGGATTTTCTTTGATTACCAGTTTGATTGTGCTCAGCGACACACTGATCATGGGATCGCTGATGTAGGCACAAGGGTATTTCGGACTGCTAGTCCGGGGTCCCCACAGACTTGGTATCAGAGCAATCCTGACTGTAGGAGACCTTAGTTAGCATGGACGTTACTTAGGAAAGCAAATATTTTTGGTTAAAAATATATTACTACCAAAATATATTTTTATCTAGAGGAGTCCTAAAACGGCTTCGCTCTTCTCATCTCCTCAAATATTTCAAAGTCTTACCCCTCTATTTTAAGATTTTCAAAGGCATTCTTCTATTATCTTACCTTCATTCAAAACCTACATACATACTCGACGATGAACCCAAGTGAGACCTAACTGACCAGTAGCCAGAAGGAGAAGAAGGTTCCATCCCAAATCCTCGACATTCAACATCAAGGTGGTTGATTCGCAAATGCCAAGATCGTCAATGTCAACAAAGCAAGAAACCTCCGAAGACCTCAGCTCAACATCAACAATTCTACTCAAGTTGCAACTTCGACGACCCCAATTTCTCCAGCAGAAGACTAAGGTGATAAGATGAAGACTCCACCAACCATGTTCGACAAAGACCCCTAGGAAAAACTCATGATAGGAACTTTGGTTACCCCGACTACCACGAGTATTAGGCGTCTGTTGGTACTAGACGTACCCTGTGTGCACCTTGCTTGTGTGAACTCTGCTTGTGTGTTGTTTGTGAGATGGAAAAAGGAGTTTTATAAAAAAGAAAAATTTAGTTTCCTTTTACCACCTACCAAAAAAAAAA
This sequence comes from Puccinellia tenuiflora, assembly GCA_012064385.1. NCBI lineage: Eukaryota > Viridiplantae > Streptophyta > Magnoliopsida > Poales > Poaceae > Puccinellia > Puccinellia tenuiflora. Next base: position 395,421 of record QRDG01002061.1, read on the forward strand.
AAAAAAACCAATTTTGACCTCTTCGCCATAGTTGTACCTTGTTGCGGATGTAAACCCGCCAAGGAAAAAAATCTTTCTAAAATATTTTCCCTCTCATCTAAACCATCTCCCGTTAAGATCTGACAGTTCTGCAAGATACAAAAGACCCCCGATCCTTAGCCAAATAGCCGGAGATTTTGGTCACCTAACCGACGAGTCAGACAATGGACTTCATGCACCATCTGGAGCAAGTGCGTCAAGATCTTGAAGGAAACTGCAATTGTACGCCAACCTCGTGAAGACACGAGCCCCCACCTCACAAAATTAACTTGTGAAATTACAAGAATACCACACCAACTTATCGTATCTAACCTTAGGATAACCACTGACTCAAGTCCATGATAGTACCAACTAATCTTCTAGGACCACAAACCTTCACCTGAAACGAGGACACTAGCAGACTCATTTAGAATGGGTAACTAGAGGAACTCAAGGAGTGCATAAGAGTTGCTATGAAGATTCGAGCTCAGAGACCGACGTAATGTGGGTTTCAAAGAGGATCATGTACCTACCCGCTTGACGAGCAGTTAGTGGCACTTTAATCCCTTGCAACCTTGCTAGGTTGACCCACCCAAATTTGTCCCGTGAAATAAAACAAAGAACACCTCGACTAACTCTACCTATCACCGCAAACTTGGAAAGATGGATGAGAACCCTAGCCTGCCGCTGATTTTCTGAAGATTATATGAAGCCTCAAGCACAAGACTCATCCAAGGAGATCGCCACCAACCAACCCGAAGGAAACCAACTTCAAAGATCGTCAACATGAAGTTACCCCAGGAAAAAGGACCCATCGACGTCCTGCCGAACAACAATCTAGTTCAACCCGGCTCAACTAATCAAACAAGAAAGACAAAGGTACCTGTTTGGAAACAAACGGTGTGAAGATTCTTCACTAACTTTTTCTAAAGTCCATTAAGCCGTGACTTTTTGAACCAACTTACCAAATTCTAGATTAACATCTAACCCCAGTTTGTGACGTACTAACTGGCCTTATCTAACCACAAGTTTTGACAAAAGAGAGGTGATATAGAAAGAATACATATAGTTGGTAGTAGAAGATCGCCATCATCAAGGCCGAAGTCGATCAACACTGGAGACCATCTACGCAATTGAACCAGGAAGCAAGCACCATCAACGTACCTATCTAGCAATCATCCTTTCAACTGGCCTCGACCAATCACACCGAAGGAGGATTCAAGAAAGCACGAACATCGACTGCTGACATGAAGCTCTTTCTCTAACTTATTAAGGCTAAATGAGAACCAACCCTTGTACCTCGTCGAACAGCAGACCAAACCACTTACCTTTAGGGTCCTTGTACTGACTTTTAGATTCCTCTGGAAGCTCGATAATCTAGGCTGTACTTCTTAAGATTCTCCAACGCTTCATGAAGCTCAAGAACCAAGGAAGTCAGCAATGAAGTTCCTCCTTTACTCAGCTAAGAAGGACAAGCATGAAGACAAATAACCAATGGAATACCCAGAAGAATCAAACGACGTAAGCACCTGCTGTGGACAACATCAACCACCAAGCAGTCCAGACAATTAGACGTTTATAATCCTTTTTCTAATAGAAACCGGAGAGAGTCGAGTACGCAACTCGGCGCATCCTGAAAACCACGCGTCCCCATCCTGCAACCCTCGTAAGCGACAATATCAGGAAGTGATATCTGCACCAACCCCAAGCACCAAGGAGTACAACCGAGACGAAGATCGTCAAGCTACTCAGAAGAACAATGCCTCCAAGTCAACTCCAGCTGCAAACTTCAGCAAGACCGATTAAAACCCCCTTTTTAAGGGGGAAGACCTGCAATGGTATACAGAACGTGGTAATAATTAGTTCCTTGCGCCTCAGCCCGTAAACTGGAAACAGCTAACCAAGACTATCCATCAGCATCGATCGTCAAGTCAACCCTATCATCCAGGATCTAAACCCATCAGAGAAAATTATCGACAAGGAACGACCTCGCAACATCAAATTGTCAAGATCTCACCTGGCAACCTCACTGAAGAAGCAACAACCTCGGAAGTTAACCAGCCCAACCCGTGCCCTCGTACTCCCCTGTACCCCCGGGCAAATCTCGGGACGAGATTTATTTTAAGGGGGGAAGGATTTGTAACATCCCAAATTTATAATAAGAATTAACAAGACCCAAAATTCAGAACCAACAAAAACTTTTTGAAATTTCTCCACTATTGATTGTGTTTTCCTGTATATTGTTCTGTTTGACCTTGTGTGACTTGTTGTTCATGTTGTTTGACTAGTAATATCAACCCAAGAACCCAACCAAGTATAAACATATAAACTTGGTGATCATGTTATGACAAGAATATATTCCCTATATCTTTTCCAATCTTATTTTGGCCCAAGACCATNTGGCGCTGCACCTCCAACTCGGCTTGAGTCAGGGCAGCATCTGCACTCGGTGCGACTGGGGTTGCCAGCTTCTGAATCACGTCCTGAAGAGGACTCGGCGTCGCCGGCACGCTGGATGTGCTGGCCTGATGTAACATCCCAAATTTATAATAAGAATTAACAAGACCCAAAATTCAGAACCAACAAAAACTTTTTGAAATTACTTCACTAATGATTGTGTTTCTCCGTATATTGTTCTGTTTGACCTTGTGTGACTTGATGTTTATGCTTGTTCGACTAGTAAGTATTAATCGAAGAACCCAACCCAAGTAAAAATATATTAACTTGTGCTCACCTTATGACAAGAGAAGATTCCATATATCTTTTCTAATCTTATTTTGGCCAAAGTCTATTTCAATGAGGTTTGATTTCAGCAGCAAATAAAATACCCTTTAGTTGAGAAAGTAAAAGTATTTCCAAAAATTATGTGTTCCCCAAAAATATGGAGACCTATATGTTATCTCCTATTTAATTATCAACCTTTATATTTTGCATGTGTATGCAACTCCCATTTTATAAACTCTATTTCCACTCCATTTGAAAATAACACTAGTGGGAAATATGTAATCCCACATATTTCCATTCTCAAACTTTTGAAAATTATTAAGTTATGAGTGGGATATTTTATAAATAACATCTTGTCATAATTGAGTGTGATCATTTTTATAATATAGTATTGTGAATTAAGAAATGGTGGTGTGATTAATTCATATGGTTGAATTGTGTGGTCATGGTTGTGATGTGAGTATTGTTGTGTTTTATTGCTTGATGTGTGTGATTGCTAAGCAAAGGTGTGAATAAAAAGAAAAGAAATAAAAGCAACACCACCACATGAAATAATGGGACAAGTTCCATACAAAAATTTCCCTAAGTAAGAATAAATATTTTCTCTTAAACCAAAAATCAGTGGGGTGACATGATGATCACCTCCACATTACTCTTGTACCTCTTCCCTCTTCAAAGATATTTCCAAAAACCTAAATTTAAAATCCTAAATTCTTTCTTTATCATTGAAAAAATCACCAAATGTGCCATGAAGTACTTATCAAATAAATTATGTCATGGCACCAAAAATCTCTATTAATACATAGGGAGCCAATTGTGGAAGAAAAACTCAAAATTTTGAATTAAAATTTCGTTGACACATTTTGTCGAACACCTGGAGAGCAGAGCCCGAGTTCATCCCCAAACCGAAGAACTTCGGATCAAATTGGAGGATTCGAGTTGTTGTTCTTCGATTCCTTGCGCCACACCACTCCCCTGCACCTCACGGACCCGCCCAGCGTCTTAAACCCGCGCGGGAACAACCCTAGCCGTCGCATTTATCGTCGCCATCCCAGGGAGCACGGCCACTGTGGCCATGCCGCCCTGCCACGCCGTGGAGGAGACCGTCCCCCACTGGCCTAGCTACCCAACGCCGCTCCCTACCACCTCTCCTGCCCCCTCTCGCGCCCGCACCACGCCCAGCAGGAGCCCAAACCCGCCGGGAGCTCGACACCCGTGCGTGCCCGTGCGCCGCCCGAGCTCGCACAGAGCACGCCGCGGCCGTCCCCCACCTCGAGCTCGCCCAGCTCGCCTCCACGCAGCCCCCCTTGCTCCTCTGCACCCCGACACCGTAGCCGCCCCCGCACCGCCCCTATGGCGTGCCCGCTCGCCCACTGGACCACCCCCGCGCCGTGTCCACCATGGACCGGCCGGCGGGCTATAAAATGGCCACCCGCGCCTCGCCACTTCTCCACTCCACCCCAGCACCACTCCCTCACTCCACACCCCTCAGAGGACCACCAGGAGGGCGGAATCGCAGCCATGGTGCCGCTGCTGCCCTGGTGCGTCACCATGCCGCCGGAGCCGAAGGTTGCCTTCGATCACGAATTCGTCGTGCTGCTGCTCCTCTCTTCCCCTCCGACCCCTCCATCGCACTCTCCGAGGCCACCACACTCACCCGCACCCTTGTCCCTTCTGTAATTTGCACAGGACCGTCACCTGGAGCTCGCCGGAGTTGCACCAAGGACGCGGACGCGACGCGGAGCTCGACGCCGACGAACCCGTGCACCCCAGGAGCTGCAACTCACCCTAGCGTCTTCCCCAAGCCTCCGCCGCTGTTCTGCACCATCGCCGCCCTCTCCCGAGCCCCCTAGGTGAGGATCCATCCACCCCCGTGCCGCCGGCGCGGTGGCGCCGCCGATTTTTGGTCGCCACCGTTGCTTTGAACGTGGGCCGTTGGATCTAGATCCAACGGCAAGATACCGATTCGGCTGTTTCTGAAAAAACGGCTAAGTCTGGAAATAACAGAGATGATTAGCTAACTTTGCAAGCAATTTGTGAAAAATCTACTCCACCAAAATTTGAAATCTTTGCATGGTTAGAAAGAACAAGTTACATAGATTCAGATGCAACTTTTAGATTTCCAAAATAGTTAGCTTAGCTCAATGGAAACATGAGGCAAAGTAGCTATGTTCTGTCTGTTTTCAGAAACTTCTGAAAACAGATTACTGCTTAGGTTTTCGATCTGATCTTAGCAATTAATCTAGATTTATTTAGATGTTTGTATTGGTATGTCATGTTAGTATGGTTAGTTTACTACCATGAACAAGTATTGTGAACCCCAAAATAAAATCTAGATAAAAGATATAATCCGAGGAAGATAGCTAATCAGATTATTCCACCACATGAAATAATAGAAGGTAGCCACCTTCCCATGCAAATTCCTATTTAACCAGAGGCCTAAAAATAGCAAACTAAAATGTTGTAGCTAATATAACATGCCATCTTCACCTAGATGCAGGCTATGGTCCTTGTTGGACATATTTTCCATTTTAAATAAAAATGACAAATGTGTTAGTTTTAACTGTAAACCCCAGAAAGGTTATATTGGTACCAACTTTGGGAGATGCTTCCCAGAGATTGGTTTAACCAAAATTATCAAACTAAAATTTTATTAAAATTATATCAACTAGTGAACCCATTGCCACTGGTTTGAATCCATTTGATGTTGTGGTCAAGTCAGAATGAAATTATCAAATCAGCTAGTTGTTAACACTTAAAATGATAAAAACTTTTGTCAGAAATTTGATTAGAATTTGAAAACCAATAACTTGAGATCTAAGAATCTAAAAATAGCAAATGAAAATGTTCTGGAAAGCTTATGAAATTATCTAACTCATTAAAGTGGTTTCACCCCATTTAGATTAATAAATAAATAATGATACCCAAAATGCCACAGAAGGTATAAAACCTAAACTTGTTTGTTTCTGATACTCTATTAATCCAAATGAGGTCAAACCAATTTTGTTAGCTCACAATTAAGCAATACTAGTTATCCCTAAGAGGATTTAATTTTTGAAAACAATTAACATGAGTTGTAGCAAAAACAAGAAAACCAACCTTCTGGATTAAAACATTTATACAGGGAGTTTAATAACCCAAATTGAATTAAATCCAATTGGGTTAGCTTCTACACATCAGTAGCTATCCATAGAATTTTAGTTCACATTTTTAAACATAACTTTTAAACATGAGTAGTGTTGGTGATTGCCAAACTTGTTTGTTAAATAATAATCTTCCCTCATGATTGTTGTTTGTTGGTGTTGCTGGATGTTTGTTGGAGTGTCCTACTGTGTGTTGATTGTGTTCTTTCCTTTTTACGACGCTAGATGCAAATGCTATCGGAGTGAACTTTGGAAAGGATTTATTGGATAAGCACCAGAGTTTATTTCTTTGATCAAGAGTATCAAGTCCAGAGACATTATGCTGGAAACAGGCAAGCTACTTCGCTGAGCTTGCATTTACATACCTCTAATTTAATCACATGCAAGTTCCTAAAGTAGTGGTATTGATTTTCTGAAAAGCCTTTTCACAAAGGATATGAAAACTGCTTTATCACCCTATGTAGAATGTAGAGTAGACACCTAAAACTATAGGATGGGAAAAATATGATTATTCCAAACTCCTTTTTAAAGTACCTAGTTGATGATGAAATGCCGAGTTATCGGTGTTAAAGTGGAGAAGTGATAAAGGGAGTTGTTTATAAAAAAATGCACATTGTGTCCTAGTACTTACGTCGACCAGCCGATAATCTGTGCGACCACATCTACCCAAATATGGGAACGGGCGTAGTCATATAATTTGCTCGTGTTAGTACTGGATACCTCATCGACGGAGACGACTCCGTTATGCATGAGGGGATGAGCATGGCGACTCTAACCCCTGACCTGGGTCCCGGCAATATGTTGGCTTGCGGGATTGAAGGGCTTCGTGCTCGCCGGGCAAAACTGCGAGTCCTTACATCTAGGTTCCTCGACGGGGGATCCTGTACTAGGTGTTGAAGGAATGGTGAAATCGTAAGGGCAGGGTCCTATACTAGCATGAGCAAAGGAAAGGCTATGGCCGGTGGCTCAACTTCGCATACACCTTGTATGGCGGGACGTGGCAGACACGATGAGCTACCGGATGGGTGTGGGAAAAGCGTGCTACCTCTGCAGAGGGTAAAACTATTCGAATAGCCGAGTCCTCGGATATGGACAGTTGGGAGGCCCTACTAGACCATGTGCAAAAGTTTTTGATAAAATGTGCAAGATTGGAAAAATAAGGAAATAATGTTTCCCAACTATACCAAATGAAGTGGTATGAGTTGTGGAGGAAAAGAGACCATGATGAGTCGTGGTCGGGAAAAAGGAGGAGTTTTGGATAAATAATAAAATTGTGATTCTCTCTAAAGATAGTAGTAAATCTCTTCTTACCTTTTTCAACAAAGATATAGAGATAGAGTAATAACTAAAAGTGCTATAGGCAACAACTTAAAATTGGTGCATACTCAGTAGAGGAGTAGTTTGCGAGTACAAATTGTACTCATAATGGTTTCGTCCCTGGCTATTGTCTTAGCCAGATTTTAAGGAAGAGTAGCTTGAAGGAGGAGAAGGAAATGACGTCAATGCGAACTAGGGCGCTTCCCAGTCAGTTGCCTGTAGGGTTAAGGCGAATGACTTGGGCTCCACGCTGTATGGTGATTTCCGCTGCAAGTACCTATTGAAGAGTATGACTTCAATCAAGTAAGTATATTCCTTCGGTAATTATGGATGTTCCGTGATTACCAGTTTGATTGTGCTCAGCGACACACTGATCATGGGATCGCTGATGTAGGCACAAGGGTATTTCGGACAGCTAGTCCGGGGTCCCCACACCTGAGCCGCACGGTCCTCCGGTTTCTCCAAGGGCGGACGCCCTGTTCTTGCCGACCTGGTGCCGGGATCAGCATCGCCCGCCATGGCTTTGCCGACACCGGGGCCAGGGGCGGTCATCATGACTTCCACGCAGCTAGCGGGGCGAGCGGTACGCCGGCCGCGAGCTGCGCAGACTGCGGGTGGATCCGCTCCCAGCTGCACCCCTTCGGGGAACCTGCAAGGGACCTCGGTGGCGACGTAGACCGTGAGCGCGCCGAAGTCGATGAGGCATCCGTTCCGGGGCAGTGACCTGCTGCCGAAGCAACCTGCGTTGTCGCTGATGACGTTGAGGGAGCCGAATCTGTGGACAAGGCCACAGACCACGCGCTCACCCGACGCGATGAGAGAACCCGTCCGGATGAAGACTCCAGCCAGCGCCGCTGCTGGCCACACGGTGGGCGCCAACTGTCGTGGTGGTGTCACGGCAGATGCCATAGGATGGCTTGATTTGTGGGGACGATGGACGCTGGAGGCACCCGGGGAGGGCTTGCGCACATGAACACGCACACAAAGAACACGACACACACGGTTTTACCCAGGTTCGGGGCTCTCGTGAGGAGATAACACCCCTACTCCTGCCTATACGATCGATATATATGGACTATCACTGATTTACAAGCTTGCTCCTTGAGCTGTGATGGAAGAACAGCACGGTCTAGGCCTCAACCGAGTCTCGGGGCCGCTTGTTGGTTCTCTACTGGCTACGAAATAAAGGCTTAAGTGTATATGCGCGAGGCAAGTATCCGTGCAAGCGTCCCCGTAAGAGGAGCCCCCGGTGCTCCTTATAAAGGGAGGCCCAGGGCACAAGTTAGGGCTGGCGTCAGTGCTGGCGTAGCCCGGACTGTAGCCACGCCCGGTCCTCCGACCGCTTCCGTCACCGCGCCATGGCACGTCCCATCTATCTCCTCCGGCGCACTGCTCCCCGGTACCGCTTCGGTCAGCGGCATGGAGGTCAATCACTCTGGTCAAGTGGCCTCGTCCCATCATGCAAGTGGCTCGGCACCTGCCCCGTGATTGTAGGGACAAGACGTGAGCCTTGACCATAGCCCGAGTAAGCCTCCTTATCTGGCATAGGCATGCCGAATTCCTTGTAACTCGGTTTCGCCTTCCCTGCACACAAGAAGAACAGAGAAAGATCCGACATATAACTTGCATGGGCCGACATACAGATATGTCGGTTAGCCGTGACCCGGTCAACTCTGAGTATGCCGGTACAGTTATGTCGGTTTCAGTGATCCGGTCAACTCCGAGTCAACCCATATATCGGCATCTTGCCCATATCCGGGGGTTGCCCCCCGACATTCGGTACAGGAGATGCCCGACAAGGGGTACTGTTCACCCAGAGCGGTTATCCGGACAGGGCCCACTCGTACGGAGCTTTCGGTTGGTACGGCCGGCTTCAGCCTAGCCGGTCGTCCGCCTTCGGATAGACGTTGGCGTCTTGCTTCACCCGGCTGGTTCCAGGCGGCACGCTGCGCAGTCGGCTCTTGTTCAGCCAGCCTGTGAAGAACTGAAGAAATAGGCTTCTTTGGGATATCTGGGGTTCATATCCCCGACAAGAAGGCGGGAGCGGGCACGGACGCCGGCAAGACCGTGGAGGCCGGTGCAGAGGTTGAAGTGGTACCGGCCCGTACGGAGCGGCCGGTTGACGACCCTGCCATTACAGCGGAGGGCGGGGAGGCGCCCTCCGGAGGCGTGAAGCGCCTGTCCGACGACGTGCCGGCTCCCCCGCCAAAGCGCTTGAGGAGGAAGCCCAGGGAACTGGGCTCATGCGACGGGTAAGTACTTGTCTTGTGGTAGAAATCTCGCGGCTTGTACTTCTTGGTGGTGACGCTTTCTTCGTTTTGCAGAGCGCCGCTTCCAATAGTGGAGACGGCGCCCGTCGCGATGGTGGAGCCGGCCACGAGGCCTGCTCCCGAGGCTCCCGTGGCGCAAACGGCTGGTCCGCCTCCAGAGGCGGTAACGGCGACGGTGGATGTGGAACCGGTCGGCCGGGTGTCGGCAAATGCCGCTCCCCCTGTAGTCGACTCCGACCCTCCAGTTTCAGGAAGTGGCACCGAGGCGTCGGTGGATGCTTTCCAGATAGTTCTCCGGCCCGGCGCTGGGGCCGAATGCCTCTCCTTCCCCACTCCTTCCACGTCGGTGGCCGAAACGGCCAAGGACAAGGCCATAGCGGGGGTGACGGCTTCGCTCCCTGGTCCCCATCAATCCATCTTGGTGTCTTCTCCTCCGTATTCCGGGCCGGTGCCGGCCCTGCCCGACGCATCGGGGAAGATTCCCCTCGCCGCGCTGGTGGAGCAGAAGGCCAAGGAGAATCTGGCCAACATAACGTTGCTCTGCTCCTCCATAGAATATGGTTTTGCCGAGGCGGCCAAGGAGACGACTTTGCTCAGGCGAGAGCTTGAGGCGGCCAAAGGTCCGGTTTTCTTTCTTGCTCACATCCTCTGTCTTGTCGTTCTGCATTCTTTCTTGCATGTCTTGGTTTGATGATGATCCGACCTCTGCAGGCGACACCGCCTCCCGCACCGGCTTGGAGAGGCAACTGAAGGAGAGGGACGCCGCCCTGGCCTTGGCCAAGGCCGATCTCCAGGCGGCGGAAAAGACGTCGGAGGAGCGCCGCCTGGAAATCGTCCGGCTGGGCGAGGAAGCGGCGAAACTGCGGGAAGCTGAGCGGCGGAGACGGGGCGAGGTCGAATCACTCTGCGAGAATGCGGTCGAGCTGAGGATTCAGCTGAAGGAGTCCGTCGAGGCCAACGACCAGATCGTCCAGGCGGCCAGGGCGCGTGAGCTTGAGCATGACCAGCTGGTGGGCGGCCTGATCAAGGAGGTTGAGCGCGTGAACGAACTGATCCTCGGTAAGTGAGGTCTCTTTCTCCTTGTCTTCTTGTTTGGGGTCTTCTACTCGGCCTCACCGGTTTGAAATGCAGGCCTTTAACCCGAGGTAGATGCGCAAATCTAGAAAGATGCTGCCTCTGGTGCCGCTGCTGGGTCTGCTCCGACTGCCGCCTCCCGTCTTCTCCGATTCGGCCAGGAGTTTAAACGGTTGAAAGAAGCGGCCGACGGCGTGCTCGAGAACATGTGGCCGGATGCTCCCTTGCCAGCCGCTCTCCATGACTTGTCCGCCCGGCTTGAAGGGGCGCCAACCGGCATCAACGAGCAGGTGGAGATGGCGGCGTGCGGAGGCACCGACATGGCGTTGGCCTTGGTGAAGTCATGGTATCCGAGCATGGAGATGAGCATGCTGATGGGTGGCTTTCGCACGGGGACGTCTCTCGCGAGTCTGCGTCCGGAGATCCTCATGGCCTCTGGGAGAATTGCCGAGGCGGTGGACTTGACAAAGCTGGTGCCCGCCGAGCCGTCCGCGACGGCACGGCCGAATGAAGATGCTGGAGCCGGCGACGCTGCTGCTACCACCGATGGCGCTGCTCCTTGACTATATTTTTCCCTGGAATGCCGGGCGTAACTGTAGAACTTGCTGGCTTCTGTACTAATGATTATCTTTTATCGTACTGCTTGCTGTCTTCAAATGTTATTGTTTTTGTGATTGTTGGGCCATTGTGCTTGTTTTGGTGATGATAGTCACCATGCCTAGCCCCCGAATTTTGGGCCGGTTTGAGCATCGATCCGGGTCGAAATTTTATGCTCTTTTCTTGTTTTGTGTTTTCTTTTCATTGTCCTGATATCGTGCGGCCCCCGAGTCGAGGTGATGTAGTTTTGCGTCCGGGTCTGCGGAGCCGGCTTGCCAGCTGCGCAGCCCCCGGGAATTTTATGCCGGCTGACGGCGTGGCAGCCCCCGAGTCCGTGACTCGAGGTGATATAGATATGCGTCCGGGTCTGCGGAGCCGGCTTGCCGGCTGCGCAGCCCCCGGGAATTTTATGCCGGCTGACGGCGTGGCAGCCCCCGAGTCCGTGACTCGGGGTGATATAGATATGCGTCTGGGTCTGCGGAGCCGGATTGCCGGCTGCGCGGCCCCCGGGAATTTTATGCCGGCTGACGGCATGGCAGCCCCCGAGTCCGTGACTCGGGGTGATATAGATATGCGTCCGGGTCTGCGGAGCCGGCTTGCCGGCTGCGCAGCCCCCGGGAATTTTATGCCGGCAGACGGCGTGGCAGCCCCCGAGTCCGTGACTCGGGGTGATATAGATATGCGTCCGGGTCTGCGGAGCCGGCTTGCCGGCTGCGCAGCCCCCGGGAATTTTATGCCGGCTGACAGCGTGGCAGCCCCCGAGTCCGTGACTCGGGGTGATATAGATATGCGTCCGGGTCTGCGGAGCCGGCTTGCCGGCTGCGCAGCCCCCGGGAATTTTATGCCGGCTGACAGCGTGGCAGCCCCCGAGTCTGTGACTCGGGGTGATATAGATATGCGTCCGGGTCTGCGGAGCCGGCTTGCCGGCTGCGCAGCCCCCGGGAATCGTTTCGCCTCCTTGACCCATTTGCAGGCCACGTGTCGCCCTCGCATCGTGTTGACTCCTGCGCTTCACGCTTTGCCCCCTCGGCTTCGCCGTCTCCTGCGCTGGTGACACGCGTCGCCTGGAGACGGGCCGCTGACGGTTGCGCTGCTTCCTTGTCCCCTTATATGTATTGACACCGGTGTGTTTTCTCCTTCATCTTCATCCTCTCACTCTTGCGTCTCCAGCTCTCCCTGCTTAGACATGGCCCCGAAGAAGGAGATCGAGATGACTCCTCCCGTAGCGGCGAAGCGCGGCAGGGGGCGCCAAGCGCGGCCGGGGCCGGCCGCCAAAGGTTAGCCGCGGCGGTGATGGAGGCGCCGCCGTCGCGGCGCCCGTAGGCGAGCGGAGCCCCTCTCCTGCCCGCTCGGAGTCCCCGATCTTTGGTGACTGGGATAACTTCCCAATCTCCGAATTTGTCTTGGTGCTGTACGAGCCCATGCAGCGTGTACAGCTGCTACCCTTCGCCATCGCTGACGCGCTTGAGGGGGATGGCCCCTTCAGGTTCCTCCTCCATCGGGTTGGTGCTCGCCAAGGGCCCTGGGAGGTGCTGGCTCGCGTCACCGCCGGCCACGGAGGCGGGGGGGCCGCCGCCGCGTCGAGTTCTTCTCCGGGTGGAAGGCTTTCGCCAAGTTCTTCCGCCTGGACTCTGCCTTCGTCATCCGCTTCCAGCTGAAGCGTCAGATGGGGGTCTTCTACGTCAAGGTCTTCGACGGCACCCTGTGCCTCAAGGAGTGGGAGGAGAGCGATGACGATATGACTCCGCCTCCCGCTTAGTTTTACGTTATCCGATAGCCGCCTCGGCGTGTAAGCGAGGTCGTCCGCCTGTGGACTTCCTTCTTTTGTCTCGTTGTTTAGCTCCCGTCTGTAAGGCCTTGCTCTTGATGTTGAATGCTACCTGCTTTTGTTCCCGTATTTGTTTACTTGTGCGCAGTTTTAATTTTCTGCTCGTCGTGCTTGTGTCCGGCTTGAGCTCTTGAAGCCGGTTGGCGGCGTTTTCGTGCGTGAAATGAAACGATGAAGTGGTTAGCCCGCTCTTTTAATCATGGAGAACATTTTTACTTTGCTTAACTTAATTTCGCACTCGCCTGTAGCCTCTCCCGCCGTCGTTCGTGTGCACTTCACCGTCCAGCGGGATCATGCACACTACTATAACGTTAGGATCCGGTTTGTTGGGCCAGAGTTTTCTCAGCCGGCAACGATTTCTGTTTCTTACGTCTTTCGCATACAGTCGGCCTCCAGCTTATTCTCTTGCCGGCCTTAACCGGATCCGAAGAGTTAGCCGTTTAGCGTTGTGTAGTTAATCGTCCGTAATAGGAGAAGTGGTTGCCGACTGCCGGCTTGGCCGAGTTTATAGAAGAGCATTTTTTCAGCCGGCAGTACTTCCCTTTATGCGTTTTTCACGTTGTTGGCCCCCTCCAGCTTATTCTCTTGCCGGCCTTAACCGGATTCGAAGAGTTAGCCGTTTAGGGGTTAGTCACGCTACACGGCCGCTAAAGGCAAGCTTGCCGGCTGCCGGAGGAACCGGAAAGAGAATGCAGAAAAGAGTTGCGAAAAAACTGCTCATGTGCTCATCATTCTCATTTCTTTATTGATAGCATAGGTGATACATACATGGTTCTTTCTCAGGTGTAGAATCGACGCAAGAGTGATGCGTTCCATGGCCTTTCCGTTTCATCACCTTCCTTGTCCATTGTGTCCTTCTTGTGCTCGCGGGCGTCGATCAACTAGTATGCGTCGTTGATGAGCGCTTTGCTTACGATGAATGGTCCTTCCCAGGGTGATGAAAGCTTGTGCATGTCCTTTGTGTCTTGGATTAGTCACAGCACGAGGTCGACTTCTCGAAAGCGGACTGGCCTGACCTGCCGGCTGTGGTAGTTGCGTAGTTTTTGCTGATACATCGCCGACCATTCCGTCTTCGTAGGCTTGTTTAGCTTCTGCCTCTGTGTACAGCACGATTCGGGGTGCATCATGCTCGATGTCAGTTGGCATGACGGCTTCAGCCCCGTGGACGAGGAAGAAGGGGGTGAAGCCGGTTGAGCGATTCGGGGTTGTCCTTAGGCTCCAGAGGACGGAAGGTAGCTCTTCTTCCCATGCGCCGGCTGCTCGCTCGAGCGGTTCAAGCAACCGAGGCTTGATGCCGGTTAGGATGAGGCCGTTCGCCCGCTCGACCTGCCCATTTGACTGCGGGTGTGCGACGGAGGCCACGTCGAGCCGGATGCCGGTTCTGCCGCAGAACTTGGCAAATTCTCCCTTGACGAAGTTCGACCCGTTATCCGTGATGATGCTGTTGGGGTAGCCGAAGCGGTAGATGATGCTTTTGAAGAACTTGAATGCTGTTGGTCCATCCAACTTCTTGACCGGCTTGGCTTCAATCCACTTTGTGAATTTGTCGATGGCTACCAGCAGGTGTGTCATGCCTCCACTGGATCTTCTCAGCGGGCCAACCATGTCGAGCCCCCAGACGGCAAACGGCCAGGTGATAGGAATTGTCTTGAGTGCTGAAGTCGGTGTGTGCTTCTGCGTTGCGAATCGTTGGTAGCCGTTGTAGAGCCGGACCAGCTGGTTTGCGTCCGCCAGCGCAGTCGGCCAGTAGAACCCGTGCCTGAATGCCTTAGCCACAATCGCCCTGGAGGACGCGTGATGACCGCATTCGCCTTGATGGATTTCTTTGAGGATCTTGATTCCTTCTTCTTAGTTCACACAGCGCTGGAATATTCCAGAGACACTGCGTTTGTACAACTCGTTGTTGATGATGGTGTAAGCACTTGCTCGGCGTTTGATTTGCCTGGCGATGAGCTCGTCCTCCGGGAGCTCGTCGTTGGCGAGGTAGGCGAGGAAGGGTTGGGTCCATGGCGGAGCCTCTTCGATGACGAGGACCTCGACGGTTTCCGGTTCGCCTGGAGCCAGCCCAGCCGACTCCGCGCCCGGCGGCATCCGGATGGAGTCGGAGCCGGGACACGGCGTGATTGATGGCTTGTACAGCTTCTCGAGGGCGACGCCGGGTGGGATTTCCTCGCGAAGAGAGCCAATGTTCGCCAAAGTGTCAGCCGCCTCGTTGTTGGAGCGGTGGATGTGGTGGAATTCACATCCGTCGAAGCATCCCGCGAGCTGCTGGACGAAGAAGCGGTAGGCGGCCATGTTGGGGTCCTTGGCGTCCCAATGACCAGTGGTCTGCTGGACCACCAAGTCGTAGTCACCGTAGCAGAGGATCCGCTTGATGTTCATGGCCTTGGCGAGCTTGAGGTCGTGCGCGAGAGCTTCATATTCGGCTACACTATTGGACGCCGTGAAGTGGATTTGTAGCACGTACTCGAGTCGGCCCCCCTTGGGTGAGGTGAGGACGACTCCGTCGCCGAGTCCCCAGTATCTTTTGTAACCATCGAAGTGCATGAGCCAATGTTCGCCGGAGTCGGGGGGCGGCGGCACGTGGTCCGTCTCCGTCCAGTCGGCTAGAAAGTCAGCCAGCTCCTGTGACTCGATCGCTGTTCTCTTGTCATAGTCGACTCCGTGCACCGTCAGGTTGATCGCCCATTTCGCGACTCTGCCGGTTGCGTCCTTGTTGCATATGATCTCGGCAAGCGGCGCGTCGCTTATCACTTTGATCGGATGCTCTTGAAAGTAGTGCTTCAGCTTCTTCGTTGCCATGTACACGCCGTATACGAGCTTCTGGTAGTGTGGGTAATTCTGCTTTGACTGTGAGAGCACCTCGCTGAGGTAGTAGACTGGCCGCTGTATCGGCCGCTGCTTGCCGGCTTCATCTCGCTCCACCACCAGGACGACGCTGACGACTAGGTTGGAGGCGGCAATGTACATGAGCATGGGCTCCTTCGGAGCTGGAGGTGCTAAGACCGGGGTGGTGGCCATCGCACGCTTGAGTTCCTTGAAGGCGGCGTCTGCCGCGTCGCTCCAGACGAACTTGTCAGTCTTCTTCAGCAAATGGTAGAGCGGGAGAGCCTTCTCGCCAAGCCGGCTGATGAAGCGGCTGAGGGATGCCAGGCAACCGGTGAACTTTTGGATGTCCTTGACGCTTCTTGGTTGTCGCATGTTGTCGATGGCGGCGATTTTCTCCGGGTTGGCCTCGATTCCTCGTGCCGACACAAGGTAGCCGAGTAGCTGTCCGGCTGGAACGCCGAACACACATTTCTCCGGGTTGAGCTTCATCTGGAAGCGGCGCAAGTTGTCGAAGGTTTCCTTGAGGTCGGTGAGGAGGGTGTGCTTCTCCTTGGTCTCGATGACGACATCGTCAACGTAGGCGTGCGCGTTGCGACCGATCTGGTCGTGCAAGCACTTCTGCATGCAGCGCTGGTATGTTGCCCCCGCGTTCTTCAAACCGAACGGCATGGTGGTGTAAAAGTATGGGCCGTAGGGGGTGATGAAGGCGGTCTTGAGCTGGTCGTCCGGGTTCAGCGGAATTTGGTGGTAACCGGAGTAGGCATCGAGGAGGGAGAGGAGGTCGCAGCCGGCCGTGGAGTCGATCACTTGGTCGATGCGTGGTAACGCGAAGGGATCCTTAGGGCAAGCCTTGTTGAGGTGGGTGTAATCGATACACATCCGCCACTGTTTGTTCTTCTTTTCCACCATCACTGCATTGGCTAGCCACTCCGTGTGTTGTACTTCCTTGATGAATCCGGCCGCGAGTAGCCGTGCTATTTCTTCTCCTATCAACTGTCTTCTTCCTTCCGCGAAGCGTCGCAGGGACTGCTTCACCGGCTTGGCGTCTGGACGGACGTGTAGAGAGTGCTCGGCGAGTTCCCTTGGTACACCCGGCATGTCCTTGGGGGACCACGCAAAGATGTCCCGGTTCTCACGGAGGAACTCGACGAGCGCGCTTTCCTATTTGGGGTCCAGGCTCGCCCCCACAGTGACGAACTTGGATTTGTCGTTGTCGTCGAAGTAGATCTTCTTTGTGTCTTGCGCCGCCTGGAAATTCGACTCGCCAGCCGGCTTGGCCGACTCCGGAATCTCCATCTTTTCCTCGCTGGCCTTGCGCTTGAATTGTTTCATCTCCTCATTGCAGACCATGGTCTCGGCCACCTTCGCGCTATCGGAGGCGCAGGCGATGGAGCGTTTGTAGTCTCCGGCGACGGTGATGATCCCGCGTGGGCCTGGGAGCTTCATCTTGAGGTAAGCGTAGTGCGGCACCGCCATGAACTTGGCGAGCGCCGGCCGCCCGAGGATGGCGTGGTAGGCGCTGGAGTGATCGACCACCTCGAAGGAGACGGTCTCGCGGCGGTGGTTGCTCTTGGTGCCGAATAGGACGTCCAGCCGGATGAGGCCCATGGATGAGCCGGCTCGCCCCGGCACGATGCCGTGGAAGACCGTCCGGCTCGGCGCCAAGCTGGACTCGGAGACTCCCAGCTTCTCCAGCGTGTCACGGTAGAGGATGTTGATGCTGCTGCCCCCGTCGATGAGGACGCGTGAGAAGGTGCAGGCGCGCTTGGTGGAGATGATCATGGGTTCCAGGACTAGAGCATAGCCGCCTGGGTTGGGCATCAGCTCCGGGTGGTCCCGGCGATCCCACGTGATTGGTTCTTGTGACCAGTTGAGGTACTGGGGGACGGGTGGAACCACCGCATTCACCTCCTTGAATCGCTCGCGCCGGCTTCGCTTGTCGTCGCGCTCGCTGACGAACACGATGTAGGCGGCATCCGGATTCTGGTAGCCGTCTGGACCCCTAGGAGGCGGAGCAGGAAGGCGCTCCCTCCTCTGTTCTTTGCGTTGGCGATCATCGCGATTCCTGTCTTCGCGCCGTCCGTCGTCGCGTCTTCGATCGTCTCGTTCGGCTTCATCCAGAGGCGGAGGCGGATTTCGTCGCTCGTACGGTGGTGGCCTTGGGCGGCCGAGGGTGCATTGCCGAACGGTGTGGTTCGCCGGCCGGTCGCCATGGTTCCAGCACGGTTGATCAAGTAGGAACTCGTAGCTGTTCCTCCCCCTCGTCCGGTGCATGTCGCTGCTCGTCCTCATGCGGCGGTTGTCGAAGCCTCCTGCCGGCCTTCCCTCGGTAGTGGCGACGACCTTGGACTCGATGCGGTCGTCCGTGGACTTGCGCTTGCCGTCCGCGTTGGAGTCACGCCGGGTTGATTTTCCCCCTTCCTAGTTCTCCGCCCGGCTGCGGCGTGCAGCCGGCTCCGTCGTGATGATTCTTCCGGCTTCGTCGAGTCGGATCGGGTTGGTCATGCCCGCGTCGGCGGTGGTGTATTCGTCGGCGATTGCCATGAGCTCCGCCATGGTCTTCGGGCTCTTCCTTAGGAGCCTGTGCTTGAGCAGCGTCTGGTCTCGGCAACCTTGAATGAAGTACTGGACGGCTTGGAGCTCGAGGATTCCCTCGCAGGAGTTGTGTAGGCTAGTCCACCGGGTAAGGTAGGCTCGGTCCGACTCGCCGTCTTTCTGCTTGCACAACGCGAGCAGCTGTGCGTTGCCAGGGCGCAAGTAGGTGCCGGTGAAATTGCAGTTGAACACCTCCTCAAAGTCCAGCCAGCTGTTGATGCTTTCAGCCGGCAGGCTGTTCAGCCAAGTCCGAGCCGACCCATGGAGCATGAGTGGCACGTAACGTACGGACACTCTCTTGTTGCCGCCTGCGATGTTGACCGCCGTGACGTAGTCGGCGAGCCAGTCTTCCGGCTTCGCGGTGCCGTTGTACTTGGGTGTATCCCTTGGGAGGGTGAATCCCCGCGGGAATTGCTCGGTCCGGATGCGAGGTCCGAAGCAGCGATGTGCGGCGATGTCTTCCTCCTCGATGATGCTTGATGCCTTGAGCGCGTCGATGCGGAGGCGAGCGTCGTGGCTTGTTTCGGGCCCCAGCGGTACCAGGCGCTCCTCGATGGTGACCTTGTGTCCGATTCGCTCCTTGACGCTGCGGCCAGTTTGCGGCCCGTTCCGGTTGCCGTCTTCACGTCTTCCAGCCGGATCGCGGCCGTGATCACGAGGATGCGAGCTTGCGCTCCCCTCGCGATGAGCTTGTGGTTGCTTGTCCTTCGCCCTTCCGCGGCTTGTGGATGACGCCTCAGCGCCTTGCTTGGACTTGCCAGCTGGATCGTAGCCTGGAGGCGGCTCATGATGTTCTCGGCTCGCCGTCGCCTCGGTTTCGCGTTGCTGCCGGTTGACCGCGGCGATGAGCTCCTGGACCCGGCGTGCTTGTTGGCGTAGCTCCTCGCCTTGGAGATGGGGTAGCTCTGCTGCGGCCGCCTCCGCAGCCTTCATGTTTTGCACCGGGTTGTTGTACTCGGGCAGGATGATGTCCGAATGCTCGTGCGGCTGGCCGGCACGGTTCAGGACACCGCCGAGATCCCCTCCTTTGCGCCTGACCTCATTCAGCTTCTCCGTGTTGCCCCTTGCCGGCTCGAAGCCGTGGGCGGTGTTGTACTCGCGCATCGTGGCGTTGAGTCGGCGCTGTGTTGATGCGAGGTGAAGAGCCTTGTCGTATATCTGTTGACGCATCCTCTCAAGTTCCGCCGCCGCTTTGGCTGGATCCGCACCCAGCGTGATGGGGGTGCTTAGCAGCTCGAAGTCGGCCTCAAGGTTACGCTGGAAGCGAGAGGGTTCGCCAGCTTCATGAACAGTAGCGGCGACGGCGCCTCCCGCCGCCGCGTGCTCGACCATGTGCACCTCGGCGTAGACGTTGAGCTTGTCGTCGTCGCAGTCGGCGTCGCCGGAGTTGAGGTAGCCGAAGGCGGAGTCGTCGTTGCAGGTGCTGGCGTCGAAGATCAAAGGAGCCAAGCTCGAGTAGACCACCTCCGGGTATTCCTTGGCGGCGACGGCGACGTAGACGTGGAAATCGCCAAGGGTGACGACCGTGCCTCCGCTGGTGAAGCCCACGTTGGCGAAGCTCTTGGTGTTGTCGAGGACGCAGCCGATGGAGCCGATGGAGAGCACGAGGCCGGAGACGATCCGCCGATCATCTACGGTCCGGGATCCCGCACAGAACGTGACTCCGCTCGTCGCGAGCCCCACGGTGGGCGCCAAATGTCATGGTGGGTTGCACGGCATATCCATCAGGGATGGAAAAGATTATGGGGCAGGCGACGATGGATGCTCGCGCGGGATTGGGCAACAAGCACGCAAACACACGCTAGTTACCCAGGTTCAGGGCCCTCCTTGTGGAGGTAACACCCCTATGTCCTGCTCTTCTTGTTCTTATTGCTTGACCACAGAATCGGGTTACAATGGTGCTCCTTGAGCTGTTTCGGGTGGCAGCCGGCTGGAGATCCTAGCCGGCTAGAGGTTGAAGGTGATGCTACGTATGCGTGTAGGTCTCTCCTCCATCACTTCTCTATCTCGATCACTTGCCTCGCGCAGGAGGCTCTAGCCCGCTTTATATAGGCAGCGGGCTAGGGTTTTCGGTTACAGGGAAGTTACAAGTTTGCCCCTATGACATCACTACTTTCCCAGCCGGCTGGAGCTTGTTGTCATGATTCGGTACAGGAGATGCCCGACAAGGGGTACTGTTCACCCAGAGCGGTTATACGGGCCTGGCCCACTCGTACGGAGTTGTCGGTTGGTGCGTCCGGCTCCAGCCCAGCCGGACGTCCGCATCCGGGTAGACGCAGGCGGCTAGATTCAGCTGGCAGGTTTCAGGCGGCACTGCGCGGCCGACACTTGTTCAGCCGGCCTGCGGAGAACTGAAGGAATAGGCTTCTTTGGGATATCCGGGGTTCATATCCCCGACAGGCGTGCACGCACGCGAGCGGCCGGTCAAAGCCGCGACCGGCGCGTGCCGGCACGGTGACCACGCTCTGGCTGGCGGCGAGGGAGGGAGAGAGGGACGCGAGAACCGCTAAAAGAAGGGGGAAGCTCACCAGGGACGCTTGGCTTGGTCGGGAGCGGCTGGGGGCGACTACCGCGGCCGGATTCCGGCGAGGATGAGGTCGGCGGGTGGCGGACGGACGCGCACGGGCGAGCACGAATTGCTCGACCCCGAGCCTCCCAGCTAGCACGGGTCGGTGGAGGAGATAGAGGACGACGTGGAGGAGGAGCTGGGGCGCGTCGATCTGCACGGGGCGCATCTAATCGTCGTCGACGGCCGGAGGCGAGCGGCAGCGGCTCGAGCTCGGGAGCGGAAGAGACGAGCACGGGGAGAGGAGGAGTGAGCAGGTGAGGGGCAGAGCGTCCCGGAGGCGTGCTCCTTTGACCTCCAGCACGGCACAGCAGGGGAAGGGGGCCAGCATTGGCGGCATGGCCACGGCATGGCGCCAGTGGCCATGGTCGGCCCTGTGAGAGAGGAGAGAGGGAGGGCTGACAGGAGGGTCCCACCGGCAGGTTTTTGTTCTTTTCCAAATTTTCTTTTTCCTGATTTTTAAATCAGCAAGGTTTAGCTATTTAAAAGATCTATTTAAGCAATTTTATAAATTCTGGAAAATTTCATGTGGGCCCCCTATGTCCTAAGGAAACACCACAAAAATTATTGTCCCAAAATAAAATGTTTAGATTCACATTTATTTATATTGTTACACTTTTATCATTTTTGATAATTTGCAAAAATGCATTTATTTGGAGCATTTCAACATTCCCTGAAATTATGAAATTACTTGAGTAGGCTCCCCTTGCCAGGTAGAGACTCCACAAAATTTGGGGTGGCAAAATAAAAAGGTTTGCACCACATTTGGTCATAAGGTTTAATGAAGGCAATTTTCATAATTTCCCAAATTCATTTATTTGGAGGACTTAAGCAACTCAATAAATTATGAAAATATTTATGGAGGTTCATAATTTTATTTAGTTGCTTGTTAATAATTTAGCCTTTGGCAGTTATTTATAAAATATATCCTTGAGTTTCCTGAACAATTTGGAGACTCAAGAATAATTGGTTTTACCAACTTGAGTATTGTATTTGGTTTGGAAAATTTGGAAAGGTTTTGCTTCCCTAGTTTTTAATTTTCCAAGTGTTGCTTTATTTTAAATTAGCAATTTTAATTGGATGCCATGATGCAATGCAAAACAAAAAGCGAAAATTTGGCCCATATTTTAGGGTACTAATCTGGGGCTGTTACAATTCTACCCCCCTTACAGGAATCTCGTCCCGAGATTCTAGAGTAGAAGTAGAGAAGAGGAGAATATGACAACACGTATCTTCCTCGTTGCAGAGATTAGGCTAACTAACAAGATATGCCAAGATAGCGGAAGGACAGAAGGTAGCTTAAGGTGAGAGACAAAAAGGAATTTTTGCCCACAACCATAAGCCATTGGGGAAAACTAGGAACGACTTGACCAAACAAAGGTCGAGCCGAGGATAGGACGACCTACCACTTGTTCAAGGCCACGACAATACTTCAACCACTCCGAGGCGTAGACCATAGAGATTTTAAGCACCACGAGGAGAAAAGACATCTTTTTGGACCTCACACTGTCGCCATACCAAATGTTTTCCAAAAGGTTGGAATCTCGGCCCTAACGGAACTGATGAGTTGACCCAACGTCCGTGTGATTGGGCAAAACCTTGATTTCACCGAGGTGAGAAGGATATAACATTTGATCCACAATTAAATAGAGAGGTAAAACCTCATAACGAGATATTGTCACGAGATAGATGGAATAGGAGGATTGACCGATAGATATTTAGCAACTCCGTAGTGAGGTTCTCCTTGAGGTTCTAGATATCGCACTCCGGCTTCGGAAATAGCCTTCATTTGATCCTCAAGCGAAGGTCATACTTGAAGTTAGGGACAGACCTTGGGGGGGGGGGAGAAAACTTCTAGAACCCTTTACACATGATTCTCATGGACAGTGGTCGATTTGAAAGAGTTAAGAGATTTAGTCATAAGACCTTCCGGTGAGGTGCGTGAACCACAACACCAGACTTGTCGGTTTACTGGTAGGCTTTAGGTCATGCTCTTAATAAACTCCAAGCATCACTTTTGCTTGAGATTCAGAGTTGGGTAGTGGTGCAGATACTTCAGTCTTCAACCGATCGGAAGGGGGAGATTGCGACAGTTAACAGAAGGTAGCGTCACTAATTTCTCAAGACATGGCTACATTGCCAAGCTCCAGAACACAAGGTAGATTGGGAGTTCCATTGGGTCACGATTACTAAGGGAGTATTGCACCAGCATGTACTCCAATCACTGAAGCACAACTGATTCCTGGTTGGGAAACACCAGTAGATGATGAGATTTGACAACCTCTTCTTATTTAGGAACGACTCGGTCAGGGCTTAGTGTGCACACATGGCTTAATCAGAGAACGGGAGGTAACAACCTACCAGCTCACTAATGCACGTATGCATAACCAACTTGTGGTTTAACCCGAGGAGACAAGCGAACTTCACTCGGATCCATAGCGACACATGTCACTGGTTGCGAGAGAAAGCTTGCCTTTCAGGAAAATGTGCGGTCTGGGGAGTTTCGAAATGAATCTAACTCGTTGACCGAAGGGTGCACCTGGAAGAATGGACTTGGCAGCTCTTACAACTCAGCTCGATGATATAATTACCAATCAGGCTAAGAGTGCCACCAAAGTCTTTGGATTTCAAAACAATATCAATTGCTAAGAATATCCGATCACCACGATGATATTCATCCTCAACACTCTCGAGCCGAAAAAGCTCGGAGGTAGATGGATAAGGAAGGGCAGGAGCCTCACTTCCTCAAGTGCGTCATGAGACTAAGCACGACCTCTTGATATAAAAGAGTGTGATACTCCGAGGTGGAACGGAACAAAACTAGACAAGTTCTTCTCCGCGAGTTACAATACTTTGACCTGGTCCGAGAGATGGACAAGGTACCGGAGTTTGTTTCTCCTGACATCCTGAAGTGGAATGTCTTGATGGACCACAAAGATAACATGCATCAGAACACCCCAATGCACGATAAACTTGACGGTCTACGGACAGATATAGGTTGGACCATAGATCTAGGGCAATAACAAGCTAACAACAATACCATGGTACTGCATAAGCCATTATTAGCACTCTTCCTACAACTAGTGCCGAGAGGGTTTCAGGAACGGTTGTGGTTGGAGGAATCACAACCATTGGGGAACCCCTCACTAAGAGCAATCCCGTCGTGATTCAGATGGTTTCCTGACAGCAGTCTAGATCAAGCTAGTGACAAAGAAGAGCATGGCTGAGCAAGACAATTACGGCTGCGAGCTCGAGCTCGAGGATTAACTTCAGATTTTGCCAACCTGATGTAGGGTTTGCCCATTACCACCAGGGTTCGACGGAAAAGATCTTGGGTTAAAGATCAGCTTCATGCACCGGGACTCACAATAGCATAACGCTCACAAGGGTGACAACCCTCATGAATCATTACACCGGACCCCTAGCACAATCCGGGACCTTCGGTTCAAGATCTTGGGCTAAAGCAAAGGAATTTCTTGACGATTCCGGGGATACTTCCTCTCTTCGGAATTTAGAATTTGCAGACAAGCAAAGTTAACTGGTAACTAAAGGTAGAACCCAACCCCGTGATCCTAAAGATTTAGAATTTGCCGACGATCAGAAACACCGTTAAATCAAATAGAGGTAAGAGGACACCGAGATCAGAGTGAATTGGATAAGGAGTAAAAAGAGTCCTGGGAAGGTTTTCACAACTCATTTTTAGGTTAAAAATAATTTTCACGGACTAGACTCGACATCGACCATTAGAACGGGTTTCCTACAGGCAGTCCTGCTCTGATACCAACTTGTAAACGCCCCGACCCCAAAACTATATAGTGAAGCTTTGTGCAACAGACATAGCTATCCCGTATAGTAGAGAGATCAAGGCTTGTGGAACAACTGGCACATTGCATGACTCTACGACACAAAAACATATATCAACTCATATAACGAGAAGATTACAAATATTACACATCAAAAGGTCACAGAACAACAATTCATCAAGCGGAAGCGGGTTGTGTTGTCTAACAACAAGAAGCAAATATATGGCCTAAGAGGCCTACAGATAAACATCACCCAAGCCAGCTTGTTCCACGGTCCCAAGCTGCCACCTGGGAACCCCAGACTAGTAGTCGACGTCAACGAAGAACCCACCTAGCTGCTCGGTGTCGTCCTCCTCTGAAATACAAATTTAGAGGCAGCAAAGAGAGATTGAGTACGATGTACTCGCAAGTTTAGTAGGGCGATATAGGCCCGATGCTGATGGAGGCTCTAATGCTGATTAATGTAGCTATTTTGCATAAAGCTAGATTTTCATTTAAAAGATTCAAAACGACATAAAGCATCGTTTATTCAGAATATTTTTCATAAAGGGGATAAGAGGGTAACATTTCGTCTCCGGTTCTCGGCGAACCTACTTATAGCCAAACCGCTCGTCTCCACCAAAGGCACTCCCTCGAATCACCCTCGAGGAAATGAACCTTTATCACACGTTGATTATGCAACCTTTAGCTGCCATATCAATTAGGTTAAGATTCTCTATGGTCTTATCGTCTATTCCCAAGTTGTCCATAACCGCGGACATGACTTTTCGAAAAGATTTAACCCTGCAGGGGTGTACTAATTTACCCATCGGTACCGTCCAGCTCACCTAATTGGCCCTCTTCCGGGGAAGGCCGGCGAGTGGGCGCGGTTAGACCTTTACATTCCATGAGGCTTACTCAAGGACCATCAGTGTGCGGAAGGATAGGTTCAGCGCTCCCAGCACCCTGCCCCGCGGCCACATCCTAAACACCACCATCCTCGTTCCTTTTTCCACCCACACACTCACGCGCAAATGGAAATAGCAAACTAGAGGACCCTTGACAAGCCCCTCACAACTTATTCGGTCAAAGGGGATTCCATATGACCCCACATCCGGAAGCACGCTCAGTCTTGGTTCAAGAGGTAAAGAACTCGCACCTAGGGGCAAGAGTGAGGCAAAACACCATCCCCGATGGCAACTCACCCAAGCCGTCTTAGCATTTTAATTAAGCATCACCATTATCCACCATGCCCGAATCATTCCATCAACATCAACAATTATGGAATTCACTACGGACATTACTAGCATTTCAGCTAAGCATGGCTAAGCATATAACCAACAATTATACTTTGTATCCGGCCAACACATCAACACTAAGGTTCATAGATAGGGATACATGTGATTGGCTCGGGGAAGAACATGCGTTCATAGGATACTCTAATATTGAGCAAAAGAGACATTTGAATCGTATGCAATATTATGGTCGATAAAATAAGTTTATAAACATTGGGATGCTAGAATGCCAATAAGGTTAGGTTATCTCTTGCCTTGCTGCTGGGGCGTGTAGTACGGCTCTTCGGGGTAGGAGAGGGTACCCTCGATTCCGGAATCTATCGATACCCAAAATGAAAATACAAAGAACACATAAGTCACCAGAACACAAGGTGCAATGCTCAATCACATGATGACATGTCAAATTGATGCAAAGCTATTATCATTTAATTTATCTAACAATTTAAATGGAGTTCCAAATAATTAGTGCAATTATTTGGAAGCAACCCCATATTTATCTTAGTGACCACATTCTTCATAAATTATCAAATTATTAGAGAAGTGGCTCAAATATGCATGAACATGACATGAAATGAGTAGGGTTTGTGATTCCGATCATTTTGATACTTTATTTGTAATTTTCGGAGCACCGATGAATAAACAGCAAATTAAATAAATAAACAAATTTAATTTATTTAATCAAATTATGAATAATGACAAATAAGAATTTGTGTTCATGACATGATATCAGCATGGTTGAGTAGCATTTGACAAGTTGATCACATTGATAGTTTATTCATAATTTTTGGATCAATAAATAATAAGTTAAGAATTTTCCAAATTAGGTATTATTTATACCATTTTGCGAATTCTTACGTAAACAGCAAAAATATAGTTTCAAAAATAACATTTCAATTACTCTAACATGTGGAGTTTGTTTTTCTGATCAAAATGGTATTTTACTTGTCACATTTGGATAATTATTTGAATAGTTATGAATTATTTCAATTTAATTTACTTTTCTGTTTTTACTGTGCGGGCCGGCCCACGGGTCGGCCTAGGCCGGTTTGCAGGCTGGGTCGGTGGCAGAGGAGGCCGGCCTCAGAGCCGGCCCAGACCGGGCGTTAGGCCGGGGCACTGCCCGAACAAGCCGGCCTCCTGGTCGGCCCAAGGCCGGGGTGAGGGCCGGGCGTGCACGCACGCGAGCGGCCGGTCAAAGCCGCGACCGGCGCGTGCCGGCGCGGTGACCACTCTCTGGCCGGCGGCGAGGGAGGGAGAGAGGAACGCGAGAACCGCTAAAAGAAGGGGGAAGCTCACCAGGGACGCTTGGCTTGGTCAGGACCGGCTGGGGGCGACTACCGCGGCTGGATTCCGGCGAGGATGAGGTCGGCGGGTGGCGGACGGACGCGCACGGGCGAGCACGAATTGCTCGACCCCGAGCCTCCCAGCTAGCGCAGGTCGGTGGAGGAGATAGAGGACGACGTGGAGGAGGAGCTGGGGCGCGTCGATCTGCACGGGGCGCACCAAATCGTCGTCGACGGCCGGAGGCGAGCGGCAGCGGCTCGAGCTTGGGAGCGGAAGAGACGAGCACGGGGAGAGGAGGAGTGAGCAGGTGAGGGGCAGAGCGTCCCGGGGGCGTGCTCCTTTGACCTCCAGCACGACACAGCAGGGGAAGGGGGCCAGCATCGGCGGCATGGCCACGGCATGGCGCCAGTGGCCATGGTCGGCCCTGTGAGAGAGGAGAGAGGGAGGGCTGACAGGAGGGTCCCACCGGCAGGTTTTTGTTCTTTTCCAAATTTTCTTTTTCCTGATTTTTAAATCAGCAAGGTTTAGCTATTTAAAAGATCTATTTAAGCAATTTTATAAATTCTGGAAAAATTCGTGTGGGCCTCCTATGTCCTAAGGAAACACCACAAAAATCATTTTTGATAATTTGCAAAAATGCATTTATTTGGAGCATTTCAACATTCCCTGAAATTATGAAATTACTTGAGTAGGCTCCCCTTGCCAGGTAGAGACTCCACAAAATTTGGGGTGGCAAAATAAAAAGGTTTGCACCACATTTGGTCATAAGGTTTAATGAAGGCAATTTTCATAATTTCCCAAATTCATTTATTTGGAGGACTTAAGCAACTCAATAAATTATGAAAATATTTATGGAGGTTCATAATTTTATTTAGTTGCTCGTTAATAATTTAGCCTTTGGCAGTTATTTATAAAATATATCCTTGAGTTTCCTGAACAATTTGGAGACTCAAGAATAATTGGTTTTACCAACTTGAGTATTGTATTTGGTTTGGAAAATTTGGAAAGGTTTTGCTTCCCTAGTTTTTAATTTTCCAATTGTTGCTTTATTTTAAATTAGCAATTTTAAATGGATGCCATGATGCAATGCAAAACAAAAAGCGAAAATTTGGCCGATATTTTAGGATACTAATCTGGGGCTGTTACAATCCGAGCGGTGGGCATCCCTGGACCCGGCAGCGAAGGAAAAGGAGACCTGGGCGCCGGGTAGATGGTCTGGTTGAAGTAGCGGTACCAGCCGGGGTATGTTGGATGAATAGTGTCTGATGAATAGTGTTCAGGGTATGTCTCATGAACAGTGTCCGGGGTTTGTCGGATGACCAGTGTCAGTATGAACAGTGTTGGCCCGGGACATGTATGTCGGCCGGGATAATATGCCTTCCGGAGGTATGTCGGATGAGCAGTGTCGGATGAACAGTGTCGGGTGAACAGTGTCGGCCCCGGGACATGTATGTCATCCGGGGCAATATGCCGTCCAGGGTATGTCGGATGAACAGTGTCGGGGTGAACATTGTCCGGGGTATGTCGGATGAACAGTGCCGGGTGAACAGTGTCGTCCCCGGGACATGTATGTCGCCCGGGGCAATATGCCGTCCGGGGTATGTCGGATGAACAGTGTCGTTCCCGGGACATGTATGTCGCCCGGGGCAATATGCCGTCCGGGGTAGCACAAGCTTTTTTATTTATCTGACCTCTATTTCTGCATATTATTTCCTTCTCTTAGCTTAGCAAACTACCAACTCTGGGGTACCCGGGGTTCATCCCCGACAGTAGTCCCCGAGACTATGTAGGAATCGCAGAGTCGTGCATAGGCTTTCCAGAAAAGTATCACAGAGTTGGTACCAAAAATAGCCATCATGGGCAATATCAGAATCATATGCCGGCAGCACGAGCTGTACCGATTTATAGCCTGCATGGGCGTCATCATACGTCGGTTTTTAGCCATCTTGGGCATTTACCGGAATCATAGCCATCGTGGGCTGAATTTTCATACGGCCTGCATGGGCACTATCATATATCGGTTTTTAGCCTTCTTGGGCATTTACCGAAGTCGTATGTCAACAGCATGAGCTGGACCGACATATAGGCTGCTTGGGCATCATCATATGCCGGTGTTTAGCCACCTCGGGCATTACCGAAGTCGTATGTCAACAACATTAGCTGGACCGACATATAGCATGCTTGGGCATCATCGTATGTCGGTTTTTAGCCATCTCGGGCATTTACCGAAATGTTATGTCGACAGCATTTAGCTGAACCAACAACTTGCCCGTATGGGCTACTTCGACATATTGCCTTCATGGGCTATGTTGGATTCTCTGTAAAGCCTGCATGGGCTGAGTCGACATGTTGCCAACATGGGCTATGTCAGATTCTTTGTAAAGCCTCCATGGGCTGAGTCGACATGTTTCCAACATGGGCTATGTCGGTTTATGGACGTGGGGTCCAGCAGATTTTTGCTGGCATCCTGGACATGAAGTCCACCGACTTTGCCGGCATACATGGTGAACCAAGATATGTGGTGATCCGACGTACTTGTCGATGTCATGATACTTGGCGATATGAAATAATAGATGATGCAATGATACTTGGCAAGCCGACATAACCGGTGATTGCGAGACATTTTGTGATGATGCCATGATACTTTGGCTGACCGACATAAATGGTGATTTGAGATACATTATAGGATGCCGTGATATTTTGGCCGATCCGAGATAACCGATATAACCATGATCTAGGTGATGAATTCTCATTCGGTGATACCGATACCACCAAACAGTGTTAGTCCAGGCATATTCATAATGAGTATTTAATCTTAACAGCAACTCTATTGCCAGATGAAATTAACTCCAGTATCAAAACTATGCATGAAGATACAGTCCCCGAGTTACTTTTTCTATCTAGGAGGAAACATAAAACTGACTGGCCGGCCAGTCCCTGGGTCAAGACATCTCGTTCCCGGGGAAAACATCTAATCAAGATAGGAAGGGGCAGTCCCCGAGTAACCTTTGAGGTTATCTACTCATGTGCGGTGCAAAACTATATACATTAAATACTTACACTTGTACTATTGACGGAGAGTGGGAGTAGGCGAACCGGTATTCATATTAAGCCGGGATTCTAGACCGACCGAGATTGGCCCGACTGATTCGGCGAACCAAACGGGCTGAGCGAAAGAGATGGCACGGACGCCGCAGTCCCCGGGCGCAGGCATGGCGCCGGTGACGAAGAAAGCATGAGCGCGCGGAGGCCATGCCGATGTCAAGCCCCCGGGCCTCACGGGAGACGGCGAAAACGCCGCACCGGCATTGATGATGAAGAGGTTGATGAAGCCGTCTCGAGAGCCGAATTTCGGAACTCGGCCCGAGGAGCTCGCCGGCGTTGAAGAAGAAGGTCCCGTCCGGATGGAACCCAGCCAGCGCCACTATCGGCCCCACGGTGGGTGCCAACTGTCGTCATGGTGAACGGACAGATGCCTGGGGTAGGCTTAAGTTTGGGGCCGATGCACGCTGTTGGCACCGGGGAGGGATAGTGTGTAGAATTACACACACAAGCACACAAACACACACACGGTTTACCCAGGTTCAGGGCCCGCATGAGGAGCTAAAACCCCTACTCCTGCTTGTCTGATCTGTATAGGATGATGTATATGAGAGCTACATGGTTGCTCCTAGAGCTGTTTCTCTAGAGGAGGAAGAAGGGCTCGCACGAGAGCTGGGGGAAAGTGCATCCCGGGCCAGGTCACCTGAGTGGTTCCCCCTGGTGCTCCTTATAAAAGGGGAGCCCAGGGGACATGGGGGCCCCGCTGTACAGTGCTACACTATGCAAGACACTATGCGTGAAACGACTACTGGGTCTTGTCATGAAGTGTCTGTACTCTAGTCACTTCCATGGCACTGTAGCCAAGTTGGCTAGGTCCTGGTCTTTGTCATCGATCTTATCCTTGTCTTCTAGGTCTTGGTCTTCACGCACCGGCTTATCAACGATGCCAGGTCCGAGCGGTGGGCGTCCCAGGACCCGGCAGCGAAGGAAAAGGAGACCTGGGCGCCGGGTAGATGGTCTGGTCGAAGTAGCGGTAGCAGCCGGGGTATGTCGGATGAATAGTGTCGGATGAACAGTGTCCGGGGTATGTTGGATGAACAGTGCCAGGGTGAACAGTCGTCCGGGACAATATGCCGTCCGGAGGTATGTCGGATGAACAGTGTCAGAATGAACAGTCTCCGGGGTATGTCTGATGAACAGTGTTGGGGGTGAACATTGTCGACCCGGGACATGTACGTCAGCCAGGACAATATGCCGTTCAGAGGTTTGTCGGATGAACAATGTCGTGATGAACAGTGTTTGGGGTATGTCGGATGAACAGTGTCGGGGTGACCAGTGTCGTCCCCGGGACATGTATGTCGGCCGGGGCAATATGACGTCCGGGGTATGTGGGATGAACAGTGTCGGGGGTGAACAGTGCCCGGGGTATGTCTGATGAACAGTGTCGGGTGAATAGTGTCGTCCCCGGGACATCTATGTCGCCCGGGGCAATATGTCGTCCGGGGTAGTACAAGCTTTTTTATTTATCTGTCCTCTATTTCTGCATATTATTTCCTTCTCTTAGCTTAGCAAACTACCAACTCTAGGGTACCCGGGGTTCATCCCCGACAGCTCCGCATTTGCCTCCTCCATTTCCTCCTGATGCGGGTCGCCGGCGGCATGGACACATACAGGAGAGAGAGACCGAGAGAGACAGGGTCACGTTGGACATGGATAGAAACGGGCCGAATCTAGGCTGCTATTTCTTCCAACCTGGGCCAAGTTGGGCTAGCCCAGCCGAACCATGGAGCTCATCCGAACGGTTGCTGCTCCGCGAGAGACGCTGGAGTCGGTCTGGCAAATCCTATTCACCGCCTTTTGCGGCGTGGAAGGCTGTTGCCGCCTGAAGCACCTGCCTGATGGGCCAGGCCCAATTTTGTCCCACGCGTTACGCACTCCAAGTTCAGATTTTATTTGTATCGCTCCCCTGCTCGTTGACTGAAATTGCTGCTTTTTTCTGTTCTTATTTCTGTTCTTCTTCTTCCTTTTCTATTTCTTTTTTATTTTTAGTTTCCTATTTATTTTTGTATTTCCTCCTTTTCTTCTATGTTATGTTTCTTTTCTTTCATTTCATTTTCCATATTTCTATTTATTTTGATTTTAAAAAGAATAAACAGGATTTACAAAGTTAATCGATTAAATGTAGGACCACAAATTCCAAAAAATGTTCAAGGATTTCAAAAAAAATATTCATGGGTTTAAACAATTCGTTCATAGATTCGAAATAGTTCAAATATATTTTGCAATTTATTCTATCTTGATTAAATTGTTCAAATATAGTTTTCTATTCACCTTATATTTTTTTTTAAAATGTATCACATTTCGATATCGTTCAAATATAGTTTATGTGTACAATATATTTTTTAAACTGTCTATCCGATTTTGCAATCCTTCAAATATTGTTTTTGTTCACCTAATATTTTTTCATTTCGTTCTGAATTTAAAATTGTTCACGTATAGTTTCTGTTCACCAAATGTATTCTTTTCAACTATTCTGTATCCCAATTTGGAACCGTTTATACCAAGTTTCTATTAACCCACTTTTTTGAGTTTTCAAAACTCTTCATATATAGTCCATGTTCATTTCAAAGTTTTCTAATTCGTTTTGCAAAATCGTTCATATATAGTTTCTGTTCATCCACTATTTTCTGCTCGTATATAGTTTTTGCTCATCCTTTTTTAAAAAAATTGGTCAAGTTTCTGTTCACCTACTTCGTTTTTGAGTTTTCAAAATCGTTCATATATAGTTTCTTAATTTCTGTTCATGTCAAAGTTTTCTAATACTTTTTCACAAAATCGGTCATACATAGTGTATGTTCATCCATTATTTTCTGTTTGTATATAGTTTCTACTCATCATTTTTTATCGATCCAGACCTGGTTTATGTTTAATCCCACTAGTTTTACTCAAGGTTTTTTACATTGATCTATCAAAAATAGTTCATACCAAGTTTCTGTTCATGCACTTCCTTTTTGAGTTTTCAAAATCGTTCATACATAGTTTTTGTTCAGGTCAAAGTTTTCTAATTCTTTTCCCAAAATCGCTCATACATAGTTTCTGTTCATCCACTATTTTCTGTTCATATATAATTTATATTCATATTTTGTTTTTTATTAAAAAAATCAGTCCTATATTCAAGCCCACTACTTTTGCTCAAATTTTGTACATCGATTTATCCAAAACAGCTCAAACCAAATTTCTGTTCACCCACTATTTTGCGTTTTCCAAATCATTCATACATAGTTTCTATTCATGTCAAAAATTTCTAATCATTTTTCCAAAATTGTTTATACATAGTTTCTGTTCATCCACTATTTTCAGTTTATATATAGTTTGTGTTCATATGTTTTTGTTTTTAAGAAACGGTCCAAACCTGGTTTATGTTCAAGCCCACTAGTATTGCTCAAGTTTTGTACCTCGTATCCAAAATAGTTCACACCAAGTTTCTGTTCATCCACTTTTTATGTTCAGATATAGTTTCTGCTTACCTTATATATTTTAATTTTTTTAGGTTAAAAAATATTCAAATATTTTTATGTTCCCATACTATTTTCTTAAGATATGTTATATCCAACATTTGAAATCATTTAAACTATTTTATTATCACCTACTATTTTTCTGTTCAATTTTTTGTATTCCTATTTTCTAATCGTTCAAAAAAAATTATGTTCACCTACTATTGCTCTTCAAATTTTGCATTCTGGTTTGAAATAATTATCCAAACCTACTTTCTGTTCATCTGCATTTTTAGTAATTTTTTGGTTGCATCCCCAGTCTGGAATCATTCAAACCTATTTTCTATTCACATACTGTTTTCGTTCAAATCGATTCAAATGTAGTCTCTGTTCACCTACTATTTTTGTAAAAATGTTATATCCCAGGTTGAAATCATCGTGTAATCTTTTGTTCACCTACTAATTTCGTAAAAAATGTTGTATCCCGGGTTTGCAATCGTCCGTACAGTCGGTGTCATGGTCAGCGGGCGCCGTACTTACCGTCTACGACGTCGTTGGCACCATCAATGACGCCAACCCTACTGTCGGCAGCATGGCTGGGTGGGCCAGACGGCATGGCGAAGCGGCCGACCTAGGCGGGCACCAACGCAAGCCAAATAAGTCTAACTTGTACCTCAGTACTTTACCGTTGTTCTAGAAAAGTAATACCCAAGCCAAAACTAGCTAGCTACAGCTTGATAAATGGATGGATTGTGCATGCAAGCTTGCCTCGCACGTACTACGTTGCAACAGGTTTTGTCAGCACGAGGCGACTGAACGGAAAAGCGTGTTTTCCGCATCCGCACTAGTTAAACAGTCGAACGAAGAAATATTGGCCGAGCCCATTTCGTCGAAGAGGGTATGCGGCGGCACCATGTTTTGCCGCTAAGAGCGGCCAACACGAGCTCCCAGTCGGTCCTAGAAGCTGGATCGAAGGATTTCACGGAAGCTGGACCGTATCCGAATACACCCTTAGTTCAGATAGCACAATAAGGACCAAATATGTAGCTTTGTTTGATGCCTTTTGCATACGGAGAGATGTGGAGTTCAAGTCGCTGGCCCGGAAAATAATTGATAACCTTAGTCGTCCTCGTGCTGGAAATCTGCGTTGGATTCTTGTAGTAGACAACGTAAAACAAGCAACGGATTGTTGTACATGACAGCAAATAAGGCACTGCTAGGAAACTGTGATAAACCTTCAATCAATAAAAAAATGGCGTACCAATGATCAAATTGCTTGTTCGACAAATCAGCTTGAGGCATGGGGCATTTTTTTTCTAATACCTGCAGGGCTAAAGGTGCATCGCTACCAGCAAGATTTCAGAGCTAAAATTGAATGAATGCGCATTAGGCATGAATGAATGCGCATTTGATCACACTTGAGGCGTACCTGAACAAATATTTGGCACTTACCTGGATTGTGCTGGGAGTCTTAAAAGAAACTCCTCTAAGAATAAATATTTGGTGACATGACTGTTAATAGCAGAAGAACGACTCTTCATGTTTACTCCAATTTTCACCTATATTTACTGTGAATATTTTGGTTCACAACAGGACATGAGGCTGCGGCATTGATATAGAAAATAGGACAGCATAATTTGACTATACATTCCCAAAGGTCAACCAATAAACCTGCATCATAAAGATGGCAAATATGGAGTAGTACAAACATTCACTCATCTATGAACAGTTCAAGAAACATAATTAACAATCATATAAGATAATCTCACGGTAATGTAACAAAATAGTAGAGGAGGATTAGGAATGCAGGAACTAAGAAGAACCGGGTCTAGTTAGGGGACTAAAACATGCCGTAGGCTGAAATCCAATATGGCAGCACCTAATTTCTGTATGAGCGAAACAGACCACGCAGGAAGAAAGTAAGTGCAGGCACAACATCTATAGCGGAGGGCATCTACAACAACCTGCAGGCACTGCGACTTCATGCCACGAGGGTCAGGGTCGATGCCTCCTCCAAAAACCATGGAACCGATAGGTGGGGCTTCGATTCCTTGGCTCCAGCACGTTGATTATTTCGTGGGCGAAACCTGACAAATCCTCGAGAGCATGCGTGTGGAGACCCAGCTGTGGTGATCTGGCTTAGACTAAGGAAATGGAGCATCGCCATTGCTTAAGAGGAGATCAATCTATCCGTTACTTAGATTTGCTCGGTGGAGAAGATTAAGAGGGAGAATGAAATCCATTAATTTCTTGGCAAGATAGTAGAGGAGATGAAGCACAAGGGGATTAATTTGGTGCAGAACAATAAAAAGAGCCATCCCAATTGATCGTGGTGGAGCGCATGAGGACTAAAGGAGACAAACGGGCCACACTGCCTGGTTGGTGCTGGGCTGGTGTGGGCTTTAGTTGTGCGGACTTCTAGCTTTCTTATTTTAGACCAAATTGTAGGTGGAAACGGTCGGGAGGTCCTTTAGGTCGCCTTACGGCGACGGATCGAACAGGCGTCGGCTACTACGAGTAGTAATTGGGCTGGCCCAATTTCGCCTGCGCCCACGGATCGAAGCCGTCCCGCGTTCACGTGCCCAGGCTGGGTTCGATCGGTCGCACACCAGCTGGCTGGAATCAAAGAAGCGCGACCAGCGACTCGCTCCGTCGCTCGTGCCGTGCGCATGATTCCGCTCTAGGAGGGACCCTGCTTTGCATCGTTCATTAATTCCCCTTATTCCCGTGCCGTCGTGCTTCGTGCGCGTGTTTGGACCAAAGGCTCGCTCCAGAAAAATTATTTTAAATGACTTTAAATGTGAACAAAAAAAGCGGTGGAACGGAAACTATTTTTGAACGATTTTAAAAGTGAAAAAAATTATTTTGAACGAATTTAAAAGCGAACAAAAATTATTTTGAACGAAAATTATTTTGGAATGAATTTAAAATTAAATAGAAAAGGCTAGTAAACGGAAACTATTTTTGAACGATTTTAAAAAATAAACAGAAATGAGCCTGGAAACTATTTTTAAACGATTCTAAAAGTAAACAGAAAAAATGGTGGAACGGAAACTATTTTTGAACGATTTTAAAAGTGAACGAAAATTATTTTGAATGATTTTAAAAGTGAACAAAAATTATTTTGAACGAAAATTATTTTGGAACGATTTTAAAATTGAACAGAAAAGGCTAGTAAACGGAAACTGTTTTTGAACAATTTTAAAAAATGAACAGAGAAAGGCGGTGAACGGGAACTATTTTTGAACGATTTTAAAAAATAAACAGAGAAAGGCGGTGAACGTGAACTATTTTTAAACGATTTTAAAAGTGAACAGAAAAGGCCGGTGAATGAAAACTATTTTTGAACGATATTTAAAATTGAACGAAAAAAGTCTATGAACGAAAATTATTTTTGAACAGTTTTTACAAAGCGAACAGAAAAAACTCAATGAACGGAAATTATTTTGAACAAATTTTCAAATCTGATCAATTTTCAAATATGAACAATTTTTTGAAAAAATGAAAATTTAAACAAAAATTTAAAATAGTATCTAAAAAGAAACAAAAAAGAAGACATAAAAAGAAATAGGCAAAAAAGAAAAACGATAATGCGGCGAACGGAAACTATTTTTGAACGATTTTAAAGGTGAACAAAAAGGACCGGTGAACAAAAACTATTTTTGCACGATTTTGAAAATGAACAGAGCATGAAGGTGAACGAAAACTATTTTTGAACGATTTTAAAGTAAACAGAAAATACTGGTGAACAAAAACTATTTTTAGACGATTTTAAAAATGAACAGAAAATGACGGTGAACGAAAACTATTGTTGAATCATTTTAAAAGTGCACAGAAAAAGGCTGGTGAATGAAACTATTTTTGAATAATTTAAAAAATGAACAGAAAATGACGGCGAACGGAAACTATTTTTGAACGGATTTAGAAAGTGAACGGAAAAAGGTTCGTGAAAGAAAGTTATTTTTGAATGATTTTAAAAGTGAACGAAAATTATTTTTGAACGATTTTAAAAAGTGAATGGAAAAAGGTCGGTGAACAAAAAATTATTTTTGAACAGATTTAAAAAGCGAGCGGAAAAATGTTTATGAAACGAATGTTATTTTAGAACGATTTTAAAAGTGAACAAAAAAAAGATCGGTGAACAGAAAATTATTTTTGAACGATTTTAAAAGTGAACAGAAAACGCCAGTCAACGAAAACTATTTTTGAAAGATTTTAAAAAATGAATTGAAATGGGGGTGAACGGAAACTATTTTTGAACGATTTTAAAAGTGACAGAAACGTCTAAGGACGAGGGTGCGCTGTTGCGATTAAGGGGAAAACAAGGGTGTTTATGTCTACGTGACAATAAATGTTGCTTACATCATACATTTTAGAACAGAAAAAGTCGAACGGAAACTATTTTTTAACGATTTTAAAAATTGAACAGAAAATGGGGGTGACCGGAAACTATTTTTGCATGATTTAAAAAACCCAAAAATGGGGGCAAAAAACAAAAGGAAAAAAGAAAAGAAAACGGAAAACGGAAAACGGAAAAATAAAACGAAAACAAAAACAAAAACAAAAATAAAAAGTGAAAAAGAGAAAAGGAAAGAAATAGGAAAAGAAAAAGAAAAAATTAAAAGGAAGAAAATAAAAATAAAAAATAAAATGAAAACAGAAAAGAAAACGAAAATAGAAAAAGAAAATGTCAAAGGAAAATAAAAAGAAAACAGAAAGAAAAAGAAAAACGAAAACAGAAAAAAACTAAAAGGAGGTAGCGTGTAGCATGTGCCTGGGAGAAGAAAAAAAGCAGCACTCCCTCGATGTCGTTTCAGCGTGCTAACTAACTGGGCCCAGCCCATAACCACGCTCCTTCAACGACGGAAGAAGTTGCTTCACGCGACCGAGCAAATATACATCGCTTGTGGGCGATGTATAGTATTCGCCAAACGGTCACATCTGATTTGGATGATTAGCTATAGTTGTTGCCGACGTGGAGCACAAAAAACGCAGCGAGGAGAGTTCGGTGACGTGGAAGCCTGCATGTGCAGGAAAATACTGTAGTGGGTTGCTCCTATTTAGTTATTATAGATATCAAAGTGTTCATGGTAATACCACAAAAAGGAACAAAGACCGTCGTCCAACAACATCTTTGTCTAAAAAGTCCATCTTTGCATGTGAATTAAGTAAAGTGTATGATGTAAGCAACATTTATTGTCACGTAGACATAAACACCCTTGTTTTCCCCTTAATCGCAACAGCGCACCCTCGTCCTTAGACGTTTCTGTCACTCGTTCCCAGCCACAAGAGAGACATGAACCAACTATCTAGCAGAAATACTCTCTTTCAGAGACATAAGCAATCACTTGGACAAAGTACCTACACA
Source organism: Puccinellia tenuiflora (assembly GCA_012064385.1). NCBI lineage: Eukaryota > Viridiplantae > Streptophyta > Magnoliopsida > Poales > Poaceae > Puccinellia > Puccinellia tenuiflora. Next base: position 434,647 of record QRDG01002061.1, read on the forward strand.
CATCGGAGAGCATGCAAGAATATCAATTAACATATAAGAACCATGAACAATCTGATCATAACTTCATAATCCATCGGATCCCAACAAACACATTATATAGCATTACAAATAGTCGATCTTGATTATGTAGGGCAGCTCACAAGATCATACACATGAAGCACAAGGGAGAGAGACAACCATCTAGCTAGTGACATGGACCTGTAGTCCTAGGTGGAACTACGCACGAATCATCCCGGTGGAAGGCATGGCGATGAAGAGCCCTCCAGGATCGATCTCCCCTCCGACAGCGTGCCGGGATCAGCTTTCTGTTCGGGACGGCGGTAGCTTCGGGACGGAGTTTCTAGAAAATAATCGCCGCCCTGATGATTTTAGGGTTAATAGGTATTTATGGGCGTCGAGGGGGGCCGAGGCGACCTCCAGGGGCCAGGGGCGGGCCCCACCCACGGTTCCTTGTGGGGCCGCGGCCAGAGGGTCGCCCCTGGACCCTGGGTGGCCCCCCAGGCTGCCCTTTGGTCTCTGACGTCGTCTTGTCGAATAAAAATTCCCCGTAAATTTTCGTCTAATTCCGAGAATATTTCCAGAAGTAGATTTTCTGAAATAGAAAACAGCAAAAACAGGGAACTGGCACTGGGCATCTTGTCAATAGGTTAGTCCAATAAAAATGCTCTAAAATGATATAATAAGATAGTAAAAACATGTAACAATGGCATATAACTAGCACGGAACAATAAAAAATTATAGATATGTTTGACACGTATCAGTCTTCCACGACAGCGATGACATGGTGGACCCCAGGGTAGAAGGAGCCATTGTACTTCATGGCCACGGGAAACAACCCCCATCAGCCGGCCATGGGAAGCAACAACCAAAATTACAGGGCACGAAGCAAGCCCCTGGCCCGCAAGCAGCAACATCGAGCTGCACTGTCGTGTCTTGGATCACAGACACCGGGAGTAAAGGATACCCATTTTTAGGTTCGGCACGGGGCGCGAAGGAGGCTGGGAGACGCCTACTTCCGGGAGAACCTCGTCGAGACCTCCGATCTACGTACTAGCAAGCAACACAGAGACACAGGGAGTTTACCCAGGTTCAGGCCACCCGGAGGCTAAAAGCCCTACTCCTGCATGTCTGGATTGAGTGGTTTATCATGGTGTAGCTTATAGAGGTGGTTGCGGGTGAGAACCCCGGAGGTGTTGGCTAGAGGTTGAAGACGAGCAGATCCTGTCCCGGAGGAGATCACCTCTCACTTATGCTACTCTCGTCTGGTGCACTACCTATCCTAGCCTCCGACTCTCTGGGATTCCTTCCTTTTCCCTCAGGTGCCTTGGTCCTCCTTTTATAGGCTAAGGGGATCCCACAAAGGCAGGATGTCCTACTTGACCAAAAGTGACATTTGAATCGCATGCAATAGTCTGGTGGAGAAAATAAGTTTACAAAACACTAGGATGCTAGATGCCAAGAAGGTTAGGTTAGTTCTTGCCTTGCTGATAGTACTGGGCGCGTTGATCGTCGAGGTATTGTGGTGCAACCTCGACTCCGGAATCAAACGAAACACAACAATAACAGGAAAACGAAATAAATAACACGAATACAAGGTGCAATGCACAATCATGATGAGATGGTCAAATTATGCACTGAAATCATATTGGGCATGTCCCACAAGTTAAATGGAACCCCTAAATTAAATATCGTAATTAACGGGTCAAAACTCCATATTTAACTTAGTGATTTGCGTTACTAACCAAAATGTCCAGTACTGAATTATGGGTCCTAAATGCATGAAAATGACATTATTAGACAGATATTGTCCTACTGATCATTTTGGTACTTCGTTTGCAATTTTCTGATTAACGATGAAGAAATAGTGATTTAAACGGTTATGCAATTTAAATCAATTTAACCAATTCGAAATTAACATCAAAGGAAATTTTATTTGCATGCTGTGATATTAACATAGATAGATAGCATTTGCTTTGCTGGTCATTTTGGTATATCATTTGCAATTTTTGGATCAATATTCATCAAGTTATGATATTTTTAATAATGGATTTAATTCTGCCATTTTATTTATTTTTAATAAACAGCAGCAATATTAAATCTAAAATTATCTCAAATTACATAAACTGGTAGATCATTGTTCACTGAACATTTTGAGAGCTTATTCATAAATTTTGGATGAGTAGAACTCAAGTTATGCAATTTACAAAATTGGATTTAAATCTGCCATTTCTGTTTTTATTAAATAAAGGCAATTTATTTTGTCCAATTAATTTAACCAATGGCACTAACAGATAGGAATTTCTCTCCTGAGCAAAATGACATATTATTTGCATTTTTGGACTTGTGGTTCAAAAGTTATGCCATTTCAAAGTTCGAAACCATTTTCTGTTATTTGTTTTAATTCCAGAAAATAGCACCTAAACGTTTTTCACCGTGTGGCTGGCTAGCCCGTGTCGCTGACCGTTGGGGCAGAAGCCACGCTGGCAAGCCACGTCGGCCAGTGGCCCACCCGCAGGTTTGACCGACGGGGCGGCCAGGACCGGCGCGACGCGCGCGGTGACCGGCGGCAAGCCGCAGATCGACTCGTCAATTGCGCGCGTTAGGGTTCCAGTACGGGGCCGCATTGCGCTCAGCATGGCGAGGGGAACTGGGTGGCGGCGCTAGGGACCCTATGGTCGCCGGGAAGTGCACCGGCGACGAGCTACGGCGGAGGCGTCGGTTCGGTCTACGGCTAAACGGCGAACCAGAGGGGGAGAGAGAGAAAGGAGAGATCCGGGAGGACCGTGAGCTCACCCTGAGCGCGTGGGTGTGCTCGGCGGAGGCGGAGGAGCCCGGACGGCGCCGGATTTGAGCTCGGACGGCGGCGGGCGGCGGCGGCGGAGATGGTTTGATTCGCGCCAACGGCGGCGTCCTAGCACGCACGGCTCGGGGAGGAGGTAGAGGGAGACGAGGCGGTGATGATGGCCTGCTTCGATCTGCTTCGGGCGGTCTCCAACATCGGCGGTGAGCGGCGGCGGCACGGCTAGGTCTTGGGCATCGCGGCGGCTACGGTTAGGGTTGCTGCAGGTGGGAAAAAAGGAGGGCGAGCGAGGAGCTAGGGCAGCGGGCAAGCTTCTTATCCACCGAGGGAGGCCAGGGAGCGAGCTGGTGCTTCGGGGACGAGCGTGGCAGCTCGGTCGCTACAGCCATGGCCGCTACAGCGTGAAGGAGATGGAGATTTTGCAGATAACCCCCTGCCTATTCTTTTCCTTCTCTGTTTTTATTTCTTTAAAAGAACAGCAACCTTTTCTATTTAATTGAGGCCTCAAATCATTTCCAAAAATTATAAAAATATTCATGGAGTCTCAGAACAAAATAAGGAAGCCCACCATATTTTTATTTGGAATTTTTGGTAGGTTATGTTGGTTTGGAAAATTCAATTTTGAATTGCACAAATTTGGATGTTCCCATTTTATAAATTCCATTTGCATTAAAAATGCCTTTGTAAAATATTTATAAATTAACTTTGGAACTTCCTAGACAAATAGGTTTAGTTGCTTTGCCATTTTGTTCACCATTCACATCATCATATTTGGTATCTTAATTGTTGTTCCTTTATTTCATGTGAAGCAAATATGAATGAGGGATGCCATGATGCAAATAAGATGCAAAAGTGAAAATTTTACTCATATTTTCAGGGTCCAAAAGTGGGGCTGTTACAACTCTACCCCCCTTACAGGAATCTCGTCCCGAGATTCTAGGCTTGAGTGAAGAAGGCGGGGTATTCCTGACGAAGACTAGTTTCACGCTCCCAGGTTGCTTCGTCTTCAGAATGGTTAGACCACTGGATTTTGAGGAACTTGATGGATTTATTACGAGTCTTCCTCTCCGCTTCATCCAAGATGCGGACATGATGCTCACGGTAAGTCAGATCCTCCTGAATGTCCAACTCTTCATGATTGACCCCACGAATAGGATCTTTGAAGCAACGACGGAGTTGAGAGACATGGAACACATCATGCACATCCGGGAAATTCTCTGGGAGCTCGAGCTGATAGGAGAGATCACCTCGCTTACCCAGGACAGTGAAAGGACCAACAAAATGAGGTGCCAATTTTCCCTTGATCCCGAAACGGCGAACGCCTAGGAGGGGAGAGACTCGAAGATAGGCTTTGTCACCAATTTCATAGTGAACCTCCTGATGATGCTTATCATAATAGCTCTTCTGCCTGGACTAAGCAATCTTCAGATTGGCTCGAATGACATGGACCTTTTCTTCTGCCCCATTGATCACATCAGAACCGAAGAGTGACCTCTCTCCGATTTCACACCAATTGAGAGGTGTTTGGCATTTTCTCCCATAAAGGACCTCAAAGGGAGCCATTTGCAAACTGGCTTGGTAGCTATTGTTGTAGGAGAACTCGGCGAGGGGAAGGTATTTCTCCCAACCCTTGCCGAAGGAGATAACACAGGCCCGAAGCATATCCTCAAGAAATTGGTTCACCCTTTCAGTCTGACCATCAGTCTGGGGATGATAGGCTGTGCTGAAGTTGAGGCGGGTTCCTAGAGCCTCTTGGAAGCTTTGCCAGAATTTGGACACAAATAGACTACCACGGTCTGAGATGATCCTCAAGGGAACCCCATGCAAAGGAACAATCCGGGCCATATATAGCTCCGCCAATTTAACAGAGTTGATATCTTCACGGACAGGGAGGAAATGGGCGACCTTGGATAGACGATCAATGACTACCCAGATGGCATTGTTCCCCTTGGGTGACCTCGAAAAACCGGTAATGAAATCCATACCAATTTCATCCCATTTCCACTTGGGAATGGCTATGGGGCGAAGAGTACCCGCTGACTTTTGATGTTCAACTTTTACCCGGCGACAGATGTCGCATTCTGCAACATACTCGGCGATCTCGCGCTTCATGCAAGACCACCAGAATTGAGGGCGAAGATCTTGGTACATTTTGGTGCTACCCGGATGAATAGAGATGGGTGACTCGTGAGCTTCTGAGAGGATCAACTCTTTTGTGTTTCCACTCTTGGGCACCACTAAACGGTCACCGAAATAGACAACACCATTGTCATCAATCGAGAAACAGTTTGCCTTTCCCTTAGCTATCTTCTCTTTGATCTCTAAGATTTCAGCATCATTTTGCTGGGCGGCCTTGATATCATCCTCGAGAGTTGATTTGATCTCGAGGTTAGCCAAATATCCGGAGGGGACAATCTCCAGATTCAAACGTGTGAATTCTTCATGAAGAGCGGGCTGAGCTCGCTCAACCATCAAGGTGTTACAATAAGATTTGCGACTCAGCGCATCGGCAACCACATTTGCCTTGCCAGGCTGGTAGTTGAGGGTCACATCATAGTCTTTGATCAACTCCAACCATCTTCTCTGTCGGAGATTCAGATTGGGCTGGGTGAAGAGATACTTCAGACTTTGATGATCCGAGAAGATCTCGCAATGGTTGCCCAACAGGTAGGGTCTCCACTGCTTCAGAGCATGAACTACGGCAGCAAGCTCTAGATCATGAGTTGGATAGTTGAGTTCATGCGGTTTGAGCTGGCGGGAGGCATAGGCTACTACATGGCCTTCTTGCATCAAATCACTGCCCAAGCCTTGGAGTGATGCATCACAATAGACGACAAAGTCTTTGGCGGTGTCTGGAAGGACAAGCACCGGTGTAGTAGTGAGCTTGACCTTGAGAGTTTGGAAGCTCTCTTCAGCTTTGTCTGACCACACAAACTGTTTGTTCTTCTTGAGTAGGTCAGTCAAGGCTTTGGCTATTCTGGAAAAGCCCTCGATGAATCGGCGGTAATAACCCGCCAACCCAAGGAAGCTTCGGATATCTTTGACGGACTTGGGAGTTGGCCAATCCAGGATTGACTGAATCTTGTCAGGTATAACCGCTACTCCAGCAGCTGATACCACATGACCAAGGAAAATGAGCTCCTGTAGCCAAAACTCGCACTTAGAGAACTTGGCATAGAGACGATGATCACGAAGCTTGGTCAGAACTAGCCGAAGATGCTCAGCATGTTCTTCTTCGGTTTTGGAGTAGACAAGGATATCATCAATGTAAATTATGACGAACTTGTCGAGATACTCGTGGAAGATGGAGTTCATCAGCCTCATGAATGTGGCCGGAGCATTTGTGAGGCCGAAGGACATAACGGTGTACTCATATAACCCATAACGGGTAGTGAAAGCCGTCTTTGGAATATCCTCCTTTCTGATTTTTATCTGATGGTAGCCGGACCTCAGATCCATCTTGGAGAATACCTTTGCACCAGCTAGCTGATCGAACAGGTCATTCATTCTAGGAATAGGATATTTGTTCTTGATGGTCACCGCATTCAGAGGGCGGTAATCAACAACCAAGCGAGGAACATTTGTATCCCTCTTCTTGACAAAGATGACCGGGTAGCCCCAAGGTGAGCTACTCGGACGGATAAATTCTTTTTCTAGCAGCTCATCAAGTTGCTTCTTTAGTTCTGTTAGCTCTTCCGTTGGCATACGGTAGGGCCTTTTAGAAATTGGGGCGGTTCCCGGAACCAATTCAATGACAAATTCCACGCTTCGATCAGGTGGCATGCCAGGTAATTCCTCCGGAAAGACATCGGGGAAGTCACACACCACGGCAACCTCATGCATTTCAGGCGGTGTGGTGCCTTCCAAGAAACATAGGCTGATTTCCGGGGATAGAGGGTTGGCAGCGGATGGGGTTGCGGAGTCAGTCCCTTGCGGAACAGATACTGCTTGTCTTCATCATTGGTTACGTCCCGGGGGCGTAACGAGAGAGGTGGTTGAACTGACGCCCATAAGTTTGGACGTCCATGCGTCCCTGGGTCAGCTCCAGGAACTCCCTCCTTTTCAGGTCCATGATTGGCTGGGGAATGTAAGCCGCACGGAAGGCAGTGCGGAATTCAGTCCAAGTGAAAGTATGGCCAGCCGCAACCATGGACACATGGCTTTCCCACCAGGACCCTGCGGCTCCAGTCAACAGGTAGGTGGCAAAGTTCACGTGTTCCGCCGCCGGAACATGCAAGGCAGTGAACTTGCGCTCAAGAGCATGAAGCCAATCATCAACATCCAAGGGCTCTTTAGCATAAGCGAAGGTGGGAGGCTGGGACTTCAGGAATTCAGTGAGGGTACTGCATTCAGTGTTCCTGCGTGCACCCTGCTGCACCAACTGCGCGAGCAGATTCTCGTTGCGCACGCGGCCCTCTTCAATAATTATCAAAACCTCCCCCATAGTGGGTGGCAGCGGTGGCTCAGGATTGCTGTTTTCACCACGATGGGTAGGAGCCATTCTGGAGATATGAACAAGGACACAGTTAGTATCTCTCTCCGAAAATGGATGGAATCAAGTGAGCGCTTAGACCCGAACAAGCGAATATGAATGGCAACAATTTATCAGGATTGAACGAGAAAGAAAGGTATCATCACATCAACATGGCAGGGAAAACAATTTGTACATGACAACACAAGCCAGTCGGAATAAAACCCATTATGTGGTTCAGATACGAGCTTACAAATGCTTAGTCTGCATTACACGAAGGGAAATACTGATGATACAAGTCTTTTAGTGCGATACAACAATTAGAACTCGAAAGGAAACCAATACAGATAGTGTGTATCTCGCTCATCACGCAGGAAGGAAAGGATACGATACAAGGTACCCGTAGATACCGATCTACTAGAAGTACTGGGCACTCGCCGGGAGACGTACAGAGCGAGTGCGGAAACGGCGGGCACTCGCCGGCTGGCGATCATAAGGCGGCGTGTGGACGTCGCCACCGGTGTCTCGAGCAGGTCCACGTGGTGGAATGGTGCCACCCACTCTTGGGCTGTTCATGTAGTTGGGCAGCTCCATCGGTAGCGGCGAGAGGAGATCTGGGGAAACTATCCCGGCATGGACATAAGGCTCCAAAGCCATCAGAGTGCTCCGGTGACTATCACGGGCAGCCACCGTGTATAGGTACCACTAACGGGCACGAAGGTCCAACGCCCTCACCATCTCGATAAGAGCTCGGTGGCCGTGATCTAGCTCGGTCGCTGGGTCTGAGTACCTAGCAACATAGCAGCCCTCCAGACCGGCCTCAGCAGCAGGAAAGTGGTAAAAATCTGACATCGGGTTATCTAGGTAGTCACAGTCTCCGCGGTACACGGAGAGGCCGTTGAACGCAGCCTCTTGAACAGCCTGCTGCACGGTCATGCCCACACCTACACTCTGGTGCTGGACTCCATCTCCATCGGGAGTAAGTACACGGGCCTCACAGAAGAATTGCCCCTGTCCGTACGGAATGTGCTCCTCGTACACGACGTATTCAGGGTACCAAGGGCAACCCTGGCTGGCTAGGGCAGCAGCAAACAAGCCGGGAAACCCGCGGACACCCTCACAGCGAGTCAGACAGACAACAAGTCCCGAACGCGGCATCTGTAGGAATAACAGAACAGTTCAACAGTTAGGAACGGAAATGATACTCATGAATTAATCTAGACGGTAAGAACCCAACCCCGATGAATCTTAACTTTGACCCAACTTTAAGACAAATAGAGGTAAGGCGACTCAGATTAGAGCGAATTGGGTAAGAAGTAAAAAGAATCCTAAGAAGGTTTTCACAACTCATTTTTAGGTTATAAATAATTTTCAACTAGACTCGACATCGACCAATAGAACGGGTTTCCTACAGGCAGTACTGCTCTGATACCAATTTGTAGCGCCCCGACCCCAGAGATATACAGTGAAACGTTGTGTAACCGATCATGCTACACAATCGAGGGTTACTGGGTTTACCAATCCCAGGCCAAAACACATTGGCAGGCGTGCTCGGAATACATCATCGGCACACAACACCTCGATCATGCCATAAGCTCAGACATCGCTTTCACGTATAGCTAAGAGACCAAGACTACGGAACAGCTGGCTCATCACAGACTCTACGACACAAGAGATCATAGTTCAACTCATATATGAGAAAGATAGCAAATATCACAATCAGAGGTCGCAGACCCATCATTACATCAAGCGGAAAGCAAATATAGTTGTCTAACAACAAGATTCAAATTATGTCCTAAGAGGCCTACAATAACATATCCCAGCCAGCCTGTTCCGATACGTCCCAAGCTGCCACCTGGGAACCCCATACTACTCGTCGATGTCGATAAAGAACCCACCTTCAAGTCCGGTGGCGTCCTCCTCTGAAACAAATAATAATCAACAAAGCAAGGCTGAGTACGACGTACTCGCAAGAATTAGTAGGGCGGTATAGGCCCGATGCAGACGGAGGCTCTAATGCTGTATCATGTAGCTGGTTTTGCATAAAGCTATTTTTCCTTTTTTAAAGACACCAGGACCCTTTGCATCGTCTACTTAGAATGTTTTCCGAAAAGGGATAAGAGAGTAAACTTTCATTTGTGGTTCTCAACGAACCCTTTTGTAACCAGAAGCAACTCTTCTCCACAAGGCACTCCCTCGAACCGCCCTCGAGGAAATGAACCTTTTATCACACGTTCGATTGCAACCTCTAGCTACCAATTCATTAATTAGGTTCAGGTTCTCTATGAGCTAATCCGCCTTTCCCAAGAGTTCGTCCATAACCGCGGACACGGCTTTTCGAAAAGATTAAACCCTGCAGGGGTGTACTGTTTTTATCCATTGGTACCGTCCGACCCCTTGCCTGTACAATTAGCTCTCTTCCGGGGAAAGCCGGCAGGGCGGGCGCGGTTAAACCTTTACCTCGCGTGAGACTATCCAAGGGTCGTCGTGACGACAGGACAAGTTCAGTGCCTATTTCAACACCCTGCCCCATCGCCACTCCTATCACCACCATCGTCATCACATCAACATCATCATCATCATCACCGACCACACACTCGCAAAAGGAAAGCGCAAACTAGAGGACCCTTGGATATGCCCGCACAAGTTATTCAGTTAGTAAGGGGCCCATACCCCCACCGATGGTAGCATGCTCGGTTCTTGGTTCTAGCTAAAAGCACTCTCAGCCTAGGCGACAAGAATGAGGCAAAACACCATCCCGATAGCAACTCATCGAAGCCTTTTAACAAATTAGTTAAGTACCGATCATCACCACCATGTCCGAATCATTCCATCAACATCAATATCATGGAATTAAATCAACGAACAACTAAGCATTTAACTAAGCATGGCTAAGCATTGCTAAGCATATAATACAACAATTATATCTTTATCTCAGGCCAACACATCAACCCTAGGTTTCATAGGAGGGGAAGCATGTGATGGTTCAGGGGACAATGCATATCATAGGATGTCCTACTTGACCAAAAGTGACATTTGAATGGCATGCAATAGTCTGGTGGAGAAAATAAGTTTACAAAACACTAGGATGCTAGATGCCAAGAAGGTTAGGTTAGTTCTTGCCTTGCTGATAGTACTGGGCGCGTTGATCGTCGAGGTATTGTGGTGGAACCTCGACTCCGGAATCTAACGAAACACAACAATAACAGGAAAACGAAATAAATAACACGAATACAAGGTGCAATGCACAATCATGATGAGATGGTCAAATTATGCACTGAAATAATATTGGGCATGTCCCACAAGTTAAATGGAACCCCTAAATTAAATATCATAATTAACGGGTCAAAACTCCATATTTAACTTAGTGATTTGCGTTATTAACCAAAATGTCCAGTACTGAATTATGGGTCATAAATGCATGAAAATGACATTATTAGATAGATATTGTCCTACTGATCATTTTGGTACTTCGTTTGCAATTTTCTGATTAACGATGAAGAAATAGTGATTTAAACGGTTATGCAATTTAAATCAATTTAACCAATTCGAAATTAACATCAAAGGAAAATTTATTTGCATGCTGTGATATTAACATAGATAGATAGCATTTGCTTTGCTGGTCATTTTGGTATATCATTTGCAATTTTTGGATCAATATTCATCAAGTTATGATATTTTTAATAATGGATTTAATTCTGCCATTTTATTTATTTTTAATAAACAGAAGCAATATTAAATCTAAAATTCTCTCGAATTACATAAACTGGTAGATCATTGTTCACTGAACATTTTGAGAGCTTATTCATAAATTTTGGATGAGTAGAACTCAAGTTATGCAATTTACAAAATTGGATTTAAATCTGCCATTTCTGTTTTTATTAAATAAAGGCAATTTATTTTGGCCAATTAATTTAACCAATGGCACTAACAGATAGGCACTTCTCTCCTGAGCAAAATGACATATTATTTGCATTTTTTGGACTTGTGGTTCAAAAGTTATGCCATTTCAAAGTTTGAAACCATTTTCTGTTATTTGTTTTAATTCCAGAAAATAGCACCTAAACGTTTTTCACCGTGGGGCTGGCTAGCCTGTGTCGCCGACCGTTGGGGCAGCAGCCACGCTGGCAAGCAACGTCGGCCAGCGGCCCACCCGCAGGTTTGACCGACGGGGCGGCCAGGACCGGCGCGACGCGCGTGGTGACCGGCGGCAAGCCGCGGATCGACTCGTCGATTGCGCGCGTTAGCGATCCAGTACGGGGCCGCATTGTGCTCAGCACGGCGAGGGGAACTGAGTGGCGGCGCTAGGGACACTATGGTCGCCGGGAAGTGCACCGGCGACGAGCTACGGCGGAGGCGTCGGTTCGGTCTACGGCTAAACGGCGAACCAGAGGGGGAGAGAGAGAAAGGAGAGGTCCGGGAGGACCGTGAGCTCACCCTGAGCGCGTGGGTGTGCTTGGCGGAGGCGGAGGAGCCCAGACGGTGCCGGATTTGAGCTGGGACGGTGGCGGGCGGTAGCGGCGGAGATGGTTTGATTCGCACGAACGGCGGCGTCCTAGCACGCACGGCTCGGGGAGGAGGTAGAGGGAGACGAGGCGGTGACGATGGCCTGCTTCGATCTGCTTTGGGTGGTCTCCAACGTCGGCGGTGAGCGGCGGCGGCACGGCTAGGTCTCGGGCATCGCGGCGGCTAGGGTTAGGGTTGCTGCAGGTGGGGAAAAAGGAGGGCGAGCGAGGAGCTAGGGCAGCGGGCAAGCTTCTTATCCACCGAGGGAGGCCAGGGAGCGAGCTGGTGCGTCGAGGACGAGCGTGGCAGCTCGGTCGCTACAGCCATGGCCGCTACAGCGTGAAGGAGATGGAGATTTTGCAGATAACCCCCTGCCTATTCTTTTCCTTCTCTATTTTTATTTCTTTAAAAGAACAGCAGCCTTTTCTATTTAATTGAGGCCTCAAATCATTTCCAAAAATTATAAAAATATTCATGGAGTCTCAGAACAAAATAAGGAAGCCCACCATATTTTTATTTGGAATTTTTGGTAGGTTATGTTGGTTTGGAAAATTCAATTTTGAATTGCACCAATTTGGATGTTCCCATTTTATAAATTCCATTTGCATTAAAAATGCCTTTGTAAAATATTTATAAATTAACTTTGGAACTTCCTGGACAAATAGGTTTAGTTGCTTTGCCATTTTGTTCACCATTCACATCATCATATTTGGTTTCTTAATTGTTGTTCCTTTATTTCATGTGAAGCAAATATGAATGAGGGATGCCATGATGCAAATGAGATGCAAAAGTGAAAATTTTACTCATATTTTCAGGGTCCAAAAGTGGGGCTGTTACAAGGATAGAGATAACCGAAAGTAGAAGCACGCGGAGACAAGGATGTATTCCCGAGTTCCTTCTTGTTAAGGGAGTACGTCTCATTGGAGGGGTGTGAGCTCGCCACAAGAGGCCTACTCAAGATGCCACAAAGGCCTCACCCTATTCTCCGATGAACCGCACCCAAGGGTTTGGTTCACCTTCCACTATCGGAATCCTTCGAGGCGAAATCTGGAGCCTTTACAATGTTCTTGTGGCACACACCTACAACTTAATTGGGGGCTCCCAAATCAACCAATCTGTCACAATTACAACAAGTAATAAGCAAGAGAATCTAGGGTAACACAATGCTAACCCTAGAAACGAAATCCCTCAAGTGAATAAGGTGGAAATGAAGAACGGCTTGGTGAAGATGTAGATCGGGGCCTTCTCCTTCAATCCTCCAAAAATCAACGAGTTTGGGTGGAGGGATTGGGAGATCTATCGATTTTGAGCTTGCAAGAAATGGAGTTCTTCAATGGTAAGCTAGCTACCAAGATGAAGGTAGGTGGAGGGGTATAAATACCCCTCCCCAATAATTGAGCCGTTGGGGGCAAAAACCTGTGCGCAGGGAGCCCGGCCTGAGCCCGGCCCGGGGCTGGCCAGGCCGGCCTGTTGGTGGAGGCACACATGGGAGGTGCAGGGAGGCCGGCCTCAGCCCGGCCTGGGCCGGCTGGCCTGGCACGGAGGCCGGGCAGTGGCCCGAAGCTGCCGGCCCTGCCCCGGCCTGGGCTGGGCAGCCAGGCACGCTGGCCGGCCACCCACCCGAGCCAGCCGGCATGGGCTAGGGAGGCAGGCATGCAGGCCAGCCACCCACCCGAGCCGCCCAGCCTGGGGCTGGCCTAGGCTGGGTAGGCAGGCACGCAGGCCGGACACCCACCCGAGTCGCCCGGCCTGGGGCCGGCCTAGGCCCGGCCAGGCCGGCTAGCCAGGGCACCTCAAACCGTCTTTAAAAACGCCAATCTTTCTCCTTTTTGATAAACGGCATAATTCCAACAAGTGTAATTTCAACCCTGCCACACTTAGCATCATATCAAATTATCACAAGTGTTGTTATCTAACACACAAAACATAGAGGGAAAATCAAATGTTCTTTCAATCTCCCCCTTTTGGTGTTAGATGACAACACTCGGATTTGCAATAAAAACATCACACTAGATCATGTTTAACAAAATGGAAAGGGCTCCCCCTAAGTGTGTGCATATCTTTTGTTTGCCTTGGAATGCAAATACACCCATAAGAAGGGAACCATTCCCAACAAGATATAATCAACATGATATTCACACAATAAGAGACACATCCAACTAGGTTGAGAATTGAGAGAAGTATCATACCTTGTGCCAAAAGATGTTGACAATTATATCCAAACACAATATTATCTAGACTCAACCATAGATAAACCCGAATACCGAAATCCATAGTCTCATACAATAATTTAACATCTCATACAATAAAGGTACGGAGGTCCACGATCATAAGCAATTAGAGTTCAACTTCAACTAAAACAAATGCAAATTCAACGAAGCAAATGAAAACGCATGCTAAACATGAATGCAAATCCCCGTTGAGAACTTTCTCCACCTTTGGCATCAAGACACCAACAAGGAGGAAAGTGGAGAGAGACGCCCGGGTGATCACTCGAAGGAGCCGTCGTGGCCATAGTCATCATCTCTAGCAGCCTCACCATCATAAGGAGTAGGTCCGGAGCTCGAAGCAGCAGGATTCCCCGGCCAATAGGGACCAAGAGAGGAGGCATCATTGCCAAGCCAATAAGTGTTCTTGGACTTGTATGTATTTTCTGAAACTTCCTCGGTAGGGCAACTCAAGCTTCTTCATAATCTCTCGTTGATTGCGGTTATATTGCTTTTGCTTTCTGTAACCCTTGAAATCCTTGTCTTGTTTGTCAACAAAGAAGCAATTCATTGTTTGAAAGATGGACTTGAGGAGGTGTTTCTTTTTTGGAGCTTCAACTTGAGGTTCCACATGAGAGGGACCAATATTTTCAGATGAGGTGCGACGAGCACGCTTGTTGCTAGGTGGAACAGCCGGAGCAACATCCTCTTCCTCATCCTCTACAAGCCCAGACAAAGGGAGGAAAGAAGGCTTGAAAAACTCATATTCGTTGAGAAGAACTTGGGGTACCTTCGTGTTAATCAATTTCTGAAGATATTGGCCATAAATAGGAACCTTGTTGCCAATGCCCACTGAGCGCATCTCTTGCCACATGTAATCCAACACATCCAAACGCTTGCCCGACTGCTTGAGATGCTCAATGTGATAGAGAAGATTGATCAACCAACTACGAACCTCACCCTTCTCCCCATACTTGACATGAATGGTGTTCCTCAGAATAACATGGACAGCTTTCCAAAACGGAGTAAAGTACCTGGCCCTAGGGCAATGAAGAAGTCCCACCTCGGTAGGGTAGCAATGAGCAATTCCGGTCCGGGCCTTCATAAGCTTGCTTGGATGAACATGAATGCGCATAGAGTTGAGCGGATTAAAGGGGAGCTCAACAATACCAAACAATCCACCAAACTCAGCGAGAGAAGCTTCACACTTGATGCCACCACTCATCCATATCATTTTCCTAGGTTCCCTTGGTTTCTCCGAAAAATGAACGGTGGCATAGAATTCTCTAAGCAATGCCGCTGTAAATTCAGTGTTGCATTCCATAAGACCACTAATGCCATGAAAATCCATAAGTGCCATCACCTCGGGAAGAGAGTTTCTTAACATTTGCACATAAAAATATTTTTGGGGCACATGAGTGTTCTTCCTAGTGCAAACCACATACTCATAAACTTGCTCATGCATCTTGAAATAGAATCATGCACCGATTCATCCGGGTTGACCACAATCTCACCCCTTTCCTTGGTGGCAGGCACCTTCTTGGTCTTGGCCTTGTCCTTGCTTGCACTTGCCATCCTTGCTTGATTCAACCTAGCACACCACCAACACCACCAACAAGAGAGGGGATCTCCCCAAAAGCTTCACCAAAGGGGATTTCTTTTGGATAGGATGATAGATCGAGAGGGGATCTCACAGATCTGAGGGCAAAAGGGGTGGGGGAGAGGAGCAATGGAGGAGGAGGGAGGTGGAGGAGGGAGGGCAACAATGGAGGAGGAGCTTTTTCGTGGGGGGAGAGGTGGAAGAAGGGGAAAGAGGGGTTCCAACCGGTCAACCCGTGGGGAAAATGGGGTCCACGACTGCCCGGCCTAGCCTCGGCCTGACCCCGGCCTGCCTGGCTTGGCGCCCGAAGCGGCCGGCCTGCGCCTGGCCTGGGCCGGCCTCGCGGGGGAGAGCAGGCCGGCAAGGTGCCCGACGCACCTGGTCACGACCCGACCTCGGCCCAGCCTCGCATAGGAGAGGCAGGCCGGCCACCCAGCCGAGCCACCCGGCCTCAGCCCTGCCAGGGCCCGGCCAGGACGGCCTCCCAAAGCGCCAACTTCTTCTTTGATCTTCATTTCAATTGTTGATCTTCATTTGACTCGAAATTTTCTTGTTCTTTCTTGACTTGTCAGATTCGCTTGATTTGAATATAGCTCCGGAGGTCACAAGGGGAATGCAAGCATGATAGACATGAAGAAAAGAGCAAGCAACAAATTTCACACACACATTCAAAAAGAAGAGTCAAAACACAACATTGAATGTGATGAGGTCCAAATAAATCAAAATCAACTCCAAACAAGATCAACTCCTAAGAAGGAGGGCGGTTGCCAAAGCCACCATGTATGAGTGTTTGTGGTGTGACACCGCGAAGACATATATCTTGGGTTCACTGCCACTACTCGTCATTTAAGCTCACAATTCAAGAATTGAAAATAGAGACAATGATTTTACTTTAGGCATATTGGGGGGAGGGAGAGCCCAATTTATTAGGACAACACTCCCCCTAAATTCATGCCTACACCTAGACCAAATATATAGTCAACCTATAGATGCGTGTGCAAGATGGTCAAACCAAGCTCCTTGAATCCACGATATTTAGCTCATTCCTCAAATAAGTGAATCTTGCTTCGTCAAGTGGCTTCGTGAATATATCGGCAAGTTGGTCTTTGGTTGGCACATATGCTAGCTCAATGTCTCCACGGGCAACATGATCCCGAATGAAGTGATGACGAATCTCAATGTGCTTGGTTCTTGGTGCACTGGGTTGTAGGCGATCTTGATAGCACTCTCATTGTCACACAAAATAGGCACTTTGTCACAATTGACACCGTATTCCTTTAAAGTTTGCCTCATCCATAACAATTGAGTGCATGCACTAGTGGCGGCCACATACTCGGCTTCGGCGGTAGAGAGAGAGATGAAATTTTGCTTCTTAGAAGACCAACTCACCAAGGACCTACCAAGAAATTGGCAAGCCTCGAAAGTTGATTTCCTATCATCTTGATCACCGGCCCAATCCGAATCTGTGTACCCACTAAGAGTGAAAGTTGAATCCCTTGGGTACCACAAACCAAACCTTGGGGTATGAATCAAATATCGTAGGATTCTTTTGACCGCCAACATGTGGCTTTCCTTAGGAGCCGCTTGATACCTTGCGCACACACCTACACTCAACACAATATAGGGTCTAGATGCACAAAGGTAAAGCAACGAACCAATCATGGAGCGGTAGAGCTTTTGATCCACATCTATACCCTTTGGCTTAAGTTGTAGATGGCATTTGGTATCCATAGGAGTCTTCTTCTCCTTAGCATCTGCCATGTTAAACCTCTTGAGCATGTCTTGAATATACTTTGCTTGGCTAATGAAAATCCCTCCTCTTAATTGCTTGATCTCAAATCCAAGGAAGAACTTCAACTCGCCCATCATGGACATCTCAAACCTATCAGTCATAAGCTTTGAAAATTCATCATTAAAAGCTTTGTTAGACGAAAAGCTCCCCTTTAACCCTCTTAGTAAAAAGAGTGGGATCAATTTGCCCAACTACAAAACCATGGTATAACAATAACTCTCTAAGGTGCTCATACCACGCACGTGGGGCTTGCTTAAGTCCATAGAGCGCCTTATCAAGCTTGTAGACATGGTTAGGGAAGTTGAGGTCCTCGAACCCCGGGGGTTGCTTAACGAACACCAACTCCTTTAAGGGACCATTGAGAAAGGCACTTTTAACATCCATTTGTTGCAATTTAAAGTTATAACGGGATGCATAAGCAAGAAGGATACGAATGGACTCAAGGCGAGCCACGGGAGCATAGGTCTCTCCAAAATCAATGCCTTCAATTTGAGAGTACCCTTGAGCCACCAATCTAGCCTTGTTACTCACAACCATGCCATGTTCAGGTTGCTTGTTCTTGAAAATCCATTTTGTGCCAATAACATTGCGGCACTCCTTTAGCCTCTCAACTAACTTCCAAACTTTATTGCGCTCGAAATTGTTGAGCTCTTCATGCATGGCCTCCAACCAATCAGGATCTTCAAGAGCTTCGGACACTTTCTTCGGTTCCACCATGGCAATGTGAGCTTGATGATGACTAAAGTTTGCCAATTACCTCCGGGTGGACACCTTGCCTCTCTCAAATCACCAATAACATTCTCAAGAGTATGCTCATGAAGTTCCATGGTTCTTGCAACTCTAGCACGACGACGGGTTTCGATATCCTCATTGCATCTTGGAGGTATCACTTGATCATCTTGATCATTTGTGTCCCTGTCTTGAGAGGAAAGTTGACCTTGATCATCTATAGGCACGGCTTCAACATTTGACGAAGAAGATGATTGAACAAGGTCTTGATCATGGCTAGCATCACGAATAGGTGAGTTGGGCTCTTGCATAGCAACTTGATCAAGGGGTTGAGGGTCTTCAAGTTGTTCTCGGCTTTGTGCAATAAGCTCTTCATTAGCAAGATTTTCTTGTGTAGATGAAGGCTCCACTTGAGTAGAGCATTGTCCTTCTCGATCCGCCACAAGGGTATCCTCAACGGGGCGGAAAAATCCCACACCCATTCTTCTTATGGCTTCTTGAGGAATTACATCATCTACATCGGAAACGTGAAATTGCGCCACTTGGGAGCCGTCATTTTCCTCGAACACCACACTACAAGATTCTATGATATGCCATGAGGCTTTATCATAGATTCTATAAGTGTGGGATTCGGCACCGTAACCAACAAAAATACCCTGTAGTGATTTAGATTCGAATTTAGTTAAGCGACAACCTTTGATTAAATAGAAACACTTACAACCAAAAACACAGAAGTAGGAGATGTTAGGCCTGTTGCCGGTGAGGATCTCATAGGGGGTCTTGTTCAAACCTTTGCGAAAGTAGAGCCGGTTGGATGAGTGACATGCCGTGGATATAGCCTCCGCCCAAAAACTCAACGGAGTCTTAAACTCCGCTAACATGGACCTTGCTATATCAATAAGAGTCCGGTTCTTCCTCTCGGCTACACCATTTTGTTGAGGGGTATAAGTTGCGGAATATTGGTGACGAATACCCTCTTCACTAAGAAATTCATTGAGGGTGTAGTTCTTGAACTTGGATCCATTGTCACTTCTAATTGCCAATATGGGGACATTGTGTTGACGTTGCATTTCAATGGAGAAGTCGATGAAGGTTTGTTGGGTCTCACTCTTCGACTTGAAGAAATAAACCCAAGTGAATCTTGAATAGTCATCAGCAATCACCAAGCAATACTTCTTCCCACCAAGACTAGCTTCGGGAACGGCACCAAAAAGATCCACATGGAGGAGCTCCAAGATCCTCTTGGATGAAATAATAGTCTTGCTAGGATGGGGAGAATCATGCATCTTTCCTTCAACACATGCCCTACAAACACGATCTTTCAGAAAAGAGACATCTTCTTTTAGTCCGAGAATGTGGCCACCCTTGTGAAGACATTGCAAAGTTCTCATGTTGACATGGGCTAGGAGGCGATGCCACAACAAACCCTTGTCGGCCATTCCGAATAGGCACATCGAATTTGAAGTGGTTTCCCCAAAAAGTCAACCACAAACAAATCATCCTCGACGTACCCAACGAAAGCGACCTTTAGAGTCTTGCTCCACAAGAGTACCACAACATCAATATCAAGAAAGACGGCGAAGCCCATCTTATTAAGTGCACGAACGGAAAGTAAATTATAACCAAGGGATTTGACAAGCATGACATTCACTAGGGTGATATCCCTAGCGATTACCACCTTGCCAAAGCCCAATACCTTGGCTTTTGATCGATCTTCATAAGTGACGGTTGCTTCATTTAGATTTGGTCTCATCTCCGTCATTATCTCCTTGCTTCCGGTCATATGTTTTGTGCATCCACTATCAAGCACCCATTTTGACCCACCGGAAGCATAATCCTACAAGAAATCATTGCTTTGATATAGGTCCCCATTTTGCAATGGGTCCTCTTTTGTTAGCAACAAGGGTCATAGGAACCCAAATAGAACGAGCAATAGGAACGTTTCTAGGACCAACAAACTTAGCATAGATATCCCCATAATAATCAACAAACAAAATTTAGTGGGGGTTAGTTTTTCCCGCAAAGTCATCACTAGTGGTTTTGCCCCTTGTGGCACCACCACTAGCAATGTTGGCCTTCTTGGCGTGAGGAATCTTCTTTGCTAGAGGAGCCCTTGCATCTTTCATGAAGTTCTCCTTCTTCTTTTCCTCCTCAAAAAACCCGACACCAACTCTCCCTTTTTGTGGAGCAACAAAAGGTTTCTTACCTAGGGAGATGGCCTTAGCAAGATTGATCTTCAACCTAGCATTTTCCTCAATGATATTTGCATGATTACAAGTAATGGGAGTGGAGGAACTAGGAACATCATTTTTAGACGGTTGAGCTTGAAGTTGTTCATACGACTTGGTGAGGGTAGCGTGTTCCCTTTCCAATGCCTTGTGAGCCTTGGAAAGTTTCTCTAGCTCCTCGGTTAGTCTAGAATGACCAACACCAAGCTCGACCTTTTCTTTCTTACATGCTTTGTATTAAGCAATTGCATGGTCACGTTCTTTAATGAGTTTAACAACAATTAAATCATCTGACTCTTCTATAGATTCTAGTTGTTCCTCAAGAGAAACCCTAAGCTCATGCTCTTCTTCTAGATTGTCTTTCAAGGATGCAATTTCCATAGCATCCTCTCTTTCAATATTTCCCTTGATCTCAAGCATCTCATAAGCTTCACCATATTGACTCTTAAGAGCCTCAACATGCTTCTTGGTTTCACCTTGCATGTTAGTTATAAAATGATCGAAAGCAACTATTTCCTCTTTAATTTTAAGACTAGTAGCATCATCCATATTACTCATAGTCTTAGGAGATGAAGGGGATGATACCTCGTTGGTCTTGGCCATGAGACATCTTGCGGAGGAGTTGGAGACATTCTCATTGGGGGATTCAAAGAGGGAAGGAGATGATGAGGATGCTATGGCCATGGCGGCAACCCCACTTGAGGTTTCTTCTTCTTCCCCGGATGAGTACTCTTCTTGCACAAGCAACACAATTCTTGGGGGCTTCTTGTTGATGGCATTCTTCTTGAAGAAAGGTTTCTTTTGGGTGTCCTTTGACTTGTCCTTTCGAACAAGCTTCACTCCATGATGTTCACGATTCTCAAACGGACATTCGGCCACAAAGTGATATTGATCTTGGCAATTGTAGCAAGAACGACCCCTTGGGCCACCCGCCTTCCTTCCACTTGCCTTGTTAACAAATTCCCTTGCCTTGGACAGACTCTTCCAAAAGACTTTAGATGTGAGAGCCGAATAGTCCTTGAGAGTATCTTCAAGCTCTTTGGGATGCCAATGTGACACATCTTCTTGAGTCTCATCATCATCGTCTTGCACCACAACTTTGGCCTTCAAAGCAAGCGAAGTTCGTTTGTGCATTCCAATGGCCCGGGCTCGAGCGTCTTCGGCGTTCTTGGCGGCCACCTTGAATGCCGCCATCTCTTGCATGACTTCATTAGATGACATTAGGTGATAGTTGTGTCTTCCTTGGAGGCTCTTCAAGTCGGTGGATTCAAAAGGCCAGAGGGCACTCACATACTTTCTCTTGATCCAAGCATCATCCACATAGGTTACTCCAAGGCCTTCGATACATTTCTTCATGGTCTTCACCATCTACCATGAAAAATCCCCCGGCTTGGTTGCTCAAGGCTTCAAACCTATTCCTCTTCATGCTCTCATTGCCGACAAACTCTTGAGTGAGAGTCTCCCAATCTTCTTTGGCGGTGGTGGCAAGCTCAATGTGAGTCATGTGCTTTTCTCCCACAGCGGTTTGAATCATGTTGAGAGCTAAGTCATTGAGTTGGCAATCCACAATTTATCTTCTTGTCATGTTGTTTGGGTCGACGGCCTTGAAACCAACCTCAATGATTCTCCATAGCTCGATCGAAGCACTCTTGACATGTGATCTCATAAGAAATTGCCAATTAGAAAAACAAGATGGATTAAACCTAGGTGGTTCACCCCTATTGTTTATATGAGGGTGCGGGATAGGTGGGTCGATGGAGTACTTAAATGGAACCCCATGGTACTCCTCCTTCCCACCATCAATTTTAGAATGGGATATTTTAGATGCTTCACCCTCCTCAACTTGAGTAGCGGAAGCGTTAACCTCAAGAGAGGGAGGTGCGGGGGTTTTATTAGCATTTAAGAGTTGTGACATCATTGAGCGCAACTCTTCCATTTGAGCACCCATGGACGCCTCTAATTTCTTGAATTCATCCATGGAGACTCCGCTAGTAGAGGCCTCCACCTCTCCACTCTCGGGTGCCATACTCTCTTAGGCGGTGAAGCCTAAATAATGAGCCAAGGCTCTGATACCAATTGAAAGGATCGTATGGGCACCTAGAGGGGGGTGAATAGGTTCTACACCAAATTTTAATACTTTTTCGATTTTAGGATTAACACAAAGGTAATTCTCTAGATATGCAACTATGGTGAATTTACCTATATGACAAGCAGGCACCTACGACTAGGCAAGAACACGATAGAAGTAAAGACAACTAAGGGATAGAGATAACCGAAAGTAGAAGCATGTGGAGACAAGGATGTATTCCCAAGTTCCTCCTTGTTAAGGGAGTACGTCTCGTTGGAGGGGTGTGAGCTCGCCACAAGAGGCCTACTCAACATGCCACAAAGGCCTCACCCTATTCTTCGATGAACCGCACCCAAGGGTTTGGTTCACCTTCCACTATCAGAGTCCTTCGAAGTGGAATCCGGAGCATTTACAACGTTCTTGGGGCACACACCCACAACTTAATTGGGGGCTCCCAAATCAACCAATCTGTCACAATTACAACAAGTAATAAGCAAGAGAATCTAGGATGACACAATTACAATGCTAACCCTAGAAACAAAACCCCTCAAGTGAATGAGGAGGAAATGAAGAACTGCTTGGTGAAGATGCAGATCGGGGCCTTCTCCTTCAATCCTCCAAAAATCAACGAGTTTGGGTGGAGGGATTGGGAGATCTATCTATTTTGAGCTTGCAAGAAATGGAGTTCTTCAATGGTAAGCTAGCTACCAAGCTGAAGGTAGGTGGAGGGGTATAAATACCCCTCCCCAATAATTGAGCCGTTGGGGGCAAAAACCTGTGCGCAGGGAGCCCGGACTGAGCCCAGCCTGGGGTCGGCCAGGCCGGCCTGTTGGCGGAGGCACACAGGGGAGGTGCAGGGAGGCTGGCCTCAGCCCGGCCTGGGCTGGCTAGCCTGGCACGGAGGCCGGGCAGTGGCCCGAAGCTGCCGGCCTTGCCCCGGCCTGGGATGGGCAGCCAGGCACGCCGGCGGGCCACCCACCCGAGCCAGCCGGCCTGGGGCCGGCCTAGGCTGGGCAGGCACGCAAGCCGGCCACCCACCCGAGCCGCCCGGCCTGGGGCCGGCCTAGGCCGGGCTGGCAGGCATGCAGGCCGGCCACCCACCCGAGCCGCCCGGCCTGGGGCCGTTCTAGCCCGGCCA
This sequence comes from Puccinellia tenuiflora, assembly GCA_012064385.1. NCBI lineage: Eukaryota > Viridiplantae > Streptophyta > Magnoliopsida > Poales > Poaceae > Puccinellia > Puccinellia tenuiflora. The sequence continues at coordinate 458,186 of QRDG01002061.1, forward strand.
GGCCGGCTAGCCAGGGCACCTCCAAACCATCTTTAAAAACGCCAATCTTTCTCCTTTTTGATAAACGGCATAATTCCAACAAGTGTAATTTCAACCCTGACACACTTAGCATCATATCAAATTATCACAAGTGTTGTTATCTAACACACAAAACATAGAGGGAAAAACATATATTGTTTCACATAGTCCCGGCGGCCACGTCCTTCTGCTTCCGGGGCTATGACCAAAAAAGTCAAAGTGGGTCCCCAGTGTCATGTCTTGACTATCTTGTCCCATCCGTCGGGGCCGCGCTCGCAGGGGAGCAATGCGAACCCACGGGTCTTCTTCGCCTTGGTGAACGTTTTGATTCGCGCGGACTGCCAACATCCGTCTTGAATCCAACAGGAGGAAGCATCCCGAACAGAACGTCTCCTTGATCCCCGCGCCGGCCAGAGTGGTGGGGCCGCGACGCGACGCGACGCGTGGGATGCCTTATAAGCCACGGCTCGTGGGAACTGTAGCCATTACTGCTCCCAAATCGCAGAAATCCCCAGATCGCCGCGCAATCGCTCTTCGTCTTCTTCCTTCTCGCTGTGCACTGCACGCTTCTTTGCTTAGCTGCCGCAACATAGAGCAGCAGATCTCTCTGTCCCAATGGCCAAGACCAAGCAATCCGCCCAGAAGAAGCCCTCCGACGCCTCGCTCGCCAGGAGGCAGCCGCCCCCCGGATCCGAGAAGGCGCTGAAGAGATCGGAGCGCACTGTCGCGAAGGCGGACATACGCAGGCGGCAAGCCCTATTCCCGAGCATTTATGCCGGCGCCACGGAGAAGCTGCAGGGCATGTGATTCGGGGCGGTTGCGTCTAGGGCGACGGCTGACACTCCGGCTCGCGTGCCGACAGAAGTCTTGCCGCCATTAGAGACCAGGACAGCCATGCAGATCCCCATTTTTGATACCTTCATGCGGATGGGGCTCGTTCCCCCATTCTTGGATTTCTTCTTGGAGATTCTGCGCATGTACGAGCTGAAGCTTCTGCACTTGACCCCAAGTGCCGTCCTGGATCTGTCCATCTTTGCCTACGCCTGCGAGGCATTCGTCGGGGTGATGCCTTCTGTGGCGATGTTCCGTCATTTCTTCTATCCCCGCGTAGGAAAAGAGGGCTGGCTGGGGGGTGGAGTCACGTTCTGCTTCCGTCCAAATGTCAAGCAGGCCTACCCCCGAGATGGTGGTGAAGTCAAGTGGGACGAGTGGAGGAACGACTGGTTCCTCGTCGGTGTACCGGAGGCCCTCCAACATCTTCAGGAGGCGAAGGAGCACCCGGTGAGCCAAGAACTCTAGAGGAGTCCGAGCCCGCAGGAAGTGTATCTCTCGGCGGCGGTGTCCCACTTCAAGCTTCTACAGGAGCAAGGAGTTTCTGGGGCCGCCATCATTGCGCACGCCTTGCGCAACCGCCTGGCTCCTTTGCAGAAAAGGCCTCACCCGGCCTGGAGCTTCCGGGGTCCCAAGGACCCTTCCCGCTTGCGGAACGCCAACATGGACTACTCTGCCCTTCTTTGACTCAAGAAGACGATCTTCCCTACCGCCGTGAAGTACCAGCTTCCAGAGGGAGTCCGGCCCTTGTGCGAGCATCCGCAGAAGAAAGAGATCCTGGCAACAATGCCGGTGTATAACGCCCTTGGAATCGAGGGCCGGACCGACTCCGAGCCCCAGGCTCACTCTAGCTCCGACGAGGATGAAGAGACCTCTGAGTCCGAGGAGGAGAGCGCGGAGAGTTCCGAAGAGGAGTGCTCTCGCTCCAAAGAGGACGACGATGGCGACATCGACGGCGAGGGATCCGAGGGTGATGATGATGCTGGCGGGGATTTCAGCGACGAGGAAGACGACGAGGAAGAAGAGGAAGCGGGGAGAGAGACTCTTTCCCCGCGTCCTGCCATGGTAATCGTCGCGGTCTTGAGCCCGGAGGCGAGCCCCCGGGCACCACCCACGTGTGTGGTCGGAGAAGAGGGCGGCCCCGTGGGCATGGAGGTCGACGTCGATTCATTTGTCCTGGCACCACGACGCGCGGAGTCACCCCGGCGCTAGCCGCCGGTTCAGGAGCCCTCCTTTGCTGCCAGCATGATGCCCTTGAGCCCCCATGGCTCTTCCACCGGGTCCACAGACATGCCCGTGTCGCTGGGCTGCAAGCGCACCCGCGGGTAAGTTTGCTTCTTGCTTGTTCTTGTCACGAGTGTTGTCTTCACGCTTGCGGGTTGCACTCCAGAGAAGATGACCGAATGTCGTTGCAGGGGTCAAGCTTCCCCGGGGGCCAACAAGAGGCGGCGAGACGCGGCCGAGGACGACACGGCCACCAGCGCCGGAGCCCGCGGAGGGATGACGCCCCCCTCCAACTTGCAAGGAACAGAGAAGGGACGCGGGAGCGATGCGGAGAACGCACCCGGGACGCCCATGGCCCCCGCAAAGACGGGAACCACGGGGACACCGGAAGTAGCAGGTAATTCTTACCCCGCCAAGCAAGCTCCACCTTCTTCCACCTTGCTGGTCTGACATCGTCTCTTGTTGATCCCGATACTTCGGTTGTTGGTGGGTCCCCAATGGGCGACCTGGCTGCGGCGACTCTGGACCAGGAGGTGTCCAAGGCCGCGCCTGAGGTGACGATGACCGTGTGCCTAGGAGATGGGCGCGCACCGGCACCTTCCGGTGGTCCGGCCGGGGCCGAAACATCGACTCGCGCGGATACCCCCGAAATTCTGAGCTGCTCATTCATGACCGGGGAGGAGCTGAAGGCCTTTAGTGAGTTCTCGACGTGCTGCGGGGCGAGTGCCGAGATTGCCGCGCTGGCGGAGATCCAGGCGGATCTTTCCGCGAAGAGCGGCTGGAGAACTGGTGCTTCCGGGGACCAGCAAGGAGTAGCCCCCGAGATCACGATCAGCGGGTCGAGTACCAAGGAAGCCGTGCTCCGGGGAGTGCGCCAACTAGTCCAGGAGATCGAGGCCAAGGAGGAAACTGAAGGGTTCGTTGCATAGAAAACAAAAAAAATTCCTACGAAACAAGCAGAAGAAACCCCATGATCTAGATCTATTAGACGAAGGTAGCAAAGTGGAGATCCAATCTCTTACCCTTGAAGATCGAACAAACATGTTTTGTCGGTGCAGGGTTTGGCTAGTCGATCCCCGCAACTAGACTCATCTAGTCGCGAGGAGATGTATTATCCTCGAGATCCAATCCGATTAAGCGCCATATGAGCAGCACCTCCGCGGTATCCACACATACAGCTCGATGTAGACTATGCCTTCTTGATCCCGCAAGCAAGGAGGGAGTGGTTAGATAGATCTCAGCACCACGACGGTTGTGTGGTGTTGATGGTGTAGATCTCCGCGAGTAGGGCTTCGCCTAAGCCAAGCAAGAGGAAGAGGAGAGGAGATGCCGCAGCAGCCCTACGAGAGGGGTGGTGCGGCAAGAGAGGTGGAGGGGTGCGGCTAGGGCATGGGGTGGCTAGGGCTTGGACCCCTTGTGCCGCACCCCCTCCCCACGTTATATAGGAGGCAGCTAGGGCAAGAGTGGGGCGCTGGCCCTAGGGCTTGGGTGGCTTGGCCCCCAAGCTAGGGTTTGGGGTGCCTCCCCTTGGGCCCCTTGGCCCTTAGCCGCATGGGCCTAGGAGGCTGGTGCGGCCAGCCCATGAGGCTGCTGCACCACCCCTATGGTCCATGTGGGCCCCATACTCCTATGGGCCCCACTTCTAGACTCCGCTAGAACCTTCTAGAATATTCTGGTACCCTGCCGGAAAATTCCCGGAACTTTTCCGAAGCCCTGGAAACTACTTTCCTTATATGAATCTTATTCTCCGGACTCTTTCGGATCTCCTCGTGACGACTAGGATCCCATCCGAGACTCCGAATCACCATTCGTTCATACCATCAAATAACTCAAGCCCTAGCTACATCGCAGCCTTAAGTGTGTGACCCTATGGGTTCGAGAATATGCAGACATGATCCGATCAATAATCAATAGCGGGACTGGGATGCCCATATTGACTCCTACATATTCAATGAAGTTCCTTATCGATTGAACCACGATGCCGGAGATTCTTAATCTCGTATACGATTCCCTTTGTCTCACTGATATTTAACTTGCCCGAGATTCGATCATCGATATCTCCATATCTAGTTTCATCTCGTTACCTGGAAAGTTCTATTTACTTATCAATAATATAGGATCTCTGTGATTAACACTTAATCACATGGTTGCAACCTTTCTGATGCTATATTACCGAGAGGGCCCAGAGATATGTTTTCCGTCACAAGAAAGGACAAATCCCACTCTTGATTCATGTCACCCAACAAATACCATCGGAGATACCTGAGAGCCACCTTTATAATCACCCAGTTATGAAGTGATGTTTGATGTCCACAAAGTATTCCTCCGGTAAATGGGAGTGACATAATCTCATGGTCTAAAGAAACTATATTTGGCATATACAAAAGCGTTGACAATGAAACTGAGTGACACGATCATTTGCAACTCTTTATTATTGGGTCTCGTCCATCACATCATTACTCCTAATGACATGACTCCGTTATCAAGTGACTATAACAAGTCCATGGTTAGGAAACTCTAACCATCTCTTGACTAACAAACCAGTCTGGTAGAGGCTTACTAGGGACAACCGGTTGTTTATATTCCACATATGTATTATGTTTTCGGTTAATACAATTATAGCATGGTGAACAAACTATTATCATAAACATGAATATGCTAATAAACCATTTTATTATTGCTTCTAGGGCATATTCCCAACAGTGTCCCACTTGCACTAGAGTCAATAATCTAGTTTACATTTTCTCGATCCAACACTCATGGTGTCTAACACTCATGGAGTCTCAGTGCTGATCATGTTTGCTCGTGGAAGAGGTTCTGTCCGTGTTCTGTACTATACAGTTTTTTATGTTCTTTGCAAAATTGCTATTATCACCTAAATTGACATGACTTTATCATCGCATGATAAACCCCCTATCATCGCATGATAAACTTCATCATCATATGATGAATATAATATGTTTGGTTATAGAGTGAGATTTTCGTTTTCCTTTTATGCCTACATCACATATGATCAGTCAAAAGAACTTTCACATAGTATGTGCACCCGAAACTCACTCAATCTTGAAACAAAATTTCTCAAACTACAATATTATATCTTTTAATCCTTGAATTAATCATATACTCCTATATGTTGTAGACTCACAAATCGACAGTGCTATACTTTTCACTTCGATATTTCCGATCATGCTTTCACTGCACTTCTGCCTTTATGAGATTTCCAATCTAGTTTGGTGGCATGACTTCAACCAAGTCTACCAATCTCTAGATTCAATTATCTCATATCTATGTTGAAATGACTCCTCATTTCTAACATGTTCTTCTAACCAAGAACTTGGGTCACATTTTGTCAAATACAAAATTATGGTTCTTATATGTTTAGACCTATGAACAATTCATAGCAAATACTAACATATCCTCCAACCATTATTTTTGTACTGAGTTATCAACTCAATGTTTCACCTATTTCTCACAAGCAAAGGAAACTTTCTTTTTTTTGTTCCATTTTGAACTCCTTCAAAATCTTACTTAGGTTAAACATCCTGACTCATTTATCGACAAAATATGCATCTATCTCCATAGATATTTGACATTCAAATTAACTTCACAAGTTATGCATTTGATTCCTGAAATATTTACAACATTTATGAAATCTCCATTTCACACAAACAAGGTGTTGTAAAATCCCACTCAAATATACACCATACACATATTAAATTGTGAAACCACTTTGGCTCCCACTCAGAAATATGTTATCCTTATATTTGACCATGCTTAACTAGCTCCCACTCAAACATATGTCACCACATATTTTGATCATGGAAAATAGTTTCTCCTCTCACTTGATATATGTCTCCACATATTTCAATTAGACCGCACTCAGTTTCTTATGCACTTTCTCGATATTTTGGACACATCAAAAATTCTTGATTAACCTTTAACATTCGAGAACTCATATACGAAACGCTAGTACTTTGCTAGCTATAAGTTTTATTTATTCTCTACAAAAACCCCTTTTGAGGAATAAATATGTGAAACACCACTTTCACAAAATCAAGTAACAATTACTTTGTGATTTAAAATCAACATAGGATGACTCTTAGTCACTTTCGTATTTAAGGCTTCTATTTGTAGTTTCGTAGGTATGTCTTGTTTCTGAAACATGACAAGTAAATCATGAATATTATTTTGTAACCTGACAAAATTTTATATTCTTGAATCCTACCTCCTTTAGACAAGCTAAACCGAAATTCAATGATCACCATCATTAATTCCTTCATGTGTCAAGTTTTAACCAACATAGCACTTTACATATGTGCCACTCGATACATAAACAAGCAAGGTTTTAGCTTTTCCATTTATTCCATCAATTCTTTTATCAATGAAACCTTTTCACGATAAACCACTAAAACACTTAGCAGAACCAACAAATTGGTTTGCCCCTTTTAGTCTCATATTGTGGAATCACTCATAGTCACACTTATGAATATACTACAACATTATTCGCAATAGTCTCTAATTATCTCATAATTAATGAAACCACCTTTTCTCATAAATCATATGAAAAATACATGTGAATCATACATAGACCCTTATTTCTAAACAGAGTGTTTATCAAATAAATCTAAACGCTATTATCAAACCCCGAAATAAAACCCTTCTTTGAGACCACACAATATCAAATAGTGTGTGATTACAATATCTTAGGACATATCAAACACCTTTGAAAATATTCTAAACATTGTAATTTGTGATAACACTTCTCACAAGTCCGCGTACTAACATATAACTCAAATATTTTGTCCCTTTTGATCAAATCAAAAAGACTCAATTTTCTTGTTAACTTAATATCCTAAACTCCAGAATTTTATTTGATCTCATCAAATATCATAACTCGAATAAATACACCTATTTAATCATTTCATTTATGATGGAGTACACAAAATAATGACATCTAACATTTGCTGAAAATACAACCAACACTTGTGTTTATTTTCGGCAACTCCTGTTACTCTTCCAAAGGTGGCATTTTAGTCATACTCCTTACAATAAGGCGCATTGATAAAACATCAAAATGTTTATTCAATATTTAGCACGACTAAAACAATTGTCATTATTAAGTTTTGGATATCTTTAGTATGTCACATATTTTATTAATGTTTAACTAATCATCGTTTAGATTAAACTAAGGACAATAATCTCATAATCGAAATGTGATCTCCAAAAAGAATTACTCATGAAAATAGAACAACCACTTGTCTTTAACATGAATAACCGTCTCACAAACCGAGACACACAAATTTAAAGATCACACTTAATTCGATTACAAAAACTCATTCAAATCCTCTAATCAAAAACGATAAATGTAGAAGTAGAACATCGCCATCATCAACTCCTTGATTGCCACTATCCCGCGATATTCATTCGGTCCCTCCTTGCACTTCTAAACGGCAGGCCCTGTTTTCATAAAACAGCACAAGTATCATGTACTTAGCTCACCACAAGTGTAAATGAGACATAAAACATTTACAACTCTTATATCACTATATACCTTCTGCATTGACAACTTCTCCTGCTATAGGTTCCACTTTGACATGACGAAGCCGAGACACAAACTCACAGAAAGTGATCGAATCCCTTGCCATGACATAGTCCCTGACGTAATTCTTGAAGCTGGGGGGAAGCGAGCGTAGCACCCCATCTATCGTGAATTCATCCGTCATCAAGTAGTCCCAAACAAGCACTAGACGGTGATGAATCTCATGCATCTTCCTCAAGTGTTGTTCCAAACAAGTGTTTTCTTTCATCTTGAGTGAAAGAAACTCATTCAGATTCTTGAACCTCACAATTCTGACTTGTGCTATGAACCTATTTTCAGCTCATCAACAATCTCATTGGCACGCAAGTCTTCGAATTGACTACTCAGGTCAGAATTCATGCAGGTGCACATCAACCACTCAACTTGTAAGTAAGTGGTTTCTTGGCGAAGCCATTCTATGTTCTCTTCCTCAGTTGCAGAAGCATTGGGTTTATCTCCTATTGGTTCTTCTAGCACGTCAAGCAAGTCATTGGCGTGTAGGACTTCACACAAAAGTAGGTACCACTAGATAAAGTTTGACCCATCTAGACGCAGCGCCTCGGCCATGAAAAGACGACCATAGTCGGCCATGATCAACAAGGATTTTCGCAAAGACATCTTAGGACTCTTATGATAATTTTAGTTCATCTTAATCAAAATTACTACATGAACTCCCACTAAACTCAGCATCTCTCTGGTTATTTAGTGACACATGATCCAAATTCACTACACCACAACCGATCATCACGTGAGATGATGTAGCTTCAATGGTGAACATCACCATGTTGATCATATCGTCCATATGACTCGTGTTTAAACTTTCAGTTCTTGTGTTCCGAGGCCATGTCTGTACATGCTAGGCTCGTCAAGGAAACCGTAGTATTTCCGCGTGTGTAAATCTGGCTTACACCCGTAGTATGCGAACGTAGAGTCTATCACACCCGATCATCATGTGGTGCTTCAAAACGACGAACTTTTGCAATGGTGCATACGAGGGGAGAACACTTTATTATCTTGATATTAACATGAGAGATCACCTTATCATGCTACCGTCGCGATCAAATCTAAGAATAACAATAAGGTGCATAAAAGGATTAACAGCACATGCAATTTAAAATTGTGATATGATATGGCATTTTCTTCTTGTGCCTTTGATCTCCATCTCCAAAGCACCGGCATGATCTCCATCATCACCGACATTGTGGCGCCTCCTCCATGGTTTCCATCACCAACTATTGCAAATACAACTATTGCTACTCTTAGCGATAAAGTAAAGCAATTACATGGTGATTCAATGACACGCAGGTCACATAAAATAATAGACAACCATATGGCTCCTGCCGGTTGCCGTACTCATCGATATGCAAGTCGTGAAAGATTATAAACATGATCATTGCATACATTATCACAAATCACACATTGGCCATACCACATCACAAACCCTGCAAAAACAAGTTAGAAGTCCTCTACTTTGTTTATGCAATTTTTACGTGGCTTGGGTCAACGAGATAGAACCGTTCTAATCTACGCAAAAACCACAACGGTGATATAGAAGTTGCTTATTTACTCATCCCTTTTAAAGGCCTTCCATTGCAAATCACATCTCACCATACCTAGAGAAACAGACACCCGCTAGCCACTTATGCAATACAAGTTGCATGTCAATCGTGGAACCGGACTCTCGTGCGTGGACGAGTAAAGTTGGTCCGGGCTGCTTCAATCCAACCATCCAACAAGATACGAAGTACACGCGAGAAGGTAGCAACAAAAATATCAACGCCCACAACTCCTTGTGTTCTAATCGCACCAACATCTACGAATAGATCTAGGCTCTGATACCACTTAAGGGTTCGTTGAATAGAAAACAAAAAAATTTCCTACGAAACAAGCGGAAGAAACCCCATGATCTAGATCTATTAGAAGAAGGTAGCAAAGTGGAGATCCAATCTCTTACCCTTGAAGATCGAACAAACGCGTTTTGTCGGTGTAGGGGTTGGCTAGTGGATCCCCGCAACTAGACTCATCTAGTCACGAGGAGATGTATTATCCTCGAGATCCAATCCGATGAAGCACCGCATGAGCAGCACCTTCGCGTTGTCCACACGTACGGCTCGATGTAGACCCAAGCAAGGAGGGAGTGGTTAGATAGATCTCAGCACCACGACGGTTGTGGTGGTGTTGACGGTGTAGATCTCCGCGAGCAGGGCTTCGCTTAAGCCAAGCAAGAGGACGAGGAGAGGAGATGGCGCGGCACCCCTACGGGAGGGGTGGCACGGCAAGAGAGGTGGAAGGGTGCGGCTAGGGCATGGGGCGGCCAGGGCTTGGACCCCTTGTGCCGCACCCCATCCCCACCTTATATAGGAGGCGGCTAGGGAAAGGGTGGGGCGCCGGCCCTAGGGCTTGGGTGGCTTGGCCCCCAAGCTAGGGTTTGGGGCGCCTCCCCTTGGGCCCCTTGGCCCTCAGCCGCATGCGCCTAGGAGGCTGGTGCGGCCAGCCCATGAGGCTGCTGCACCACCCTATGGTCCATGTGGGCCCCTTACTCCTATGGGCCCTGATACGCCTCAAACGTATCTATAATTTTTGAGTGATCCATGCTAGTTTTGTGATACTGTCACATGTTTTTACTGTTATTTATATCATTTTTATGCATTTTGTCGGACTAACCTATTGACAAGATGCCCAGTGCCAGTTCCCTGTTTTTGCTGTCTTTTTGTTTCAGAAATTTACTTCTGGAAATATTCTCGGAATTGGAGGAAAGTTTACGGGGATTATTTTTACGCCAAGATGAAGACGGAGTCCGAAGGGCAGCCTCGGAGGCGACCCACAGGGCGCACGCAGGCAGTAGCCGTGGCCCAGGGGGGACCCGCGGGTGGGGCCCGCCCCTGCCCTGTGGGCACCTCCTCGGCCCCCTCCGACTCCTATAAAATCACAATTAACCTAAAAATGTCGAGGCGGCGATTATTTTCCAGAAACTCGACCCCGACGCGCCGTCACCGAAAACCCTAGTTCGGGGTCCAATCTGAAGCTGATCCCGGCACTCTGCCGGAGGGGAGATCGATCCCGGAGGGCTCTTCATCGACATGCCTTCCTCCGGGATGATTTGTGAGTAGTCTCACCTTGGACTACGGGTCCATGGCAGTAGCTAGATGGTAGTCTCTCTCTCTTGTGCTTCATGTCTTATGATCTTGTGAGCTGCCTAACATGATTAAGATCGACTATTGTAATGCTATGTGATGTGTTTGCTGGGATCCGATGGATTATGAAGTTATGTTCAGATTGTGCATGATTCTTATATGAGTAATTTATGTTCTTGCATGCTCTCCGATGTGCGTAGTTATTTTGGCGAAGTGTGTCGGCACAGTGGAAACCAGGGTACCACGGGCCGGCCTGCCAGGGCCCACAAGATTCTTCGGATGATTTTCGCTAAGGACCAGGCTCTCCAAGCCTGGCGAGCTTCGCGAGGATTTCTCTCCTCGCGAAGGGTCCTTCTCCTCGCCAAGGGTTCTTTCCCTTGGCGAGGGATCGCTCTTCGACAAGGCGCCTCCGACGCCGCCCGCAATTCTACTAAAGACCAAGCCGAAGGGCTTGGCGAGGCCTTTCGCCTCGCGAAGCGCTTTCCTCGTGAAGCCATCTCTGCCCCCGCGGCATAGCGCACATGGACTCTGCGCCATGTGCAGAGTGACGCGCGTGCCTACGCGCGATGACGACGACACCGCAGTTGCCGTTTCCATGTATAAAGCAGTCAACAAAGCGGAGCCAAGCAAAGCGGACAACGAGTATTGCCTCTTTGGTGACAAGGGAACAGTCTGCAGCTACGCTCCAAGGACGACGTCACCGTAGGCCACTTCCCACCTCGGCAAGCGCCAGCTCCCTGCCCAGCTGGTCGGTGCCCCTTTTCAGCTTTGGTGACGCCGTTCCCCTGCCGTGGACCGCGTCCACGAGCTTCACCTTTATGGTAGACCTCACCTTTACGGTGCACCGCGCCTCCTCCTTCGTCGCCATGTGGTAGCCCTTCCCGCCCAAATGTTTGGGCAGAAGAGGCCCAGGACGCCTATAAAAGGAGGAGGAGCACGCCCCAGCAAGGGGGTTCGATCTTCGGTTGGTGCAGCTCTAGCAAACCCTAACCCTAGATCTGAAGATCAGCAAGTAGCCATTGTTAGCCACCTCGAGCTCGACAAGCTCTCCTTGTACTGTAAACTCTCCAAACAGTGCAATACATAGAAGCAGGACGTAAGGGTTTTACCTCCACAAGAGGGCCCTGAACCTGGGTAATACCTTGTGTCAATCTCTGCAGTGTCGTCCGCAGCGAGCCTGACGAGCACCGTCGCCGGAGCACGTTGTGGACTGTTTGACTCCGTGTTCAGCCCCTTACACGATACCTTGGAGACACCCCTAGTTCCTGGGGACAATCTCCGACATTTGGCGCGCCAGGTAGGGGGCTGAGGCGCGTCTTCATCCTCGACACAGCCATGGCCGGTTCTCGTGCCGAACGTCTCGCTCGCCGGACGGCTAGCGCCGCCACCGCTCCCGCAGGCCGCCCGCGTGGCCGCCCGCGTGGGGGCTCTGCTCCGGAGCGCCGTGTCGACCCCGAGCCCCGCGTCGAGCACCCTGACGACGACGACATCGACCACGCTGAGGACGACCTCGGCGAAGAGGAGGCCTCCTCCCTGCCCCCGTCGCGGGACCGTGCTGCCTCCTCGCTGGGCCGTCCCGCGCCCAGCCCGGCGACTGCGCTCCTCATGGCGCAGGAGCTGCTGCAGTACCGCCCCACGCCGGCGGCTTAGGAGGGCTGGCTCAACCGCGTTGCCGAGCTTATCGGCGCCGCTCGCGCCGCGGTGCCCGCGCCGTCTCGTTCCCTGGTTCCTTCTGCGCTCGTGGGGGACGTGGCGCACGGCGCACCTCCCGCGCCTCCTCTCCATCCCGCACCCGCTCCAGCTCCACCGGTTGCACCGCAACCTGCTCCAGCGAGGGGCTCCTCCTCGCGATGGCCGCGCTGCATCGCACGCGTCGTCGCCCCATGACTGCCAGATCGTGCAGCGAGCCCCTGAGGACGCACGCGTGAGCATCGAGCGCGGGCAAGAACGCCGCAACCGCGCCGTCCAGGACGTCGCCACCGCCGGGCGCCACCTCCGCGCCACTCTTGCCAACGGCACGGTCACCTACGGCACGACGGCCGCGTTCACTCGCAGCCTTCGTCACGTCGTCTGGCCGGTCAAGTTCAGGCCGGACCTCCCTCCGCGCTACGACGGCAAGAACAACCCCCTGGAGTTCCTGCAGCTCTACTCTTTGGCCATCCAGGCCGCCGGGGGCGACGACAAGGTCATGGCGAACTGGTTCCCTATGGCCCTCAAGGACTCTGTGTCCTCATGGCTCACCAACCTTCCCGCCGAGTCCATCAACTCTTGGGAGGAGCTCTGCCGGTGCTTCGTCGCCAACTTCAAGGGCACGTACGAGCGCGGCCTCACCTACAATGACCTCCGCGCCGTGCGTCAGAAGCCCGGCGAGACCCTCCACAAGTACATCCAGCGCTTTAGCCAAGTGCGCAACAAGATCCCCAACGCCACCGACGCACAGGTCATTTCGGCCTTCCAGGCTGGGGTCACGGACGTGCGGATGCTCGAGAAGCTCGGCATCCACGACAACATCACCACCGTCGTCAAGCTTTTCGACTTGGCGGACAAGTGCGCCAAGGCTGAAGAGGCCGCTTGTTCGTCAAGAACGAGCCAGGGGACCCCGCCGAGGGGTCCAAGAAGAAGAAATCCTCTGAGAAGCGCAAGACTACTGCGGTCCTCGCGGCAGAGCCTGACGCCAAGCAGTCTCGCCAAGCCGCTACTCCAGCCGCAGGACCTGAGAAGAAGGATGATCGCCCTTTCTGCATCTACCACAACAGGCACTCTCACGCCACCGAGGACTGCTTCGACATCAAGAGGCTTCGCGAGGCTCGCGAGGCAAACGGAGGCCGCGGAGGCCGCGGCGGAGGCCGCAGCGGCCGCGGGGGGCAACGCTGGAACAACAACTACAACGACAACTACCAGCAGAACCCCCAGGCCAACGCTGCCCAGCCCGCAAACGACAACCTGCCTGCCGAGGCTGACGAAGGCTACCAGGTGCCTCGCGGGGCAGCTTGTATCCTTGGCGGGGCTCAGGCCCCTCGCTCCAACCGCCACTTCAAGCAACTCGCTCGCGAGGTCGCGGCAGCCCTCCCCGGAGTCGAGGCCTCCAGGCCCCTCAAGTGGTCCCAGTGCCCCATTACTTTCGACGCCGGCGACCACCCCAAGTCTACTTCAACCGTTGGCACTATCCCGCTGGTCTGCACCCCCACCATCAACAACATCGCCGTCTCCAAGACGCTCATTGATGGGGGTGCTGGCCTCAACGTCATCTCCGTCGAGACATTCGAGAAGCTGCAGGTGCCCTACGAGCGGCTCATGCCTACCAGGCCCTTCTCGGGAGTGACAGAGGGTCTTACCACCCCCTTGGGGCAGGTGAGGCTCGCCGTCACTTTCGGCACCCAGGCCAACTACCGCACCGAGCTGATCGACTTCGACATCGCGCACATCGGCCTACCCTACAACGCCATACTCGGCTACCCCGCCCTCGCCAAGTTCATGGCGGTGACCCACCACGCCTACAACCTCATCAAGCTCCCTGGCTCGGGTGGCACCATTGTCATCCGCGGCGTGGTCTCGGACGCCCTGTACGCTGCGCAAGCGGCCTACAAGGCTGCCGCGGTGGCGTCACCCGCCGACGAGGACGAGGAAACCCTCCCGAGGCCCCCCGCGAAGAAGAAGCAGCTGTTCTCCCAGGAGAAGGCCGCAACAAAACAAGTGTCTCTGGAGGCAAGTGGCTCGGGGGCTTGCGTCACCATCGGCGCCAACCTGCCTCCTAAATAGGGGAGCGCGCTCCCGGAGGAGCAACACTTCATCATCAAAGAAGAAAAACTCCTGGCCACGCCAGTGTAATGAACACCTATTTCAGGTCATTCTGAACCTTTGCGCATCGCGCCAGCATGTTTTGCGACTTCGGCAAAACTGTTATTGCTGTTTACTCCTGCTCGTATGATCCCTCCTGTGTATCTCACGAGCGGGGGCTAGCAGGGTGCCATGCCACGGGAGCATCCCGGCAGCGCCTAAAAACCAAGGGATCCGAGCTCTGAACTTGCGGGCCAGCTCTCATGCATGTCAACTCCCAAGGAGCTCTGAACTCATGGGTCAGCTCCCGCGCACGTCAACTCACCAAGGATCACCAAAACCTTGGTGCCTGTTTCTCCTCGCGAGACACACATGAAGGAACCTACGAGCACCATAAGATTCTTTAGCTATCTATTGCTTGTGGGTATGCCTATTTCTCCAAGTGCAGGAAAACAGGCTCTCCAAGCCTCAGGCAACGACAAAGCGGAAACGCCGCGCCAGGGAACCAACACCCTTTCCAAGGCGAAAAACGCCTCGACAAGCTAAGTCTAAATACTTTCCAAATCTCCTCTCGCTGGCTGTTTGCCCCTCGAGTCTCTTTTCTCTCTCCTATGCCTCATGGGCTGCTTGCACGTCAAAGGGGAGCCCCAAGCATCGCGCTTCGAGGAGCTCTTACTTCTCGAGGCCTCACGCACCCCCCGGACTTGTGGAGCACTGACTCGCACATACCGAAGCGGCGGTGGTGTAGCGCTAAGAGAGGGTCCTAAGACGTAGAGCGAAAAAGACATGAAGGGGAAAGACAAAAGCCTCCCGAGGGACATCCACAAGCATACTCCAATAACTTAACAAGTTTTTACAAAAGCTTACAACCAAAACGAATGCTAAAATAGTATGCGCCTCTGCGCGTCCAGTTGCAGGAAGTTCAGGTTGTTGGGCCTCCCGAGGTGCCCGCCTTGTCCACGGCTGTCTCCGCCTCCTCCAGAGCATCCTCCTCGTCGTCGCCTTCGATCACGACTTGGTCGAATTTCTTGGCGAACGCGGCAGCGGCCTGCGTGGCGGTCTCCCGCGCCTTGCTGCTGATGGCGCGCGGCGGTGCCATCACGTCCTCAAGGTCAAGTGAAGGCTGGAGCCTCACGAGGTTGCTGAAGATGTTGGTGACACCAATAACAAGGAGGTCGCGACTCTCTTCCACGACACGCTTGTCGAAGNCCGGTATTTATAGCGGATGCGCCGAGATTCTCGCACGGTCCGGAGCCGAAATTTTCGCCATGCGTCACGGATCGAGCCGTTGTGAGAAGATTTCTTCCCTCTGACGCCTCGATTCTCGTGCGGGAAAAACAGAGTTAGCCCCTGCATTCAAAGATGCTCCACCACGCACACTGCTGGGTCTGACATAGCCATCAAATCGACGGACGCGTGGCATTACTCGTCCAAATGCTTTCCGGCATGATAAGACGGCACGAAGAGGTCGACAAAGAAGTTCGGCATGATTGCAGGTTTCTGGGAATGCTCCAAGACTTACGACAGATGAAGAATCCCGGACACACTTTGTCGGAAAATCGAAGGCCGACCGCGAAGTACTTGAAGATTTCCGGGGGCTACTGTTGGGGTTATGCCGAATAGGTACCTTCAAAGGAGACTAAAGCCAGCATACCAGGTGGCCCATAGTGGTGGTAAGCCGAATTCTGGCTTACGGGTGGCCCAGTATGATGAAGCCGCGGGAGGCCCATCCGACTAAGGGAAGGTTCCAAAAGCCGTCCCGCGTTGAGGAAGACTGGGTCACAAGGCGGAGCCCAAGCCGGATTAGAGTAGAACTCTGTGACTTAGTCGGTTAGGTTTCCTCCGGTAAGCCGTAGGACCGGACGCCTTTATAAGCCGGCCTATGGGACGCCTTAGGGCATACTTTTGAGAAGCCCTAGACACCTTTCATTGTAATCGGCGCATATTGCCTTATGGTGAATATAGCAGCACAAGGGTTTCGCCACCGTTGCGAGATCCGAAGCTGGGTAAACCCTTTGTCATCCCGTCACCGGAACAACCCCACGTCTCCTAAACCGCTCTCTCTACCTAGCTCGATGGCACACCCTGCCGCGGCTAGATTCGACACATACCATGACAGATACCAAGACGCAATCCACGCCGCATGTTTTTCCGCTCATCTCGAACCCGCCGTAGGTCATCCCGAGCTTGTCCCTGGCATTTCTCCTCGTAGGCGAGGTCTTTCTTCAACCTGGAGATCTCCCAGTCTCTTGACGCGATGGTCTCGTCTTTCGCCCGGATGGTCTCCTCTGCTTCCGTTTTCACACCTCGATGCGAGTCCACCCCACCACGTTCAGCATCCCTTGCTCCAAGCGTTCCTCGTCGAGGACTGCTCTGGCCTGAGACATCTCCTCTGCCTCGAGGTAGGCCTTCTCCTGAGCTTCAAACCTGCGGAGATGCGCCGTAACTCCTCATGCTGACGAGATAGCTTAAGCTCGCGGCGTTGAGAAATTCCTCATCCGCTGCGACCCACTCCTCTCGGGCATGCACTTCCTCCTCCCGGGCAGAGGGGGAGGGCACCTGCCATTCAATCTCGGCCTTCGCGAAGGCCAAGAACACCCGGACATGGGGAATGTCCTCGCAAACCCTGGCGACGGGTCTGCTGCCTGTGGGTTAGGCTGGGGGCTCATGGACCTCGACGCTGGGGCCACCGGGAGCCTACTCGGTTTCACAGCGCCAGGTTCTGGGCGGGCCGCTGGGGGCTCAACGTCGTCCTCATCCCCGGCGCGGTCCTCCGCCTCATGATCTGCATCGACAATGAGTGTTAGCCTCTGGGGGAGACATCACTGTCGCCCGGGGGCGACACAGATGACTCCAAAGGGAGTTACCTGAGACGGCATGGGGACTACCGGGTCCCGACCCGGGGCTGCTTTCGCACGAGGGGGCGACATCTGGGCCGCCATCGAAGGCGACCCTTCGGTACCTCTCTCCGATGATCCGGACGGAGATGGGAGCTCCTCCGCGACCACCGCGGAGCTCTCCATGGCCTCTCCCGCCTCCTCATCTTCATCAACTCGGGCGCGCTTCCGGGGGCTTCTGGACCCATAGGACCTACAAACGCGCAACGATGGTCAGGGTTGCCACAATCCTTGGCAAGCACGAAAGGATCGTGGTGGGAGTCCAGACTCACCTCTGGGCTCTTCTGGCACCGGAAACCCCACCTCTCCCACCAAGTCTCCGAAGAGATCCGGCGCTGACACGCTCTCGTCGTCAGCAAGAATCGGGCGCAGGAGGGCTTCGGATTCTTCATCTCAGTCCTGCCCCGCCGGCGAGTTCGGAGGTGCTGGTTGCTCGGGGGGCGGCTCTACCTCAGCACCTCCCCCACTCACGGGTACTTCCCCTTCACCTCGGAGGGGTGCGGGGGAGAGCGACGGTCCTGCTCTTCCGGGACACCTCTTCCTCGTCTTCGTCCGGGGAAATGTCTCCGTAGGACGGCCTCGACAACGTCGAGGACCTCACGCGGGCCGTTGATGGTAGATATTGATAAGTTGGGTGGTGCCCCAAGTGAAGGCGGAATTGTAGCTAGTAGCAGTTTCCCTCGTTTAACGAACCGAGGTTTATCGAACTAGTAGGACTTTGAAATCAACAACAGGTGAATGTTGAAGATCTCTGGCGCTTGACCTTCAACAGACGCGGACCTGTACACACTCAACCAAAATACTTTGCCCCAACGGCGGAAATGTTGTCAATCTTTCCGGTCTCGCAGAAAACAAAGCGGTTAATTGTATGATGAAACAGATAAAATATGAAAAGTGACCAGAGGAGTAATGATGATTAAAAGGAAGTAAATGAGGCTGTAAACAATGTAAAAAGATGGACCGGGGGCCATGGGTTCACAAGTGGAGTCTCTCAAGTAAATAAAATATGCATGTTGGGTGAACGAATTATAGCTAGGCATTTGACAAGATCATGACCAAACCCAATTTAGCTATGATGAAAGGACATGATAATATTTATGGAGGCATCACACAAGAAACAAAACCATTGAGTCCAAGTGCGTCTTTGTCTAAAAAGTCCACCGTGGGATCGCTATCCAGCCTATCTCCCCAACGGTATTAAGTTGCAAGCAACAGACAATTGCATTAAGTAAAGTGCATGAAGTAAGAAATACTAATATCAAAAGAGACATTAACACCGCTGTTTTACCCTTAGTAGCAACAGCACACCCTCGCCCTTAGACGTTTCTGTCACTCGTGCCCAGGAACAAAAGGGGGCATGAACCCACTATCTAGCATAAATAACCTCTCTTGGAGATACACACAATCACTTGGCCAAAGTAACTACGCACATCGGAGAGCATGCAAGAACATAAATTACTCATATAATAATCATGCACAATCTGAACATAATTTCATAATCCATCGGATCCCAACAAACACATCACATAGCATTACAATAATCGATCTTGATCATGTTAGGCAGCTCACGAGATCATAAGACATGAAGCACAACAGAGAGAGACTACCAACTAGCTACTGCCATGGACTCGTAGTCCAAGGTGAGACTACTCACAAATCATCCCGGAGTGTCGGCACAGTGGAAACCAGGGTACCACGGGCCGGCCTGCCAGGGCCCACAAGATTCTTCGGATGATTTTCGCTAAGGACCAGGCTCTCCAAGCCTGGCGAGCTTCGCGAGGATTTCTCTCCTCGCGAAGGGTTCTTCTCCTCGCCAAGGGTTCTTTCCCTTGGCGAGGGATCGCTCTTCGACAAGGCGTCTCCGACGCCGCCCGCAATTCTACTAAGGACCAAGCCGAAGGGCTTGGCGAGGCCTTTCGCCTCGCGAAGCGCTTTCCTCGTGAAGCCATCTCTGCCCCCGCGGCAGAGCGCACATGGACTCTGCGCCATGTGCAGAGTGACGCGCGTGCCTACGCGCGATGACGACGACGCCGCAGTTGCCGTTTCCATGTATAAAGCAGTCAACAAAGCGGAGCCAAGCAAAGCGGACAACGAGTATTGCCTCTTTGGTGACAAGGGAACAGTCTGCAGCTACGCTCCAAGGACGACGTCACCGTGGGCCACCTCCCACCTCGGCAAGCGCCAGCCCGCTGTCCAGCTGGTCGGTGCCCCTTTTCAGCTTTGGTGACGCTGTTCTCCTGCCGTGGACCGCGTCCACGAGCTCCACCTTTATGGTAGACCTCACCTTTACGGTGCACCGTGCCTCCTCCTTCGTCGCCATGTGGTAGCCCTTCCCGCCCAAATGTTTGGGCAGAAGAGGCCCAGGATGCCTATAAAAGGAGGAGGAGCACGCCCAAGCAAAGGGTTCGGTTCGGTTCGGTTTTCTAGTCCAGGAGCCTACCTAAAACCCTAGATCTGGAGATCAACCAGTAGCCATTGTTAGCCATCTCGAGCTCGGCAAGCTCTCTCCTTGTACTGTAAACTCTCCAAGCAGTGCAATACACCATAGCAGGACGTAGGGGTTTTACCTCCACAAGAGGGCCCTGAACCTGGGTAATACCTTGTGTCAATCTCTGCAGTGTCGTCCGCCGCGAGCCTGACGAGCACCGTCGCCGGAGCACGTTGTGGATTGTTTGACTCCGTGTTCAGCCCCTTACACGATACCTTGGAGACACCCCTAGTTCCTGGGGACAATCTCCGACATTTGGCGCGCCAGGTAGGGGGCTGAGGCGCGTCTTCATCCTCGACACAGCCATGGCCGGTTCTCGTGCCGAACGTCTCGCTCGCCGGACGGCTAGCGCCGCCACCGCTCCCGCAGGCCGCCCGCGTGGCCGCCCGCGTGGGGCTCTGCTCCGGAGCGCCGTGTCGACCCCGAGCCCCGCGTCGAGCACCCTGACGACGACGACATCGACCACGCTGAGGACGACCTCGGCGAAGAGGAGGCCTCCTCCCTGCCCCCGTCGCGGGACCGTGCTGCCTCCTCGCTGGGCCGCCCTGCGCCCAGCCCGGCGACTGCGCTCCTCATGGCGCAGGAGCTGCTGCAGTACCGCCCCACGCCGGCGGCTCAGGAGGGCTGGCTCAACCGCGTTGCCGAGCTCATCGGCG
The DNA here is from genome assembly GCA_012064385.1 of Puccinellia tenuiflora. NCBI lineage: Eukaryota > Viridiplantae > Streptophyta > Magnoliopsida > Poales > Poaceae > Puccinellia > Puccinellia tenuiflora. The sequence continues at coordinate 478,789 of QRDG01002061.1, forward strand.
CCGCTCGCGCCGCGGTACCCGCGCCGTCTCGTTCCCTGGTTCCTTCTGCGCTCGTGGGGGACGTGGCGCACGGCGCACCTCCCGCGCCTCCTCTCCATCCCGCACCCGCTCCAGCTCCACCGGTTGCACCGCAACCTGCTCCAGCGGGGGCTCCTCCTCGCGACGGCCGCGCTGCATCGCACGCGTCGTCGCCGCATGACTGCCAGATCGTGCAGCGAGCCCCTGAGGACGCACGCGTGAGCATCGAGCGCGGGCAAGAACGCCGCAACCGCGCCGTCCAGGACGTCGCCACCGCCGGGCGCCACCTCCGCGCCACCCTTGCCAACGGCACGGTCACCTACGGCACGACGGCCGCGTTCACTCGCAGCCTTCGTCGCGTCGTCTGGCCGGTCAAGTTCAGGCCGGACCTCCCTCCGCGCTACGACGGCAAGAACAACCCCCTGGAGTTCCTGCAGCTCTACTCTTTGGCCATCCAGGCCGCCGGGGGCGACGACAAGGTCATGGCGAACTGGTTCCCTATGGCCCTCAAGGACTCTGCGTCCTCATGGCTCACCAACCTTCCCGCCGAGTCCATCAACTCTTGGGAGGAGCTCTGCCGGTGCTTCGTCGCCAACTTCAAGGGCACGTACGAGCGCGGCCTCACCTACAACGACCTCCGCGCCGTGCGTCAGAAGCCCGGCGAGACCCTCCGCAAGTACATCCAGCGCTTTAGCCAAGTGCGCAACAAGATCCCCAACGCCACCGACGCACAGGTCATTTCGGCCTTCCAGGCTGGGGTCACGGACGTGCGGATGCTCGAGAAGCTCGGCATCCACGACAACATCACCACCGTCGTCAAGCTTTTCGACTTGGCGGACAAGTGCGCGGTCCAAGAAGAAGAAATCCTCTGAGAAGCGCAAGACTACTGCGGTCCTCGCGGCAGAGCCTGACGCCAAGCAGTCTCGCCAAGCTGCCTACTCCAGCCGCAGGACCTGAGAAGAAGGATGATCGCCCTTTCTGCATCTACCACAACAGGCACTCTCACGCCACCGAGGACTGCTTCGACATCAAGAGGCTTCGCGAGGCTCGCGAGGCAAACGGAGGCCGCGGAGGCCGCGGCGGAGGCCGCAGCGGCCGCGGGGGGCGACGCTGGAACAACAACTACAACGACAACTACCAGCAGAACCCCCAGGCCAACGCTGCCCAGCCCGCAAACGACAACCTGCCTGCCGAGGCTGACGAAGGCTACCAGGTAGCCTCGCGGGGCAGCTTGTATCCTTGGCGGGGCTCAGGCCCCTCGCTCCAACCGCCACTTCAAGCAACTCGCTCGCGAGGTCGCGGCAGCCCTCCCTGGAGTCGAGGCCTCCAGGCCCCTCAAGTGGTCCCAGTGCCCCATTACTTTCGACTCCGGCGACCACCCCAAGTCCACTTCAACCGTTGGCACCATCCCGTTGGTCTGCACCCCCACCATCAACAACATCGCCGTCTCTAAGACGCTCATTGATGGGGGTGCTGGCCTCAACGTCATCTCCGTCGAGACATTCGAGAAGCTGCAGGTGCCCTACGAGCGGCTCATGCCTACCAGGCCCTTCTCGGGAGTGACAGAGGGTCTCACCACCCCTTGGGGCAGGTGAGGCTCGCCGTCACTTTCGGCACCCACGCCAACTACCGCACCGAGCTGATCGACTTCGACGTCGCGCACATCGGCCTACCCTACAACGCCATACTCGGCTACCCCGCCCTCGCCAAGTTCATGGCGGTGACCCACCACGCCTACAACCTCGTCAAGCTCCCTGGCTCGGGTGGCACCATTGTCATCCGCGGCGTGGTCTCGGACGCCCTGTACGCTGCGCAAGCGGCCTACAAGGCTGCCGCGGTGGCGTCACCCGCCGACGAGGACGAGGAAACCCTCCCGAGGCCCCCCGCGAAGAAGAAGCAGCTGTTCTCCCAGGAGAAGGCCGCGACAAAACAAGTGTCTCTGGAGGCGAGCGGCTCGGGGGCTTGTGTCACCATCGGCGCCAACCTGCCTCCTAAATAGGGGAGCGCGCTCCCGGAGGAGCAACGCTTCATCATCAAAGAAGAAAAACTCCTGGCCACGCCAGTGTAATGAACACCTATTTCAGGTCATTCTGAACCTTTGCGCATCGCGCCAGCATGTTTTGCGACTTCGGCAAAACTGTTATTGCTGTTTATTCCTGCTCGTATGATCCCTCCTGTGTATCTCGCGAGCGGGGGCTAGCAGGGTGCCATGCCACGGGAGCATCCCGGCAGCGCCTAAAAACCAAGGGATCCGAGCTCTGAACTTGCGGGCCAGCTCTCATGCATGTCAACTCCCAAGGAGCTCTGAACTCATGGGTCAGCTCCCGCGCACGTCAACTCACCAAGGATCACCAAAACCTTGGTGCCTGTTTCTCCTCGCGAGACACACATGAAGGAACCTACAAGCAACATAAGATTCTTTAGCTATCTATTGCTTGTGGGTATGCCTATCTCTCCAAGTGCAGGAAAACAGGCTCTCCAAGCCACAGGCAACAACAAAGCGAAAACGCCTCGCCAGGGAACCAACACCCTCTCCAAGGCGGAAACGCCTCGACAAGCTAAGTCTAAATACTTTTCAAATCTCCTCTCGCTGGCTATTTGCCCCTCGAGTCTCTTTTCTCTCTCCTATGCCTCATGGGCTGCTTGCACGTCAAAGGGGAGCCCCAAGCATCGCGCTTCGAGGAGCTCTTACTTCTCGAGGCCTCACGCACCCCCCGGACTTGTGGAGCACTGACTCGCACATACCGAAGCGGCGGTGGTGTAGCGCTAAGAGAGGGTCCTAAGACGTAGAGCGAAAAAGACATGAAGGGAAAAGACAAAAGCCTCCCGAGGGACATCCACAAGCATACTCCAATAACTTAACAAGTTTTTACAAAAGCTTACAAACAAAACGAATGCTAAAAATAGTATGCGCCTCTGCGCGTCCAGATGCAGGAAGTTCAGGCTGTCGCGCCTCCCGAGGTGCCTGCCTTGTCCACGGCTGTCTCCGCCCCCTCCAGAGCATCCTCCTCGTCGTCGCCTTCGATCACGACTTGGTCGAATTTCTTGGCGAACGCGGCGGCGGCCTGCGTGGCGGTCTCCCGCGCCTTGCTGCTGATGGCGCGCGGCGGTGCCATCACGTCCTCAAGATCAAGTGAAGGCTGGAGCCTCACGAGGTTGCTGAAGATGTTGGTGACGCCAACAACAAGGAGGTCGCGACTCTCCTCCACGACGCGCTTGTCGAAGCTCTTCGCGACCCCTTCAAGTTTTCCAAGGAACTGCTCGAAGAAGTGCGAGTATGAGGTCTCGTCGTCGGTCGCCGCGGAGAAGGAGGGGACGGCGATCCTCAGGTCTCTCCCGACCGCGCGCACGCGGCTCACCAAGCTCTGGAGGATGCTCTGGCGCTGGCGCGTCATGAGCCGGTCGACCTGGCGCTGGTCCCGTGCCTGCTCCGCCAGAGCCGCGGCAGGCCCCACCTGCTGCCTGAGCTCTTTCACGTCTTTCTCCAAGGCAAAGGCATTTCCCTCGGCGCGCGCCTGGGCCTCTCGAGAGACCTGGAGGCAAGAGGTCAACCTTTTCTCCTCCTGCTCAAGCTCCTTGACGCGCTTCTCGAGCCCCTTGCGTGTGGATCGTGAGGCGGTCCTCGTGCTTCGCGACCTTCTCGTTATACTCCTTGGAGAGGCTTTCGCGGACGAGTTTGACCTTGAGGTCAGCTTCTTCTTGGAGCCTTTTCTGCTCTGCTGCAAGGTTGGCCTCGTCGGTGGCCACCCGGCCTTCACGCTCCTCCAGCTGCCCCTCGCGGGTGGCCTGGTCCTTCACGAGGAGCTGGACCTGCTCCTCGCGCTGCTGCAGCTCTTTCTTCTAGAGGGCGAGTTCTTCCTCGCGCCGTTTCAGCTCGGCCTCGCGAGGCGCCAGCTGCTCCTCGCGGGCGTCCAGCCCCTCGCGGAGCTCCTTCAGGCTGGCCTTGGCGGCCTCGGAGTCGGCGGCGAACTTCTGCTTCGCGGCCGCCAGCTCGTCGTGCTTAGAGGTGGTTTCCACCTCGAGCGCTTCCCTGGCGGCGTCAAGCTCGTCCATCACCTCCTGCGCCTCCCGCTTGACGCTGTCGCGGGTCTCCTTGGCGAAGCGGAGGGCCTCTTGGCGTTCCGCCTGGGCCGCCGCATCCCACCGGCGGCACACCTCCACCCTCTCGAAGAGAAGGGCCTAGGCTTCGCTGAGCCTCGCCTTTTCCTCCGCCAGGGCGTCTTCTTCCCTGGCGAGCTGCTCCTCCAGCCCGTCGAGCGCTCGCCGCGCCCGGTTGAGGATGATCCGGCGATGGGCCGCTTGACGATGCGGCGCTTGCAGCGCCAAAGAAACTCCCACGCTGCTGCTGGGTGCAGTTCCCTCGATCCTCGTCGAGGCGCCCGGATCCTGCCTCAGACCCATGACCGCCTCTGGTGCGACCGGGGGGCTTGTGGGGGCGCCTTCTTCGGCGCTCGCCTCGGTTGCCCTCTGGGGGCTGGGCGCCTTCTCGCGCTCAGCTTCAGCGCCAGTGGGCTCCGGCGTCGCCACCGCCTCCTGCTCCCCGGGGGCGCCCCCGGCCCCCTCTGCAACGGCCGCGTCCGCCGCGGCCTCGGCCGCGTCCGCCGCGGCCTCGGGCGCGTCAGCCCCTCTCGAGGAGGCCTCCTCCTCTGGAGGCGGCTCCGCGACGATGTCCTCGTCCGCGGTTTCCTCCTCCGTCCCCTGCTGGACTGGAGGAGTCGCCGCCCTGGTTGGCGACGGCGCCGCCTCTACGGTCTCCGCCTCCACGCGGTGCTCCGCCGCTGGAGGAGTCGCCGCCCGAATCGGCGACGCCGCGCTCTCCTCGGCCACCGCCGTCCCCGCGCGGTGCTCGGCCGCGGGAGGGACACCCGCCTGCTACGGCTCGCCAGCCGCAGGCGTCTCCGCGGCGACGCTAGTGGTCTCTCCAGCCTCGCCGAGCCGCCGCCTCTTTGGCTCCGCGGGCTGCCAGAAAGGAAGACAAGTCGAAAGTCCTTCAAGGGGGGAATTCTCGAAGCAAAATATTGAAGGAGAAAGAGAAATCAAGGGCTTACTCGCCGGCCATCACCCACACCCTCTTCTTTGCCTTGGGAGGCTGGGTGAGGCTTGCTCCGGCCTCCTCCCGGGCCGCGCCTGTCTCCGCGCGAGGGATGCCTCCCGTGGTTGCAGCCCTCCTGTCGTGGACGGCCTTGGAGCGGGGCTTGCAACGCCCTTTTCCGCCGCCGCTCGTCTCCTCCTCCTCCTCGGCGCGCTGGGAGCGGACGATGCGGAAGGCATCCTCCTCGTCGCCGGAGGAAAGCACCTGGAGGTCCACCTCGGCGTGGGCGCTCCTCGAGGAGCCGGCGCCCTCGCCGACGGGGTCAGCGCCCCTCGAGGCCTCGTCCTCGCCAAGGGGGTCCTCGCTTCTCGAGGTTTCCTCCTCGGCGGACTCGGCCTCCTCAGCCTCAGGAGCCTCATCCATATAATCTGGCTCCGCCGCCCACGGGTTAGGGCGAGGCCCGCGGTGCCCCGCGGGCACGATTCCCCACTCGTCGAACGTGGGCATATGCGAACGCTGCTCTTCGATGCTCTCCTCGGTGAAGACAATGAGCGGCTTGGCCGCCTCTTTCTTGGCGGACGGGATCTCCGACGACGTGAAGAGAACGCTCATGATCTGGCGCATCACGTCAAGCTCGAAGCCGTCCCTGCTTAGCCGCATTGCGTCATCCTTGCCGTCGTATCGCCACACCGGCTCGGCGTGCTGTTGGAGAGGGGCGATTCGGCGCCTGGTGAAGTCCTTTGCCACCATCTGGCCGGTGACCCCTGCCTCGCGGATGTGACGGATGTACTTGTACACCGCGTCAAGCTTTGAGCCCCTGAAGTCCGCGCTCGCCCAGCGCGCCCACTTCCTCGGCGGCCCCTCGGGCACCTCCAGGAGAGGGTTGGTGGTCTTGGCGTCGACAAAGAGCCACTTCTCGCGGAACTTGTCCACTTTCTTCGTCACCTTAGTGACGGCGTCCTCGCCACACCAGGCGATGGGGATGTAGTTGTCGCTCTGGGCGTCGGCGATACGGAAAGAGACGCATCCGAGCCGCTCGCCCTTGGCGGAGTTCCGAAGAGAATAGAAGCTGCGGAAGAGCGCCACCGAGGGACGGATGCCGAGGTAAGCCTCGCAGAAGTGGGCGAAGATGGCGAGGATGAGGATGGAGTTGGGATGAAGATGAAGAAGTTGGATCTGGTACGTCTCCAAGATCGCCAGGAGGAAATCAGAGAATGGTGGTACCAGGCCGGCGTAGAGAGTATGAAGGAAGATGGGGTAGAAGGTGTCGGTGAGCCTGCTACCGGCCGGCCTCATTTCGGTGGCGCCGTGCTCGTTGGTCTTCGCCGCCGCCAGGCGGCGCACCGTCGCTATCGTCGCTGCGGTGACTCTCGTCCGCGGCAGCGCTCCCTCGAGAGCAGCGGCGCGCGCCATCGCCGCGGACGTGCCCGCCCGCGCCATCGCCGCTGAGGAGCTCGCCTGCGCCGCGGCCTTGCCCTTCAAGTCGGCAGCTGTTCTCTTGGGGGCCATGGTCGCCGGAGAAGAAGAAGAGTACTCTGGAGGTTGGAGTTCTCTGGAGAGATTGGAGGCGTGGGGAGAAGTGTGCGGAGGAGTTACGGGAGAAGTAATGGGCGCCGCCTGCGCGCCCAGGCTTTATTGACCAGCACTCGAGTCGTGGCGGGCCCCGCCACGACGCCCGTTGGAGCCGAGGAGGCCGTGGCCGCGGGCGCAACCGCTGCGTGACACGTGTCGCGGCCCTGTCAGGCATCTTTGGCCCCTCGACGCTTCGCCTTCGTCATGGGCCTCGGCGTGCCCATCGCGGGCCCGGGGGCTACTGTCGGCACAGTGGAAACCAGGGTACCACGGGCCGGCCTGCCAGGGCCCACAAGATTCCTCGGGTGATTTTCGCTAAGGACCAGGCTCTCCAAGCCTGGCGAGCTTCGCGAGGATTTCTCTCCTCGCGAAGGGTTCTTCTTCTCGCCAAGGGTTCTTTCCTTTGGCGAGGGATCGCTCTTCGACAAGGCGTCTCCGACGCCGCCCGCAATTCTACTAAGGACCAAGCCGAAGGGCTTGGCGAGGCCTTTCGCCTCGCCAAGCGTTTTCCTCGTGAAGCCATCTCTGCCCCCGCGGCAGAGCGCACATGGACTCTGCGCCATGCGCAGAGTGACGCGCGTGCTTACGCGCGATGACGACGACGCCGCAGTTGCCGTTTCCATGTATAAAGCAGTCAACAAAGCGGAGCCAAGCAAAGCGGATAACGAGTATTGCCTCTTTGGTGACAAGGGAACAGTCTGCAGCTACGCTCCAAGGACGACGTCACCGTGGGCCACCTCCCACCTCGGCAAGCGCCAGCCCGCTGTCCAGCTGGTCGGTGCCCCTTTTCAGCTTTGGTGACGCTGTTCTCCTGCCGTGGACCGCGTCCATGAGCTCCACCTTTATGGTAGACCTCACTTTTACGGTGCACCGTGCCTCCTCCTTCGTCACCATGTGGTAGCCCTTCCCGCCCAAATGTTTGGGCAGAAGAGGCCCAGGATGCCTATAAAAGGAGGAGGAGCACGCCCAAGCAAAGGGTTCGGTTCGGTTCGGTTCGGTTTTCTAGTCCAGGAGCCTACCTAAAACCCTAGATCTGGAGATCAACTAGTAGCCATTGTTAGCCATCTCGAGCTCGGCAAGCTCTCTCCTTGTACTGTAAACTCTCCAAGCAGTGCAATACACCATAGCAGGACGTAGGGGTTTTACCTCCACAAGAGGGCCCTGAACCTGGGTAATACCGTTGTGTCAATCTCTGCAGTGTCGTCCGCCGCGAGCCTGACGAGCACCGTCGCCGGAGCACGTTGTGGACTGTTTGACTCCGTGTTCAGCCCCTTACACGATACCTTGGAGACACCCCTAGTTCCTGGGGACAATCTCCGACAACTTATGCAATTTACATTGTGATAGCCTTCGTGCTTGAAGTTCTATATCTAGCTATCACCTTGTTGTTTTATTGCTTAGCATAAGTTGTTGGTGCACTTAGGAAAACCTAGTATATTAGGTTGTTGGCTTGTTAATTTAAACATCTAATTTTATTCCGCAATTATCAAGCCTTAAATCAAAAAAGTTTAAATCGCCTATTCACCCCCCTCTAGGCGAGATCCTTGTTCTTTCAATTGGTATCAGAACCTCATCTCTCTTGTTTGGCTTTACCGCCTAGAGAGTAAAGATGTTGTTTAGAGGATTAGTGCACAATTCCATGTTTATATTCAATGGCATAAATTTTAATGTTTGGAAAACTTATATGCTTAGTCACTTACGGGTCTTGGACCCCAATATTGAGCGTATCTTAGATATAGGTTTTTCTCCTCCAAAGGATTACGAAAGTATGACTTTAGAGGATGAGAAAAACTTATATCTAGATGCTCTAGCTTCTAATGAGTTTTGCAAATTCATGAGTGTTGTAGTTTTTGAGTCAATCATGCCTCTCCGGGACGCTCATGAGCTTTGGACTAAGCTTCAAGATAAATATGGAGTGTCCAGCTATATTGAGGATGATTGTTCTCACTCCACCTCCGGCCGTGACGAGTTCTCGTCTTCGTCTACCTCACCAAAATGTGGTAAGCCACAAACTAATGTGATGGTGAGTAGTGATAGGTTTTGCAATTTGGATAGTGAGCTCATTTTGATGATCTTTTATCTCTATCTTGTTGCAATGCCTCATCTTTGGACGTAAACACACATAGCACTATAAATGTCATACATGCTAGTGTTGATAGTCCTTGTATATAATCCAAAAATTTCTTAGATAAATCTCTTGATGATATGTTTGCTTTATCTTGTTGCCATGATAATAATGCTTGTGTTCCCTCTAACTCTTGCACAAATAATAATGTAGAGGAAACCCAATTAGCTATGCAACAAGATGTGAACTTGAGTAGTTCAAAAATTGATTGTTCATCTTCATCCACCACTCATTGCCTTATGGCTAAATCTTCTAGTAGTGATGATAATAATAATAATGATGATAATAATAATGATGAGGAAGAAAATAATGATGAATTCCTTCATAATAAAGGTCTAATGCTTCTTAAGGCTACTTCAAAGAATAAAAATGCTTGTGATAACCTATATGAAATCATGAGCACCCTTGTTGAGCGAGGGGATACTATTAAGGCCTTAGAATCAAGCCTTGAAGAAATGGGTAAGATAGAAAGAGACGATGCCATGGAAAAGGCATCGTTAGAAGATGCCTTTGAGGAAGAGCAAGTGACTCGGGCTTCTCTTGAGGAGAAACTCGAATCCATTGAGGAGTCTCATAATGAAATAATTGCTAAACTCATCAAAGAACGTAACCATGCAATTGGTAAATATAAAGTCACGAAAAAATAAAATGCTAGCTTTAAGGAAGAGCTTGCCAAGTTGTCTTCTTCCATTCCTAATGATAATAATGCTTGTGCTACTAATTCAACTTCTTGTGAAGCATCTATTTTGAAGGAGAATGTTGAGCTAAGGGATCAACTTGAGTTGCTAACTAGCAAGTATGGGAAGTTGGAAGAAAGTCATGAAAAGCTATCTAGCTCTAATGATGATCTTCTAGCATCCTATGCTTGTCTGAAGTTAGCTCATGAGGCTATCACTACCAAGGTAACATCTTGTGAGCCTCATGTGGATAATAGCACAATTTTGTCTAGAAATGCTATATTGCCATGTGCTAGTCCTAGTAGTGCATCGACTCGTAATGTTGGCACATCTTGTGATGAATTACATTCTTTGCCTTGTTGCTCTAACAATGATGCATCTACCTCCTCTAGTACTTGTGTTGTCACTAACCATGTAGAGAAAAGAGGAGAGCTCAAGGCCCAAGCCACTTCAATGAAGAAAGGCTTGGAAAAGCGTCATAAAGGGAAGAGTGCACTTGACAACATGTGGAGTGCGCAACAATCCCCCAATGACAAGAGTGGACTTGGATTCAACTCCAACAACAAGAACAAGTCTGATATGGGCACGACGGAGGAGGTGCAGCCCAATTTCAGGACTTCCGCCAAGCTAGTATATTTTGTATCAGTATTATTTGTAATAATTGGTTTTAAATAATTATTAGAATTGAGTATGGGCCTGTCCAACTCAACTAGGGTGTGGCCCACTAGTGGGGCGGTACTGTAGCGCGTACTGTAGCTACAGTGCGGCCATGCCCCCTCACCTCCATATAAGGTTAGGGCTGCGAGTTAGAAGGGGCCAGAAAATTAGTCTAAAACTATTGTGTTGTGTTTCCATGGTGAAGCATCCCTCCGGGGACGGCGATGCCGTTTTATCTATCATATTGATTTGCTGCGGAGGTTCTTGTGTTCATCAAGGATTGTCGTGCTGTGGTTTGAGGTGTGGTGATCTTCATCACGTTGCTTGCTGGATTCGTTCCTCTTCTCCAGGTTTGCGTTCATCGTGTAATTGGGAGAATTATTACCTTGGTTGTCTCGCTATGAAAGATCGGGCAAAACTCCGGGATCATTGGCTTGATCCTTATCATGTGGTATCAGATTTCTGGGTTGATCACGGCGAGGTTGTGTTGATCGATCTCATCTAGATCGGTTGATTGGGAAGAGTTTGCTTGGAGGCTCTCGTGCAGATTGCTGTTGCGTTTGTGTAGATTGGTTTCCGGTTAGATCGATTTGTGTGGAGGCTGCTAGCAGATTCAAGGAAGGAAGGAGAACGTGCTACAGATTCGCGATCTACTGTAGCTACAGTACCGCGATCTAATCTCATCTGCTGAGGAGCAGCGTGACCTGCGTGGACTCAGGCAGGAAAGGCACGCGTGTGCAAAAAAAAAATAGAGGACGGGACTTAGCGAAGGAGAGATCCCTGCTGGACTGCACTACTGCTGCTGCTACCTACAATACTCCGTGCTACAGTAATCCGTGAATATGGGCAGATTTTTCAAATCGTTTCCGGGGGATTTTTATGGCAAGAGGTGTGTTTCTGGTGAACGGTCCGGTGATGTGTTCAATGACTATCTCGATAAATTGCACGGTGTGACTTCAGTTGCATCGAAGGTCACGTGGAGACTTACTCATGTTGCAACAGCTCAAGAATATGAGTCATGGGAAAGTCTTATGCTTCAGGGTTTTTCACAGATGTGATACTTGGGAACGAGTGGATCAGCCTACGCGTGTGTTTCTTGCACTCCGATGTGTGGATGAGGAGGTTGCTCGTTGGTGGACTGAGGAGAGGCATGGGAAGGAAAGCACATATGGGCTTTGGCATGATTTCACTAAATTTTTGCGTGCTTATTTCTGTCTCCTCACCATAGGGAACCTTGTATTAAACCTATGAAGTTGACAAACATTGTGCAGAGGAGGACTGAATTTGCCACGAGGCTGCAGCCTTGTTCTAAGGAGAGTGCTATGTCTATTCCGCCTCCTGCAATGAGTGTGAAGGCAGTAGTTCCAGTGCAAACGATCAGCGCAGCAGTTACAAAAATTTCTGAAGCGAAGCACTCTGATGTTGATAAGATTGTTGTGTGCGCTGAAACTGCAGTGGAAAAGGTTGAACCTTTGAGTGGGCTGAATATGCAACTCAAAAGGGTACATGATGAGGCTTGCAAAATAGTTGACAAGTGTCAGTGATGGAGTCTATTTCAGACTCAGTGCATGATAAAAGGCAAACACTGTAAGCTCATGATTGATGGTGGTAGCTGTACTAATGGCATTAGCAAGGCAATGGTGGCAGCATTAGGGTTGTCTACTTGGCGTATTCCTGAACCTAAGCATCTGGAGTGGTTAAATAATTGTGGTATGCTGAAGGTTACTCATAAGGTGCGTGTGTCATTTACAGTTGGTGACTATGTTGATGAGGTTGAGTGCGATGTATTGCCATTGGAGGTGTGTGGGCTGTTACTTGGTCGACCTTGGCAGTATGATCGCAATGTTACTCATGCTGGGAGAGCAAATACATATTCTTTAATGCATGATGGTAAACAGCAGATTTTGAAGCCTATGAAGGATGATCAAATTAAATCTGATGTGGAGCTGGTAGTACACAAGGAGAAGTTGCATAAAGCTGAACCAAAACAACGGTTAGTTAAGTCGCAGCAAGTGGAGCATGATGCAAGGAGCGTTGGTACAGAAATTGATTCAACCATGCATGTACATGACAGCCTGTGCTTGTTGGTGACAAGCTAGTTGAAAACAAACCTCTTATTGATGAGAGGAAGGATATTGCAGCATGTGTTCCAGTTCGTGTTGACATGGGTGTTCAGACTGATGACGGTGGTGCTGATCGTGTTCCGGTGCATATGGTGCATCGGGTAGTTAGCCACAGTTTTGTGAGAACACCTCGGAAACGTTTTGTTGGAGCAGTAGTACGTGTGCATAAAGGCAAGGATGGACGTGTTCGTCAGTTGTGTGGCCCAGGCATTACTCATCTTGTGCAGGGTCCACTACCACAGAAATGGCTATAGGGAGGTTGGCATTCTGTGGCGCACCGTTAATTGGTGCGCCACAGAATTATTTCTGTGGCGCATGGATGCTGGTGCGCCACAGAAATTTTCGAATTTCTGTGGCGCATCTTTTGTCCATGCGCCACAGAAAGTCAGAATTCTGTGGCGCATGCCCACCCATGCGCAACAGAAAGTCAGGATTCTGTGGCGCATACCCACCCATGCGCCACAGAATTTCTGTGGGTCCCACGTACAACCACTAGGTCAGAGGTCTATCTGGGACATTCTGTGGCGCACCGTGGCTGGTGCGCCACAGAAAAGGGACATTTTGTGGCGCACCGTGGCTGGTGCGCCACAGAAAAGTGACATTCTGTGGCGCACCTGGTAGGTGCGCCACAGAAAGCTGACTTTCTGTGGCGCACCAAGTTTGGTGCGCCACAGAATTTTTTTTTCAAATCCCACCCCCCACCCCCCCCTGTGGATCGCCTTTTTAGTTTTGCAGGAAGTGAAAGAAAATGATAAAAAATTCAATAAATAAAATCCTTTGCGATGTAGTTAGGTATGAGTGTCTAGTAGGTCTAGAAATTTTGAAATATGAATTTTGACCTTTTTTGCAACAAATGAAGAAAAAATCTTATAACGGGCATAACTTTTGCATACGATGTCGAAAAAATGCGAATAATACCTTAAAAAAACTAGAGAAAATTTCGGAACCGCCCTCACCGGGGTTTACCTAGTTGGACATTTCTCGGATTCTCAAAATTCCAAACGAAAAAAAAGTTATGGCCAACAGAAGAATTTTCCCAGCAAAATAAAAAAATCAAAAAAAAGGAAAAAAAATTCTGTGGCGCATGTGCCAAGGATGCGCCACAGAATTATTGGCGCATCCTTGGCATTGGTGCGCCACAGAATTATTGGGTGGGATTCGAAATTTTGAATCCCGCCCAATAATTCTGTGGCGCACCAATGCCAAGGATGCGCCACAGAATTTCAAACAGACGATTTTTTTTCTACAAAATCAAAAAAATTCAAAAATTCAAAAAAAATTAAAAAAAAGAAAAAATTCCAAAATTCCAAAAAAAGTTATAACAAAGAAGATTGTTGAAAATTTTGGATTTTTTGAATTTTTTAAAGTTTTTTTTAAATAAGTTTTTTGAATTTTTTGGATTTTTTGAATTTTTTAAAGTTTTTTTTAAATAAGTTTTTTCAATTTTTTGAATTTTTTAAAGTTTTTTTAAATAAGTTTTTTGAATTTTTTGGATTTTTTGAAATTTTTAAAGTTTTTTTAAAAAAATTTAAGTTTTTTTAATTTTTTTGGATCTTTTGAAACTTTTGAATCTCCTTTTGAAAGTTTAGAAGTTTTTGAAAAATCTGAAATTTAAAAACACACATTTATAACACATACATAACATATACACATACAAGACTTAAGAGGATTCATATGATATATATATCAGTAAGAACTTGAGTAGCACAAGGGTAGGTGAAGTGGGTGGAACTTAGAAGTTAAGCGTGCTAGGGTTGGAGCAATTTGAGGATGGGTGACCCAGCGGGAAGGTATCAGCTCAAAATGTGCAAAAAATCTGAAAAAATTCAAATAATTAGGACTTTCATATTATTTCATATTTTGATTTTTCTGAATTTTTTTGAAACTTTTTATATTTTTTTTTGAATTTTTTCAGAATTCTGTGGCGCACCAGGCTAGGTGCGCCACAGAAATATGCGCCACATAATTCTCACATTTCTGTGGCGCACCAAGCAAGGTGCGCCACAGAAAATATTTTTGTGGCGAGAATTCTGTGGCGCACCCAGCAAACCTGGGGGTGCGCCACAGAATTCCAATTTGGTGCGCCACTGATAGCCATTTCTGTGGTAGTGGTCGTGCAAAGCAGGTTCATGTTCAGCAACACGAGGTTCCAGCAAGAGTTGAGAAGAAGAAGATGGTGGCGCCTAGGTCCAAGCTCATGTGGAGAAGAGATGCAGCCGGCCAAGACTGTATCAAGTCGAGCAGGCCGAGCGGGAGGATGTGGTGAGGAAGGCAAGCAAGACTTGACGATGGAGAAGACGCGTGCTGATTTTGTTGACATCACGCCACCCTTTCGAGCAGACCCTCAAGCGTTGGGGACAACACTTTTTGAAGGGGGGGGAGGATGATATGGGCACGACGGAGGAGGTGCAGCCCAATTTCAGGACTCCGCCAAGCTAGTATATTTTGTATCAGTATTATTTGTAATAATTGGTTTTAAATAATTATTAGAGTTGAGTATGGGCCTGTCCAACTCAACTAGGGCGTGGCCCACTAGCGGGGCGGTACTGTAGCGCGTACTGTAGCTACAGTGCGGCCGCGCCCCCTCACCTCCATATAAGGTTAGGGCTGCGAGTTAGAAGGGGGCCAGAAAATTAGTCTAAAACTATTGTGTTGTGTTTCCGTGGTGAAGCATCCCTCCGGGGACGGCGATGCCGTTTTATCTATCATATTGATTTGCTGCGGAGGTTCTTGTGTTCATCAAGGATTGTCGTGCTGTGGTTTGAGGCGTGGTGATCTTCATCACGTTGCTTGCTGGATTCGTTCCTCTTCTCCAGGTTTGCGTTCATCGTGTAATTGGGAGAATTATTACCTTGGTTGTCTCGCTGTGAAAGATCGGGCAAAACTCCGGGATCATTGGCTTGATCCTTATCAAAGTCCAAGTTTGATAAGAAGAAGGGCCAAGTACAAGTTAAGAATCCGTCCAAGATCATTTGCTTCAAGTGCAAGCTAGAAGGGCATCATGTTCGGGATTGCCCGATGAAGAAGAAGCCTCTTAGTGAGAAGCAACTAGGGAAGCCGCCTCTTGTTCAATCTCATGCTCAACCACGAGTTGAACAACGGCCACCTCCTAAGAAGACTCAAGTCAATGCTCCTCAAGTTGAGGAGCCTATTAATAAGAAAGAGAAGAGTTGATGTTGCTACCTTTGCCGTGGCAAGGGTCACTTTGCTTCTTCATGCACCGTCGGTAACCTATCCAACCCCATCTTAATTGATGATGTGTATTCACTTAGAAAGGATAGAGTTGGCAATGTGTTTGCCAAATTTGTGGGAACTCAAAGTGGTGTCAAGAAAAGAACCATTTGGGTTGCCAAGCCTATTGTGACTAACCTCTTAGGACCCAACTTGGTTGGGGACCAACAAGCTCAAACTTGATCAATAGGTGTTGTTGGAGGACATTGGAGACTTGGCTACTTTTGAAGAATTAAGGGATCTTCATGGTTATTATGTCATCAAGCCAAGTCATGTAGATTATATTGTTCTATCTCATATCCAATGCTCCTCCTTGCGGTAAATTATATTTAATCATATATATATACATTGAAAGTTGCTTGCTCCCTTGCATGTGTTAGTTTTGTTCCTAGCATGTGCTTGTATGTGATATGCTACTTTCCTACTTGTCTTGTTATTCAAGGTTGTGTATGATAGTTGTGTATCATGTATGTGTATCTTTGTGTTGAGTCTTTATTGGATCTTGTGTGGATTTTATTTGGCTCTTTGAGATATTAATGGACTATCCCATTTTTGGGGAGTGATATGCTTTGTGCATTTCACAAACCTAAAAATGTGTGTACGTGAGGCACACCACCTAGTGTTGACATTTCAATATTATCTAGTTACTATGTGGTATGTCATTTTCATGAGAAATTCAAATTCTACAATGTCCATTAATTTCTCTAGTTGATTTTATTCGCCTCTTGCTAGATAAAATGTTACAATCCCATAAAAATATGAACATTTGAGGTTTGCCACTTAGATTTGATATGGTAAATTATCTTATTCCTATGTGGCATATTTGCTCGAACAAGTTCCAATTTGCTTTGTGGTTGTCTTTTGGCTCTTGTTTGTGTGAGTTTGCTTGGTGTGGTTTTTCTCTAATATGCATTTCCATATATTATTTGAGAAACCATTTGTTCCATATTATTCTAACCATGGCTTGGTATTCAAATCAGGGAAGAGATCCTTCTTTCTATTAATTTGATAGAAATTCGTTTTTATTTTCCTGTCTCTGTGATTTTGATTTTCGATGAATGAGCCTGTGGTAATGCTTTTACCTCTATTATATAAATCTAAAAAAAAGACATATGAGTATCTAAAAAAATGATTTGTTCCATATTATACTAACCATGGCTTTGCCGGTTGGTTTGAATAGTTGAAACTACCAACAAACTTTATCAAAATATGGTGTTTTATTTCTTATCTTTTGCCATTTGCTTGTTTTTTGTGAAGTTGGTCTTGAACATCATTCCTATATACCACCGAGAAATATCTCAATATACTCCTTGTCCATGACAAGTGATACTCGTAATTGTGGTGGATTTTGTAGACCATCTTCATTTTGGCTCTTACGTTGAATTGCCTTATTTATTGCCAAAATATTTATTTTGACTCCCGTTGTCTTCCTTGCCTCTTGGATGGATCCTATTTTTGAATTGGTATAGTTTAGTGTTGTAAAGAACATATGGAGAGTAATGATCCCTTGTGTGTGCATTTTGTATTCAAATGCAAATATCAAGATAATGCATGAATCTTGGGGGAGCTTTTCTTTTATTATTTATAACCCTATCCTATCAATCGATATTTGATCCTTTCAATTGGCTCTTATTTCTATCTTATGTGTTTATGGAAGACAAATCTTTTTCTCGTGATGCTTTGTGACATCATGAAAAGTGTAGAGAGTGTTTGGTTTATTTGGTGTTACCTTGCTCTCTCATGGGAGTCTTGCTTTCTCATTTCTTGTTTTATGTTTATCCTATAGAATGATAAAATCCTTTGAGCATGTTTCTTTCTTTTATCTTATATGCTCATTGGCCTTGCCTAGGTACCTTCAATTGGTATTAATTGGAATTTAATATCTCCTCCATAGATATTAGTCTCAATTAGTATCTCTTATAGGAGCTTTGATACCTTGCTTCTTGTCTTCACTTTTACTTGATATCTTTCAAGTAATATCCTTCTTTTGGTATCCTCGCTTCTAGTTGGTATCTTTTTCAATTGGTGTCTTATCGATCATGTGTTGTTTTGATTCGATTCCCATTGATATCACACTTCATGTGTTGATGTGTCTTGGAATCAATCATATGTTGATTTGATTTTTCCTCAATCATGTGTTGATTTGGATTTTGATATAATTTGGACAACCTTCTTGTGTCACACTTTGGTGTGCTCTCTTCTTGGTTGATTTGGTGTTTTCGTCCAAATTGTATCTCATTTGGTTCTTGAAAGACTTTACATGTATAGTCTCCAATATATATATTTCTTGGCATGTTTGTCTTTTTAGTTCCAATATATAGGGAATACTCCACCAAATCCTAAATCGGCTAAGATGTGCATGAAATTCAATTTCATATCTATATGCACATATTTATGGGGAGTGTTTCCTATATATTGTAGTTTATCTAACTACTATGGGACCCAATGAGTTTGGGAACCATTTTGTGCTTGAATTTTGTTTTAGGTACAATGGAGATGCATTGGATGCTTGCCTCATTCATAAGGAAAGTGTTCTCACCATGTGATTATTGGAGTCAAGCTTTGATGATAAACAAAATTCCCATCTTCCTCATCGTCAATGTATCTCGGTAACAAGAATCTATCCCATGCATACTTTTCTAGTCTCAACCTTTGTGTAGGTTTCTTCTTGGCATGAAAGATTTTATGTGCAATTGTTGTGGTTTTGGCTTTTTCTTTCACTTGGTATATCTTTGTGATATTTGTGATGAAATTGCAAAAACCTTTTCTTCAATTGGTATTCTCTTTTTGTGATACTTGTTGCCTATCTCAAAGCATCTTCACTATCTCTTGTTCCCTTAGTGATATGTGTGATGTCTTTGATATTTTTGAAGTTCATTTATATACAATGAGATAAATTTGAGCTATGTGCTATGCTTTTAAGCAATAATTTCTTTTGTATATTCATGACTTCCCTTTTGGATGACGTGGTCTCTCCTTCATCGACCATTTCATATGTGCAAGTTTCTTTGTGGATGTATATCATCAATGATTTGTCTACTTAGAAACCTATACATATGAGAGAGCTCATCTTTTAGTTGGTATCCTATTTCTTTTGAGCTACCTTGATCTTTATCTATAATTCTTTGGTGGCTCCAAATTTGTTTCATGAGTGCCTATCTTAATTTTATTTGCATCTTTGCACACTCATGTATTTGTTGAAGATCTTTGTCTTCATGCTTATCACGATGAGCATGTTGATTTTATTAGCTAAATGTTCTCACTAGCTCTTGGCTTTTTCAATTGGTTTTAGTTTCCAATTGGTATTCTTGAGCTCGTGAACATATTCTTTTTGAAAAGATCTTTGTATCTTGGTTGGGCCTATCTTATGTTGAATCTTTAAAAAAATTGGTATCTCCTTATGGCCCAACCATATCTTTGGTGCAAGTGCTATGATTTGTTTTTGCTTTATGCACATTTGCTCTTGTTCCGTGTTCTAGATGATTTTGGGGGAGTGAGGATTCCATATTTGTGCACTCCTCAATAGTGCATGAGCATTGGGGAGCTTCTTTATTTTTATTTAGAACTCTTGTTTTGGATCTTTTGATTGCTTTTCTCCTTTGTGGAGATGTTTAGAATTATTTCATCCTTTTGCAATCTTTGGATCCTCAATATAGTTTGATTTCCTCTAATTATTCGTCAATGGATATGTGCATTTTATTTCACTCATATCTTGAGAAATACACACTTTATGGAGGAAATCATACTATATTGGTCTTATAAATTTTTCTTCCCATGTCGGCAATCGATGCCAATGGGGGAGAAGTTTAGGGGGTTTAAGGGAATTTGGGTTTTATGCTTTTGTTGCATTTGCCACACATGCGCTTGCATCCTTGCTCGTTTGTCTTGCAAGGATGCTTTATTCATTATATAAACCCTCTTAATGAGGGATTGTCATCAATTACCAAAATGGGGGAGATTGAAAGTGCATGGTTGCCCCCATGCATGGTTTTGGTAATTAATGACAATCTCTATGGACTAATGTTTGCATTGAGCTATATTTGTAGGTGTGTCAATTTGCATTGCTTGATCTCCATATGTTGGAATCAAGGCTAAGGTGATCTTGATAGGCTTTCTATTTTACCGGTCTCATGATGTTAGTTGAGAGACCGGGTTATAGGATAGATAGTCGTACTATCAAGAGGGGCTCTCGACCGAATATCTCGACCGTATTGTCGTAGAGAGCACAAACCTTTGCATCATTACAATCATCTTTATTGGTTCTTATTTGGCTATTATCGTGGTGTGGTCTTGGTGCTTGTCGTGCTTGTCATGACAAGGCCAAGGTCACCGAAAACGGTTTTCATATGCGTCTTCTATTGCATTTTCGGTATTGGAGATTTTGCTGGTTCATCCGTGCGGAAGGTTTCTCTCTTCCAATTATTAGTAAAATCACCTTTACTTGTTTGCTACATTTCCAAGGGTAGCACTTGTCGTCCTCTTTTCAACAAAATTGGTTTCACGCAATTTGGACTTCATTTGCAATAGTTATGGTTTTCCGGTTTGAAAAAGGGAGTGTTTACCTTTCCCCATTTGTTTTTATAATATATTCTTGGACTATGATGTTTCTCTGCATATTCTTGTAGTGCTCGTTGTGACGATTCCAACGAGTCCAAGATTATCGAAAACGGAGTTCATGGGCGAAAGTTATTGCGGTTTTATTCTCAGAGTTTTTATTAGACAGAATTTTAAAAAGGAAATGAAAAAAAAGGGTGCCAGGCCGGCCTGGCCGGCCCCAGGCCGGGACGAGGCTGGAGGCCTCGGGCTGCCTCCCGGCCCATCGCTCGCTGCCTGACCGGCCCAGGCCGGGACCAGGCCGACTGGCTCGGGTAGGCTCCCGGCCCAGCTTGCTGCCTGGCCGGTCCCAGGCCGGGGGGCAGGCCGGCCCGTCTGCCGGTTTCCTTCGCTGCTTGCTGCGCTGCTTTTTTTTTTACCGATCGATAGCTGCTTCGTTCGCTGCTGTTGGGCTGCTCCGGCCGGCCTGGCCGGGTGCTGGCTGGCCCCAAGCCGGGTTGCCTGCAGCTGCTTTTTTGCCCCCCAACGGCTCTATTTTTGAAGCCCATATAAAAAGGGGTTCTTCCCCAATTTTTCAGATAAGCACTTTTTTCTTGCTCTCTCTCCTCCATTGCTAAACATTTTGAGAGCTCGATTCCTCCACTTCCCTCCGATGATTCTTGCCCAAATTTAGGGAAACAAGAGAGGAGATCTAGATCCACTACTCAACCAAACAAAATCTCCTCTAAGTGAGGGGAACTCGTTGGATCTAGATTTTGGAGTTCTTGGTGTTTCTCCTTTGTTCTTCCTCCTAAACCCCTCCATAGCATTAGTTGCTTTGGTTGGATTTTGGGGAGAAGAATTTGACCACTTGGTGTGTTCTTGACTTTTGCATTAGTTGCATCGGGTTGTGCTCCCCACGGTGATTCGTGGGATTGAAGGTTGGGAGCTTGTTACTCTTGGGTCATTGGACCCTAGACGGTGTTGTGGTGATTCTTGGGAGCCTCCAATTCGGTTGTGGATGTGTGCCCCAATCTTAGTGGTGTAAAGGCTCCGGATTCCGCCTAGAAGGATTCCGATAGTGGAAGGTGAACCAAACCCTTCGGTGCGGTTCATCGGAGAATAGGGTGAGGCCTTTGTGGCATCTTGAGTAGGCCTCTTGTGGGGAGCTCACACCCCTCCAACGAGACGTACTCCCTTAACAATGAGGAACTCGGGAATATATCCTCGTCTCCGCGTGCCTCGGTTATTTCTATACCCGAGCTCTTTACTTATGCAATTTACATTGTGATAGACTTCATGCTTGAAGTTCTATATCTAGCTATCAACTTGTTGTTTTATTGCTTAGCATAAGTTGTTGATGCACTTAGGCAAACCTAGTATATTAGGTTGTTGCCTTGTTAATTTAAACATCTAGTTTTATTCCGCAATTATCAAGCCGTAAATCGAAAAAATTTAAATCGCCTATTCACCCCCCCTCTAGGTGACATCCTTGTTCTTTCAATTGGTATCAGAACCTCGTCTCTCTTGTTTGGCTTTACCGCCTAGAGAGTAAAGATGTTGTTTAGAGGATTAGTGCACAATTCCATGTTTATATTCAATGGCATAAATTTTCATGTTTGGAAAACTCATATGCTTAGTCACTTACGGGTATTGGACCCCAATATTGAGCGTATCTTAGATATAGATTTTTCTCCTCCAAAGGATTACGAAAGTACGACTTTAGAGGATGAGAATGATTCAACTTGTTTATTCATTGCTTACTTGCTATCAATTATAGACAATTGTTTTGTATCTCTTCATTCACATCCTGTGCTTTGCATTACTATCTTGATCAAGATTGTGTTGGTTGCATGTCTCATCAAAAAATATTTGTTATCACTTACCTACTCGAGGACGAGCAGGAGTTAAGCTTGGGGATGCTGATACGTCTCAAACGTATCTATAATTTTTGAGTGATCGATGCTAGTTTTGTTATGTTGTCACATGTTTTTATTATCATATTACATCATTTTTATGCATTTTGTCGGACTAACCTATTGACAAGATGCCCAGTGCCAGTTCCCTGTTTTTGCTGTCTTTTTGTTTCAGAAATTTATTTCTGGAAATATTCTCGGAATTGGACCAAAATTTACGGAGAATTTTTACTCGACGGAAGGCACCAGGAGGCCAAAGGGCAGCCTGGGGGGCCACCCACAGGCCAGGGGCGCCCCCCTGCCGCGGCCCTAGGGCCACCCGCGGGTGGACCCGCGCCTACCTGTGGGGCACCCCCTCGGCCCCCTCGACACCTATAAAATCACATTAACCCTAAAAACGTCGAAGCGGCCATTATTTTCCAGAAACTTGACCCCGACGCGCCGTCACCGAAAACCCTAGTTCGGGGTCCAATCCGAAGCTGATCCCGGCACTCTGCCGGAGGGGAGATCGATCCCGGAGGGCTCTTCATCGCCATGCCTTCCTCCAGGATGAGTTGTGAGTAGTCTCACCTTGGACTACGGGTCCATGGCAGTAGCTAGTTGGTAGTCTCTCTCTCTTGTGCTTCATGTCTTATGATCTTGTGAGCTGCCTATAAATTTCTATCTGATCTAAAAACGTCGAGGCGGCCATTATTTTCTGAAAACTCAAACCCGACGCGCCGTTACCGAAAACCCTAGTTCGGGGTCCAATCTGAAGCTGATCCCGGCACTCTACCGGAGGGGAGATCGATCCCGGAGGGCTCTTCATCGCCATGCCTTCCTCCGGGATGAGTTGTGAGTAGTCTCACCTTGGACTACGGGTCCATGGCAGTAGCTAGTTGGTAGTCTCTCTCTCTTGTGCTTCATGTCTTATGAACTTGTGAGCTGCCTAACATGATGAAGATCGATTATTGTAATGCTATGTGATGTGTTTGCTGGGATCCGATGGATTATGAAGTTATGTTCAGATTGTGCATGATTCTTATATGTTGATTTATGTTCTTGCATGCTCTCCGATGTTTGTAGTTGCTTTGGCCAAGTGATTGTGTGTATCTCCAAGAGAGGGTATTTATGCTAGATAGTGGGTTCATGCCCCCTTTTGTTCCTGGGCACGAGTGACAGAAACGTCTAAGGGCGAGGGTGTGCTGTTGCTACTAAGGGTAAAACAGCGGGTGTTAATGTCTATTTTGATATTAGTATTGCTTACTTCATGCGCTTTACTTAATGCAAATGTCTGTTGCTTGCAACTTAATACCGTTGGGTGACAGGCTGGATAGCGATCCTACGGTGGACTTTTTAGACAAAGACGCAGTTGGACTCAACGGTATTTGTTCCTTGTCGTGATGCCTCCATAAATATTATCATGTCCCTTTTGTCATAGCTAAATTGGGTTTGTACCATGATCTTGTCAATTGCCTAGCTGTAATTCGTTCACCCATCACATGCATATTTTATTTACTTGAGAGACTCCACTAGTGAACACATGGCCCCCGGTCCATCTTTTTACATTGTTTACAACCTCATTTACTTGCTTTTAATCATCATTACTCCTCTAGTCACTTTTCATTATTTCATCTATTTTACTATACAATTAACCGCTTTGTTTTCTACGAGACCGGAAAGATTGACAACATTTCCGCCGTTGGGGGCAAAGTATTTGGTTGAGTGTGTGCAGGTCCATGTCTGTTGAAGGTTAAGCGCCAGAGATCTTCAACATTCACCTCGTTCTGATTTCAAAGTCTTACTGGTTCGATAAACCTCGGTTCGTTAACGAGGGAAAACTGCTACTTGCTACATCCACGCCTTCGCTTGGGGTACAACCCAACATCATCAACTACGACATCAAGTAAGTTTTCTGGCGCCGTTGCCGGGGACTTTGGAGCTGCAGCAAGGGGAGTCTCAAACCCTCAATCTTTTTACTTTGTTTTCGTCTTTCTTGCTTTATTTCTCGTTTAGTTTATTTTCCTGTTTCAAAATTTTAAAACCCAAAAAAATTAGTGTAGTCTTTAATTCTGTCTTGTTATTTTATCTTTTGATTATGTCTAGCTTTACCACTCTTGATATGCCTCTCTTAGCCGAGTTCTTCACCTTCAAACAAAAGGGAGGAGAAAATTTTAAAAATGCTTGGGATAGAAATTCAGAATTACATAAAAAAATCCAACCCATGCTTGCTATGTGTGTTTTACTGAGATGCTTTTATTATGGACTATCTGATGTATGCAAGCATGCTTTGGACGTCATTACTGGAGGAAACTTTCTTGAAATTGATGAATTAGAATCCCTTAGAATTATAAAAGGCTTAGTTGTTTTTCCCACAAATGAGAAAACTAATGCAATACATGATAGATTAGATAAAATAGAAAATATTTCATGTAATCTAAATTTAAATGGAATAGAGGAGAGCCCTAAAGATTATCAAATTCTTGAAATAAATGGAGATTGGGAACCGTATATCCCTATTGAAATAAAAGATCAAAGGTTCCTTGCTTATTGTGATATTGGTTCTATGATGCCAACTATGCCTAGAATGGTTTTCGATGCTATGAATTTTGGAGACTTGTTTGATTACCCCTTTTGTCACTCTCATTCTGATGGCAGCTCTTCAAAAATTTATAAAAGAGTTAATGAAGTCCTTGTCACTTTTAAACATAAGACTACTTTGGTTGATTTCTTGGTTTTGGAATCAAAGGCTCAAGCTAATATTGTTCTTGGAAGATCTTTCCTTTGTTCCGTGGGATCTTTTATTGATGTTAAAAAGGGCTGCATACGCTTTCGTTTTCCCATTAAGGGCAGGTTTTCTTTCCCCCTCAAAGAGAAAGAAGTGCTTATTGAAGGAAAAGTTGCAATGGATTTTGAAAAAACTTGATATTTGGCATTGCGCCTAGCTAAAAGGCGTTAAAGAAAAGCGCTTGTTGGGAGGCAACCCATCTTTTATTTCAGTTTGCTTTTTGCTTTTCTTGAGTCATGAAGTTATTACCTCTGTAGTAACTTCATTGTATCTTTTTCTTTTGGTTTTTTGTGCCAAGTTTAGCCTCTAATGCATTGAAAGTGCGAGGTATTGTTTTGCTGTCCAAAAACAGATTCTGTGCGCCTGTTGCACGAAATTCCTAAAATCACTAGAATCTTATCTTTTTCTGATAATTTTTGAAAGCAAGCCTGATGCTTTTATATATCTTTCGTTAGTTTTAAGTTTTTTTATTTGAGCTTCAGAAGTGCCTCGAAAAATTCAATCTTTATAGACTGTCCAGTTTTGACAGATTCTGCCTTTATTTTGTATTCGCCTCTTTTACCATCGTCCAATGTGAAACTCTTGAGGGAGAGTACCATATTGAGGATTAGTAAACAGTAGCTAATGCTAAATGAAGTTTGTTTGCAATTTTTCCTAAGTTGAACACCTGTGCATTTTAATTTATGAGCACTAACCCTCTAATCAAATTATGAGAAGTTTTATGTGAAGTGAGTTTTTAAGTTCCAAAGGAGAGGAATATGAAGAAATCGAGGATGGATCAGAGCTGAAGCTTGGGGATGCCCCCATGGCACCCCCTCTAAATATCAAGAACCATCAAGAGTCAAAGCTTGGGGATGCCCAAGGCATCCCCTCATCTTCATCGACTATCATAAGGTCGTCTTCGTTGAACTTCGTGTTTATCACTTTACATATTATGTGCTATGCTTGGAGCGTCTTTTTACTTTCAGTTTTGTTTGTCTTTTTGCTGTTCATATCTTTGTTGGATCCTAGCTTTCTTTGTGTGGGAGAGAGACACGCTCTGCTTTTTCATTTGAATACTCCTTTGCTTCGCTTATATCTTTTTGAGTATTCTTAGCTACTGTCTGTTTGCTAGTAAGCTCTCGCTTTTAGCTTTTATTCCTTGTCGTGATGCCTCCATAAATATTATCATGTCATTTATGTCATAGCTAAATTGGGTTTGTGTCATGATCTTGTCAATTGCCTAGCTGTAATTCGTTCACCCATCACATGCATATTTTATTTACTTGAGAGACTCCACTAGTGAACCCATGGCCCCCGGTCCATCTTTTTACATTGTTTACAACCTCATTTACTTGCTTTTCATCATCATTACTCCTCTGGTCATTTTTCATTATTTCATCTATTTCATCATACAATTAATCACTTTGTGTTCAGCGAGACCGGCGAGATTGACAACCTCTCCGCCGTTGGGGACAAAGTATTTGGTTGAGTGTGTGCAGGTCCACGTCTGTTGAAGGTATCCCTAAGCGCCAGAGATCTTCAACATTCACCTCGTTGTTGATTTCAAAGTCCTACTGGTTCGATAAACCTCGTTTCTTTAAAAGAGAGAAAATTGCTACTAGCTACAATTCCGCCTTCGCTTGGGGCACCACCCAACTCTTCACCATCACCAATCAGGCATAGACGAAATAGGACTCGATGATTTTCTCCCCTTCTTCTCTCGATCCCCGACCAAGTAATCAACCCTAAGAACCGAGCCACCAGACCAAGAACTTCCAGGGAAGAATTGGAAGAATCGACCAAGAACATCCCCGAGGAGCAAGAAGCGGTGGCTATTGATGGCCAGGAAACGTGGCAGCCGTTGTGAAGTCGACCAAGAACATCCCTGAGGAGCAAGAAGCGACGACTATTGATGGCCAGGAGACCAAGAACCGGGGTAGCCGTTGTGACGGCACACCAGAGGGGGTACCCCGAACGCGGTGTCCTCCACCTACTTTGGGGGCACGGTGGCGCTCGACGACAACCCTGTCGATGGCCTCCTTCTTCGTCGTCTACACATGATGTGGCACTTTTTTTGAAAGATGAAAAATTTTGGGAAAAGAGGAACATTATTTATTTACACATGGACACACATTAGGGTAAAAAAAGAAAAATAAATAAAACGAAAAGAAACAGAAAATAGGGTAAAGAAAAGAAAACATAAAAAAAAGAAAAGGCCCACTTAAATGGGCCGGCCCAGTAGAGGGCCCTACAGTTCCTTCCACCGGAAGCCTCGCCGCTCCCCGTCCAACTCTGCAGCCACCACCGCCCCAAGAATCGCAGAGCAAGAATCAACGCCAGATCTTCAATCGATAGAGCAAGAAGAACCGCAGAAGCTCCGTCCCCTCCTCGCCACTTCCTACCGCCGGCAACCAAGCGCAAGAACCCAAGAAACTCTGCCAAGAAGTGGGCGAGGTCGGAGATGGTGAGGATGCGGAAGCACCAGGGAGGGCGCCTCCAGCGCGTCCTCCGCGACCTGCTTCGGCGCGCGGTGGCGCTCGGCGACAGCCTCCTCCTCCGCCCTCTGTGGCGCCTGCTGTCGTGCCTCAGGTCGATGAACGCGAGGAACGCCCTTGCGGCCGCAGCCATGGTGAGGAGGCACTGGCGCGCCGACGCGCCGCCTGGAGGGACGCCTCTTCTCCAGCGAGCGATAGCTCACGTCGTCGGCGCCGTCCGCGCTGCGGTCCTTCCCGGACGTCGCGCGCTCGCCGTCCTCCAGCGCGCGCTCTCCCTCAGCCGAGCTGTCGTCCTTGAGTGGCTCTAGCGCCTGCTGCATCCATCGGGGGTCTGCGAGCGACCGCGACCGGAGGCGCCGCCACCGCCGCCGCCGCGGCGGCGGCAAAGGCACAAGGTCGCATTGTTGTATGAGCGGCTTTGTCGTCGTCCTGCTCCCGCCATCTCCCCGCCCACACCGCCTCCTCCGCGACGCACTTTCGTACGACTTTCTTTTCCCCTCGATTTCGCTTGGAATCTTGCAATACTTTTGGAGATAACTGAATCTTGCAATGCTCGATCGGCGGTGCTCAACTTAATTTGGGGTAACTCCAAGTGTGCAGTTAGATTTTCTTGGACAGATTGTTCATACTTGTGGATTTCTGCAAAATAAACCTTCTGGCTAATCTGCTGAGTTCCATGAAAGGCACCTTCAAACTAGGGACATTCACTGAAATAATGCATGTCATTTCTTTACTTACATGCTCCTGACTCTAAGCTAATATCTCTTTAACCTGCAAAAAGCATCATTTGTGTAGACAAATCCGTTTCTTCAGAATTCCATTTGATGGTACAAATAAGTAGCATCCCAAGTTTGTTTTTCGGGCTAAACAACAATATTATCATACAGCTGCAGCTGTTGCTAGAGTCCTTACCAAACAAACTTGAACATGCTGGTTTAAAGTCAGAAGGCAAAGCCCTTTGTTTTCTTCCTAACATGGAACTCATGTTAAGATGTACACATATAGGTTCCTAAAAGGGTTTCTTGCTGTTGCTTGTATACACTGATTATGGTACCTTTCAAATGGTGATGTTTCACATAAGAATCTTGTTCCTTTCAATGTTGCTCAGACCGTTGCTGGCGTTGTCGTGCCCGAGGGGGACGTCAACAACTACGTCACCTACTGCAGCAAAGCGAGGAAGTGTCCGGCGAAGTCGACCGTGTGTCACTTCTGCGTCTTCGAGATTCAGAAGACGCAGGACTTTCTTGTCCGTACACGTGATGTGAGTAGTCCGTTAATTGCTACTGATCAGGGCAGTTTTCCAAATGGAACACAATAAAGCACCTGGACCGGATGGTTTCCCAGCAGAGTTCTATCAGAATTACTGGGATGTAATAAAGTCTGATTTGCTTAATATGTTTGCTTCCCTCCATGCTGGTCAACTGGAGTTATTTCATCTTAATTTTGGTGAGATTATTTTGTTACCTAAGATTAAGGATGCAGAGAGGATACAACAGTACAGACCTATCTGCCTCCTTAATGTCAGTTTCAAAATATTCACTAAAGTGGCAACGATTCGGCTGAACAGTGTGGCGGACCATGTGGTTCGGCCTTCTTAGACTGCTTTTATGCAAGGCCGCAATATCCTTGATGGGGTGGCAATCTTGCATGAAACGGTCCATGAATTGCACCGGAAGAAGCTGAATGGGGTAATCTTTAAAATTGATTTTGAAAAAGCTTATGATAAAGTTATTTGGTCTTTCCTTCAGCAGACGCTCCGGATGAAAGGTTTTTGTTTTGAGTGGCGTGCGCTTATTGATTCCTTTATTTTGGGTGGAAGTGTTGCCATTAAAGTCAACGATGACACTGGTAGATACTTCCAAACAAAAAAAGGTCTCAGACAAGGTGACCCTCTATCGCCAATACTATTTAATATAGTGGCTGATATGTTGGCCATCTTGATCGAGCGTGCTAAGTCTGAGGGTCAAATTGAAGGTGTGATTCCCCATTTGGTTGATGGTGGATTGTCGATACTTCAATATGCCGATGATACAATCCTTTTTATGGAACATGACATCGAAAAAGCTCGGAACCTAAAGTTAATTCTCTCGGCTTTCGAGCAATTATCGGGTCTAAAGATAAATTTCCATAAAAGTGAATTGTTTTGTTTTGGCGAGGCCCGGGATGAAGCCTCTGTGTATGCCGAGCTTTTTGGGTGTGCACGGGGCCAATTTCCTATCAACTACTTGGGGATCCCGATTCATTATCGGAGGCTCACAAATGTTGAATGGAAGTTGGTGGAGGAAAGACTTCAGATTCGTTTACATAGTTGGAAAGGTAAACTCCTATCCCTCGGAGGAAGATTGGTTCTCATTAATTCAGTACTGACAAACATGGTGCTGTATATGATTTCCTTCTTCCAACTACCTAAAGGGGTCTTGAAAAGATTGGATTATTTCCGCTCAAGATTCTTTTGGCAAGGGGATAGTGAGAAGAAGAAGTATCGACTGACTAAATGGAGTGTGGTTTGCCGGCCAAAAGACCAGGGAGGGCTTGGTATTCATGACCTTGAAGTCAAGAATAGAGCACTACTTGGTAAATGGTTATTCAAACTTCTTTCTGAAGATGGAATCTGGCAGACACTCATTAGGAGGAAGTATGTGGAGGACAAAGCTGTATCCCAGGTTGTTTGGAAACCTGGTGATTCACACTTCTGGGCTGGTCTTATGGCCACAAAGAAGTATTTCTTCCCACATGCTTCTTTCTCCATTAAGAATGGATCGGAGATTCGGTTCTGGGAAGATAGGTGGCTAGGCCAAACCACTCTTCGTGAACAATATCCGGCTCTATATGATGTGGTGCGTTACAAAGGTGATACGCTGGCTAAGGTGTTGGGTACATCCCCACCTAATGTATCGTTCAGAAGAACGCTTTTAGGGCCTCGAGAAGCAGTTTGGAATGCTTTGCTTCTTCGGTTGGACTCTGTCCAGCTCTTGGAAGGCCCTGATGAACTTCGATGGATCCCAACTAAGAATGGTATTTTCTCGGTTGATTCTATGTATAGAGTTCTTATCCAATCTGTTGCTCCGGTTGATTCTAATAAGAAAATTTGGAAAATGAAGATACCGCTCAAAACAAAGGTGTTTGCGTGGTATCTTCGTCGGGGAGTTATTCTTACAAAAGATAACCTTGCCAAACGCAATTGGCATGGGAGTAAAAAGTGTGTTTACTGTACTCATGATGAGTCCATTAAACACCTTTTCTTCCAATGCGAGTTTGCTAGGTCTATATGGTCAGCTGTCCAAATAGGTTCCACCTTATATCCACCGCGTAGCGTTGCAAATATTTTTGGCAACTGGCTAAACGGGGTGGATCCTAGGTTTAAACTATTTATTAGGGTGGGAGCGATTGCCGTTATATGGTCGCTTTGGCTATGTAGAAATGACAAGGTTTTTAATGACAAAATTTTTTCTATTCTGCAGGTTATCTACCGTTGCACAGCTACACTCCGATTATGGTAGGTCCTACAGCGTGTGGAGCACCGAGACCTGTTCTTGGAGGTTTCGTCGCGCTTGGAGGCGGCGGCCAGAGAGTTATTCTCCCGGCATGGATGGTCGCATAACCTGCGGATTGGCACTTAGTTACCAATAGGCGGCCTTACAATTTCTCATGATGATATGTAATCCGCCTCTTTTTTTCGGTTGCTTTGGATTTTCTATACGGTTTTGGGCTGTGTGCATCTCAGTTATGCAGAGGCCGGGTGTAATGCTTAATACTCTTTAAGTAATAAAATCCTTTTATCAAAAAAAAAATCTTTATCTCTCTCTTCATTAGTAGATGTACTTTCACTGTAGTCTCTCTCTCACGTCTTTGGGCTAACGAGTTCTTTTTTCTTCTCGCTTGTAGATGCCCACTCATTGCAACGAACACCACCGAGACGACGATGACGCGACTGGCATTCCTTGCGACCTGGCCGGGTGCAGCGTCAGGGTGCGAGCAGGCCGTGACCAGCTGCAGCACGCCTACTTCTGTCACGAGCTACATTCTGGCTGGTGGCTGGATAGAGTATAGGGATGATCCTGTGTTTGTTAGTTTACGAGGTTGATGATAGCTTTAACTGCTCGTTTTCGTCCAAGTGTAGAATACAACAAAACTTACAACTGTTTGCTACAACAGAGATGATAGCTTGTAAGTGGGAACGTATTGCTGTCTCTCTTCTTTTGGTAATTGAGGACAAAATTGTTTCTCATACTCTACTGTCTTGCAGCAGAACATGTTGCATGTACAACAGCTTGGCAGTATTTACAAACACTAGGGGATGAAGCATAAATTAGTTTGCAAATAAACTAGACAGCTAGAAGTTCTTTTGTGTGTGTTAGAACTCACAAGCATATATTAAAATCAACCGGGATCACACTCCTTCCTGATACAGCATCAAGGAAAGTTGGGATATAGGATGTATTCGGTTTTGGAACCGCGGGGGACGGAACGGAACCATTCCATTCCAAGGGCATGGAACGGTTTCGACCCCGTGTTCGGTTCGGAAAAATTCGAGGAACGGAACGGTTCCGACCCCGTGTTCGGTTCGAAAAAATTTGAGGAACGGAACGGTTCCGACCCCGCTAATTAATCAAGATTAGGAATAATTAATCAAGATTAGGAAATAATTAATCAAGATTAGCGATAATTAATTAAGATTAGCGATAATTAATTAATTTTAGCGATAATTAATTAAGTTTAGCAATAATTAATCAAGATTACTTTTTTCGTTAGCGAGCCGTTCCGCGTCGTCCAGCCGATTTGGCCGGATGGATGCGTTCCGCATCTGATGGGAATATTCCCTTCCTAGGAACTAGTTGATT
This sequence comes from Puccinellia tenuiflora, assembly GCA_012064385.1. Lineage (NCBI taxonomy): Eukaryota > Viridiplantae > Streptophyta > Magnoliopsida > Poales > Poaceae > Puccinellia > Puccinellia tenuiflora. The sequence continues at coordinate 510,758 of QRDG01002061.1, forward strand.
CCGTTCCTTTGCCGAACCGAACACGAGAATGGCCTAAAATCACGGAACCGTCCCGTCCCGTTCCTCTCCGTTCCCAAACCGAACGCATCCATAGTTTATCCAAAGGTATCTTTTCCTATCGGAACTACATTGCTTGGCACGGATGAGCCAGCTCATTAGCCTCCCTAGGTACAAAACTCCATCAAAAGGAGTCCATATTCCCGGTCAGCTCACATATTTCGAGCAACATCACAGCCACTTCAGAACGTTAGGTTCACCACTTGGTGAGCATCGGTCTTGACCACGACATCACGAAGACCTCGATCAAGAGCCATCTGCATACCATCTCTGACAGTGTATGCCTCCATTACCTGAGCACGAAATAACCAAATCTTTTGTCGGTCGTGTCCTACATAAAGGAAAACATAATCTAGATGAGTAATCAGCTTGGCCAAGATGCCACAACATTGATAAACAGAAAATAAAGTAATCGACAAGACCTTGCAATCAAATTTAGCAGATTATTAGCTAATCAAATCAAACAGAAAATTGGTCCCATTGTTTGTCCGTATTGTGACACGGGATCCAACCTTCTAATCCGTCTCTCACGAGATTCAAATCGCCCAAAATGCAAGCAATATTCGAGCAGCTCAACACACTGATTCAAGATTCAGTTCGCCCAAAATCGAAGGTAAGTGGAGGCAACTCAACACGCAGCCACAAATTCAGTTCGCTCTCAAATTGAAGCTTGGTGAGCTGCTGCCAACTAGAATGAAGCTGGAGTAGCCCTAGAGTTGTAGGGCTCACCGCCTGCAGCTGCCACCTGTGGAGATGTACTAGATCCAGATGTTCTTGGCACCTCCGTCTCGTGGGCACGCAATTACTGAAATCGGTAAATATCAGATCACGGTTGCCGCACAGCAAAGGTTCCTAGGAAGGACCAGGATCTGACTTCATGCTGCACAACAAGAATCTGTTAATTTTTTTCTCCCGACATGTGTTGCCAGTCAATTTCTCATCTTACAGTTGGTTCTTGCTCCTTCCTAATCTAGCAAGATTGTTTTAGTAATACTTTCATTTTGCAATCGACCCGGAAGGGAGAGGCTAGAGATATTAGAAAGGATGGACTATGTGTCACAATACTGAAAAACAGACTTGCATATGTTTGGTGGTGGGTGGCAGGACGCAAGCTCTGACTAATCCTGTCCGTTGGCTCAAATGGAACGCCCCAGATTGTTGTGTAATCATGTAGCACACAAAGACCACGTAGCACCAGATATGTCCTCCTTGATATACGACAACAATAACTTGATGGAACATGGGGAACACAGTTCAGCATGGCATAACAATACTTAGTAAATGCACATGAGAAAAGAGTAAACCTTATCCATCTATATAATTGGATATTTGCATCCTCAGCCATGCTGCCCCTGCACAATTGCCGAATTTGTCAATGATCAAATACTATGTCCTCATATAGCAAAAATTGGCAATGGTCAAATCACGAACTAAAATTAATATTGACATGAGGAGATGATTTGTCCAACTAAATCTCCAACCATAATGCGCAAATAATACATCTTGATTATGTCAATATTAATTTTCTCAGTAACTATTATCTGTATTGAAAAACAGGATCCTTAATCTGTACAGAGTGGGCATGGTACTTTGCATTAATCTTGTTATCATGTATCAAAACTCCAAGCAACAATTGAACTTCTCAAGCATCGGTTCTTGTTATACATCTTGATTATGTCATCCACACAATCCCCCATGTATCAGAGGCAAACCAACACCAATTAACTTCTGGAAGGGAGCAAACCTGCTCTTGGCAATAGAACTTTTTCACATAGACGGATGTTTCAACCATATGTAGAAGACCAATGGAGCTATACAGGAAATACTTGTGAATATGATTACTAACCAGCCTGGCAGAATCAAAGATATGATGGCATTAACATTCTACAATGAATCTCAAAGGAAAAAAACATTTTGCAAGGATTTAAATAAACAGGAAGAGGGGATATGAGCTTTGATCCTCAGGGGAGAATCAAGACACATCATATAACTAAAGCAATTAGTTCATCGCTGGATTACGAAGAAATATGCATCTGTCCTAATAACCTTAATTTTCATAGCATACACCTTGTAGAGAACAATTAAGATATAAACTATAAACCAGTCACACTACCACCAAAACCATGATAAACTTTGATAGAACATCAGGTCGAAAATATGTAGGAAAAGCACCAAAGAGAGAAATAGGGAAGAACTCACCAGGGTCAGACACGGTCAGAGACCGCACCTGCTTGCACTGCAGCAGTCCGAGCCGGACAGGCGCCACGGCGCCACCGCAACAGGCTGCCCAGGTAAGGAGGAGAGGGACCATCCGCATCGACACTGCTATGGCCCGAACCGAAATATTTGATGCTGCTGATGAAGCAAGGAGGCTTCCCTTACATGCATCCCTTGCATCAATGTAGCCTCTACTAAAAGCACTCCACATATATGAAGTTATGAACACAGGTGCACTGAAAGAACATTATAAACACTTTAAATCTTATGTACCAGGGCATTCCAATGCAGAGCCAAGTCAAGAGAATTTGTTGATTCTAAAGGAAAAATACACACACAAACACGCACTCGAAAAATTGGAAGAACAAAAAGAGGGGAAATTGAGTATTCCTCAAGTTTTCCATTGACATCTTAAACTGTGTGAAGTACATGATTATAACACGGGTAAACAAAGAAAAACTCAAACTATTTATTCAACTGGGTCGAAACTAGTGTGTGCAGATGGGGTCCAAGTGGTCACATGAGTGACTTTCTCTAGGAACAGCAATAACCTAGCAAGCCACCGAAGTGCTAGCTCATTGAACCATTTTTCAATCCTCCCGTGAAACCAAGTTCATCTTTCTAAGATCAGGTGTAATCCAAACAGGAGCCGGAAAGTTGGACCAAAGCTGCGGAGACACAAGTTCCTCCTTGCTGTTATCATCCAGGTTGAGAGTTCCCATATCAGTAGGAATGTTCTTAAATCCCAGTGTCCACAACAGATTATCATCAGTAAAGTAGGCATGATTTGCCCTGAGAGACGGATATTCTTCAGCACTGAGACAGAGTGACTGATTATGCCCAAGAAACAAAATATGGTCAGGCAAGCAGTTGATTCTCTTAAATTCACCCCCCACAGCTTCAACTTCATATATTCTGAACTTTGTAGTTTTCCAAAACACAGATTCCCCAGGATCAGGTTCAACTTCATAATCTTCAAAGATTCTCCAAATGAACAGCAGACCACCCCATGGAGCCTGAACAATGTACGGGTACTGGTATTCATGCTTCTTGGGTATGCTGATAATTGCCTTCATTGCAGCTACAGGGCCACTAAGATCAAAGGCGTGAAGTTCTCCCATTGTAGACACAGCATACAACAGGCCATCCTTGTAAATGCAATCACTATAGTTTTTGTGAGGCGGCAGCCAGGTCCATTTATCATCCCCTGCTCTTGCAAAAGAGAGCTGGAAATTTGAATTGTGGATGAGCACCACAATGTAGCTTCCCGTGGATGTATCAGGGAACACAAAAGCCTTATAGTGGAGTATATCCCGCAGCTTGTCAAGAGCAAAGATGGACGGTATGTCATAACCACGTGTGCGGCACGAGAACTCATACTTGTGGAGAGCACCGTACTCGTCGAAGATGGGCTTCACCGGCTCGAGGGTGATCACTGAAGGTAGAGCAATCTGTTCACACGTGATGGGATTGAGGAGATGCATCTCAGACCTCTCGTCAACAGTAACGAGCCAGCCATGAGAGGATCCGATCAAACACCTAGTGCGGATAGGTGGGTCCGGAAGAGTTAACTTGTACGATCTCTTCGCAGTGAGGCTGTAGAGGCAAGCAACACTATCACCAGCAGATTCAGAGGTATAGAGGAGGCACGGCGTCTGCGCTAGCTTATACTGCCCAAGGCTTCGTAGGGTGGTATACGCCGATCGCCAGGAGGGACAGACTGCGCCGGCACATACAAGGTCAGGGATCTCAAGGGTGGCAAATATACCCATCAAGACGTCCTGAGGCAGCTCTGGCAGCAATGTGCCCACAGTCGATGGTGGATGAGCATAATCTTTGCAGAATTTCTCCAGCGAACGGGGGGGTGAAGCCGAGCAGCTTCTGCAAAACTCTGAAGATTAGGGAACACAAATTGGTCCGTTCTAGAGCTAGGCTCCCCAAGCTCATTATCGAGGTGAGGGAGGCTACTTAACTCCATGGGGGCAGGGCAGGGTCTGTCTGCAAAGCTGACGGACGATATACTTATATGGATCACCAGCCGAGGAGGCCACAGTCTCAGTTCGAATAGGAGAAACAGATCCGAGTCCAGGGAAGATCCGGACTTGTGCAGGAATTGGTCCGAGTCCGGCTGGGTTCCTTTTCCGAAATTTCCCACGGCAAGCTAGGGATAGAGTGAGAGCACTAACCGGCTGGCAGGCTACACGAGGGAACTGGAAGTGGGGAGCAACCGGCGACGGAATGGCGAGCAGCTGGGAGGAGGGAGCCCGGCTTCGCTCCGCCGTCCACGGCGGCGGTCGCGACGGGATGAGGATGCCCAGCCCTGATGGGGGTGCAGTATGGGCGGCCGCCCCGGGACACCGAAAGCAAGGGGCGGCCCTGGTGGTAGATGCAGCGGCGGAAGAGCTTCTACCTATGTCAGCGGCGGAGGAGCTCCTATGGTCGATAGTTTTCCGTGGGGAAGAGGACGAACGAAGTTTTCTTCTTTGGTTTGGGTTTGTTAGGCACCTACATCACGCCGATTCATTTTGTCCGGAAATACCACGTTTCGGTCCGTTTGGGTGCAGACCACGGCCCAATGCGCCGACACAAATGGACTATGGGTCCGTTTTTTATCCGTCCCGCATTCGGTCAAACCCATTCCTAGCCCAAATCTGGGGCAGGTTTGCATCCACACGGACGTGAAACGGAGTGTCGCCACGCCGGTCCACATCCCCGATTCGGCCCCACTTGGCAGCGACCCCAGCGACACCCCGGTCCTTCTTTTTATCCACGCGTGCGGGGGGGGGGGGGGGGGGGGGGGGGGGGGGACGCGGCCAGTTCATCCCCACTTGTGGCCACTACTGCTCGCTCGCCGCCGGCACCAAACCCTAGCCCACCGCCCCACTGCCCAAGCCGCCCAATGGGGTTCTTCAAGAAGAACGGCAAAGGGGCGCACAACGCCGAGGCCAGCTCCTCGTCGGGGAAGCGACGCCGTGCGAGGCCGTTCCAGCTCGCCCCTCCGGCGGCGGCCAGCGTGCCGCGGCACTGGCGGAGGATGTACCTCGGCAAGAAACGGTGACGGTGCCGATCCTTGAGCATAGCTCTGCTAGGTGGACTCGTCCAAGTGGCTTGGTCAACATGATCGCGAGTTGATGTTCGGTGGGCACAAACTCCAACTCTATCTTCTTCGCCTCCACGCTGTCTCGAATGAAGTGCTACTTCAGCTCAATGTGCTTTGAGCACTCGTGGAAGACGGGATTCTTGACGAGCGTTATAGCCGACTTGTTGTCGACCTTTAGCACGACCTGCTCAGCTTCACTGTTGCTAATTCGGCCAGCTGTCGAGCCAGCCAGATCCCCTGGCAAGCAGCCGTGGCAGCAACCACATGCTCCGACTCGCAGCTCGAGAGAGCCACGAGCTTTAGCTTCTGGGACTGCCAAGTTGTTGAGCTGCTTCCCGGAAAGAACATCGTGCCAAACGTATTCTTGCGCGAGTCAACGTCCCCACCCAAGTTGTCGATGGTATAAATCGACGGTGATAATACGAGACTATGTACGTATGGGCATCATCGATGTGGGTTAGTAGACGAATGATACGAGAGACAATATTTATACAGCTTTGGGACCCGAAAAACATTATCCGGTAATATCCCTACGTGTTGTTTGTGGCTAGGTCTTATTCCTCTCATAGTGGAAGTCGGGAGTTGAGGCTCTAAGTCCTCTGTTCCCTCTAGATCGTTGTGGTTCTCTTTGACTTGTCTATGTCGTGCCCTCTTGGGGCTCCCTGCCCCTCCTTATAAAGGTGGAGGGACGGGTTACAAGTCGAGTCCTTGTAGTACACTGCTAATCTATTACAAGTCGGCAAGGTAAGTCCTGGTCCTAATCTAATTGTGGAGTCACCCTGTTAGGCTATCTTCTAATGGGCCATGTTAATCCTCCTTGTGGGTACCCGTGTCCCATATCCACGACACAAGTCGTTGTCGCTGTAGCCGACTAGGCGTGGTGCACCTGCACCTCTGCCATACCTATACCCGAGTCGAGGCGACCCGTCGATGTAACATAGGATGTGCTTCACAGCCGCCAGGTGCTCCTGGGTCGGCTCCTCCATGAAGCGAGACACGAACCCGACTGCGAAGGTCAGATCTGGTCGATTGTGTACCAAGTACCAGAGGCTCCCGACGATGCTCCGGTACATGGCCGCGTCCGTCGGTGGAGCCATGCTGTTCTTGGACAACTTGAAACGTGGCTCCATGGGCACATGGCAGGAGTTGGATTCGGCCATTCCTGCCTTCTCCAGCAGCTTCTGGGTGTAGGCCGTCTGCGAGATGTCGATCCCGCTTGGCCCTTGTCGGACCTCAATGTCGAGGTAGTAGCTCAGCAGCCCGAGGTCGAACATCTGGAACATGCTCTGCATCTCCAGCTTGAACTTGACGATGTCGCTGGAGTCAGTGCCCGCGATCACCAAGTCGTCGACGTAGACTCCGACGAGGAGTCGAGCCGAGTTGGCGACGCGCCTCGCGCATATATGTGATACGTCGCAAACGTATCTACTTTTCCAAACACTTTGCTATTGTTTTACCTCTGATATTTAATAAAATTGTTTGGAACTAACCCGAACTGACGATGTTTTCAGCAGAATTGCATTTGGTGTCTTTCTCTTGTGTAGGGTCGAAAAGTTCGCGGAAAATTCCAGGAAAATTGGAAAAAGCGTTTTTGGGAAGAATAAGTCACGGAGCGAGAAGGACCCGAAGGGGGGCCACCCCAGGAGCAGGTGCGGGTCCCACCCGCGAGTGGACCCTGGGCCGTGGCAGGAGGCCGCCCCTGCCCCTGGAGCGTCGCCTCTCGACCCCCCTTTCATATAAGTGGCGTTTGACCTAAAAACGACGAGCCCCCAATCACTTTTCCTAGAAACCATACGGAGTTTCGCCGCCATCCCAAAACCTAAAATCGGGGTCTAGGATCGCTATTCCGGCACCCTGCCGGAGTGGAGACCGCTGCCATCATCACCGCCAACGCCTCTCCATCAACCATCCATGATGCCTCCCTCCATGTGTGAGTAGTTCCCTGCTGTAGGCAAGGAGATGGAAGGGATTGAATAAGATTGCTCATGTAATTCGATGCCAAATTATTAGGGCATGATGCCTAGTATTCTCTATTTGTGTTAATCATCATTGGTACAATTAGTTATGCTTAATGCTTGTCACTTTGGGCCCGGGTGCCATGTTTTCAGATCTGATCACATTATGTTTTCATGAATATAATTGATGTTTGGGTCCTACTACTTGTATGCACTTGTTGTCAACCGGAACCGGAGACCCCGAGTGACAGAAACGGGGACATCGATGGGAATGGTTGGTAACTGATACCCACAAGTATAGGGGATCGCTGAAATCTTCGTTGGGAAGTATTACCCAAATTTATAGTTCGACACGATGGGAACACAATAATACCAATAAGACTTTAGCAATTGAGGCATCACTCTCAACCACACTTGTATATCAATAAACTTGCAGCAGTAATAGTGATGACAGCAGGATGATTCAAGCAAACAAAATGAAACAGCAGTAGTGAACAAGGGTTTCCCAGTTTTCACCGGAAAAGTGAAAGTGTAACTCAGAGATTTAAAACGTAGGCATGAGGTGACAGCGGGGTATTGCATGAATAAGATTGATCATATAATAAGATTCATATAGCAATGGGACTTATCTCTAACTCCGATATATGTAGGTATGTGTTCCATAATTATTTGTTCGCACTAACCAAGAGAATTTGCACAACATCTATTGTCCTACCTGCCCATTTCACCGGGGCCAACTTGGAACTATAGGTAATTAAGGTCTACCCTTTCGAATAGCCCGGAACAACGCATTAACACTTCATGAACACATAGAATCCTCAAACTAAAACATCTCCCCCTTGTTTTCCCTATATGTCACATTTAGGGTTCGCAGGTTCAACATAATAGCAGGTAATACACTTTGTAGATAAATACCAAACTCAATTATATGATGGGGCAAAATAAGTTTAGTACTGAAATCAGGCCACTCGGGCCCTAGTAGCTATTGGGAATATGCCCAAGAGGCAATAATAAAGATTGTTGTTTATCATATTTCCCGTTCATGATAAATGTTTATATCCATGCTAGAATTGTATTAAGCGGAAACAAATACATGTGTGGAATATAAACGGTAATGTTTCCCTAGTCTTTCCTCTTGTGACTAGTTCGTTTGATCAAGTGATGGTTACATGTTTCCTAACCATGGATTTATGAATCACTTGATAAACGAAATTTGTATCATGGGAGATGATATGATGGACAAGACTCAAATTAAATAGATGTCGAATATAGTTTCCTTAGACCATGAGATTATGTTACTCCCGCTTATCAGAGGAGAGCTTTGTGGACATCAAACGTCACTTCGTAACTGGGTGATTATAAAGGTGGCTTTCAGGTTCTCCGATGGTAAGTTGTTGGGTGACATGAATCAAGACTGGAATTTGTTCGTCCAATAGTTGGATAGATATCTCTGGGCCCTCTCGGTAGTATAGCATCCAAACGCTTGCAAGCATATGACTAAGTGGCTAGTCATAAGGGATCATATTCTATGGGAACGAGTAAAGAGAACTTGTCGGTAATGAGATTAATCAGATATGGAGATATCGGTGGATTGAATCTCGGACAAGTAATATATCGTGAAACAAAAGGAATCGTATATGGATTATTTGAATCCCAGACATTGTGGTTCGACTGGTAAAGTACTTCGTCGAATATGTAGGAATTAATATGGGCATCCTGGTCCCGCTATTAATATGACATATTCACGAACCCGAAGAGTCACACACTTAACGTTCGATGTAGTCAGGGTTCGAGATAAATGATGGTGAGAAAGAATATTGATTCGGAGTCCCCGATAGGATTCCGGACGTCACGAGGAGTTCCGGAGTGGTCCGGAGAATAAGATTCATATAAGGAAAGTGGTTTCCGGAGGTATCGAAATGGTTCGGGAATTTATCGGTAAAGTACCGAAAGATTCTAGAAAGTTCTAGAGGGGTCTAGAAGTGGGGCCCATAGGAGTATGGGGCCCACATGATTTAAAGGGGTGGTGGACTGGCCTTATGGGACAGCCGCACCACAGCCCTAAGGGGCCCATGCGTGGGGCCCAAGAGGGAGGGGGGCAGCCGGCCAAAACCCTAACCCTAGGGGGCTTGCTTGGGGGGCAAGGCTCCCCCTAGCCGCCGGCCCTAGGAGGGGTGGGGCGCAGCCCCCCTGCCCCCTATATAAGGAGGGTAGGGGAGGGGGTGCGGCACCCAAGGACCACCCCATAGGTGCCCTAGCCGCACCACCCTCCCTCCTAGCCGCCGCCCCCCTCCACCTCCTCTCTCCCCGACACCGCTTGGCGAAGCCCTGTCGGATCTCCACCATACACACCACGCCACCATCGTCATGCTGCTGATCTCGCGAGCCTCTCCACCAACTCTTGCGGGATCAAGAGCGTGGTGTCTTCATCGAGCAGTACGTGTGGATCTCTCGGAGGTGTTGCTCGTGCGACGCTTGGATAATACATCCCCTCGCGACTAGACGAGTCTAGTTGCGGGGATCGACTAGCCAACCCCTGCCTCGACAAAACGCTTTCGGTTTTCTTCGAGGGTGAGATTCGATCTCCTTCTTGCTACAAACATCTCGTAGATCAGATCTTGTGTTGGGTTTATTCCGTCTTGCATGCGTAGGAATTTTTTTTGTTTTCCATGCTGCGACCCTTCAGTGGTATCAATGATGAGGGGTAATGAGAGCTTGATACCAATGATACCACATTACAAACATTAACTTAAGTAGAAGTATTTGGGAGTTAGATGAAGCTTTTTCATGTTTTTACCTCTACTCATACATATCTATCCAAAGTGTCCACCTTTTATATTCAGTTTTATAAGAGTACTCTATGACCATTGTAGGATCTTTTTACTTTTCATTATGCATACATTTGGTCCATGGTACTTTCTTCTATGTTGCACTTTGTGAATTATCATTGAACATCCTTGCATTCAATATTTGATACCACTTTATAATCTATCTTGCATATTGCTATTCCTTTGAAGAATGAATCATTTAACTCTATGTAGCAATAATAATCATCTTTAATATCCATTGATAGTATTAAAATGCAAAGTCCATGTTAGTTTTATCACCTTCATACTCGAGGACGAGTATAGGTTAAGCTTGGGGATGTTGATGCATGTAAAATGCATACATGAACTTTGCATTATAATTCTCATATTTCAATCATATTTGCATCATATAAGGGTTATATCATTGTTTTATAATGATTTTGGGAAGATTTCACAATTTTCCTATTTTTTCTGGAATTAACCCTGCACTGGCAGAAAACCCTATTTTCTATATTTTGATGTTTCAGAAAAGTACTTTTCTGACCCAAGGAGCGAGGGTGTGCTGTTGCTACTAAGGGTAAAACAACGGCACTAGTGTCTCATTTGATATTAGTGTTGCTACTAAGGGTAAGCAACACTAATATCAAATGAGACACTAGCGCCGCTGTTTTACCCTTAGTAGCAACAGCACACCCTCGCCCTTAGACGTTTCTATCACTCGTGCCCAGGAACAAAAGGGGGCATGAACCCACTATCTAGCATAAGTACCCTCTCTTGGAGATACACACAATCACTTGGCCAAAGTAACTACGCATATCGGAGAGCATGCAAGAACATAAATAACACATATGAGAATCATGCACAATCTGAACATAACTTCATAATCCATCGGATCCCAGCAAACACATCACATAGCATTACAATAGTCGATCTTGATCATGTTAGGCAGCTCACAAGATCATAAGACATGAAGCACAAAGGTGAGAGACTACCATCTAGCTACTGCCATGGACCCGTAGTCCAAGGTGAAGAGCCCTCCGGGATCAATCTCCCCTCCAGTAGAGTGCCGGGATCAGCTTCAGATGGGACCCCGAACTAGGGTTCGAGTTGACGGCGTGTCGGGGTCGAGTTTCTGGAAAATAATGGCTGCCCCGATGTTTTTAGGGTTAAAGTGAATTTATAGGCGTCGGAGGGGGTCGAGGGGCCCCACAAGGGCCAGAGGCGGATCCCTGCCGCGGCCCCACCTGGACCCGCGGCAGGAGGCCGCCCCTGCCCTGTGGGTCGCCTCCAGTGCCCTTCTTTGGTCTCTGTCTTCGTCTTGGCGTAAAAATTATCTCCGTAAAGTTTCGTCTAATTCCGAGAATATTTCCAGAAGTAAATTTCTGAAACAAAAAGACAGCAAAAACAGTGAACTGGCACTGGGCATCTTGTCAATAGGTTAGTCCGACAAAATGCTATAAAATGATATAAATGACAGTAAAAACATGTGACAATAACACAAAACTAGCATGGATCACTCAAAAATTATAGATACGTCGGAGACGTATCAGCATCCCCAAGCTTAACTCCTACTCGTCCTCGAGTAGGTAAGTGATAACAAATAATTTTTGATGAGACATGCAACTAACACAAACTTGATCAAGGTAGTAATGCAAATCAACGGATGTGAATGAAGAGATACTGAACAATTGTCTATAATTGATAGCAAGAAAGCAATGAATAAACAAGTTGAATCATTCAAGCAAAACCTTTCATAAATAGTATGTTAAAGACATGAAAACAATGTGATCAACATATTTGACTAATTCACAAGGATAATAATTCCATAACAAAAGTGTTTGAGAATCAACACAAAGGAAGATGTAAGAATTAGCAAAAAGCTTCATCTTCCAGCGATTTATCTTATAGATAATGTCAATATAAAGATTCGTACTTAATCTTAGCAATGCAATATGCTCAACGATACCCAGGGTTAAAACTAGATGTTTGCTCTTTGTGGAGATAGAAGGAAGAGGAAAACTGACTCAACATTAAAAGTAAAAGAAAGGCCCTTCGCAGAGGGAAGCAGGGATTAGTCATGTGCTAGAGCTTTTTGTCTTTATGAAACAGAAGTAAAATGATTTTGAGCCATGCATGTTTTCGTCAACGACTTCACAATAGAGAAATTAACTAGCCCCTCATGACAAGCAAGGTTTTTAGACTTGTGAGAGCAGCTCGTTCTTAGAAGAGCGAGTACGCTCCTCTTTCTCCTTGGTTTCACCACTGTCCAATGTTTGGGCTGATTTCTCAGTTTTGCATTGCGCGGAGGAGTATTTGGTGAGTTGTATTTATATTTTTGCTTAAGCTGCTCTCGGGTTGATTCAAGTGAAGACATAATCCATCAACACCGGGTGAAAGGGGGGAAATGACCTTGCTCGTCACAAGTGTAAACTAGCTCTCTACCGCTCCCTCATGAGCTTAAAAACAGAGGCACAAAACAGAAGTATTTTAATTTTTAAAGATAGCACATGACAAATTTACTTGGAATGGTAGGAAATACCATGCATAGGTAGATATGGTGGACACAGCTGGCGAGAAAGTTTGGCTTTGGGGATTAGATGCATGAGTGAACCATACACTCAGTACGAATTTTTAGGCTTAGCAAAGAAGGTATTCGAAGCAAACATCTAATCATAACCGGTAACAGAACCACATAAGACATTTTACCAGTCATAAGCAAAAAAACTCTACACCGTCTCCCTTGTTGACCAAACAATTCGTTTGATGGAAAGATTAGCACTATGAATTAACAACTATGAAACACCACACAATTTCAAGCTCTCAACATATTTATTTACTAATCAATTCCACATAAATAACCAGCAAGTTTAAGCATTCAACTTAACATCTCAAAACAATTGATAAGCATCAAGTATCCACACCATGATCTACAAAACTATGCAGGCTTTTCATCTTATTCTATCATCACACAAACATCACTTTGTCGCATTGACAATTCAAGCAATTTTTCAACAACAACTCTCCAACAAGTATAAGTGAAGAACAAGAGATTTTAACAAAACAACTAGCAGCTCTAAACAAGATAAAAGCTAAAAGCGAGAGCTTACTAGAAAAACAGACATTAGCTAAGAATACTCAACAAGATATAAGCGAAGCGAAGGAGTATTCAAACGAAAAAGAGGAGCGTGTCACTCTCCCACACAAATAAAGCTAGGATCCAAACAAAGATATGACCAGAAAACAAACAAACTGAAAGTAAAAAGACGCTCCAAGCATAGCACATAATATGTAAAGTGATAAAAACAAAGTTCAAAGAAAACAACCTTATGATAGTCGATGAAGCTTGAGACTTGAGATCTGATCCATCCTCACTTTGACTCTTGATAATTCTTGATATTCAGAGTGGGTTCCATGGGGGCATCCCCAAGCTTGAGATCTGATCCATCCTCGCTTTCTTCATATTCCTCTCCTTTGGAACTTAAAAACTCTCTTCGCACAAAACTTCTCATAAACTGATTAGAGGGCTAGTGCTCATAAATTAAAAACGCACATGTGTTCAACTTAGGACAAATTGCAAACCAACTACATTAGATATTAGCTACAGTTTACTAAGTCTCAATGTGATACTCTACCCCTAGAGTATCACATATGACGATGGTAAGGAGACAAATGCAAAATAGAAGCAGAATCTGTCAAAATCTGAATGGTCTGTAAAGATCAATTTTTCGAAGCACTTATGCAACTCAAATCAGAAAACTGAAAACTAACTAAAGATAGATAAAACCATCAGGCTTGCATTCAAAAATTATCAGAAAAAAAGATAAAATTTTGGTGATTTTAAGATTTTCGTGCAGCAGGCGCACAGAATCTGTTTTTGGACAGCAACTCAATACCTCGCATTTTCAATGCATTAGAGACTAAACTTGGCACAACAAACCAAAACAAAAAAGATACAATGAAGTTGCTACAGAGGTAATAACTTCATGACTCAAGAAAAGCAAAAAGCAAACTGAAAATAAAAGATGGGTTGCCTCCCAACAAGCGCTTTTCTTTAACGCCTTTTAGCTAGGCGCGCAATGCCAAATATCAAGTTTTTTCGGAGGCCTTTGCAACATCAAGAGCATAGCTTGACCTTATGATTGATTCAAAAGGAAGCTTCTTTATCTTTCTAGGGAAGTGTTCCATCCCTTTTCTAAGGGGGAACTGAAACTTTATATTTCCCTCTTTCATATCAATAATAGCACCAACGGTTCTAAAAAACGATCTTCCCAAAATAATAGGACAAGAAGCATTGCATTCAATATCCATAACAATAAAATCAACGGAAACATAATTATCATTAACAACAATAAGGACATTATCAACTCTACCCAAAGGTTTCTTTTTAGAAGAATCAGCAAGGTGAACATTTAAATAACATTCTTCCAATGGATTTAAATCAAGCATATTATAGAAACTTTTAGGCATAACAGAAACACTAGCACCAAGATCACATAAAGCATTGCAATCAAAGTCATTTATTTTCATCTTAATAGTGGGTTCCCAACCATCTTCTAACTTCCTAGGGATAGAGGTTTCAAGCTTTAGTTTTTCTTCCCTAGCCTTGATAAGAGCATCGGTAATGTGTTTGGTAAAGGCAAGATTTATTTTACTAGCATCCGGTGTCTTAGCAAGTTTTTGTAGGAACTTAATGACTTAAGTAAGATTGAAATTATCAAAATTAATTTCATCATCTTTAAATAGAGGATCCTCTTTAGTGGTTTGGATAGTATAAACTTTAACAGTTTTCCTATTCATTTCAGCAATTCTAGCTTCTTCAGCCTCTCTAGCCCATCTAGCTTTCAAGAGAGCCATCATCCTTTCATTTTCATTCATTTGAAGAGAGATAGCATTTAAAGTTTCAGTATGTTTATCTTGATTTGGAGTGGTTCTAATTTTCAAAATCTCAACATCATGAGCAAGAGCGTCTACTTTATAGACTAAACTATCCAGTTTTTCCAACTTCTCTTCAACAGTTTTGTTAAAAGCTTTTTGCGAAGTGATAAATTCTTTTAAAGCATTCTCAAGATCAGAGGACACATTCTTATTAGGATTAAAAGAATTACCATAGGAATTTCCATAAGAGTTTCCATTATTGGGAGGATAAGGCTTATAGTTGTTATTACCAAAATTATTTCGATAAGCATATTATTGTTGAAGTTGTTTCTATTTAGAAAATTAGTATCAACTTGATCCTTTTCTTGGGAAATTAATGAAGCAAGATGAACATTATTAGGATCAATCTTGGACTGATTGGTAGCAAGCATAGACATGATCGTATCAACCTTATCACTCAAAGAGGAAATTTCCTCGACAAAATTTACCTTCTTACCACTTGGAGCTCGTTCGGTGTGCCATTGTGAATAATTTGTCATCATATCATCCAAGAGTTTAGTTGATACACCTAATGTTGTGGACATGAAGGTGCCTCCCGCGGCCGAGTCCAAAAGGTTTCTTGAAGAAAAATTCAAACCTGCATAAAAAGTTTGGATAACCATCCACATAGTTAATCCATGCGTGGGACAATTCTTAACCATAGATTTCATTCTCTCCCAAGCTTGAGCAACATGTTAATTATCAAATTGTCTAAAGTTCATAATGTTACTCCTTAGTTGTATGATTTTAGCAGGTGGATAATATTTTCCAATAAAAGCATCTTTGCATTTAATCCAAGAATCAATGCTATTTTTAGGCAAAGACAATAACCATTCTTTTGCTCTCCCTCTCAAAGAGAAAGGAAAAAGCTTCAGTTTTATGATGTTACTTTCCACCTCTTTATACTTTTGCATATCACATAACTCAACAAAGTTATTTAAATGAGAGGCAGCATCATCAGTACTAGCACCAGAAAATTGCTCTTTCATAACAAGATTTAGCAAAGCAGGTTTAATTTCATAAGATTCCGCTTTAGAAGCGGGAGGGGCAATTGGAGAGCATATAAAATCATTTTTATTAGTGCTTGTAAAGTCACACAACTTAGTGTTTTCAGTAGAAGACATAATGATAAGATAAAATAACAAGACAGGAATAAAGACTACACTAATTTTTTTGGGTTTTAAAATTTTGAAACAGAAAAATAAACTAAACGAGAAATAAAGCAAGCAAGACAAAAACAAAGTAAAGAGATTGAGAGTATGAGACTCCCCTAGATGCAGCTCCAGAGTCCCCGGCAACGGCGCCAGAAAACTGCTTGATTGTAGGAATTAATAAACATTGGCAGAGTTGGGTAGTGCCCCAAGCGAAGGCGGAATTGTAGATAGTAGCAGTTTTCCCTAAATTAAAGAACCAAGGTTTATCGAACCAGTAGGACTTTGAAATCAACAACGAGGTGAATATTGAAGATCTCTGGCGCTTGACCTTCAACAGACGTGGACCTGCACACACTCAACCAAAATACTTTGCCCCCAAGGGCGGAGAGGTTGTCAATCTCTCCGGTCTCACAGAACACAAAGCGGTTAATTGTATGATGGAATGGAATAAATGTAAAAGTGACCAGAGGAGTAATGATGATTAAAAGCAAGTAAACGAGGTTGTAAACAATGTAAAAAGATGGACCGAGAGCCATGGGTTCACTAGTGGAGTCTCTCAAGTAAATAAAATATGCATGTGATGGGTGAACGAATTACAGCTAGGCAATAGACAAGATCATGACACAAACCCAATTTAGCTATGACAAAAAGAACATAATAATATTTATGGAGGCATCACGACAAGGAACAAAGACCGTTGAGTCCAACTGCGTCTTTATCTAATAAGTCCACCGTGGAATCGCTATCCAGCCTGTCACCCAACGGTATTAAGTTGCAAGCAACAAACATATGCATTAAGAAAAGTGCATGATTGATGCATGTAAAATGCATACATGAACTTTGCATTATAATTCTCATATTTAAATCATATTTGCATCATATAAGGGTTATATCATTGTTTTATAATGATTTTGGGAAGATTTCACAGTTTTCCTATTTTTCTGGAATTAACCCTGCACTGGCAGAAAACCCTATTTTCTATATTTTGATGTTTCAGGGATCCAAATGACGTCCAAATGACCTGAAAATTTACGGGGATCATTTTTTGGAATAAACAAAGCGTGGGAAAAAAGGATGGAGAAAAGTGGAGGCCCGAAGGCCGAAAGGGGGTGGCCCACGCGGCCAGATTCCTTGGCCACGCGGGGTACCCCATCTGGGCCCTCGTGGCTCCGTTGCCGTCGATCATTCTTCCAGAAGCTTTGTCTTGACCTAAAACTGACTATAAAAATAGTCCCCCGACGTTTTCCAAAGGGAGCACCGCCGAAACACAGAAACAACAAAACAAAGACCTGGAGCTGCAGATTGGAGGGGGAAAACTCCGGCGGGGTGCTGCCGGGGTGGTCTCCATCTCCCCCAACGACATCTCCACTGTCTCCATGATGAGGAGGGAGTAGTCCCTCATCGGGCCTGAGGGCTCATGCCGGTAGCTATGTAGTTTATCTCTATCTCCCATGGTGTGATCTTTATGTGATCATGAGCTTTGTAATCTAGTTGAATCCATAGATGTTACTCTTCTTTATCTTATGAATTATGCTACTCAAGTGGTTTTATTAATGTAATTTCTGGAGTCACCTTTGTCCCATGGTGTGAAGTTGACAGTGTGTGCACCGTGTGTGGCTCTTAGGCTAAAGATTACATGAATACTTATCATGAGTTATTATTTGTGTTGGATGTCTCTATGATATTGTGGTGTTTGTTAGTACTATCTTTGGATGCGGATAGTGACAAGCATGAAGTGTCCCTAGATGTGGAATGCAACTTTAAGGTATGCTTTTATAGCCCTACGCAATGAATTGGTGTTCGTTATCCAACCGGATTATAGTTCGGGGTAGCATAGTGAAGAGGAAGTATCTATGTATTCAATTATATTATTATTGTTGAGAGTGTCCACTAGTGAAAGTATGATCCCTAGGCCTTATTTCCAAGCACCGTTTACACCTTTGTCTTGTCCTCATGCATTGAAGAGGATTCGGACACTTTCACATTCTGGTTTTGTTACATTAAACTTCCATCCATTAAATCAACCATCTTGTTCTTTAAACTTGTTTAGTGCATAATCAACTAAAATTTGTGACCTTTTAGTTGTAGGGAATAGATAAATTTTCCTTCTTGCTCCTGCGGGTCGATACCCTTCTTCCACATTGAGAGGTGCTACAGTGATCCCCTGCTCTTGGGGGTTATCAAGTACTTTTCTGGCGCTGTTGCCGGGGAGCGTAGCGCTTAAGTTTCTATTCTTGTTTGCACTAGATATTTACTTTCAGTTTTGCATTTATCAAAAACCTAAAAAAATAGAAATTGGAAAACAACAAAAAAATTAGAGAGCTTTATAAAATTTATCTTGAAATTGGTCATGATGCTTTTGAAGAGAAAATTAAAAAACCTATGGAACTTTATTTGCATAACAATCATGCTAGTAGCAATGTTATTAGTATGATCTCTTTGAATGTCATTGTTGCTATTGCTATGGAAAATTGCAAGCTTGGGGATGCCGGTTTTGATGATTATGATCTTTTTAGTCCCCCAAGCTTTGAGGAGGAAATTTGCTTTGATGATACTATGCCTCCTATATATGATGATTATAATGATGAATGTGATCTTTTCAGTCCACCTACTATTGAGCATAAAGTTTATTATGATTATGATATGCCTCCTATATATGATGATTACAATGATGATTATGAATGTTTTACTCCCACTATTACTAATGAGAAGGATTTTACTTATGTGGAGAGTAATAATAATACTTTTATGCATGTAAATCATGACAAGAATTCTTTATATGATACTTATATTGTTCAGTTTATTCATGATGGCACTAAAATTTATTATGAGAGAGGGAAACATGTCTCTAAATATCTCAATAATACTATGTTTCCTCTCTTTATGTTGAAGGTTTTAATGTTGCACTTACTTTATCTTCCTATGCTAATTACTATATGCTTCATTCACTGGTAGAAAAACACCCTTTCGGACAGAGCCGAATTTGCATTCATCCCGGTTGACTGATAAACCGGGACCAATGCCAAGCATTGGTCCCGGTTCGAGCTGCCAGGCCCCCGTGAGGCATTTGTCCCGGTTCAGTTGGGGTTATTCGTCCCGGTTCGTGCTACGAACCGGGACCAAAGCTGTCGCGAGGCTTTCGTCCCGGTTCGTAGCACGAACCGGGACGAATGCCCGAGCTTTGGTCCCGGTTCGTGCCACGAACCGGGATGAATGACCCTCCCCTGCCTATATACGTACGTAACCTCCGTCTTCTTCTCTACTGTGTTATTTTTTTGCTCGGATTGGTGGGAAGTGGGTGCTATATTTTTTTTTCCTTTGCCACGCACAAGATGTGTTCGATGAAATGCCCGATCCACACTTAAGTTCACACAAAATGATATCCTCGACCGAGGTTAGCAACTTTATCCTTCTCATCTATAATTGATACAGAAATATTGCATGTGTCGATGTACGGTGGTCATTTCAGTATTCAATATGTTATTCTAATTGTATTTGATAAACTTAATTATATGATATGCAGATGGATGAACGGCAGCGATGGATGTACGGCGACCGACGCAGTTCTGATTTTATTACAGGCCTGCATAAATTTATCCATGTGGCTGAGGCAAACAAATATGATGGTTTTATACCTTGTCCATGTGTGGACTGTCGGAACGTTAAGGAGCACTCTTCGTCGAGAACCATTCAAGGCCACCTGCTTCGGAGAGGTTTCATGCCCAGCTATAATTGTTGGACCAAGCACGGAGAAAGAGGGGTTATGATGGAAGACGATGAAGAAGAAAATGATGATGAGAACTATCGTATGTTCTCTGAAGAATACGGTGATACTGCGATGGAAGACAATGAAGAAGAAGGTGGTGAAGAACAACGGACGCCAGATGAGCATGCTGATGGTCTTGGTCGGGTCATTTCCGATGTACAACGAGAATGCGATACAGAAAAGGAGAAGCTGAAGTTGGAGGCCATGCTAAAGGATCACAAAAAGTTGTTGTACCCAAATTACGAAGATGGCAGCACAAAGCTCGGTACCACACTGGAATTGCTGAAATGGAAGGCAGAGACTGGTTTATCTGACAAGGGATTTGAAAAGTTACTGAAAATAATGAAGCCGAAGCTTCCAAAGGATAACGAACTGCCCGAGACTACGTACGAAGCAAAGAAGGCTATCTGCCCTCTAGGATTAGATGTGCAGAAGATACATGCATGCATCAATGACTGCATCCTTTACCGCGGTGAGGAGTATGAGAATTTGGATGCATGTCCGGTATGCAATGCACTGCGATACAAGATCAGACAAGATGATCCTGGTGATGTTGAGGGCGATGACGAGCCCGTCAGGAAGAAGATTCCTGCTAAGGTTATGTGGTATGCTCCTATAATACCACGGTTGAAACGTCTGTTCAGAAACAAAGAGCATGCCATGTTGTTGCGATGGCACAAAGAAGAGCGTAAGAAAGACGGGAAGTTGAGACACCCCGCCGATGGGTCTCAATGGAGAAAAATCGAGAGAGAGTTCCCGGACTTTGCAGGTGAAGCAAGGAACTTATGGTTTGGTCTAAGTACAGACGGCATGAATCCTTTTGGGGAGCAGAGCTGCAGTCACAGCACCTGGCCCGTGACTCTATGTATCTACAACCTTCCTCCTTGGTTGTGCATGAAGCGGAAGTTCATTATGATGCCAGTTCTCATCCAAGGCCCGAAGCAACCCGGCAACGACATTGATGTGTACCTAAGGCCATTAGTTGATGAACTTTTGCAGTTGTGGGCCATACCAGGTGTACGTGTGTGGGATGAGCACAAACAGATGGAATTTGACCTACGAGCGTTGCTGTTCGTAACCATCAATGATTGGCCTGCTCTTAGTAACATTTCAGGACAGTCAAACAAGGGATACAACGCATGCACGCACTGTTTAGATAAGACTAAAGGTACATATTTGGAAAAATGTAAGAAGGTCGTGTACCTGGGGTGTCGTCAATTTCTTCCAGGCAGTCACCCCGTAAGAAAGAAAGGCAAGCATTTCAATGGTGAGGCAGATCACCGGAAGAAGCCTAAGCTCCCTGATGGTGATGTTATATTTGGTATGGTCAAGGACATAGAAGTAATCTTTGGAAAGGGTCCTGGCGGACATTCTGTTCCGAAAGACGTCGCTACCGGACACGCGCCCATGTGGAAGAAGAAATCTATATTTTGGGAGCTACCCTATTGGAAAGTCCTAGAGGTCCGGTCTTCAATCGACGTGATGCACGTGACAAAGAATATTTGCGTAAACCTGCTAGGCTTCCTCGGCGTGTATGGGAAGACAAAAGATACACCGGAAGCAAGGGAGGACCAACATCGTATGAAAGACCCAAACAACAAGCATACAGATAAAGGGCGTCATTACTTAAGTAGCTACGCTCTTACGAAAGCAGAGAAGGAAATATTTTTTGAGTGCCTGAGCAGTATCAAGGTCCCGGCTGGCTTCTTGTCAAATATAAAGGGAATAATAAATATGGCAGATAAAAAATTCCAAAACCTGAAGTCTCATGATTGCCACGTGATTATGACGCAGTTGCTTCCGATTGCATTGAGAGGGCTTCTATCGGAAAATGTTCGAGTACCCATTGTGAAGTTATGTGCATTTCTCAATGCAATATCTCAGAAGGTAATCGATCCAGAAAGTCTGACAAGGTTACAGAAGGATGTGGCCCAATGTCTTGTTAGTTTTGAGTTGGTGTTCCCCCCATCATTTTTCAATATTATGACGCATCTCCTGGTTCACCTAGTCGACGAGATTGCAATTCTCGGTCCTGTATTTCTACACAATATGTTCCCTTTCGAGAGGTTCATGGGAGTCTTGAAGAAATATGTTCATAACCGTGCTAGGCCAGAAGGAAGCATCTCCAAAGGCTATGGAACAGAGGAGGTCATTGAGTTTTGTGTTGACTTTATTCCTGACATTAAGTCGATTGGTCTTCCTGAATCGCGGCATGAGGGGAGACTTAGTGGAAAAGGCACGCTAGGAAAAAAAGTAATGATATGTAGGGACGGGCATTCTTTCACTCAAGCACACTACACAGTTCTACAAAGTTCCACCTTCATGGCTCCGTATATCGAGGTACACAAGAATAGTGTACGCTCGAAAAACCCAGGGAAGCCTGACTCCTGGATTAAACAAAAACACATGGAGACTTTCGGCAGTTGGTTGCGATTACATCTCATGAATGACACCGATGTTGGAGATCAACTCTACTTATTGGCCGCGTCACCATCTTCGACTGTATTGACTTTCCAAGGGTACGAGATAAATGGGAATACATTTTACACGATTGCCCAAGATAAAAAGAGTACCAACCAAAACAGTGGTGTTCGCTTTGATGCAACAGACGAGAATGGACAAAAGGACACATACTATGGTTACATAGAGGAGATATGGGAACTTGACTATGGGCCTACTTTTAAGGTCCCTTTGTTTCGGTGCAGTTGGGTCAACATGAATGGAGAAGGGGTAAAGGTAGACCAGCTGTACGGAATGACAACAGTGGATCTCAAGAATCTTGCGTACAGAGACGAACCATTCGTCCTAGCCAATGATGTGGCTCAGGTTTTCTATGTGAAGGACATGAGCTCCAGACCGAAAAAAAGAAAAGATAAGGAAAGAAATACAGCACACGATGATCCAAAGCGTCACATAGTTCTTTCAGGAAAAAGAAACATCGTGGGAGTCGAGGACAAGACAGACATGTCAGCAGACTATAATAAGTTTGATGAAATTCCGCCATTCACAGTGAAAACTGACCCAAGCATCCCGTTACATAATGAAGAAACTCCATGGTTACGGCCGAAGAAGCGATCATGATCTAAGTATGAGTGTAATAGTATATAAAACAATTTATGTATGAGTGTTCTCAAAACCTTTTTATGTATGAGTGTTGACAAAAACTGGTGAGAAGTTCGTGTACAAAACACACGGTATCACCTGCATACAAACCGTATTCGGTCGATGAACTGAAGGATTTCTAGATAGAACAAAACACACGGTATCACCTGCATACAACCCTACTGTGGCTAGAGAGTGCCCGCATATCAAATGCACCGTAGGGCGTATGCAGGTGAAACCGTTTGATTTGTATTCGGTCGATGAACTGAATGATTTCTACCACCACCACTCCCACCTCCTCGGCAATTCATCATTGTGTCACCCTAATCCAGTGGTTGGATTCAACCTACCCGAGGGCTTGTGTTTCCAACAGCGTCGTTGTGTTGTCCTTATTCACCGACCTACAGGAGGTGGCTCCAATGGCTGGCCGACGAACAAGGACAAACACAATAATGGTAGGGAACATGCCAGCGGGTAGGCTAAATCCAACCATTGGGTTCAGTGGCAAAGGTAGACGCTCGTTGTGTGCCGTTTCGCTGCAGGGACGTCGCTATTTATAGGCGATTAGAAGGTGTACCTGTGGATGAGGTGGGAGTGCAGATCCAACAGCTCACAAGCGCTCTAAAGAAACACACCCCTGATCCAACGGCTCACAAGCGCTTGAAAGAAACACACGATCCGTGTGCTTCTTTAGTCCCGGTTGGTAACACGAACCGGGACGAAAGGGTAGGCCTATAGTCCCGGTTGGTGCCTCCAACCGGGACGAAAGACCCTTTGGTCCCGGTTGGTAACACGAACCGGTACTAAAGGCCCTGATCCAACAGCTCACAAGTGCTTGAAAGAAACACACGATCCGTGTGCACACGATCCAACAGCTCACAAGCACTCGAAAGAAACACAACTCTGATCCAACGGCTCACAAGCGCTCGAAGGAAACACACGATCCGTGTGCTTCTTCCACCGCTTCCCGCCTTCGTCTTCACGCAATTTCTCACTATATATATGTAGGCTTGGCCGCCATTGCCATATCACATCTAAACTCACATCTGCAACCTCATCACTCCTTACATTGTAACAAAATTTTGACTTAGGTGTTTTTGACTAAGGTGTTCTCGGGGACGATGTCCATGTTGGACCAGAGGGGCGATGTGCGGGACTGGGCTCCACCGGGCTGGCACTGGGAGGTGCTACCTTCCGGGACACGCAGCTTGGTGAGGAATACGGGTGACATCGTCGACCCGGATCTTCTGTGGTGGCCGTCGCGTGGGCCACGCTCGGTGCAGAGGGAGCCGGCCCCCGAGGAGGAGGTACGTCGCCGTATCAGGGAGGAGGATGAGCATGTCCGTCACTACATGTATCTATTGGATAGGCAGTATGATAGTAGGTGGTCGTTTCTTCAGAGGGTTCCTTCTCACGTGAGCTATGACCCTGTGAGGGTTCCTTCTCTTTGGATGCGCAGTGCCGGCGGCTCAGCACCCCGCGGCTCAGGAACCGGTCGAAGTTAGTTTCAGAGTCTGTGATCGCCATTGCAGTTCTCTTGCCTGATGAAGATTGTCCATGGCTACGGCGTAATCAGAAGAAAGGGACACACACGAAGAAACAAGTGAACACTAGATAGGATGTTGTTGGTGATGTGTAATAATTAATGTATTAAACCTTTTATCAAATCCACACGGTTTCCCCGTCATACAGCCCAACGGTGGCTCGTGAGTGCCTGCATATCAAATGCACCGTTGGGCTGTATGACGGGAATCCGAATGATTTGCATATAGGGTCATGTGGCTGATCCAACACTGGTTTTTCCCATCCGGAAGCTTGCGCATCCGTCTCGCGTCGTCGTGAGCAGCAAATCGACCTTCGATCCAAGCAGCCGCAAGACTTCTGTGATGATCTAACGACCGTCCCAAAAAGTGTTGGGAATGTTGTAGATCATCACAGAGCCTTGCAGCTGCTTGGATCCGACCGAGGGGCATGGCTACCACTTCCACCACCACCACTCCCACCTCCTCGGCAATTCATCATTGTGTCACCCTAATCCAGTGGTTGGATTCAACCTACCCGAGGGCTTGTGTTAGGGAACATGCCAGCGGGTAGGCTAAATCCAACCATTGGGTTCGGTGGCAAAGGTAGACGCTCGTTGTGTGCCGTTTCGCTGCAGGGACGTCGCTATTTATAGGCGTGTGCTTCTGATCCAACGGCTCACAAGCGCTCTAAAGAAACACACCCCTGATCCAACGGCTCACAAGCGCTTGAAAGAAACACACGATCCGTGTGCTTCTTTAGTCCCGGTTGGTAACACGAACCGGGACCAAAGGCCCTGATCCAACAGCTCACAAGCGCTCGAAGGAAACACACGATCCGTGTGCTTCTGATCCAACGGCTCACAAGCGCTCTAAAGAAACACACCCCTGATCCAACGGCTCACAAGCGCTTGAAAGAAACACACGATCCGTGTGCTTCTTTAGTCCCGGTTGGTAACACGAACCGGGACCAAAGGCCCTGATCCAACAGCTCACAAGCGCTTGAAAGAAACACACGATCCGTGTGCTTCTGATCCAACGGCTCACAAGCGCTCTAAAGAAACACACCCCTGATCCAACGGCTCACAAGCGCTTGAAAGAAACACACGATCCGTGTGCTTCTTTAGTCCCGGTTGGTAACACGAACCGGGACCAAAGGCCCTGATCCAACAGCTCACAAGCGCTTGAAAGAAACACACGATCCGTGTGCTTCTGATCCAACGGCTCACAAGCGCTCTAAAGAAACACACCCCTGATCCAACAGCTCACAAGCGCTTGAAAGAAACACACGATCCGTGTGCACACGATCCAACAGCTCACAAGCACTCGAAAGAAACACAACTCTGATCCAACGGCTCACAAGCGCTCGAAGGAAACACACGATCCGTGTGATTCTTCCACCGCTTTCCGCCTTCGTCTTCCCGCAATTTCTCACTATATATATCACATCTAAACTCATATCTGCAACCTCATCACTCTTCCATGGCTTCCACCGTACTAACCTACCGTCAGGCGGAGGAGCTTTCCGCCTCGAACTACCCCTGCCCGCCCGGCTACCGCGTCCCCGCCGGCTGGAGGCTGAGCGCCGGAGGCGTGCCGGTCCCTCCTCTCCCTCAAGGTGTGGCGCGCCGGGCGGCCATCACGAACCACTACTACCTCGAGCTCACACCGGAGCAGCGGATGGATCCGTGCTGGCATCCCGACTACCGCCCGACTTGGGAAGCCTTCTTCATCAATCGGCGTGAGAGGGCGCTCGCCAGGTACGAGGGGGATGGCCCTCCTCCTTCGGACTTCAACGAGGCCGGCCGTCAGCTGTGGTGGGCTGGCCGGACTCTCCAGGGCGTTATGAACTACATCATGGCTGGCGATAACCCCCGCCTACGCTACCCTAACATGCAGTCCGGGGGTGCTCACCCGTCGAGGTTCGAGCCACGAGCGCCGTATGAGTACGATGACAGCGACGACGACGATGACGGCGACTACGAGTACGAGTATTATAGGCCTAGGCAGGAGTATGACTAAGATTGTTAGGACAACTGATCCACTGTTGTCATTCTGTACCGTATCAAATACACCGTCGAAGTTAGTTTCAGAGTATGTGATCACCATTCCAGTTCTCTTTTATGAGATCCACTGTTGTCATTCTGTACCGTATCCGGTCGATTACCTGAAGGATCCACTGTTGCCATTATGTACAGTTTAGTGAGATATGAATTAAATCAATAGATATGAATTAATTCAATATATATAAATTAATTCAATAGATATAAATTAAATAAATAGATAGATTACATTTTTATCAACAATTTGATATATTATGTGCATTTTTCTGATAAACAGATCAAAAGATATTGAATTTATAAGTTCAATGAATTAATTAAGTTCACATTCCAAAAAATTTACTTAAATGAATTCACCTCTAATCTTAAAAAAATGACAAAATGGTTAATAGTTTGTATAGATAGAATAATTATTATAGAAAACAGAAAATGGTTTTGAATTATTTATTCAAATTTAAACACTTTTCATGTTGAAAGTCTTTTCAAATTCGAAACCATTTGAAATTCCTATTCAAACACCTTAATAAGAATAAAAAAGGCGGGAACAACATTCAGAACTGAAAAGTTTGAAATAAAATTGAATTTTCAGGGCATTGGTCCCGGTTCATGCCACGAACCGGGACCAAAGGGTATTTTCACGCGCCTTTTCGGTGCCGGACCTTTCGTCCCGGTTGGTGGCATGAACCGGGACGAAAGGTTAGGCCTTTGGTCCCGGTTGGTGCCACCAACCGGGACGAAAGGTCTTTGCCTTTTAAATCTGGCCGCCTCTTCTTCTCCCCCAACTGCTTCTCATTTTCGCTAAGGACCAGCGCGCGAACCGACCCGACGCCGTCAGGCTGCCCAAATCCGCCGCCGGCCTCCACGCGCCCGCCGCCGGCGGCCTCCACTCGACGCCGTGACGCCGTGACGCCGTCCCCGACTCCGGCTGCCGCCGTGACGCCGTCCCCGACTCCCGCGCCGCCTCCGCTCCTCGCGCGGCCTCCGCTCTCGCGCCGTCCCCGACTCCCGCGCCGCCTCTGCTCCCACCGTCGTCCTGCTTCCTCCCCGTCGCCGATCTGCGCCAGGGTGAGCACCACCGCCGTCTCCGGCCCTTTCTCCGTTTCCCCCTTGCTCTCGGCGGTCGCCGTCATGCACTGCAACCGAGAGCGCCATGGTCGAGCACCTGCACGGGCTCGAGCCCGTGCACGCACTGCACCTGCTCCACGCCCCTGCACTTGCACCTGCAGTAATTTAGTTAGTTAGTTTTAGTTAGTAATTTAAATTAGTTAGTAGTTTAAAATGTTGAATTTGCTGCAGCTTTTAGGGTTAGTAATTTAGTTAGTTAGTTTTAGTTAGTAATTTAAATTAGTTAGTAGTTTAAATTAGTTAGTAATTTAAATTGTTGAATTTGCTACTCCTTTTAGGGTTAGTAATTTAGTTAGTTAGTTTTAGTTAGTTAGTTTTAGTTAGTAATTTAGCAAAGCAATGTTATTTGATGATTGTGTTAGCAAAGTTAGAAATCAAAATTAATACTCCATAATTAGTTGCAATATTATTGTTAAGAACTATTTGTTACTCCATAGTTAGTTAGTTTTAGTTAGTAATTTAAATTAGTTAGTAGTTTAAATTAGTTAGTAATTTAAATTAGTTAGTAGTATAAATTAGGTGTGTAGTTTAGGTACATTTTTGTGTTGTTTTTGTAGTGTAGGAAATTTAGTGGTAGGTAATTTAGTGTTAGAAATTTAGTGTTAGGAATTTAGTGTTAGGAAATTTAGTGTTAGAAATGTTATTAGAAAAATTTGCAATTGATTTGTGATATGTGACAGCGGTTAGTGTATGGTTATTTTCAATAGCATATGTGACAGTCTACAATATTATTTGCAATTGATCTGTGATATGTGACAGCGGTTAGTGTATATAAAGTATCCGATGATAATTGCAAAATTGATCTGTGATGATTTTTATTTAGTGGATCATCCTCGCATATGTAATATTTAGATAGTGCAAATTTCAGTGATGTAGCGATGTTGATTTTTATTTAGTGATGTAAATTGAAGTCAAAACTCGACAAACCACGAATGTGCTAAGTGTTTCATTTTTGTGAGGAGTGATTTACCGCGACATTTTTACCGTGTTGCGGGGGATGAAATCGATGAGCTAGGTCATCGACGATTTAGTCACCTAAGTGCCGACGATGAGCATAAATCACACATGTTCATAAAAATGTATCACCATGACGACGCTTAGAAACAACAGGCGCAGCAACGCGCGCCTTTCCTTGTAGTACCATTCTATCCCTACAAGTTTTCTGAACGACACGGCAGAGACGGCTCCGAAAATAACTTTCGTATTTTGCAGAAACTATGGAACCACACGGCAGAGATGAAATTGAGGAAAATATCCTCGAGGATATAATCTGCGGCGATGATGAAACAAGTCACTTTCTGAACGACTCCGGTGAGGGGGATGAGTCTCTCAACGCCTGGAAAGAGGCCGAACTCGGCATCTCCGATGAGGGAGAAGCCGACAAGGCAGAAGCCGGCGGCTCCGGTGCAACATTGATTATTACAAACTCCGACGAGGTGCATATATATATTTATATTAATTAATTTAGCCTCTGTTGTCCATATACACATATTAACAGTCTTTCTTCTTTTAGCCATCCGGATCGAGCAAATCCTCTGTGAGGACGAAACGAGGCCCAACCAAAAAGTTGCAGGACAATGTCCGCTACAGGATCGAAGAAGTCGGTGCAGACGGCGAACCCATTGCTCCAATTGATGTTAGACAAAAATTTGTGAAGCAATGCGGTGTTATTGTTAGGGACTACGTCCCGATCACCATCCGAGAATGGAATAAGCCAAGGGATCCTAAAGTTAGCTATATCGGCCCCGAAGGCAAAAGACGCCTTTTTCAAAAGGTCATGGTTAATTTCACATTGCCGTTGCCAGAGGTGGATCCAGAGGAGGGGGAGCCAGATGAGGAGGAGATGGATGCCCGAAAAAAAGCTCTAGTAGATAAAGTCAAGGCGTGGGCTCTTAAGAAGATGGCCGAGCTACTCAACAAATTTAAGAACAGATTGTACACCGACTTCATCTTGAAAGATAAAACTCCGGATTTCGATCGCGGGTATGAGAAGATAAGAGACTACTGGGAAGATTTTGTGAATTACAAGAAATCAGAGGAAGCTCAGTTAAAGTCTGCAGTAAACAAGGCAAATGCTGCTAAAAAGAAGTACCACCATACTATGGGGGCTGCTGGCTACGCCTGTTCCATGCCTAAGTGGGACAAACTTGAGGCCGACCTGCTGGCTAAAGGGATCGTTCCAGAGCCTATAAAAGAAGGATGGACCGAACGGACAAGAAATTGGTTTTACGGGCATGGGGGCACATTGGACGCAGAAGGAAAGTGCATATATACCAGAAGACACAAGGATAATCCCCTACTACCCATCGAAGAAATTAGGAAAGCATACAAGGATGTTGAAGAGGGACGGTTCCGTCCCGATAGAGACGATGACGAGCTTTCACGCGCCATTGGGAATAAAGAACATGAGGGACGAACACGAGGCACCAAAGGCTCCAAGCCGTGGAAACATGGGTTTCCCGTGGAAAGGAAAATATTTCCCGATAAAAGTCATCAGAGGAGAAAGGAAAGGGAGGCAAGGGAAGCAATCGCTGCTGCAGACCGGCTGCGTAATATAGAAGAAACAATTAAGCGGCAGCAGGATCAAATGAAGCGGCAGCAGGATCAAATTAACGAACTTAGCCAGCAAGGCACTGCCGGCCTATCTCAGCAGCACGTTGTAGAAGCTGCAGTCGATGCTACCGACCCATCATATCGGAAAAGCAGCGTGGCTTCGAGCATGGTCCCGGCACGTGATGATGATGCACTGACGACGGATGCTCTTCGTCGCTACCCAGTGGATGATATCACGGAGAGCACACCTTGTGAGCTACATGTGAAAGTGTTCAACATAACCATGAAGGTGGCGGTCGGCTATGCCGTACCAATTGGACCTACACCAACTTTCCATTGCTCCCCTGTTCCTCATGGCTACGCTATTGTCGGGGTCGATGAAGTTAGTAAAGGATTTGAGGAGCTGAAGCTGGAACACCCTGCAGGTGAAGATGGGGAGGTGGTTGAACTTGGAGAAGCCAAGAAAGGGACTATTCTATGGCCAAAGGAATTCATCGTGCTTCCAAACTGGCTGCCTCCGCCGCCTCACCACTCTCCACCGCCTCCGCCGCCTCACCACTCTCCACCGCCTCCGCCGCCTCACCACTCTCCACCGCCTCAGGCGCCGTCTCCGCCGCCTCACCACTCTCCACCGCCGCCGCCTCAGGCGCCGTCTCCGCCGCCTCACCACTCTCCACCGCCGCCGCCTCAGGCGCCGTCTCCGCCGCCTCACCAGTCTCCAGAGCAGCCGTCTTCGCCGCCGCGTCAGTCGTCTCCGCCGCCGCGTAAGTCTTCTCCGGCGCCACGTGTGGGTACTCTGGGGTTTGATAAAAACCGATCACCGAAACGTTCAAGGTCACCCCTCCCAAAAGTACCTCATAAGAATCTTGCCAAGAGACCTTATGACTATACGGTGGAGGAAAATAAGGCGATCGCAAAAGGGGAAACGGATAAGTGGTTTGCTAACTTGAAGGCAAAGAAGGCGAAAGCAATAGAGTTCCCCGACACCCCAGAAGAACATGCCGCTGTCGTGAAAATGCTGAAAAATCTAGCCCAACCCCCGCCAAAGCTGACACCAGACTATGACCGCTCTATTCTCAAGTCGGTTCGGGCAAATAAACAGCGGTCGAAATTAGTGCAAGCCGGAAGACAGTTCCCCAGCTAGGAGAACAGCAAAAAAAATCGTGCCCCCCGCTCAAAGTGTTTTCCGATACCAAGGTGGGGTCGAGCAAACCTGCGGTCGGCATCGATCCTGAGTTTGTTGCAATGTACGGAGAAGCAGCCGCTGCTCACGGCTTGTCTATTGCTCAGTACTTAGACCAATTACAATTTCACGAAGAAATAGTTCCAAAATACCAATACCGGCACGGGCATCCTCTCGTCAAATCTCATGTCAAAGATCTACCAACAAAAATGCGAAGATTGCATAGTTGGTACATGGCAGCCTCAAAGAAAGGGGAAAATTGGATCTACGTGGGATATAAGAACGAGCATTACGGGCATGGAGATGACCACGTAATGATTGAATTTTGTGAATTATTTCAGTTATACCAACAAGAAGCCCTTGACAAAGCTATCATCAGCGCCTATTGTCTGTAAGTATAATTTCTGTAGTTAAGTCTCTACCTAGCTCACCTCGTTCATTGCATTTATAATTATCTTACTTATCACTATATTAATTATGCAGAATGAAGATTCTCGAATGCAAAAGAGGACAAATCTATGATATTGGGTTCGTTGATCCAAATACCGTTCATGAAAAAAAGTCTCCTTGATTTTTACGACCAAACCGAGAATAACTTGGTAAATGCGTTACGGTTCAACGAAGTCAAAAGAGAAATATTATTTCCTTACAAATTCAAGTAAGTGTTACTGTCTTCTACATATTTTATTTCGCTTAATTTCTCGATGTTAAGTGTATAATTGATGACTTATGCGTGCGCAGCTTTCACTTTATTCTGCTAATCATTATGCCTGACAAAGGAGTAGTACAAGTCATGGACTCCTTACATAAACCCCTTGAGAAGTGGGCGGACATGCAGGAATGCCTCCAGAGGTAATTTCAATCATTATGGCATTATCGGCAACTTTCCGTTCATTTACTGATAGCAAGTAATTAATATATAACTCCTTTATTCATTTTCTTTGCCGGGCAGGGCTTGGAAACGATTCACCGCCAGGGCTAGGGGTGAATGGGCGGAGGAGCTTACATTTCAACCAATAAATGTAAGTACTACTATCTAGATCCGCGCATCTCTTTGATTCTATTTCAATACCATTACCATTTTTTGATCGAACTCTGTTCCCGTAAAGTGCTTGAGCCAGGGAAGCGGGAATCATTTATGTGGATACTACGTCTGCGAGTTCATTCGTCAGACGTGCTGTGAGAAGGGCAGAATCTTAGAACAACTTAAAGTGCGTATGCAATATTCATAATTTTAGTTTATTGCCATCAATTCTGTTTACTTTCATTCATATATATTGACCCTTTTTTAATTAGATCGAACGGTTGCGGGATGGCCTTCTACCACACGATCGCATACGAGCAATTCAAGAGGAATTTGCCGGATTCTTACTTGCAGAGGTCCTAGATCCGAAAGGAGAATACTACTGTAAGGTTGAAATTAAATAGGGAGAGTGTAAAAGAGATGTATATATATAGGACGACGAATGAGATGTGTGTAATATATATATTCGTGGCGATGATGTGTAATAGTGGTTCCTCTTATTTAACTAGTAGTGCCATTTTTGTAGTTCTAAGAAATATTTAATTTAATTTTTTTAAACATGCATGCATTTTTCATAATTAAATAGGTCTTATTTTTCTGAACATTTTGGTATTTTATTCATATTTTTATGAATTATAGAATAAGCATTATTTATTTTATAAATTTAAACAATTTTCTGAAATTTTTGGAAAAAGTAAAATCTGACGGGACAATAGTCCCGGTTCGTATTACGAACCGGGACGAAAGGCTATTTTTATTCATATTTTTATGAATTATAGAATAAGCATTATTTATTTTATAAATTTAAACAATTTTCTGAAATTTTTGGAAAAAGTAAAATCTGACGGGACAATAGTCCCGGTTCGTAATACGAACCGGGACGAAAGCCTCCGCCCCTGCTGCCTGTGGCCGGGCCACGTGCCCCCCCATTCGTCACGGTTGGTGTCCCAACCGGGACGAGCATTCGTCCCGATTGATTTGTCCCGGTTGGGGAACCGGGACCAATGGCCCAAACCAACCGGGACAAAAGGCTATTTTTCTACTAGTGATAGGAAGGTCTAGTCACAGGAGACCGGGGTCTCGCACTATTGTTGGTGCATCTATCTACGTCTTTCTCCATAAGATGGCCTATGAATAGGGATGACAACGGGTCTATTTCTCATCTGAGACTTTTTTCATCCACATTTCATAATTGGGGAGAATTTTTTTCCCATGCTTGTCTCTATCGGGTTTAGGGTGAGGATCGAAATCCCCATTAAGACTGTCGCTCCCGCGGGCGGCCCGGGAGAACCGTAACCGTCACCGGTAGGACCTCTCCTCCCCTCACCACCGTCAAATGGTGCAGAAGTGTGAAGGCCACACGATGTCAGCGGCGGTGGGGCTCTTCTGTTCCTCACGAGGAGAGGCAACCAAGACCGGTATACCCTCCATGAGGATGGAGACCACGCAACTGCAATTAAGGGGTAGGAGTCGGAAGATAAAAGGACAAATTAAAGCCCTGGCACCGCCGCCGTCTCGCCACCAGACCTGGGCCACCACTTCCGCCCGGCCCACACGAGGTCGATGCAAAAGGCACCAACATCGAGGTGGGAGAGCCCGAGGAACCTTATTCCAGATGCCGCCGCCACCACTTCAGCGCCATCGTCAAGAACCAAACCCTAACCCTAACTACCCTATTTACACCGCCGAAGTAAAGAACTGGGGTCCCCACCCCTCCCGTCTGCCGAAGCAGCAAGCCAAGGGAAAAGGGACCCACGACCCTACCGGCGAGGAACGGGAAGGTGAGAGCGGGCGTCGTACTTTTCGCCTCTTAGGTTGTGAGAGAACGAAAGGAAACCCATCTTGAGCCATGAATTTTACCACGACTATGTCTCACGAGAAGAAAGAAAGAAATATTGCTACCCTTAATATTTTTCAATTACAAATTCATGGGCTCGCAACATGTAATTGTGTGAATGTAGAGAGGAAGACCATTTTTTTTTCAAAATGTTCACATTTTTCCGTCATAGGACCACCGCAGTTATTGGGCCCATTGCCCAGGAACCAACGAGCCGCCCGGGGCCGGCTCTTTCGTTGTTTAGATAATGTAATGCTTATGTTTAGAGGTGGCCAACGGGCTGACCCGGGCACGGCATGGCCCGGCCTGGCATAAACGGGCTGACACGACCCGACACGTGGCGGCTCGTTTATAAGCCGGTTGTGCCGTGCTGCGTGCCTCGCCTTAAGGTCCAAGCACGACCCTTGAATAAACGGGTCAGCCCGTTTAGCATGTTGTGCTGGTTTTGGAATTTTTTTACCCGTTGAGCCTATTTTTTTAGGAATAAAAATGAAAAAGTAAAAAATGGAAAATAAACGGGCCATTCCGCGCCGACCCGTGTGCCTAATCTTTCGGCCTGGGCACGGCCCATTTAGCCATGTGTCGGGTCAGCCCCTGACGGGTCGGGCACGCGTGCTATCGGGCTGGCCCAGGAGCATGGGCCGAGGTGCCCAGCTACAGACTAGTGGGCCCATCCATGATTCTTGCCCCACCGAGCAGGCAAAGGCGCACCCTTTTGTCGCGTGGCTTTACGATTTCACAGGAGGAGGTAAAGTAATCAGTTCCGCCGCCCGCTAATCACTCGACTTCGTACCTACCCCACCGACGACCCCACAGCGCACGGACCCACGTGTCATCGTTCGTAGCCCACATAGGCCCACGTAGCAGGCTCAGCCGCAACGGCTCCGCTAAGCCGGACGCGCCGCTCCTCTACACACCACTTCATCTAGCCGTTCGCTCTCACTGACAGTAGACTTGTATGGTTATTGGCCCCACTTGCAGTGAGGGTAGACCGGAGTGGGTCGATCTACGGAAGAGTAGCGGCCGGTAGGTGTACGATCCCACGCCGCTCGCCGGCTGAAATGACGTCAACGCCCCTCCGCCCGCCGGCCTCCAGGTTTTCCTCTCCCAATACCACTCCTCTCCCCCATCCCCCCAGGCGCCAGCCATGGCCGGCTCCGACGACGACCTGGCCCCGCCGCCGCCGATCCACCACCTGCCTCCCGACGCGCTCCGCAACGTGCTGCTCCGCCTCCCGCTGCGGGACGCCGTCGTGTGCCGCCCGGTCTCGCGCCTCTTCCACGAGACCCTCACCTCCCCGTTCCTCGCGCTCCTCCCGGCGCTCCGCCTCCTCCTGCTCCGCCACCCGCGCCCCGAGGGCGGGGGCTGCCTCCACGCCTTCGACCCGGACCGCCGCTGCTGGCTCCGCCTCCCCTTCACCTCCTTCCTCCCCCACCACTCCTTCTCCCCCGTCGCATCCTCCGCCTCCCTCCTCTACCTCTGGATCGACACCGCCTCCTCCTCCGCGCCCCCCTCCCTCCCATCCCCCTCCTCCTCCTCATCCTCCTTCGCCCCCTCCTCCGCCCACCCGCCCAAGGCGCTCGCCGTCTGCAACCCCTTCGCCGGCACCTACCGCCTCCTGCCCACGCTCGGATCCGCCTGGGCGCGCCACGGCACCGTCCTCGCAGGCCCCAACGGGATCGTCCTCGTCCTCACCGAGCTCGCCGCCCTCTCCTACGCCCCCTCCGACGGACCCGGCAACAACAAGTGGATGAAGCACCCGCTCTCGCTCCCCTCCAAGCCGCGGAGCCCCATCCTGGCCGCCGGGGCCCGCGCCGTCTTCGCGCTCTGCGACGTCGGCACCCCCTGGCGCAGCCAGTGGAAGCTCTACTCCTGCCCGCTCGCCGCGCTCACCGGCGGCTGGGCGCCCGTCGAGCGCGCCGCCTGGGGCGACGTCTTCGAGATCCTCAAGCGCCCCCGCCTGCTGGCCGGCGCGGGGGGCCGCCGCGTCCTCATGATCGGCGGCCTCAGGTCCTCCTTCGCCATAGACGCGCCCTGCTCCACGGTGCTCATCCTCAGGCTAGATCTGGCCACCATGGAGTGGGACGAAGCTGGGCGCATGCCGCCCAATATGTACCGTTGCTTCACCGGCCTCTGCGAGGCTGCTGCGCAGGGAAGCGCCATGCCCGCACCCGCCGCCGGCGGCAACAACAAGGTCAAGGTGTTTGGGGGTGATGGCAAGGTGTGGTTTGCTGGGAAGCGTGTCCGCGGGAAGCTAGCAATGTGGGAGGAGGACGACGTCGGCAGCACCGGCGGCAAGTGGGACTGGGTAGATGGCGTTCCCGGATATGGCGACGGTGTATACCGTGGCTTTGTGTTTGATGGAGGTTTCACAGCAATGCCTTGAGGCTGGCGGAAAGACATATCCCAGACCGGTGCGTGACCTAGTGCACTCAACTTCAGACTTTTTCATTGATCTCGGACGTCTATCTGCTGCATGAGGAGGAATCGAACAAAAATCTCCACACATTTTATTTTCACTGTACTTGGTTGTTAGCTTCATGAAATACTTCCAATTGTTGTACTTTATGAATATGAAATGATCTGTCCGTTTGTTGTTTCAGACATTAATATGCTGTAAACCTTTCTATGTTTAGATGTTATAAATTGGCGTATTTATAGAACCACACTTTAGTGTGTTTGCCTGATTACTAGTCTGCTTGTGTTTTCTTACGTGATTTGGCCAGGTTTGCGTGGTACCCTGATATATTAGTGATGTGTGCATCGCATGGTTTTTTGAAACTCTAGTAGGTTTAAATTTGTAGCTAGCTACCTGTAAGTAAAAGAGCTCACAACTATTTCTGAACTTGTGTGTTTTCTGTGTGTTAGTGATGCCATCTTTATTTGTGGATTTAGAATGGTATTAACTACTAGTGCTGCTGTATTACTTGCCTATTTGGTGGTCTATGTTCTGCATTATGTTACCCATGTCGCATCTGATCTTGGTCAACTTGACTAGACTTCCATTCGATACATGACTCATCGAAAGGTCGTGAAAGTTTAGGCAGCTACTCTTCAACATTCTGCACGGGGTGCGGAACCACTAAAGATAAACTAACTGGAAGTCGGTAACTGTTGTCCAACTACTTTGATGGTGTTGTAATAGTGGGAGTCAGTCATGCATTTGAGTTGTACTCCCTCCGTTCCAATTTAGATGACTCTCAAATAAATGTATCTAGACGTATTTTACATCTAGATACATCCATTTGAGATTCATCTAAATTGGAACGGAGGGAGTAGGAGCCAGGAGGTAGATGCCCAGCAGAAATTAAAAACTTACCTGTAGAGTTCCTCCAGTGGACATACCTGTTCAAAATATAAACTAAACTCTTGATGTGTGTATTGCATGGTTTTTTTGGAACTCTAGCAGGTTTAAATTTGTTGGCAGCTACCTGTAAGTAAATGAGCTCACAACTATTTTCAGAACTTGTGCGTTT
Source organism: Puccinellia tenuiflora (assembly GCA_012064385.1). NCBI lineage: Eukaryota > Viridiplantae > Streptophyta > Magnoliopsida > Poales > Poaceae > Puccinellia > Puccinellia tenuiflora. The sequence continues at coordinate 548,608 of QRDG01002061.1, forward strand.
TCTGCGTGTTAGTGATGCCATCGTTATTTGTGGATTTAGAATGGTATTAGCTACTAGTGCTGCTGTATTACTTGCCTATTTGGTGGTCTATGATCTGCATTTTGTTACCCATGTCGCATCTGATCTAGGTCAACTTGATTAGACTTCCATTTGATACATGACTCATCGAAAGGTCGTGAAAGTTTAGGCAGCTACTCTTCAACATTCTGCATAGGTTGTGGAACCACTGAAGATAAACTAACTGGACGTCGGTAACTGTTGTCAACTACTTTGATGGTGTTGTAATAGTGGGAGTCAGTCATGCATTTGAGTTGTAGGAGCCAGGAGGTAGATGCCCAACAGAAATTAAAAACTTACCTGTAGAGTTCCTCCAGTGGACATACCTGTTCAAAATATATCTGTAGATACTGGCCATCTCTCAGCTTTTAATTCATCATTTCTGTATGGCTAGTTCAGAGTTTGGTTTACTAGTGCATGGTCGGTATCTCCTGTCATTATCAGCCATATTGAGCTATTTCCTAAACTGAGCATGGCAGACAAGTTTGTTTGGGCTCATACATGCTATTTAAGTTTCCTACATGATGATCTGCGATCCACATTTTGTTACCGGTGTCGCATCTAGGTCAACTTGATTATACTTCCATTTGACACATGACTCATCAAAAGTTTTGGAAAGTTGAGTCAGCTAATATCCTTACTGTCTGCACGGATTGCGCAACTACGACTATAAAACTAACTGGACGTACATAATGTGGTCAAACTACTTTGTTGGAGTCGTAATGGTCGCAGTCATGCATTTGAGTTCTAGGAGCCAGGAGGTAGACGTCCCAATAAAAATTTAAAACTTACCTGGTGAGTGCCCCAATGGACATACCTGTTCAAATGTTACCTGTAGATATCGACCAGATATTGTTTGAGAGTTTGAGTTGATGCTTATCAACATTTTAGTTTACCATTTCTGTTTAACTAGTTCAGATTACGACTTACTAGTGCATGCATGGTCGTTATCTCCTGTTATTATCAGCCTTATTTCCCAAACTGAACATGATTAACACGCTTGTTGGGCCCTCATAATTGTTTATTTATTCTGCCTTTAGATTTGCTCTTGACCTCTTGTAGTGCCCTGTGTGAACTATTATCATCCAATATATTCAAGATTTCTAAGCAAAATATCTCATGTTTATATTTGCTTTCGGGATATATTACTACTACTGTTTAGGTAACCTAAGCTCACTCTTGCGTCTATATTTCTTGTTTAATCGTCAGTAAACAAACAGCTACATTTATGGTATGGAAACACACATCGATACACTAAGCCCTTTCATATGCCTACAAACTTTATTTCTAACTTGTAGTAATTGTAACTAATAGGTTTTACCCGTGTCACATCAGGTCAACTTGATAGACTTCCATTCGATACATGACTTATCAAAAGATCAGGAAAATTTAGGCAGCTGGTCTCCTCACTATCCGGATGGACTGCGGAACCTCTACATATAGACTAACTGAACGTAGGTAACTGTGGTCAAACTACTTTGATGGAGTCGTAACAGTGCCAGTCATGCATTTGAGTTATAAGAGCTGGGAGTTAGATGTTCCAATATAAATTCGAAACTTACCTGTAGAGTGCCCACAATGGACATACCTGATCAAAACTTGCCTGTAGAAACTGACCCGCTCCTGATTGAGAGTTTGAGTTCATGCTAGTCCATCCTTTTGGTTTATCAGTTATGTATGACTAGCTCAGATTTTTAATTTATTAGTGCATGGTCAGTTTCTCCTGTTTTATCAGCCTGATTTACTAAACTGAGCATGATAAACAAGCTCATTCGGGCTTATAATTGCTATTTGCTCTTCCTTCAGATGTGCTCTTTGAGTGCCCTGTCTGAACTATCATCATTCAGTACTCAAGGTTGTTTAAGCAAAATATCACATGTTTATATTTCCTTTTTGGGATATATTACTGCTACAGACAGTTAATCATGTGGGTACTCTAAGCCTGATGTTGCTTCTATATTTCTTGTTGCCACTAACCGTAAAGACTAAATTTATGGTATGGTTCACAGATTTCCATATAGCAAACCCTGTCATACACATACAAGCTTGTTTTTTTTCCCTGTAGTAACTGTAACTAATATATTTTGCTGAAAATTTTCTTTTAGAAGAGTTATGTATGGCATATTCATATAGATGATAGCATGTATTGTCGACTCTTGTGTATCTGCAAGCGAGCATCATAATCCAATTTTTAGATTGTCAGGAGGGGATCCTACATAAAAATAAAAGGGAGGATTGTTCACTAACTAAGAACTGCATGAACGCAAACTCTCTAGAAAACTAAGCTACTCCCCCGTCCCAGTTTTTAGGGCTCAATTGGCAAATCTCTGGGCCCAAGGCTTTTGTTGATTGGGGCTAAACTCTTGGATTCATTGGTGATTCATTGGTGGATAGAGCCAACCAGCCACTAATTGAGAGGCAATTAATGTAATTGTGCCTAGGAGGTGGGGGAATTTTGGGGCTAAATGGTTTTGGGATTGTGCCCAGGAAACTGGGACGGAGAGAGTATGTTGAATTTTTGAAGTTGATGCCAGGAAGCCCTTTTACGGTCATAGAATTTCATTGTCTTCCACGTTAAAGGCGAAGTTTCTAATTCTAGTGTGAGGTTGTGGTTTAGTAATAAAAATTAGTGAGCGTTTATTCATAATTCATTTACCGCCTTCAATGCCAGACTTCTAGGATGTAAAACATGAACTCTATTTCTTGTTGGCCATCATTGGACCGTTTCATTGTTGTCTTCATAGCGAATCTTGGTGCATCCATCTTTTACAGTATAATGCCGTGTGCTGGGATTGAAGAGATAAAAATATTCTAAAACAAAAGCTAGGCAACTGTCTGGTTTATGGTTGGTTTGCAATTTGCTACCTACAACTAGGTCATCCGAAATATCACATTTGCTGCTATGACTTGTGAGCCAGCTTTATTATTAAAGCCAAGTCCCGGAGTCTGGTAATACCAGTCTACAATGTTCGGGTGCAGGTTTATCCCTCATTTACTGTTTCCGAATCTTTGCATTTAGCTGTTAACCAAGCTCCCCTCTAGGTTTGAAAGCTATGAATTAGTAAAATTAGTTTGCTATGAACCATAACATCCTCCTAACTCGTACATTGTCAGCAAACGTGTTACTGTTGTTAATTTTGAGCAAACGTATTATTGCAGTAGTAGTAGTATACATCTCCTGTCCATTTGTTGCCAAATAAACCTAGAGGGTAGAAACTGTCCATAGGTGGAGTATTATAGTTTGGCGTTTCTTTCCATTTCCGACCTCTTTCTGTGTGCATGTGTAGTAGTAGTATGCTGTTTGTTTGCTGGTCGGGTAGCAAGGAAATGTTCTGTGGAACTTAGCTCTAATATTTTGATACCACTATAATAATTTGGAGACCAGATCAACAAACTATGTAAGCACTACTATACAGTCTGTATCAAAAAGCGGAAGTCAAGCTGTGTGCATGTTTCTGACGAACTCTAGAAAAATAAGTTTGGTTGAATTTTGGAAGTGAAACTAGGAACCCCCTTTTACGGTCATGAAACCTCACCGTCTTGCACATAACAAAAGAAGCTGTAGGTGTCTAATTGCAGTGTGAGGTTGTGGTTTAATAAAAATACAAGTTTACAATGTCCAGGTGCAGGTTTATCCCTCATTTGCTGTTTCCGAATGTTCACGTTTAGTTGTTAACTAAGCTCCTATAGGTTTGAAAGCTACGAATTAGTCGTCAGCAAACAGACTGCTGCTGTTAGTTTTGAGGAAACAGTGTTGGTTTGTGTTCAGTTGAAGGAATACTCTCCTCCATTCTGTACATCCTGTAGTCCTGTACCACTTGCCATGTTGCATTTTAGCAGAGTAACTTGAATACTTAATGGCAATTTAGAATGTTTTGCCCTTTCGTAGCACAAGTCAGTTGTTTCTAATGTCTTCCAAGCTACTGTATGACTTGGTAAGTACACATCTCCAGGCTATTTGCTGGTCAAATGAACCTAGAGAGTAGAAACTTTCCATAGGTGGAGTAACATTTCTTTCCATTTTCGGTCCCATCTTTCTTCGTGCATGGGTATTTTATTTTGCAAACTTGTTCGAGTAGTAGTATCCTCTTTGCTGGCTGGTCGGGTAGCAGGGAAATGTTCTGTCAATCTTAGCTCCAACATTTTGATAACCAAGTAGTAATGTGTAGACCAAATCAGCACAGGACTATGTAAGCACTACTCCACTATCCGTATAGAAGACGGAAGCATGCCGGCACATGTAAGCACACGTAGCATTTCAAAGTCAGATGCCGTATATGCGGTCATGACGTTCGACCGTTTGTAATTTAATTATTTCCGTGTGTGTCTCAAGCTTGACTTTGAAACCAAGGCCATATTTAATCTCAACCGTTGTTTATCAGTGGATTTGGTGCACGAACCTAAAGAAAAACAGTAGTGTTGGTCTCAGCTCATTGTTTCCCAATTATTTGTTAACTAGCTAATAATTTTTTTTGTCACAAAACAATATAAAGTTGCACTTAATTAACCAATCATCCGCGGCCTCTAATCGTGTGCACTTGCGTCATTGTGTGCTTAGGAAAATGGCCAGATTTGTGTAGTCGCCGTGTGCTGTGGTACGGCTTGTTCCTGGCCCTGAGTTCTTTGCATTGCGAATCCATGATACTACGGTTCAGATGTTTTTCACTCTGAATCTATGACTGTTTCAGCTAGTTTTCTCTATAACAAAAAAACTGGTTTTCGTGGTGGTATTTCTCTCAAATTGTTTTGTTAACCAATGTGTTTACTAACCTGGAGCCTGAACTGCCACGTACCATTCATTATTCAGATGTGCATCCATGCAGTCTCATTGCTTTATTTTTTTGACAAAAAATGCAGCCTCCTTCCAGTGCGACGACTGACGATTACTTTCTCTCGTGTGTTCAGCATATAGTAATCCGTGATGACTCGGCAGCGGCTCCTTTCCGCTCAGCGCCTCCTGTCCGATCCGGCCACTTGATCCCGCTGCTCCCGTCACCTGACCCCGGATCATCACCCACTGTTCTTAGTAGAAGCATTAGTTTTCTTCTCTGCCCATTGAGAGAGTGCCTCCATTTCCTGACTTGTCGTTCTCCTCCATTTTTCTCTCTCTCTCTCTCTCGTTAAACAAACCGTCCACGACGGCGACGCCGTCGAGTGAGTGAGTGCTTCTCGATCAGCGATGTCGCCTTCGTGGCCGGTTTGGTTTTCATATAAGCGGCTGCTTATTGCGTGCGGGAGAGAACACAATGGTACACGCCACAAAGTCTAAAGCCTCTTGGTGGTGGTGGTGGTACTACTGTCTTGTTAATTGTTACTGCCGCTTTCGTTCCACCACTTGGGTTAATCGTGGGGGCAGCGACATTGATCTGCTGTCGTGTTAGATGGTCTCTCTCTTCGGTGGTGGTAACAAAGCGGCCGGTGAAAAGGAACAATGGTTTATGATTGTTATAGTAGTAATTTTTAAGTACTCGTCACCACAACATGGCTGATATATAGAGGCACTTCAAAGTGCCACTAAATGGGGTCTAAATGTCACTAATGACCTATTATGGCACTTTGGAGAAGTGCCACCTTTACTTGTGCCACTAAAAATTTTTAGTGGCACTTCTCCAAAGTGCCCCAATAGGTCATTGCCTATTGAGGCACTTTGTCAAAGTGCCCCAAAACCAATTAGTGGCACTTTGTCAAGTGCCCCAATAGGTCATTAGTGACACTTTGTCAAAGTGCCCCCAAAACCAATTAGTGGCACTTTGTCAAAGTGCCCCAATAGGTCATTAGTGGCACTTTGTCAAAGTGCCCCCAAAACCAATTAGTGGCACTTTGTCAAAGTGCCACTAATTGAACTTCAATATGAGGCATTAACTCAATAAAGCACCAAACTATCACTTTCTATCCAATAGTACCAATTTGCATAGCACATACATTATTTCTACCAGATTTCAAATTCAACATAGTTGAAACCAATCATAACACATATTGTCACAACACCCTTTAAAACACATATTAAACATGAATGCTATCACTTTCTGTTAACACCTGAATGCTATCACTTTCTATATGAATGCTTCATCAGTTTCTATCACTTTCTATCAACACCTCAATGTTCAATGAGCTTCTACCGTCTTTGTATCAATCATTCTGCTGCTGCGATGACAGTGTATCTGCTAAAATTTCTATGTGAGAGTACTGAACACATTGTGCTGAAACATCACTGAACACAATAGGTATTGCACAGTGAAGCAGATTTATTTACCTTCAATATGATCCCAGATTTGCTTTCCTGCTTTTGCCTGATACCGGATCAACTATCCTGACCTCAGATTTGCTCAACTCTTTAGCAATACCACTGCACATATATGTTACTGCTGGATTCAAATCTGCTTCTGTAACCTATAGTGATAGTCACAAATTAGCATAATAATACCAACAACTATGGTTTTTACGGTGAGCAACATAGTACAAATGAGCAGACATATAGCAAACAGTACTCCTTGAGTGATATCACAAATGAGCAGAATACTACAAATATGGAGTCATTTAACTTACAAATTTCTTTGGCCATGTGATACAGTGTGCTTCTGCATGCCTTATAGTAGTGATTCTTCCTATAGGTTCAGGTAGAGGAGTTGCATTGTGTAGGACTATGTTTACGAGGACTTCAATTTTATCTTCTTTTCCAATTTTTTGCACAGTTCCCAATGCAACCAACCTCTCACTATTTGGTGATGTTAAACCTACTTCCATGCCTTTTTTGATCTTGTCACTCTGCAAAGGTAAGTAGAACTTTCATGTTTAATACTTCAAATCCCTGTTAGTAAGTAGAACTTTCATGTTTGTAAGTGCAGCAGACTAACCTTCATGGGCTTTCTTGGGTGTAGCCAATCAGAGTTGTCCTTTGCATACTTCCCTTGCTTTGTATGGGTTTCATCATCAACTTGCTTTGTATTTGCAACTTTCTCTTGTACCTTCTCCTCCTTAATTTTTTGATGTACTGTTGAGTCTGACAGAAGTTGTTGGTAAGATCTCTTTGCTTTAGAGTTTGTGGTTTGACTACCAATGACAGTTACTGAATGTTCAACTTTCTCTTCTTTTTTATTCCTCTTGTACTTATTCTTCAACGTAATCAAGGTTTCAGCTGTTTCACAAACTTCTCTTTCTATTACTGTTTTTGTTTCTGCTGCTGCTGCTGCTGTGGCTGCTGTTGCTTTGCTTGGTTCTAACTTAACTGCTTCAGGTTCTTCTCTTGCATCATCTGATTTGTTGACTTCTGTCCTTTTTCGTTTACTTCCAATTACAGGTTGGCTACCTATTGCCTGACTGCTCCTATGTCTGGGAGCCTCTTTTCCTTTTGGTGCTTGACTGCTACTAGATTTGAGAGCCTCTGTTGATGTTGGTGCTTGACTGCTGCTAGGTTTCAGAACCTCTTTTGCTGTTGGTGCCTTGCTAGGTTTAGGATCCCCCTTTCCTGCTGCTGTTGCTTCACTGCTGCTAGCTTTCAGAGCCTCTTTTGCTGTTGGTGCCTTGCTATGTTTGAGAGCCTTTCCTGCTGCTGTTGCTTCACTGCTGATAGGTTTCAGAGCCTCTTTTGCTGTTGGTGCCTTGCTAGGTTTGAGAGCCTCCTTTCCTGCTGCTGTTGCTTGTCTGCTGCTAGATTTCAGAGCCTCTTTTGCTGTTGGTGCCTTGCTAGGTTTGAGAGCCTCCTTTCCTGCTGCTGTTGCTTGGCTGCTACTAGATTTCAGAGCCTCTGTTGCTGTAGGTGCCTTGCTAGGTTTGGGATCCTCCTTTCCTGCTGCTGTTGCTTCACTGCTGCTAGGTTCTGTAATCACATTTGCTTGGCTAAGTTTTTGGTTAACTGCTGACATGATTTTCCTGGCTGCTGCTATTTTCTTGGCAGTTGCTTCAAGTTCCAATTTATGAACATCTTCCTCTTCTGTTGTTACTTCCTTTGTCAATTCTTTACTAACTTGATTATTTCCTTGGCTTGACTTGTTTGCTTCATTTTGAGAAAGCAGATAGTCAAGCTTCTCTTCCATTTGCTGATTCCTGAGTACTATTGCTGTTTGGTTGGCTGACAGTGCCTCCACTTGACATCTGAGCTGCATGTTCTCTTCTCTTGCATCCCGCAATGACAATATAGCTTCATTCAGCAGTTTTGATGAACTGCCACCCACAAGCAGTCCAAATCCATGCATTCTAGAGTTCCTAGACCTTGGGAATACCGTGGAGTAGACATCACCATCTCCGTGCTCCTCCGAAATAAGTGATGGATTTTTCTCAAAACTCGTTGTTATTTCTGCCTGTCAACACATTTATGGAACATTAATATGCAATTGCATTACTAAGGAGTAATGTGAGTTGCATTGTCTACAAGAAATGATGACATACAATTTTTTTTGAGCAGTAATCATCCACTGGTTGGCCTTTTTTGTTTGTGTGCACGACACGGTACAGCTCTGCCCTTGATACTTTTCTTCCCAAATTCAGTTCCTACAAAATTGCACAGATTATACATGTAGCCAATTATTTTCTTGCAGATTTTGTTCACAACATATTAATTCAAAAACATACCATTTGATCATGAACAACTGCAAAACCCCTGGTACCAGAAGTGTGCCTAGCATTTTCCTGATTTTCCCTTGAAGTTTTATTCTTGGTCGACATTGTCTGCAGACATGAGCAAAATAAGTTAATAACCATATTTGGTAAGCAGACAACAAGCTTTAGTACCACAACACTATAGAAATACTTGCCATATATTCTTTAGATCTCCAGTGCTTCACAAGCCATGCCCATTGTGTGTCTTCGATTCTTCCTTCACACCCATTGTCTACATTTTGCTTGAGGGACAACTCTGCATTATAATATTTCTTCTTCATAGCCGATTTGAATGATCTCCATTTCTTACTTGCCGATTTCAGCACCCATTCTTTGTGGACTTCATCGATGACGAAGAAAGCCTACGTTTTGGTGAACTTACAGATGAACCCAAGGTAATTATGCACATACAACAAAAGTAGACAGGCAAAATGTGGTGGTACCTTCACAGTCTTCCACAACTTCTCTTTCTCAGAATGTGGCACTTTTCTCCAATTTTTTTATTAACAGACACATCTTTTCCTTTGACCGAAGTACTAAGGAAATTTGTTAATTTAGATGTCTCCATGCCACAGGGCTGTCCTAGATGGTTGAAATTGGTTTGCACCTTGTTGTTTGGTCCATGCTTGTCCCAAAACTTTCTCATATCAGTAGGTCCCCTTTTTCGCTTCTCTTCAATTACTGGCAAAGGTAGCATTACTTTTGATCAAGTACAAACTAAAACTACTTGTTCTTCAACAATGGAAGTTTGTGTTCTTCAACAATGGAAGTTTGTTAATACATACCATTTCTATTTCTTTTGGTTGCTAGTACTTGTTCTCGTCATTGCTCGTGTTGTTGTTGTTGTTGTTGTTGTTGTTGTTGTTGTTGTGTTGTTGTTGTTGTTGTTGTGTTGTTGTTGTTGTTGTTGTTGTTGTTGTTGTTGTTGTTGTTGTTGTTGTTGTTGTTGTTGTTGTTGTTGTTGTTGTTGTTGTTGTTTGTGTTGTTGTTGTTGTGTTGTTGTTGTTGTTGTTGTTGTTGTTGTTGTTGTTGTTGTTGTTGTTGTTGTTGTTGTTGTTGTTGTTGTTGTTGTTGTTGTTGTTGTTGTTGTTGTTGTTGTTGTTGTTGTTGTTGTTGTTGTTGTTGTGTTGTTGTTGTTGTTGTTGTTGTTGTTGTTGTTGTTGTTGTTGTTGTTGTTGTTGTTGTTGTTGTTGTTGTTGTTGTTGTTTGTTGTTGTTGTTGTTGTTGTTGTTGTTGTTGTTGTTGTTGTTGTTGTGTTGTTGTTGTTGTTGTTGTTGTGTTGTTGTTGTTGTTGTGTTGTTGTTGTTGTTGTTGTTGTTGTGTTGTTGTTGTTGTTGTGTTGTTGTTGTTGTTGTTGTTGTTGTTGTTGTTGTTGTTGTTGTTGTTGTTGTTGTGTTGTTGTGTTGTTGTTGTTGTTGTTGTTGTTGTTGTTGTTGTTGTTGTTGTTGTTGTTGTTGTTGTTGTTGTTGTTGTTGTTGTTGTTGTTGTTGTGTTGTTGTTGTTGTTGTTGTTGTTGTTGTTGTTGTTGTTGTTGTTGTTGTTGTTGTTGTTGTTGTTGTTGTTGTTGTTGTTGTTGTTGTTGTTGTTGTTGTGTTGTTGTTGTTGTTGTTGTTGTTGTTGTTGTTGTGTTGTTGTTGTTGTTGTTGTTGTTGTTGTTGTTGTTGTTGTTGTTGTTGTTGTTGTTGTTGTTGTTGTTGTTGTTGTTGTTGTTGTGTTGTTGTTGTTGTTGTTGTTGTTGTTGTTGTGTTGTCGTTCTTGCTCTTCTTCTTGCTCTTCATCATGCTCTTCATCATGCTCTTCTTCTTGCTCTTGTTCATTCTCATCCACTGTTTCATCAGATGAGTAACCGTGCTGCTCCTCATACAGTTGCTGTCGATAATCTCTTGTTTCTTCAGAGGAGTATCCTGAATTGCCCTTGTTTATATCCTCAAACTCTTGTTGCTTCCAATCTTCAGTTTCATAATCCCTAGCAGTCTATTTTACAAATATATATCAAATTATATTATCTACTTTTCCAGTCGAAACAATGTCATATTTTAAAACTTACTTCTTTCTGGGAGAAATATATGCCTCTAGATTTTGCTTGCTTCAGTAGACTAATTCTGTAGTTCTCAGCTGCTTCCTCATCTAGACATGCCTCAGGTAGATTTAGTTTATTTAACTTGGTGTTCAGCTCCTGTAATCTCCTATTCGGATCATCAATCATTACTGCACCTGCAAACAAAATGAATGGTTACGTTAGTTCATGTGAACTACAACATATCATGACATACACATTACTGGGGAAAACTCACATTGTCCACAACAGCATCCATAGAATAGTAATCCCTTACAATTGGTTCAATCACAACATGCCACTCAATGTCCAGAGGATCTTGCACATAATACACTTGTTTGGCTTGACTAGCTAGAATGAAGGGTTCAAAATTCTGGTCCAGTGCATTGCACATATGATTGAAATTAACCTCTGTTATTCCAAAGTTATCCAAGTGCCTAACTCCATTAATGTTTTTACCCAGTCGCATTTGAAAAGGACTACATGACCTACATTAGAATAATTCAACTCGACAATCTCACTTATTCGGCCATAATAGGTAACATCCCCTTCAACTGGATTTCCATCTTTGGCACTGGCATAACTAGAAGTTTTTGCAACCACCGAAACCCCATCACATTGTGTAACCTTGCCTGAACCATAGTATTGTGTATGATAATTGCTGCCATTAATGCAATAGCTATTGTACGATCTGGCCATCATATATGGTTTTTGGGCCAATGTAAAGACTTCTTCAGGTACATTTAGTCCCTGATCTTTGAGATGTTGTACCTAACATACAAGATACATTTGTAAATAACAAGGATTAATTTGAAGTAATTTTTCCCTAACATATATGATTTATTATTATATAATAACATAATTGATTCCTTACATGGTCAACAAACCAAGTATGGAATTGTTTGTGGTGAGTGTGCTCTATCTCCCTCTTGGACTTCTTTCTTCCAACTTGCAAGGAGAGTTTGTGTTGCCTACATTATTTAGGAAAGAGTTAGTTAATGTTATGATTTTATAGTGCACACCACCCAAGGGACAAGTGTATCAGAATCTCACTGGGCATACTCTTCAATGTTTGGATAGTTCATAAGCACACATCTTTGAGCTTGTGTCCATGATGTGAAATCAAGTTGACTAGACACAAAACCAGACAAAGGCCTACCAATTTTTCTCAAATATTGCTGACCCTCAGTTGATGAACCAGTATTATCATCATGCCTTGGACCTCTGTTAAGCAACGTCGTAGTGTCATGCAAATATCTTGAACAAAAATTCAGGCTCTCTTCAAACTGGTAGCCTTCTGCAATTGCTCCTTCTGGGTGACTTGTGGTTCGTACCATGCCCTTCAACTTGCCAACAAACCTCTCAGTTGACCACATGTCTCTGTAGTTCACTGGTCCAGCAATTCTTACTTCAGTTGCTAGGTGCATAGTTAAATGCACCATGATGTCAAAGAAGGCAGGAGGAAATATCATTTCTAGCTGGCATAAGATTTCTGGAATTTTAGCTTCCCACTTCTCAATCTCTCTAACATCTAGCACCTTACCATACAACACCTTGAAATACCTGCATAGACTTATCAGTGGTACTGATACAGTCTCAGGTAATGACCTACACAGTGCCAATGGCATCAAATCTTGCATGATGATATGACAGTCATGTGTCTTCAAACCTACTAGTTTTTTTCCTCTAAGTTTACCTTGTGAAATAAGTTGGATGCATACCCATCAGGAAATCTTGCATGTTTAATAACCATGCAGAAAATCATTTTTCCTTGTGGAGTCATCTGGTAAATGGCTCTGGGTATTATAGGTTTTGGTCCTTCTATATCAGCATGCAATTCAGATCTTATGTTCATTTCTTGTAGGTCCAACCTAGCATTCAAGCCATCTTTTGATTTCTTATCGACGTCTAGAATAGTACCAACAATGTTATCAAATACATTTTTCTGCACATGCATGATGTCTAAGTTGTGTCTGACAAGAAGTGTCTCCCAGTATGGCAGGTTGAAGAACACACTCCTTTTCTTGAATTTAAACCTCCACACTGTGCTCATAAATGTCATCATACTCTTCAACTTGTCCAGATCGTTTCTTCCTTTTCTTTTCTTTCTTTTTCTGTAGCTTCCCATAATCAGTGTGCAGACAAGTAGTAATATCAGATATTTCTTTCCCTGTAGGTTGGACTGGAGGCTCTCTCAACTCAACTTTGCCATTGAAAGACGCTTCATCAAATCTGTACACATGTTTGTCATCTAAGAATCTACGGTGTCCTAAGAAGCATGTCTTCTTCCCATGTTTTAACCACCTTGTGCAGGTATTAGTCAACAATGAGAACAAGTTATTAAGCTTTCACCACTTAGGCAGCCCCTTCCTAGCCAGTCAGATATGGTCCATAGCAATGCTGCATGCAATCTGAATTTCCTACCAAGAATAACATCATAGGTCCATACTCCAGGTTTCCGAAATTCATCAAGATCTTCAAGGGTAAGCTGCATGTAGATGTCCATTTCCTTTCCTGGAGATTTTCTTCCGGGCACAATTACACTGAGAATGAAATTGGATTGCTTCATGCAAATCCAAGGAGGTAGGTTGTATGGGATTAGAACAATCGGCCAAATGATGTACGATAGGTTCATGTTCCTAAATGGGTTGAACCCATCTGTGGCCAATCCAAACCTAAGGTTTCTTGGTTCATCAGCAAACCATTTGTGTCTACTATCAAAGTATTTCCATGCTGGAGAGTCTGCTGGATGTCTCATCATTCCATCCCTAGTTCTGCCATTACTATGCCAAGTCATGTATGGTGCTGTCTTGGTAGACATGAACATTCTCCTAACTCGAGGCTTAAGTTTGAAATGTCTGATCACCTTTTGAGGAACCTTGTACTCCCTTTTTCCATCCAACCCCGTCTTCACACTTTTCCATCTACTTGTTTTGCACACTGGACACTCAGTAGCATTAGAATGTTGTCCTCTAAACATGATGCAGTCATGGGTGCAAGAATCAATACTATCATAACCAATGCCAACATCCTTTATATATCGTTTGGAAGCATGAAAATTTTTAGGCAACGAGTGACCTTCTGGAAGTGTTTCCTGGAACAGTTCTAAAAAGGCATCGTAGCAAGCATTTGGAACTTTCCAGGTGTTTTTTATATTCATCATCTTGACTAGAAATGGCAGTTTAGATGTTTTCGAGCCAGGGAAAATACTCTTGCTTCCATCTTCTACTAGTTTTTTGTAGGCTTCAGGATCACTGTTAAACTCATCACTGCTATCATCGTCCACACTAACTCCATCATCATCATCACTGACCAAATTGTCATAGTCATACATTCCAAAATTGTCAAGCAACATCTGGTCCATCTCATGGCTGTCAGCATACTCTTCAGGTTCCTGGTCATGATCATGGTCATGGTCACGGTAAGGGTCTACATGTTTTTCTCCATGGAAACCCAAGTTGTGTAACCAGCCATGAAACCATTGCAAACTAAATGTTCAGTAACATCTTTTTCACATCTCCAGAACCTATTTCTGCAAAATTTGCAGGGACACAGAAATGTGCCCTTCATTCCAGTTTCAGATGCAGCATACTCTAAGAATTTCCTAACACCAGTTTTGAAAACTGGAGTTGATCTAGGGGCTCTCATCCAGCTCTTGTCCATGATAACTAAAACTAGCTAACCACCAATACGAAACACTATCAATAGCAAGCCACCGATATCATGCACTACCAATATCAAGCAGTACCTGCAATTACATGAAGCATGAACTTCACAATTTCAAGTCTACACAAGCAGCACTAACAGAGCACAACCAGATCGATCAGACATGGATTGGATCATGGACTGGATCACTAACCAGATGAGGTCGCGTGTGAAGTTGGACGGGATAGTAATGACCGTCGCGGATCAAAACCCCATTGCGACAGAAGGTTTGTAGGTGTGCAGGGGTCTCCACGGCGGGTATGGCTTGGCGACGGTAGGGCCTGGCGACGAGAGCGGCGGCGCTGCAGGTCTTGGCGACGAGAGCTGCGACAGCGCCTGTACGGCGGTGGAAGGCGACGACGCGCACGGAGGCGACGCACGCGGGCACGCACGGCGGTGCGGGCGCACGAGGCGGCGCGAGCGCGGGGGCGGCGTGGCCGGGCGGCGCAGCGCGGGGGCGGCGCGGCGTCGACGGCTCGCGTGGCAGCGCGAGCGTGGCCGGAAGGCGCAGCGAGCGAGTGAAAAGGAGAGAGAAGAGGAAGAAAAGAGTGTTACGGGGTGAAAAAAAGTTACGGGGTGTTTTTTTGTAAAAGAGAGGCCGCGTGGGGTTTCTTATCTTCTCTACCTCCCACTCCTGTTCTTATCTTCTCTACCTCCCACTCCCACTACAACTTCTCTCTCCAGCCGCAGCAACTTCTCCGCCGCATCAACTTCTCCGCCGCTGCCACTGCCGCCGCCGGCCAAGGTTAGATATCCAACATGCGGGGAAGCTATGGTTCCTCTTAGGGTTAGGGTTAGGGTAAAGGGGATATGCGGCGCTTCCTCTTTGGTTTTTTTAAGTTAGATCTACAGAGTTCTTGGAGTTCTTAGATCTACAGAGTTCTTGGAGTTCTCTTAGGGTTGTTCTTGGAGTGCTCTTAGGGTTGTTATTGGAGTACTGAAACATGTTTTTCCTNGAAGCATGTTCAGTTAGAATTTTTAAGTTGCTTAGTTCGTGTTGTATAGGATGATCATCTATGGACTACTTCCTTGTGTTTATTCTAAGGCTAGTAGCTTGTGAAGTGGCACTGAGTCTATGCATGATAGTAGTAGCACTAGTGTTTGGAAGCAAACCAACTGAATTAGTAAGATGCCAATAACTTTGGGTTCAAATTCTGCAGATGGATGAATCTGGAGCTTCTGTTGATGCGTGTAGTTCCAGCAGTTGAATTATTTGTTAGAATTGTTTTGAGATTGCAATTGAATTGACGCATTCTGAATTAGAAATGAGAATTATTTTATGATCAGATGCTTTAGCTGTCAGTTCTGACCTAGACTTGTATAAACCAATGCAATTGTATTGATCTTTGTGACTACTATGCAGAATATATGTGTACATTACAGGCACCATGGTTTCAAAACTTGCTTATTTGTTAGAAATAAATAAACCTGATTATGATACTGTATGTTCTTGTTGCCGTGTACATCCCACCAACTCTAGTAGCAGCATTTTGGTAGTTCTGGGCAACTTAACCAGTTATGTAGTGCTAAGTGCTAACTAGTGCTAGTAATAGATATGCTCCTGTTAGATGCAGAGATGCTACATATTCACTATTCAGTACTGCTTGTTTATTCAGTCTGAGTACTGCTTGCAGTATAGTCTGCCTCATTTGGATGCAGTAGTAGTGTGCGCGTAGTGTTCCTCATGTATACACTGCTTGATATCTGAGTATTGCTTGGTTATCAGTCCGAACCTTTGAACGCCATGGTTCTTCTTATTACCCTGATGATTGCAATCAAGATATACACTGATTGCAACCTGTAGATGGCTACATCATTTCCCTTGCTCATCCACACTGATTGCAACCTGTACACTATTTCATTACGTAGCAAGATATATGCTGATGCCCTTTTCTTTGCTTTCAGTAGGGTGACAGAGATGTGTTAAACAATGATGCTACATATGATGCCCTTTTCTGCATTTTACAGCGATGCGCTAAAATCTTCACCAGTTGGCAGATAATTTTCAGGCTCTTGCATAAATATTGCTGGTTAATGTTTCAAACATATGTAGAACTCATCTCATGGACCATATGGATATTGGTTTCTACCGTTTCCCAGTTTGCTTTTGAGTTATCTGCTAGGTGGCATTACGATTGCCAATTCTTCTGCATTGGTAGATGTGTACTTCTACTTTCGTAGAGAGAACTCCTGTGTGTTTGCTAATTACTCGTGGGTTTAGTGGAATCGTGCTACTATTCTAAAAGAAGGGATTGATCCTTCTGAATTGTAAGACTTTGTCTCACTAGCACTGATAAATAACATTCATTGTTTTGCTTCTTGATACTGTAATGTGCATGAACTTGGATAATCTATTTCATGCATATATGTACATTTGCAAACAAAAATTGCCATATAGTGATGAACCCGCTGCAGCTCTGCTGTAGCTTGTCAGCATCGGCTAGTTTGTTTTCCTTCCGTTCTCTGCGGGTCCTTCTCTCTCTCTCTCGGAGAACTATGACCATGCTTGCTAAAAATCACGACCCCTGGTTTTGATTTGTGTTTACCTTGGTGGTGATGTTGCCTGAGTGCTCTTCCATTAATTGACTTTTTGGTTCACTATAATGCAGGCTGGAGGAATGATGTAGCCCCACATGTGGACAACACCATGGACACCATGCAAATGGCCCAATGACAAGATCAAGAGTCAAGGCTCTTCATGAAAAGGTGACCTCGCTCCTCTCGATGTGTGATCTCGACCTTCCTTTGAATGGTTTGCTACTTCATGCCGGGTACCTTGTGCATACTCAGGATCCATCCGGATGATGACCCACAATGGAGTCAAGGAGATGACCAAGAGAAGGTCCAAGATGATGGAGAAGATGGACAAGAGGAGATCCAAGAAGAAGAGCAAGAAGAGGAGGGAAGATGCGAAGACAGGGTGGCCGGCCTCCCAGCCGGCCTAGGCCGGCCCCAAGGCCGGGCTCCAACCCGAGGCGGCCGGCCTCCCAACCGGCCCAGGCCGGGCTCCCACCCGAGGCCGCCGGCCTCCATACCGGCCCAGGCCGGCCCCAGGCCGGGCCACACCCCGACGCTGCCGGCCCCCGCGCCGGCCTCCCAGCCGGCCTCCAGGCCGGCCTAGGCCGGCCCCCAGGCCGGTCAACCACCTGAGCCGGCCGGCCCCAGGCCGGTTCCCCACCAGTGCCAGCCGGCCTCCAGGCCGGCCTAGGCCGGCCCCCAGCCGGTTCTCCACCTTCGGTTCCCTACCAGTGCCAGCCGGCCTCCAGGCCGGCCTAGGCCGGCCCCCAGGCCGGTTCTCCACCTTCCTGCCCCGTTTGTAATAGACTATAAATAGCTTTCCACTTTCCCCATTCGGGGGGGGCAGACTGAATTTGAGACTTGTGTGAGCTATGCTCCTCCTCCCTCGTAGCTAGGGTGCCTCGTTGAGGTAGATCTTGTTGTTGCTACTCTTTCACTGCGGTGTCTCTAGTAGTGCAAACCAATCTTTCACTGCGGTGATTCTATTGGATCGGTGGGACCGGCCGGGTAAGAGCAATCGGTTTCAACAAGAGTAAGTTTGGCTTTGATTCTTCGATCCAAAGGCTACCTTTCTGAGGGTTTGTTGTTTGGGTGGAGTTCTCAGCAGGATTTGCTAGTTATCCTTGTGTTTTGCCCACGAATCTCCCTCGCTTCCCCTCCGTGTTCTTCGTGTTCATCCCCTTTTCCACTCAAATCCGTGAAGATCGGGCCTAGCCCTACATCAAGGAAGCTACTGGCATTTAGATTTGTGATCGGCAAAAGCAATGACAAGTCTAAGATGGCATCTCTTGAAAGAGAGGTTGAAGGATGTGATGATTTTGTTCTTTTAGATATCGAGAAGGAGTATAGTAGGCTTCCATACAAAACGTAAATTTATTATAACCACTATCTTATTCGTTGTCCTATCTCTTCATATGGAAACTGATTTGATCTTATATTCTAGTTTAGCATTCTTTAAGGTTGCCTACGCGTTGTTTGATTCTGACTTTTATGTTAAAGCTGATGATGACATTGACTTGAGATCAGGTGAGTTATAAACTAACAATATCCAAGAAATATCCTCTTAGGGACTTTGACCAACATATTATTCTATCATCACAGAATCTGGTGCATTGCTTTTTCTGCAGACGTATTATTCTATCATCACAGAATGGTTATTTAACATGTTTTTCAAAATAGTTGTTTGTAGGGTTTATTTTTCGGAGACTCCAGTACAATCTGGGAGCCAATGCGTTAATTCCTACTATGCCAGGACATGTAGTGCATGCTTTTACATTGTTAAAATCAAGCCCTGAGGCTCAGGTCTGTAACTGTAATACTTCACTGCTATTGTGGTTAATCTTCAGTCAGTCAGCTGTTAATATCATCAATACATATTGCATTGTTCTTTGCTGGTGTTTTATACTCGTAATTTTTTTATTGAAATTGCTTTTGGAAAGACATCACTTAAGTGTAATTGAATGCACCTGTTACAACTGAAGATTGTTTGTAGAAGTAGGGCAACTTCTTTCACTTATGTTTTTATTGTCTTGATATCCAGAGTGTTGTTGCCTCGCTTGCATCAGACAAAAATGTATGGGAACAGGTGCATCTTAGCCATATGAAACTGTGTATTAGTTCATCCGAAGTAGCGCGTATTGTCCAGGAGGGTTAATAAATTGTGTAGCATATTGTGAAAATTTAAGCAAGTTGCTTCATAACGGTATGCTTAATTTGGTCAACACGTGTGTTACACATGCACGATAACTAGTTACCACTTACCAGTGTAACACATGACTTAAATTGTCAGCCTCCTGCATTGTCTTACTTGTCTTCGTGTGCACTTGTAGATACAAGCTTATAGTGCCATCGGCGGAACCTAGAAAGGTGTCTTCTCCAACCATTTCAAATATTCAGGAACGTGAAATTACTCTCTACTACAACATCTATCAGATTGACCTTATGTACTTTATAATACACAATAACATCTTGTAGATATTTTTTGTTGGGAAACAAATTGACCACATGATTGGCTGGCTGTATGCTGGAAGTGATTGTTTCACTGGATATGTGGATTTAGAAAATAGTAATGTGTTTCATGAGATGTCAATATGCCTGAGTTGAATATCTTTGAGTTGCATGGTCTATGAAATTATAGACCATGCAGTTTCCTTGAATAGTGTTGGTTCCTGGAGTGATCCCTGGATGCATGTACCAAAGCCTCCAGAGAATCCCTAGTTAGATAATGTTAATGAAGTAATGGTTTCTTCAGAGTTATATGTGTTGTTTCTTCAAATGATTGTTCTTATTGTTTACCATGTCTAATTATGTATGGTATTAAGTTATTTATTAAATATTTATGAAGGCCCAAAAGATAGTAGGGCTTACTGGATGATACTTAATAACTTTTTTGTGTGTGCCTGATATGTACTAGTCTACTGTAATAGCTGTGATAAGATGTTAGTTTGTTTATCTTGAAGTTCCTTGTTCAGTTTCCTTTTTGAGGATGATGCAATTGCCTGAGTGCTTGTTTTTTAACAGGGAGTTAGAATTTGCCATGTATTGTTGTTTACTTCACGTGGCATAATTTCAAGCACCTGCTAAAGTAGAGTCCTTACTTTTTCCATCTGATTTCATTGTTGCAAAACGACCAGATCATCGTCCTCTCCAAGCGCAGGGGACAGCTCAAGCAGGTATACACCTCGCTCCTCCTTCTTCTCCCTTCCGTGCTCGATTTTGTGTCCGCTTGACCCTGCGGTTACGATTTAGGTCAGTGTCTAGCACTAGATTTATGCAGTAGAAGCATGTTCAGCAGCAGAATTGGCATAGTTCATGTAGTAGAAGCATGTTGAGAGCCCCCACCTCTGCTTACACTTTTGCGTGGATATTTCTGGCTGGATTTTGACGACTAGTTGCATATGAATGTGTTCCTTGTAATACAATCCTAGCCTCTGTTTTGTTTGAGTTGTGATTTGGGTAGAATATTTGCTCGCAACCTGTTTGTGATGTTGCTTGACCGTGCCACTGCATTCTAGTTGTGCTCAAATGTTTCATCTCTGTGCTAAAATTATTTGATGGTATGCACATGATTGGTAATGTATGGCATCGATAGAGATTTATGCCTTTCCAGGTATAATTATTCTGTGATTTTATACTGCACCAACAATCCAATAGCTGCACGAGTAGAGTAGTGTGTATATATACATTGTAATTATGCAACCTGAAAAGTGTACTTCAATGAATTAAGCTCCCATGCCCGGTGGTGCATCCAAGACCAAAGTACATAATGCATGCACATGTCCTTGTGTTCCCAAGCTTGCTAGACAGTTTCTCTCCTGTTTTCTACTACTTCAGTTCAGTTAGTTGTTGCTGCTGGTGGGGACACATGACCTTCTATCGTCTCAGCTCGCTGTCGTGCATGACTAGCTCCCTGTATGCCACACATGTCCTAGTTGTTTGCTGGCTGGCTGGTGTCAATGGTTCAGAATGCGTTGATGTCATAGTAGTGCAAGCTTGTGCTGTATGAGTGTGATATGTTTTGCAGCTATTT
Organism: Puccinellia tenuiflora; assembly: GCA_012064385.1. Taxonomy (NCBI): domain Eukaryota; kingdom Viridiplantae; phylum Streptophyta; class Magnoliopsida; order Poales; family Poaceae; genus Puccinellia; species Puccinellia tenuiflora. The sequence continues at coordinate 569,568 of QRDG01002061.1, forward strand.
TTTTTTTGTCCTTTGATCCCCACAATTGTTTGTGGTTACGTTTCTCTTTCTAATTACTAGTTACCTCTATTTCTTTGAGAAATTACTAGTTACCTCTATTTCTTTGAGCAATTACTAGTTATCTCTATTGTCTCATTATATATAATTGTTGTGGTGATCCAATGTGTACTTATGTCTGATCAACAGATTCTTGCTGTTGGGTGCAACTGAGGTGTTGTCGAATTGTATGATCTAGTGGAGAATGCGCGGCATATGCACACCATTTCTTTGTATGATCAGGGGTAAGTCTCTCATACAGATTACGCCATATGTGTGGCATATGGCTGAGGAATTGTAACACATTTTGTTACTTTGTTAGATCTGCTCCCCTCAAATTGTTATAAATTCAAGCGAAGATGGAATCTTGTTACCGTGTTTCAATGTTCTCATGATAGCTGCTTAGCAGCTCTAGAAAGCTTGTCTACTTGATTAAGCTTACAAAATAAGTGGAATAGGTAGAGTGGTTACAATATAGATGAAATGGTACATCGTGTCTTCTTCATATATCTAGTATTCCAATATGTTGTGCGTAGGTAGTTACTGTGACATGCATGGATATCACTCTACAAGATTTTGTACTATAACAGAATTTAATGGTTAACTGTTTTCTCTATCTTAATTTTGAATTCATCTATATATGTCACTGGGCTAGCTATTGCGTCATGTATTATAGCCTGGTTGACCTATGCTCTGCCAAATGACAAGAGGTATGTGGTTATATGTGAATCACACACTATGGTACCAATTTATTTAGAAGTTCTGTTCTTTGAGTTACCGCACACATCCTAATGAAAGGTGTAAATCTGTTTTGGCTTTGATAATGGATGTTGCCATCGGTTTGACTTTTCAAGTATACAAAATATTTGAAACTGTTACTTTACATTTATAAAATAAGAACATGGATTCCTTTTCTTAAAGAATCCCATTAATTCCAAATGTTAGTGTTCGAGCTCTGTTTCTTTTAACTGGTTTTCTAGGATCGTTGTCTGCTGTGTTTACTGACCAGTCTGATTGTTTCTTCCATGTTATGTTTTTAGATCTATGTACCTGACTGGATAAATCATTTTGGGTTATTTTGTTATGTTTGTGAATAGGATCCAGTAGTGGTGGTACCCTTCTTTTTGAAGCTGATACAACTTGAAATAGATTGTATTCGCCTCTATGAACATCACCTGAACTTTATTGGAATGCAGGAATCCGATTTGAAGAAAAGGGCTTCAGTTGATGGTAAGAGAAAGAGGAAGCTTTCACAGGCTTGAGTTGGCATGGTTGTCAGTTGATGACATGTTTATTACTGTCATGTTTCCCTGTCAGTTGGCATTACTGTAATATTGAGACCTGGTTATTCCTTTATACATGAATACGTAATGTGCTATTGGTAGTTGCTGGTTGTAATGAGATTTTGAAACCTGATGTGACATGTTGTGGTATTTGTATTATGCCTCTAGTTACATTTGAGGCACTAAATGGGTGCCTCCAGAAGTGACCTTTAGAGGCACTACTGAAAAATGCCTTCAATGTGTACCTTTGAAGGCAATATTTACAAGTGCCTTTAAAAATATACCTTTGAAGGCAGTTTTAAAAAATGCCTCCTATGTGTACTTTACAAGGCATTCTAACATGCCTCAAATGTATATCTTTTGGAGGCACTCAAAAGTGCCTCAAAAAGTATATTATCAAAAGGTCACTTTTGGAGGCATTAAAAGTGCCTCAAAAGGTATACTATTTGAGGCACTCCAAAGTGCCTTAAAAGGTATAGTTTTGAAGGCACTAATGATTTGTGCCTTAAAAGACCTTTCCCTACTGGAGTAAATGCAGCACTATTTTTTTTTGCCTCCAAAAATCTTTAAAGGCATTTTTTGACTTTTTGAGGCAATTTGGAGTGCCTCAAATTCGAGTTTGTGATGTAGTGTAAAGAGCTACTCACATTTAATATCTCTCCCTTTGATTTGTTGCATTCGGCTCCTCATTTAAAGGCCAGCCACACAGAGCCAATAAATGTAGAAGGAAAGGCACGCAGAGCCAATCACGACCCGCGTCGCTTCGACTATTGCAATAAGACGGCGGGGCAGATTTGGAAAGTTACCGTTTCTATCCCACCTGTATCTAACTTTCTGGCCAAATTTGAAGAATTTTTTTCGCCCTATTCAAGGGAACAGAGGGAGTACCAGATTAAACTAGTCAGTGCATGGTCACAAGATTTATTCATCTTTTTCAAGTTTACTCGAACAAACTGCATAAACTTGCTAACACCTTTGATGTAGGTGTGAACTTTTTGCCTTTAGTTATCCAATTTAGATCCATTGCCTACAAATCAGTAAAGGGCATCACAAAGTTCATCAGAATAGATCTTTACATCATCAAAATAAATCTAATCCTAACCAAATCACACCGGAACTCACCTCGACAAGAACCCTGGTCGGCTCGACGGCGAGCAAAGAAAGTGGTCGATTCCGTTTGCTTCGATGAACGATGGCGAGGTTTGTTTATATGTCGGGATTGGTGGCGGTAATACACGACTAAAAAAGGAAGGGGACGAAAGTGTTAAACTCACCTTGTTTCGTCCTTACTAGGGCCGAAACATGTTGAATCGGCCTTAAGTTAAAGTGAAAAATTCGATTTTCTGACCGGCCCCTGGATCAGCGAGTGTCTCGGCCCTACTCCGCCTGAAAGGAGTGTTTCGGCCATGGTCCATCCGAAAGGAGTGTTTCGTCCCTACCGTGGCCGACGGTATGCTATTTTTGAAAAAAAATCCACCTGTTATATTTGCAATTCGTGTTTAAAAATAATATTAAAAACAATTCCTCTGATGGGCTATATGTACACTACAATCATTATTCGCTGGTCATTTTGGATTCATGTTGCATTACCAACTGGCTAAAATAGATGTAGTAATCAAGACCTTATTATTACTTTGGTATGGTCGGTCTTCTTCTTGGAGTAGTTAAAACAATGGTGCTTTGTAGCTCAGACCAAGAGCCGGTGAAGCAATAGAAGAAAAACCAGATTGAAAGGCTTTGTAGCCATCACTGCTTAGATGGCTAATGACCAAGGACTTTATCAACAAAACAAAAGAGGATAGGAGCATGGCCGACCCATATGCCAGGCAAGAAGGGCGACCGTCCAGGGCCCTAGGAAGAGAAGGGCCCAAAATGATAGCGGTCCCTATACTATTTTCCACTACACCCAAGAATCTATTTTAATACTCCCTCTATGAAAAAAATAAAATGTCAATGACTTTTTCTCGTCAACAACACAAAATTTTAATTATAAATCTCACTTATATTATGTCTTGAAAATAGTACAAATACATATGAATAAAAGTAACCCACAAGATAAAATGTAACGATTTCTCTATACAATATCAATACATACACTTCAGTATATACTAGTGGTCGAAGACGTGAACTAAAAATTATTAAAAATATTGTGGGCCTTACATTTTCTGACTAGGGTAATATCTTAATATAAGAAATTTGTTAATTTGCGAAATAAAATACACACTACGGGCCGCTTGGCACATAAGAACAATCCAACGATACCGACAAGAACAAGTTTATTTAGCATGTTATTCTTTTTTTGGTGGAAAGTCTCATGCGGGTTTCACGAAAATCTACGTAACTATATTTCCATGCTTAGTTAATTATGACCATAAAAACGAGTAGAGAAGAATGTATGTGGTTTAGCTTATACTCTAAATATTTATATAAATATGCTTACTTAATCATACTCTAGAAACTGATGTTGAGATATCTATTAGATCGTACTCTTTGCAGATCTTACTATAAATACGATACATTATATGGATTATACAATGTAAAAAAATGTATTAGAACAATTTTTTTAGAAAATACAATTTAATACCTTTTAATGTTATTTAGTACAACTAAAAAACACACCAACTAATATATAATAGTATTACCAATTATGTGGTTAAACAATGTTAACAAATAGAAAATTATACTTCTTAAAAAATAGAAAGTATAAATGTTTATTACAAATTTTATTTTTTTATATACCCCGTGCCTAAATTTTTGTTGTAACAACCCTGGATAGGAGAAGAGAAACGTGTTGGGCACTCACGGGAAAACCCACTGCGATACACTCGTAGTCGGGTGTCCACTATGGGACGAAAACCTACCGCCCACCAGCAGAAAACTTACTAACATATATAGAGTTCATTACATAAACATAGTGATTGGGGCATATTTATCGATATATGTCTGATCAGAGTCGCAAGAACACATGTCTAGTCATGATAGGCCCGACCGTAGTGGAACAACAACCACATAGCGTGTGACCTAACGACGCCCCCAGCCATAATGGCTAACATAGTATAAGCCAGAGATTTGGCGGAGCTGATCCCGAGGCCACCAATGACCATAAAAGCGCCGATATCGGCGAAAGCACAACCCAATTACAGCCCCGTGGCAACCTGCACGTACCGATCAAATAAAACAATTATAGTTAGTCTGGATACGATTTAAATCAATTATTCTCAGTCTATCATTTGTGTTTAGTATTTTATTTTCAAAAAATATATTTATACAGTTATATTTGATATCATGCAACGGCGGAGCATAGTTCAGTTCAGGGGGGCCACCGCCCCCCCCCCCCACCACCCAGGATTTCCACATGTCTTCAGATTTTTTTGAGAGAGAGTTTAGATAGAGTGTTTTTGTGTGTTTTGCCCCCACTCCCCATGAAATCAGATATTGTATTTTTTCCCCCAGGAGGTTTTGGCAAGCTCCGCCACGGATATCATGAATGGTATTCTATGTAGCACATTGCCGTTTCGTCAATTTGGTATTTATAGCTACAACAGACACACTTAGATAATCACACTATTAAACTCATTCTCGATTGAAGATGTTGTGCCGGCCTCACGGCTACAATGGATCATCATGGTGACCTCCATCTCAAAGAAGCACAAGCGCTCTGGTCCATCCTGTGCTTTTTGAGATCCATCAAGACTTTCTTGATTAAGCCCGAGGTGCAAATCAACTTCTGTGTGATGCTTTTAAAGTTGAAATCCATTTTGAGTTCATATTTGTTTGTTCACCATTAAAATAGGTTCCATTTACTTTGATAATAATTGCATGACTTTACAGAGGCATTGTTTTGTGGTAAGAGGTGTCTACTTCATGAGTACCCATAATATGCAGATCATGAGAATATCTAACATCATTGGCACTACGAAATCCTGTTGTCTTGCAATCATAAATATACGATACCTCAGAATGCAACATTTGAAGTCTATATACTTGATACTTGTGTCGGGTTCTTTTTGAGAGAATTTGAGAGCTAACCCTCTTATCACATTATGTTGAATTGAGAGCTGTGTTGATTCATGTAACTGCAGCATGGTGAATTTTAATTCGTCATAAAATCAATTAATCCATTAGATGAAATCATTAACCAGATTAATTAGCAATAAACAAAGAAAATATGGAAAGAGACAAAATCCATTATACATATTTACAAAACTAAAAGTACAGTGTTGTTTACCCAAAGTTTATATGTCCGGGATCATGTAAATAATAGTGTAATTTGCTAGATAAAGAACTTATTAAAAAACATAAGGAAAAATCTAGCCTACATAATTTCAAAATCAAAATTAAAGGATTGTTTGCCTAATTTTACATGTTCCATATCATGTAAATGTTATTGTGTGGGTCTGTAATACATAGAGTATTGACATAAAAAATACGATTAAAATCACTCGCCTACCTTAGTCCCGCTAGATGGTATGCATGCAAATTACAACGAAGGACGCTCTACCTGTCAGTTACACAACCCTTGCAGCTGATAGACTAATTCGGGAGGAGATGAAGGATTTCACGTACGACCCAAATAACGTACGTGCAGAGCAGACAAAAACAATCACAGGGTTCTTGCTTTTGTTGAGCAGAGTGTCGGTTTTACAGACGAATCGGTAGAAAAAAATTGATGCCCAAAAATAATCAGTCGACTGCACGAATCGCCAAGCACAAACGAACTGCCAGCGATTTGAGTGTTGTCCAATTGAAAATCAAACGAAAATATTGTAGATTGCGCCTCGGCCTAAGAACAAGAAATAGCTATGTGCGTGTGCCCTAGTCCTAATCGCAGCTGCGGCCGTCGACGTGATCGGCACTGGGTGCGTCGTCGCACCCTTACGCACACAATCGTACATCTGTATCAACGCGCGCATAGGCGACACATCTCTCCTGCGGATTTGCCTTGGGCCTAACGAGTACACCTCCTGTTGTGCTGCTCTGCTCGCCCACCAACGGCTCGTCGGGCTATATGAGATCCGCGGCAGCGCCAGTGGCCTGCTATCACGGCGGCGCTAGGCAGCGGAGATCGTGAGCTCAACACATCCACCTCCGCTCCCAGTGCGCCTGCATCTTCCAAATTGTTGTTGTTGCTCACGATGCAGTAACTTCAGCCATCGCTAAAGATGTCGGCCAGCTCAATGCCGGCCACCTCCGCTCCCGGTGTGCCTACATATTCCCCATTGTTGTTAATGCCCACAAGATGCAGTACCTTCAGCCGTACGAAGCTGCCGGCGAGATTATCTGAATTATGCAAGGTTCGGACATTTTGACATTGGCTCCCGTTTGTTGATCTGGTATTCTGTTGGCTGTCGGAATTCAAGCTCCTCTGTGTCTAGATGTGATGCTCCTCTGAACGGGTTTTTTCGTTCTGATTTATTCGGTGGTTGCCTCATTTTATTTAAAAAAGTCGAAGAGAATTCACGATTTAGGTTCTACTGCTCTAGATGTCATTCACGAATTAGCTGCTGACTACTACCATTGGAGATCCTCTCTATTATAGAACTTGTGGGAAATAAATTCAAAAGAAATATCAAACAAATTCATAAAATTCAAGAAACATTGACAAAGTTATTTGGAATATTTAGAATATGATAGTAGCCGCATCTATGTCTGAACCAGTTTCTCGATGGTGATATACGTGACATAAGGCAGGGTGTAGGCCTCTTTTAATTTGGACAGGCCCATGTTAAGAAAGAGCACCAAATTCTTTAATGGTGGGACGACATTCGCAAAGAAGTACCTATATTTATAAATATCAAACAAATTCATAAAATTCAAGAAACACTAACAAAGTTATTTGGAATATGATAGTAGCCGCATCTATGTCTGAACCAGTTTCGCGATGGTGATATACATGACATAAGGCAGGGTGTAGGCCTCTTTTAATTTGGACATGCCCATGTTAAGAAAGAGCACCAAATTCTTTAATGGTGGGACGACATTCGCAAAGAAGTACCTATATTTCCCATGTTAAGAAAGAGCACCAAATTCTTAATGGTGGGACGACATTCGCAAAGAAGTACCTATATTTATAAATATCAAACAAATTCATAAAATTCAAGAAACACTAACAAAGTTATTTAGATATTTAGATTATGATAGTAGCCGCATCTATGTCTGACCAGTTTCTCGATGGTGATATACATGACACAAGGCAGGGTGTAGGCCTCTTTTGATTTGGACAGGCCAATGTAAAGAAAGAGCACAAATTCTTAATGGTGGGACGACATTCGCAATGAAATACCTATATTTCTTGACATATCACCACGGGACAAAAGCGAACCTACTTCTTGGTTATTTGCGTCCATGTCAAGATCGCTTCATTCCTTCAAGAAAAACCAGTTCCAATAATCAAATTCTCCATTAACTAAAAATAGTCAATAAGATTCAACCCATTGCAACGCACGGACATGTGTGCCAGTGATGAATCAACCATGTATTATTGAAACAAAAGATACAAGAGATGAATAACATAAAATTTAAGTGGATGCGATCATGCGAGCAGAAGTTAGAAGTGTCGTGTGTCAATACTCGATACAAAGAGCAATCTTTGTTGTATCGACACATCGAGTACACTAATCAAAGATTTTGATGAGAACCCATATCACGTATATGAGCAGACTAATCACGTATACGGGTGAGGGCTAGCTGGCTAGCTGCATCTTCTCTTCCAGTGCGATGTGCCGATGAGGAACTGTCGCACCTCGCGCAACGGCGCTATGTACGCGTGCGTGGCGTCGCAACGGCGCTTTGTATGCGTGCGTGTTTATCGGCCTCTAGACGAGGGGCCTGGGAATCGATGAATCGTCAGCGCAGCGGCAGTACTAGATACGATTGATCAATCCTGATCGATATGACTCCGTATTCCCTAGCGGCCAATGGGCAATTCCTATATATCGCCCGCGGGCGACGGATCTGCGACCCGTCGCCTGAAGGGGGAAGTGCTGGTCGGTGAGATGGGCCGGCCCATCAGGTGATTGTTTTCTACTTTTTTCGTTTTTTTCCTTTTTTTCGTTTCTCTTTTTCCTGTTTTCGTTTTTCTTTTTCTTTTCTTTTTACATTTTCTTCTTCCGTTTTCTTTTCTGTTTTCTTTTTTATTATTCATTTTTCGTTCTTTTAATTTTTTCTTTCCTATTTCTTTTTCTTTTCTCGTTTTTCACTTTCTATTTTCATTTTTCGTTTTTCTTTTCTTTTTCCGTTTGCGTATTCTTTTCTTTTATTTTATTTGTTCTTTTCACTTTTTAATCTTTATTTACTTTACTTTTTCCTGTTTTCGTTTTCGTTTGTTCATGTTTTCATATTTTCGTTTTTCTTTTTTTTCCTTTTCCTTTTACGTTTTCTTTTCAGTTTTTGTTTTCTTTTCTATATTCATTTTCTTTTTTATTTTTTATTTTATTTCTTTTAATTTTTTGTTCAAAAATAATTTTCGTTCACTTTTAAAATCGTTCAAAAATAACTTTCGTTCATAAATTTTTTCTGTTCACTTTTTAAATCGGTTAAAAATAATTATTGTTCGCCGACCAAAATCATTCAAAAATAATTTGTGTTCACTTTTAAAATCGTTTAGAAATAACTTTCGTTCATAAACATTTTTTCTGTTCACTTTTTAAATCTGTTCGAAAATAATTTTTTGTTCAGATGTGAAAATTGTTCGGATTAGAAAATTGTTCGTATTTAAAAAATCATTCAAAATTAATTTCCGTTCATAGAATTTTTGTTTTCACTTTTTAAATCTGTTAAAAAATAATTTTTTGTTCAGATGTGAAAATTGTTCGGATTTGAAACTTGTTCGTATTTAAAAAATCGTACAAAATTAATTTCCGTTCATAGATTTTTTCTGTTCACTTTTTAAATCTATTCAAAAATATTTTTTGTTCAGATGTGAAATTTGTCCAGATTTGAAAATTGTTCGTATTTAAAAAATCGTTCAAAATTAATTTCCGTTCATGGAATTTTTCTGTTTACTTCTTAAAAATTGTTCAAAAATAATTTCTATTCACTTTATAAAATCGTTTAAAAATAAATTTCGTTCATCGGCCTTTTCTATTCACTTATAAAATTGTTCAAAAATAGTTTCGTTCACCGTCGTTTTCTATTCATATTTTTAAAATTGTTAAAAAATAGTCTTCGTTCACCGACCTTTTCTGTTCACTTTTAAAATCGTTCAAAAATAGTTTCCGTTCACCGCTGTTGTAACGCCCCGACCCCGGAATTATACATAGAGCCTATGAATCCGACACAACCATCAATGTATAAGACAAAGATCGAGACTTGTGGAACAGAACTGGCACAAAGCATGACTCTACGACACGAAAGTTTAGCAACACATATAACGAGAAGAATACAAATATTACAAGCAAAAGGATCACAGATCCAACAATTCAACAAGCGGAAGCGGGTAGTGTTGTCTAACAACAAGAAGCAAATATATGGCCTAAGAGGCCTACAATAAACATCACCCAAGCCAGCTTGTTCCACGGTCCCAAGCTGCCACCTGGGAACCCCAGACTAGTAGTCGACGTCAACGAAGAACCCACCTAGCTGCTCGGTGTCGTCCTCCTCTGAAATACAAAATCATAGAGGCAGCAAAGAGAGACTGAGTACGATGTACTCGCAAGTTTAGTAGGGCGATATAGGCCCAATGACTGACGGAGGCTCTAAAGCTGTTTATGTAGTTCTTTTGCATCAAGCTAATTTTCATAAACCGAACAAAAATGACACATGGCATTCGTCTACTCAGAATATTTTTATAAAGGGGTAAGAGAGTATCATTATCATCTTCGGTTCTCGGCGAACCTACTTACAACCATCATCACTCATCTCACACAAAGGCACTCCCTCGACTCCCCCTCGAGGAAATGAACCTTTATCACAAGTTTGTTATGCAACCTCTAGCTGCCATATCAATTAGGTTAAAGTTATCTATGAGCTAATCCGCCTTTCCCAAGAGTTTGTCCATAACCGTGGACACGGCTTTTCGAAAAGATTAAACCCTGCAGGGGTGTACTATTTTACCCATTGGTACCGTCCGGCTCACCTAGTTGGCCCTCTTCCGGGGAAGACCGGCGAGCGGGCGCGGTTAGACCTTTACAAAGCATGAGGCTTACTCAAGGACCATCAGTGGCGGAAGGACAGGTTCAGCGCTCCCAGCGCCCTGCCCCACCGTCACGTCCTACACACCATCATCCTCGTTCCTTTTCCACTCACACCACACACGCGCAAATGGAAATAGCAAACTAGAGGACCCTTGACAAGCCCCTCACAAATTATTCGGTCAGCGAGGCGCCCATACACCCACCAATGGAAGCACGCTCGGTTCTTGGTTCTAGCTAAAAGCACTCTCAACCTAGGCGGCAAGAATGAGGCAAACCACCCTCCCCGAGGGCAACTCATCCAAGCCTTCTTAGCATTTTAATTAAGCACCCCACATATCCACCATGTCCGAACCATTCCATCAACATCAACAATTATGGAAATAAACAACGGACACAACTAAAGTTTAACTAAGCATGGCTAAGCATAGCTAAGCATATGAATACATCAATTCTAATTTGTATCCGGCCAACACATCAACACTAGGGTTCATAGGTAGGGATACGTGTAATTGGCTCGGGGAAGAGACATGCATTCATAGGATTCTATACATTTACCAAAAGAGACATTTGAACCGCATGCAATATTATGGTGGATAAAGTAATTTGATGAAATCATAGGATGCTAGATGCCAAGAAGGTTAGGTTATCTCTTGCCTTGCTGCCCGGTCGTGAAGTACTGCTCGTCGGGGTAGTTAGAGAGACCCTCGACTCCGGAATCTATCGATACCCAAAAGAGAAATACAAAGAACACATAAATCACACGATCACAAGGTGCAATGCGCAAACACATGATGACATGTCCAATTGATGCAAAGATAATATCATTTAATTTATTTAACAAATTAAATGGAGTTCCAAATAGTTAGTGCAATTATTTGGACACAACTTCATATTTATCTTAGTGACCACATTCTTTATAAACTATTAAATTATTAGAGAGGTGGCTCAAATATGCATGAACATGACAAGAAGGGATAGGATTCGTCATTCCGATCATTTCGGTAATTTATTTATAATTTTCGGATCACCGATGAATAATTGACAAATTAAATAAATAAAAGAATTTAAATCTTTTAAGCCAATTATGAATAACATCAACTAAATATTTGTGATCATGATGTGATAAGTGCATGGGTTGATAGTATTTGACATGTTGATCACTTTGATATTTAATTCATAATTTTTGGACAATTATTTCATAAGTTATGAATTTTTCCTAATTTGAGATTATTTAACCCATTTTAGGAATCTTAAAATAAAGGCAAAATAAGTTGCTCAAAGGATTAAGGAGAAGTTGCCAAATGATAGGTGATGCTTTTCTGAACAATTTGACATTTGGTTTGTCCAATTTGAAGCATTATTCGAAAAGATATGAATTATTTAAATTACAATTTATTTTCCAAAATTGCAGATTTTACTGTTGCGGGCCGGCCCGTAAGTCGGCCCAGGCCGGATTGCAGGCCGGGGGTGTGGCAGAAAAGGCCGGCCTCAGTGCCGGCCCAAACCGGTGTCCAGGCCGGGCGCTGGCCCGAGCCGACCGGCCGTGGTGCCGGCCCAGGCCGGGCGCTAGGCCGGGCTAGTGCCAGAGGCCTCCGGCCTTTTGGCCGGCCAAGGCTGGGCGCACGGCCGGCGCACGGACACGGCATCGACGGCGACCGACGGTGAATCGGCGGCGAGAGAGAAAGAGGGGAAGCGTGAGAGGGAGAGGAAGAACGCGGGCCTCACCAGGAACTCGTTGGCGTGGCTAGGAGCAGACGGGGACGACCACGGCGACCGGAAATCGTCGAGGAACGGGAGCGACGAGCGGCGGGGGGGGGGGGGGGGGGGGGACCGCGCACGGGCGAGCACGAATCGCTCGATCCCGAGTCTCCCAGCATGCGTGCGACGGTGGTGGAGGAAGCAGGCCTCGGTACGGTGCTTCTGGACACCTCGGTTCGTCGCGGGGTGGACAGAGTCGGCGGGAATCGTGACGGCAGCGGCGGCGGTTGGCCGGCCGAGGCGGGGAGGAAATGGACGGCGGCATCGATTCGAGCGACCCCGGCTCGATTCCGTTGGTGAGGAGGGAGCCGACGGTGTGGCGGAGCGGACGGCGACCTCGGCTCGCTTCGGCGAGGCTTCAAATGGCGGCGATTCGACGATGACGACGTCGGCTCCACGGCGGCGTCACGGAACAAGGGGTGGCTTCGATCCGGGAAAAAGGGGAGGGCAGGTGAACGTGGGGACGAGCGAGTGAGGAATGGGCGTCGTGGAGGCCTCCTCACTCCTCCAGGGTCACGGCATGGCGAGCTGGTTCGACGGGGAACGCAGGCATCGAGCTCGGTCGCTACAGCGACGAGCTACAGGGAAGGAGATGAAGACCTTTCGCGGATAACCCCCTGGCACCAAATTCTTTATTTGCAACTTGGTCCAGCAGCAGTTTTTAGGATTTTAAAAGAGGCACTTAAACAGTTTTATAAATTATGCAAAAATTCACAGGGGTTCTAAATGACCTTTAGGTGCTCCACAAAAATTGAGGTGGCAAACAAAAATGTTTTGAGCAACATTTGTTCATAGGGTTTAGTTTAGGTCAAATTTGATAATTTCCAAAATATATTTATTTGGAGCACTTAGGCATTTCCATAAATTGTGAAAATAATTATGGAGTCTCATATTATAATAATGCAGCACCCCATATTTTTATTTGGAATTTTGGGGAAGTTTAACTTGGTTCCAAAAATAGAAATTGAATTGAACCAAATGTGGCTTCCCTAGTTTTTACTTTCCAAGTGTGGCTTTATTTAGAGTTAGCAATTTAAATATGTATGCCATGATGCAATGCAACACAAAAAGTGAAAAATTTGGCCCATATTTTAGGGTACCAAATTGGGGCTGTTACAGCTGTTTTATGTTTATTTTTTAAATTGTTCATATTCCTTTTTTCGGCTGTTTCTTTTTTCTTTCTTTTTTACTGTTTTCTTTTTATATATAATTTTAAATATTTATTTTTTGAAAAATGTTCAAACTGATAAATGTTCATTTTTGAAAATTATTCATATGCGAAAATTGTTCGGATTTGAAAAATAAGGAACGGTTCTGGACAAACATTTTATTACCATAATCTATACGATCTTTGAGCATAAACTAAACTAGTACTACAAACCTAAAGAGTACGATCAGTCGATCAGTGCAAACGCCTTTCAAAAAGAAAAAAGATCAGTGCAAAGGTGAAACAGTACGAAGAAGAAACTGTTCGTCGAGTCACGGTCAAGCCAGCTACACGCATATGGGCCGAGCCCAGTATGCGCAGCTAGTAAGCGACGCAAGCATGTATCGTCGCCTGAAAGCGATACACAGGAGCTCCCCGGCCAATGCTCCCACGCGAGTCCATGAGAGGTACGGACGCTTCAGCCGCCAGCGGGCCTGCTTCATGGCCCAATTCTTTTCAGATTCTATACAAATATATATAGGTATAAAAAAATTAGGGCCCCTAAAATTCATGTATCCTGTTCGGGCCGCACACTTGACACCACTGTTGGACCGCCTAACGAAGCAATCGTGGAAGTAGAGGTGCATGAGGGCGCCGACGGTAATGAAGGTCTGCTGGAACTTATTGGCCACGACGCCGCGGACGATGGTCTCCACGTCGGGGCACACGCCGGGCGTAGTGGTTCCGTCGGAGCTGCCCTGCGCACACGGTGACGCTCACGGCCACCATGGCTACAACGAGGAGGTACCTCATGTCTACCCGCGCGCCGGCCATGTCGTTAGTTCCTAGCTTAGCTTAGCGTGTTTCACCGCCGCTGCAATGGCTCACGTTACGTGCAGTGTGGGTGCTATTTTTTTTTGGATAAAGGGCATTTTATTATTCAAAGAGTATTAAGTATTATATCCGGCTTCTGTATAATCATGATGTACACAGCCACAAGCTCACTGGCGGACCCAGGAAAAAATTGAGGGTGGGCACACTTAAAAAAAATCGCGTAAAATATTCCTCGTCGTGTGCTTCAATCGTGCAGGTATCGTACATCCATAAAAATGTCTTGATTTTTCAAATATTGTAATGTGGATCATGAACAGGGCAAACTTGTGCTTCGGTATATTGGCTACGTAAAAGAAAAAATATCATTAAAAACCTTATCATTTCTACATAGTCAGAACGACTATATTACGACTAACGGTCCCACCCTAATAATAGTTCTATCCTTCTGATCAACACCATGTAAGCAGTTGTAAAAAATATTTGCAACAGAACGTGGTGGATATAAGTTAGAAACTATTTGGATGACTGACCAAATAGAACGGGCAAGCTTACATTGGACAAATAATTGTTTGATTGTTTAGTCATGTGGACGAAAGACACATTTTGTACTTCCATGCCAGTTGCGATTGATAATATTTTCTTTGGATAAAAACCCCTTACGAAGATACCACACACAAAAATCAAGTTTCAATGGTATCTTCATTTTCCATATTTTATTATTATCATCGACCGGCATATCGGAGTGAACCAATTCTCTATACATGGAATCTACGGAGAACTTTCCATTTGTATGTAGATTCCAACGAAACTCATCGGACCCTTCCGATTGAACCAAAGTCAGCCGCCCTAATAGGGCATTCCACATCGGAAGGCACGGTCCAAATAGAGTTCGTCCGAACGTCATGTTCGGAGGCGAAGTCTACATAACAGTAGCTATTGTATCGCTCTTATGACATAAATATTATATAGAGCTGGATATTGTTCTCAGAGAGTAGTGTTACCTAACCATTTATCCTCCCAGAAACGAATTTCCATTCCATCTTTAATTTTAAAAGCACCAAAGCGAAAAAAGTGTTTCTTCGTCGCCATGAGGCCCGCCAAAAAGTGTGAGTCACCCGGTTTCCAATATACCTGTGACAGAGCTTTTGAGCCAATGTATTTTCTTCTTAGAAGCATTTGACAAATCCCATCCTCGGTTAGTAACTTTAAAAAGCCACTTACCGAGGAGGGCTGTGTTTTTTACCTGAAGGTCATTAATACCCAGTCCACCCTGATCTTTCGGACGGAAAACGACATCCCATCTAGCCAGTAGATATTTCTTTTTTCCGCTATCCCCTTGCCAAAATAATCTTGATTGAAAATAATCCAATTTCTTTAAGACTCCATTTGGTAACTGAAAGAATGATATCATATAAAGTATCATATTACTTAGTACTGAATTAATGAGAACCAATGTCCCACCTAAGGATAGAAACTTTCCTTTCCGGCTACTAAGCCTTGCTTGCAGGCGTTCTTCGACATGTTCCCATTCGTCATTTTTCAATCTCCTATAGTGGTATACCCAGAACATGATAGGGAATTGACCCTGCTCGCATCAGAATAATTCGGCATACTGCGCATCTGCGTCCTGGGCCTCGCCAAAGCAATGAAATTCACTTTTATGGAAGTTTATTTTTAACCCTGATAGTTGCTCGAACATTGATAAAATTAGTTTCAGGTTCTGAGCCTTTTCAAGGTCATGTTCCATAAAAAGGATTGTATCATCTGCATATTGAAGGATAGAAAGCCCACCGTCAATTAGGTGTGGGATAACTCCTCAAATTAGCCATCGGTTTTGGCACGCTCTATCATGATCGCAAGCATATCAGCCATTATGTTAAATAGTGTATGCGATAGGGGGTCACCTTGTCTTAGTCCTTTTTTTGTTTCAAAATAATGGCCAGTTTCATTATTGAATTTAATAGCCACACTACCTCCAGAGTTTCCTGAAGGTACGACCATTTTACCTTATCGTAGGCCTTCTCAAACTTGATTATGAGAATCACTCCATGAGTTTTTTGCCATGCATTTCATGGACCGTTTCATGCAGGATGGCTACCCCGTCAAGGATATTCCTACCTTGCATAAAAGCCGTTTTAGTGGGTCTAACCACATGATCAGTAACTGAATTCAAGCACAAGGTTGCAGTCTTTGTAAAGATTTTGAAGGTAACATTAAGGAGACATATATGCTTATACTGCTGGATCCTTTCTGCATCTATAATTTGAGGCAACAAATGATCTCCCCAAAATTAAGGCGAAACAAATCCAGGTGCCCATCCTGGAGACAACTGAATAGTTCTATGAGTTCAGACATGATCACATCCCAATAGTGTTGGTAAAATTCCGTAGGGAAGCCATCTGGACCTGGTGCCTTGTTATGTTCCATTTGGAAGACCACCTTTTTAACCTCCTCCTCAGTAAAGGCGTTTTCCTCCTCAGAAATTTGGGGGATATAATATGTTTGAGACTCATCGAGGTAGAAATTCCCTTCATCCGGCGCCCCAAACAGACCTTTGTAATATTTTGTCATATAACTTTTCAGTTGGTATGTCCCTGGATCAGACCCCCTTCCTGATTTAGAGAATGAATAAGTTTCTTCCTATGCCTTCCATTAGCAACATTATGGAAGTATCTTGTATTCGAATCTCCTTCAAGAATAAATTGGGCTTTTGATCTTTGGTACCATTTGATTCCTCTTCTCGCAATAGATGTGATATTTGCTCATTTAATTGACTTTTCAGTTCAATCTCATGCGTCAATAAATGATGTCCAACCGCGATTTCATCGAGTTCCTCAATTATGGCTGACAGGCGAACTTTTTCTTTTTTAAGAATACCAGTTCTGTGGCGTGCCCACCCTCGAATGAAAGTACACGTGTTGTGTATTTTGTTATTCCGCCTTCGAATTGGGGTATTACCGACAACTGGTCTTGACCAAACTTCTTTCACCAAGTCATCAAAGGCATCACGATGCAACCATCCCAATTCAAACTTGAAATGGTGGTGTGTGTGAGGTTTCGGGACCCCAGTGGATAAGAGGATTGGAGCATGATCCGACAATGACTCTATGCATTCCAAAGGATACTTAGATCCAAGTCGGTATCCATTAGCACACGATCTAATTTTTCATAGGTCGGCTATGGTATACTGTTTGCCCAAGTGAACTGCCTACCAGTCATGTGCACCTCTCTTAAATCCAAACTGTCAATTTACAACACTGAATAGAAAGGGCCAGTGGTCGTCGGACCGACCTCTACTTTTCTCGTGTGGGAATCTGAGCATATTAAAATCCCAGCTATGAGCATAGGATGTGGGTTATCTTTAGCCAGATTAACCAACTCATGAAGAAAAGAAGCCTTATGATCTTCTTGGGAAGCACCATACACGGATACCAGACTCAATATAATGTCATAAGCTTTGTTATGGATTTCAAATTTAATATGAAAATCGCCACC